>CM053594.1:180851795-180916816 GCA_028646575.1 Pseudocheirus occidentalis
AATGGTTGTATCAGTTCACAGCTCCAACAATGCATTAGAGTTCCAATTTTTCCACATCCTCTCCAGCACTTTTCATTTTCCTGTTTTGTCATCTTAGCCAATCTGACTGGAGAGATGTGGTACCTTAAAGTTGTTTTGATTTGCATTTCTTGAATCAATAGTGATTTAGAGCATTTTTCCATATGCTTAAAGATATCTTTAATTTCTGCCTCTGAAAATTGCCTGTTCATATCCTTTGCCCATTTATCAACTGGGGAATGACTTGTATTCTTATAAATTTTACTTAATTCCCTGTATATTTTAGAAATGAGGCCTTTATCAGAGACACTGGTTGTAAATATTCTTTCCCAATTTCTGACTTCTTTCTTAATCTTGGTTACATTGGTTTTGTTTGTACAGAAACTTTTCAATTTGATGTCTCAAAAATGGAAGGAGATATCTTCACTCAGAGAAAGATCTAGAAAGACCAGAGTTTAAATGGAGACTGAAGCAACACATGCTATTGTTCTTTTTCATGTTTGGTTTTGTTTCTTTTTTTCCCCATTATCTGCTCCATTGGTTACAATGTTTCTACACAACCAGACTATTGTACAATGTGAAAGTGTGTGCAGATTCCATACATGATAGTACACCACCATGGTGGGGGGGAGGGGAAAGGGAGGGGAGAAAATCTGAAACTCAAGTGATTCTGTAACTGAATCTTGTAAACTAAAAGTAAATAAACAAGTCAAAAAATGAAAATATACTGTAATGAATTTCTAAGGGTTTTAGAGAGAGAGATTTTTACATTTCTCTATTTTCAAAAAAAAAATCCAAAGTAAAGTGATCAGGAAATTCACTCTGGAAAAGAAATAAATGGAAAAGATGATTTCACCTTTTCATTTATTGTAGGGGAAATTATTTTTATTTTCATATTCTCAAGTCTTGCTTTGTTGGCTATAGAGGAAGGTTAAATTTTATAGCCTGTTCTATAAGTTTTACGTTCCTACAAAACGTATATATATATATATATATATATATATATATATATATATATATATATACATGTGTGCACATGTATATACATATATACATACACACATGTATTTTGGTTCTGTTAATAAAGTACTTTCAACCCACTTGGATCCTTAGATAATATTCAAATTCTCCTGTTACTCTAAAAACTAGTATCTGTAGGGTGCTATGTTTAGATATCACATTTTAAAATGATACAAGCATCTTCTCACCTGGAGGAAAAGCCTCAGGAGCTCCACAGATGCTAGCCACCCCATACCAAGCCACAAAATGCACCTGATCTAAAAACACCTGAGGCTGTCCATTCATCCAACATTCATTAAACAAACATTTGTTGGTAAAACACACTAAGAAAGATGGCCTTGGAGGATACAATAGCAACCTCTTCTCTCTTTTTAATTAGTTCAACACCTAGTTGCTTTGTCTCTCTGCACCAAATACAAGCAGCAGGGGTGGGTAGTCCAATTGTTGTGGGGATTTTTCAAATATATAACAAGAAAGCAGAAATTCATGAGTAAAGTGCATGTGGGTAAAAACAAATGAAACAAAAAAAGGAATCCAGGAATTTTTTTCTAATCCCTCGGAAGATTGTGTAGATTTCTTGAAACATCATAAAACTGACATGTGAGAGACCAGATTGATTGTATGTCGAATGTCAAACTGGATTGCTATAGATACTTTCAAACAGTGAGGGGACAGAACCTAGAGCAAGTTTAGTTTGGGAATGGAAGGAAGGTCAGAGTACACAGGCAGGTTTGGGTTTTGTTTTGTTTTGGTTTTTTTGCTCAAAATGAAAATAGAAGGTAGCTGAAGGAAAATCAACAAGTACTAAACCATATTTCTGCTTTTTCATCTCTGTTAAATATTGATAAGATGGGTATATGAAAGCACTGAGGGCACCCTTGATGAAAACATGACAAGGGAATGGAAAGGTCTTCACAGACAACTTTCTATAGCACATTTCTCAACAGTCACACAAGTGACTGAGAGAAACTGGGAATCCTACTGTGTTTATTTTTTATCGACTTAAAACACACACACATACACACACTTTTCACAGAATAAAACAAAAACTTAAAGATTCTTCTCAATCAAGATGTCTCTGATCCATCTGTTAATATTATCCAAAATTCTGTGACAGATGTGATTGGAAAGAAACTTGGTTACATAACTTACTAAATATTAATGATGACATGCTTCTGGATGGGCATACAATCAAGTTCATCCATCAACCTGTACATCCTAGATAGGCAGCGAGCCCAGAATTAAATAGGGGGATATCAGGCTGAACAACATTTGGAGCAGGTATGCAATGTTTTCAATAATCCAAAACAGCTCACAGCTATAAAAATCTACCTCTTTAATAACAATCTCTTAGGATGAGTCTGTATGACTGTCAAAAAACCTCCACTTGATCTTTTTTTTAAACAGGAAAAATGATAAATATTAGAGGGGAAGCAAGAAAATAGACACACTGTTACATTACTGGAGGAGCTATGAATTGGTCAGGCCATTCTGGAAAGCAATTTGGAACTGTGCCCAAAAAAATCAGTAAACTGTTAATACCCTGTGATCCAGAAATATTATTACTAAGAAATATACCCATTAAGGGATAAAAAAGAGGGAAATGACCCATATTGACAAAAATATCTATAACAGTTCTTTTCATATTAGAAAAAAATCCCTAAAAATTAGGGGAACGCTCCCCTTTAAGAAATGGATGAACAAATTACAGTATGTAAGTATCATGGAATATTGTTGCATAAGATAGATAAAGTGATTCAGAGGAAACTGGGGAAAACTGTATGATCTGTTGTAGTGACATGACCAGAACCAAGGGAACAATTTATACAATGGAAGCATTATAAGGAAAAACAATTTTGAAAGATTTTAGAACTCTGGTCACAACTCCAGAAGAGCAAATATAAAGCACAATGCTTACTTCCTACCAGAAGTGATTAATTCAAAATTTAAAATGAGACACATATTTTTACATTTGGCTACTAAAGGAATTTACTTGATTTGGCTATGTATATTTTACGAGGGTTTAGATGGGGGGATAGAAGGAAAATGAAATAAATCCTTCAAAATATAACATAAACTCAGAATAATCAAAAATTAAAACATAAAACGCAATGTAAAGATTCATGTCAGACATAATTAGACTTTAACATGTTGTCAAAAATGACTTTGCATAAGAAGTGACATGACAAACATCATTAAGGGTATATACGTATCTATATATGTAGAGATCACAGCTGAAAGGGATTTCAGATGCCACCTAATCTAAACCCTTCATTTTACAGATGAGGAACCTGAAACCTAAGGAGATTAAGTACTAGCCCAAAGTCACAGAACTCAAACATAATAAATCTAGAATTTAAATCCAGTTCTTTTGATTCCAAATCTAACATTCTTTATATTGTACCACTCATGACCAAAAACAAAAGAAAACAAACCAAAAAGGAGATGGACTATTCATTATTTCTGGATCACCTATCAACAAGATGTTGAACTATACATTTCCTTTAGTCTTCGTGAACACTTGAAATTCACCAAAAATAAGAATCATATGTAAGAAGCAAAGGAATTGAAACTTTGCCCACAGGCCAAGAGAGGAAGGAGTATAACCTCATGACTTAACGGCGGTGACAGCTCATCTTTAATCCCTAACAGGTTCACTCTATACCCCACCCCTTGCCCCATGCCATTGTTGGATGCACAACTCAAATGATCATTTCCTTGCTGTGTTTGTTGTTGCTATAGTCTCTGCCAAGACACTCTGCCCCTGCCCTCACCTTGTTATTTTGTGGAAATAAGCAGTAAACCTCTACTCTGCCCCCATTCATTTGTGAAGGAAGGATTGATATAGAACAGAAGGTGGTGATTTGTATGGAGAGACAACACACAGTAACAGCACTCATTCAGAGAAATAAGAAACAAAGGGAGCTCAAGTAGGGAGCAGTGACTACCCAAGGCCTGAAGGAAAGGGGACCCGTATACAACTGCAGTCAACTGAGGTCAGTTATTAGTAATTTCCCCCAAATGGAAGGAGGCTAAAACAGCTTTAATGCCTAGTCCCCAGGAGATCTACTGTTAAATAAGGAGTCAGAAAGTAAGAGATTATGAGGAAAAAAGACAGAAATGACCAAGGTTAGCCCAGACTGCATGCATAAAAGAATCCTATACTACAAACTTCAATACTCTATCTATCTATCTGTCTGTCTGTCTATATTTAGAAAGAAAGATGGATAGATAGCTCAATTTAATAGCTGCAATAACAATAATATGATAATTCTTCAAGTGACTAGAAGAAAGATCTTTAAATCTAAAGAAAGTAGGGGAGGCTAAGTGACACAATAAATAGAGCATTGGCCCTGGAGTCAGAAGGACCTGAATTCAAATCCAGCCTCAGACAGTTACCACTTACTAGCTGTGTGATCTTGAGCAAGTCACTTACCCCCAACTGTCCTGCTTCTACCCTCCAAAGAACAAATAAAAATAAACCTTAACTAAAATAGTTATAAAAATATCTAAAGAAAGTAATTCATATGTGAGACTATTCTACAGAAGTCAAAAAAAATGGAATAATGTGTTTCAGAGAGTAAAGAGGCGCTCAAGAAGAAACTCAAAATGGTAGGCCTACAAACATGAACCCAATCATCAATGAAAAGGATATTCAAAAAAGGATACACATCTGAAGCATCCCTACAAAAAAAGGACAAATGCATATTATTTAATCTGCAAACACTACAAAGCTGGTGTGTCAGGGTTCTCACACCCTGATGACAGGTCTGTCAGGGCCACTTTCCCTGACAACAACTCTGGCAGGGGCAGCCAGTTACCCACCTCAATGGAGAAGGTGCCCGCACCCTCTCCAGGGCAGAAGAGTCAATGGCTTAAAGGTGTAAACAGCAAAACCTTATTGAGCCCTCTCCATTGGGGGAGCTTAACAGCAGCATTTCAAGACGCATGACCTAACAAACGAACTCCTACTACCCCAAAACCTGAGTCTTATATAACCCTCAGATGCACCTACCACAGGGGATAAAAGAAACAAGGTCCGGCTGCAAGGAGCAGGATATACCCAAATGTGGGGGTGGGAAGTTGCAGTAACAATGGTTTCACCTGGCCCCAGGGTAAGGAGACATCATCTGGAACACCCAGTTTCTACATGCAAGAGAACTCCAAGCACCAAGCACCGCTGCTCCCCACTGCCTTTGGGAGGCCTGGAGAGTCCAGTGTGCCCAAACTCCAAGTGACCCAGACTTTTCCAGGGCCTAGCCTCTCCCTGTGCCTCATACCAACCACCTACAACCTGCAAGTATTTCCCAGACCCTCACACTGGTGTGCAGTAAAGTTAAATAAATAGCTGCAAAGGAAAACACAAGTAAAAAAATATATTGCCTCATCTCTGGAATTTATTAAAAGAAAAAATACAAGAAGAGAAAGACATCTATAAGGTTAAAAAAATAATGAAATAACAATGACCTTCAGAAGAAAGATACTCTGAATAAAACATCATTATTCCCAAGAGTCAGAGAACAAGAGGAAAACCATTCATGTGTGTAGCACCAATGCAATATTTACAATGTCCATGATCACAATCAAGACTGTGACTATAAATATCACATGACATTAAAATGCAAAATATACCAGATTCTCCAGGTAGAGAACAGAACTGAAACATTTATTTCAACACCAGAAAATGGAATCCCAAAACCAGTAAGTCAATTCCATCATAGGACCAAAGATATTCAGAAGCCATAATAATGCTGAAAGCCACAGCATCCTTCAGCCTTCCCACAAACTAATACAAGATCAATATTTACTCACAAACCTCTACATCTCCTTGCCAGAGTGTCCTCTCTCCCCCATCTTCTGGCTAGCTCTGACTAGCTTCCTGTGGACTCTACTTCCCTTCAGCAAACTCCTCCCATCACAGACTTCATGTGACTACATTCAGCCTATTAGGGGGCAGAGTTTATCTTCACAGCAGGAAAGCTTCCTATGCATTTTGCTCCACCCTTTAGCAAATTCCCTCCATCACAGGCTCCCTGTGATTACATTCAGCATAGGGGCAGAGCTTATTTTCAAAGAAGGGGAGGTCTTCAAACTCCCTCCCTAGGTCTATTAAGGGGCACAGAAGATCTTCAAATTCCCATTCCCATTTCAACGTGTTATGTGTTAATTGCTATGGATCATCCACTGAAAGACAGACAGAAATGCACAAAATAAGAAGGTATGAAGGAACTGTGGTGAACATTTTGAATGGAGCACCCATAATTAAGAAAATTTTGTATGCATAAAAGTGTCAAAGTCTATTTGAGTAAAATTAATTCATTATCCTATTATTTTTTATCTGATAAGAAATTTTCATGTAATATTTGAACATGAAAACTTCGGTTGGGACACCCTATCAGGTTTATATTATGCTCAGCAAGATGTCCAAGAGTAAATTGAGTAGTAATCACTTTCAGAATATAAATACAGTATAGTGGTGATGGTCCAGTTTAATGACCAAATTAGAGTGACTCTTTTAAAGTCTAATCTACCTCCAATGAAGAGGAAATTAAAACAATAATTAGGAATTATTTTGTCCAATTGTACGTGAATAAATTTGACAATCTTAGTGAACTGGATGAATATTTACAAAAATATAAGTCACCCAGGTTAACTGAAGAGGAAATAAATTACTTAAATAACCCCATCTCAGAAAAAGAAATTGAACAAGACATCGATGAATTCCCTAGGAAAAAAAATCTCCAGGCCCAGATGTATTTACTAGTGAATTCTATTGATTCCAATACTTTACAAACTATTTGGGAAAATTGGAAAAGGAGTCCTTCCAAATTCCTTTTATGACACAAACATGGTACTGATACCTAAATTGTGAAGAGACAAAACAGAGAAAGAAAATTATAAACTAATTTCCCTCGTGAATATAGATGCAAAAATTTTGATTACATTAAATTTAAAAGTTTCTGTACAAATAAAGACAATGTAACCAAGATTAAGAGGGAAGTAGAAAATTGGGAAAGTATTTTTACAACCAGTGTCTCTGATAAAGGCCTCATTCCTAAAATATACAGAAAACTAAGTCAAATCTATAAGAATACAAGTCACTCCCCAGTTGATAAATGGTCAAAGGATATGAACAGGCAGTTTTCAGAGGAAGAAATTAAAGTTATCTATAAGCATATGAAAAAATGCTCTAAATCACTATTGATTAGAGAAATGCGAATCAAAACAACTCTGAGGTACCCTATTTCACTGGTCAGATTAGCTAAGGTGACAAAACAAGAAAATGATAAATGCTGGAGAGCATGTGGAAAAATTGGAACATTGATGAATTGTTGGTAGAGTTGTGAACTGATTCAGCCATTCTGGAGAGCAATTTGGAACTATCCCAAAAGGCAATAAGTAAATACACACCCTTTTACCCAGCAGTACCATTTCTAGGGCTGAATCCCAGAGATCACAGAAGTGGGAAAAGGATCTTTGTCTGTACAAAAACTATTTACAGCAGCTCTTTTTGTGGTGACAAAGAATTGGAAATCAAGGGGATACCCATCAATTGGGGAATGGCTAAACAAGTTGTGGTATATGCATGTAATGGAATACTATTGTGCTATAAGAAATGAGGAGCAGACAGACTTCATAATAACCTGGAGAGACTTACATAAACTGATGCTGAGTGAGGAGAGCAGAACCAGGAGAACTTTGTACACAATTACAGACTCATTATCTGCACGATGACTAATTTGGATAGACTGGGCTCCTCTCAGCAATGCAGGGATGATAAGAAAACTCCAAAAGACTCATGATGGAAAGGAATATCTACATCCAGAGAAAGAACTACAGAGTCTGAATGCAGATTGAAGAAAACTATTTGCTCTCTCTCTCTTTTTTGTTTTGTTTTGTTTTGTTTTCTCATTGTTCACTTCATTGGGTAAAAACCTGCTTTACAACTTGACTAATGTTTAATATAAAGGTATTTGTAGATCCTATATTTGATTGCATGTTGCCATGGTGGGGGTTGGGGGAGGAGAGGGAGAGGAAGACAATTTGAAATTCAAGGGATTGTGGAACTGAATGTTGTAAAGTAGAAGTAAATAAATTCCAAAAATAAAATAAAATAAAATAAAATAAAGAGTATCTTAAATTTAACTTGGTGCTTCCATTGCTGCCCTGCTTGTCTACATCCTCTTCTGCACTTCTTTCTATTCTCTGTGTATGCTTTTAGTTGATTTCTTTCTCTTTTCCTCTTCTTTATTTCTGATATCACTATCACTACTCACACACATGAACTTTCCCATTAACTGTGCTCCCTCCTTTATACACACAAATGAAAAGAAAAGCCTTCTTCTAGAACACATACATATAATCAACCACAATAAACCTACATTGTGGCCATGTATGACCTTTCTGCCAAGAGTTCATCATCTGTCTTCTGGAATCTTGCCTACCTAATGCATTCACTGGTGTTCTTAAGTTTTTCATAATTGTTTCCCTTTATAGTTTTATGGTCATTGTATACATTGTTCTCCTGATTCACTAGTAAACAATTCATATGAGCCCCCCAACAGTGTCTCTAAATCCCTTTATTCATTTCTGTGCTTAATCACTGAAGGGACACTGCTTCAGTCAACCTGAGACCTGGGGAAGACATTAACTTAAAAAGGCCAAAATTTCCCACTGCATCTGGGGCCATCTCCAGTAATCTTGATCTATATCTTACCACTGGACCCAGATAGCTCTTGAGGAGAAACTGAGGCTAGTGACTTTGCACAGTCCTCCCTCACTTAAATCCAATTCACTTGCCAGTCATGGTATCAGCTTCCTGATGTCATGGTCCTCTTTGAGAACAAAAGACAACAATAAAAAAAAGTAAGGAGGAAGTATGGCAAAAGGAAATCTAAGTGGTACAGAAATTATACTTCTTTTGAAATATGAGATTAACTTTTCTGATTCCTGAGAATACAAGGAGCACAGGTTTCAGTATGTTAGGAGAACGCTGGTAGAGGTGAGTAGAAAGGGAAATGGAGACAATCTAATTTTATAATGATGTTCATTGTAATCACTATAGCTTTAGAGAGAAGTAAAGGCCTCTGACCTCTATCCTCATAAATAGAATTTGTTAATGCTGTGGCTTAGGCTTTATCAAATAAGAAGTGACTTCCCTATGGAAAAAGAGGCAGTCAGGTTTATGATCATCAAAACCTCTCAAGATTTTTATATGCATAAACCACCTTGAAGTAAAATAATGATGGGCTTTGGGGAATAATAACCTAGACTATTCCCCAAACTACACCTGAAGTTCATTTATATAGAAGCCTCAAAGGTACCTGTATTGTTCCTATTTATACTGCCTGCTCTTCAGATAATAGGCTTCACAATTACCAATAGAATATTATTCTGAAGAAGGAAATCTTAATTTAAAAGAACGAAATGCTAATGCTTATCCATGAGTCATCTCTCATTTAGATTTGTGGGCAATGAAAATAAGTTGATATTTTTTAACTAGAGGTTCAGTTTTCTTAATTAACAGGCATAGTCCAAGTAGGAAATGTTTTAGAAATAAGAAATATGTAAGTATCCTAGTAAAAGCCAAAGATGATTGTGGGAAGATTAGGTAAGAATAGAGAGACTACATGCTAAGTAAATATAAAATACTTAATATACTTAAACATTGGGCAAATATAGGAAATGTGGAACCATGAAACAATGTTAATACAAATGGATTGTTTTTATACTACCCTATTATCAAGTTGTTACAGTTTTGGGGGGTCAGGCTGTATAGGTTTCACCTATACCCTTCCTCAACAGGCTTCGGGTGTCCCCAGCTCCCGGCTTCCACTATCTCTGGGAGAAACAGCTGCACAGAAAACTTAAGACACAGGACTTGCTTCTTGCTACTTTCTCTTAGGCTTGATGTGGCTGGAACTCCCTCTCATTCTCTAAGCTTGGCGTGGCTGGAACTCTCTCATTCTCTAAGCTTGGCGTGGGACTGGAACTCTTCTTCAGAACACAACACTTGCCTCTAGCTACGTTCTCTAAACTTGGTGTGGCTGGACTTCCTTCTGCCTCCAGGTAGCCTGTATTTAAGTCCTTTCTCCAGGGCTCCTTAGGGCCCCTCCCCTGGCCTTGCCCTCACCACAGTGTGCCAATCGTGCATCACCCCGAAGGTGGAGAGATAATCCTGCTTAGTGCAAACAGGTGCATCCTTCGCATTCTGCCCCCAGATGATCACAGGCCTCCTGTTAGCTGAGGACCAATTCAACCCATTACCAACAAGAGCCCCAACATCAAGTCTCTTTGCAGGTACAGAAAATGAGTAAATATATTTAAAAACAATACGCAGTTTTAAAAAACTTTGAGATTGGACATAAATCATCAAGATTCTCTATGTGCTAGGAATAATATAATAACTGGGGTTAAGTCAAAAACAGGACATTATTGACTAGGATCCAGACCCACTGGAATAAAAGAAAATTACTCAAGAAAGACCAAGTGACCAACAGTAGATGGAAGGTTAACTAGGCAGGGAATCAGCAACAAAGAAGTACAGTGGCAGATTATACAGTAATAACAACTGAGGCTGGAGTCCTAGGTCCCGAACTGCTGTCTCAAAATGATTAGGGAGAGGAATGTGGATGCCATCTCTGGAAGAATTCTGTTGCTGGACAAGAAAGAAATTCAAGAACTTGAGAACAAGGTAAGAATCAATTTACTGAAACTAGGATAAAAGTCAATATACAAGGCTGATTTGATGCTGATCCTCCAAAACATTGGCTAAACACTTTAAATTCTCTGACAGATAATGACAAGCAAAGTAGTACTTTACTACTTATTTCAGCTATTCAAGTGCCTTTGAGCCTCACCTTTGATTGTATCAAGAGTCTCTGTTGGAAAAAATATACATTGTGTTGCCCTTAATAGGCCTAAGGAAATTTGAAGGCCATCTCTGCCTTTAATCGGCCTAACATCATCATATGGAGCCCACAGAGGAAGGAGCTTACCAAAAGAAAAGAACAGGAAGGGCAGCACAGAAAGGGCAGAACAGAAAGGAAGGAGCAGAACTAAGAAAGAGAATGTTTGTGATGTTGGCACTCTGTAGGACTCTGTTTGTTCTGCCTGTGTTGATGTTACTTTATCAGACTGAAGTATTCTCTCTTTTGAAAGAGGACTTTACTGTTGTTACAGAAATCCTGAAATAGGACTTTACTGCTTATTTGTGTATGTGATATATCAGACAGAAGCCTTGTCTGTAGATTTGTGTTACTTTGTCAGATAGAAAATGAATTGAGATGATACACCAGTAATGTGTATAAATATTGGAGCTCTGTTAAGCTTAATGTGGGTAAATATTTTTGTAGCTCTGTTAAGCTTTGTCTTCCAAGGAACAGAAACTGCAAAGGGCTTGGAGTGGAGCAGTCCCTGTAAGCTGAGATATAGAACCAGAGCGTAGAGCCACCTATGAGTGAATCCAGGCAAGAGCTGGAAATAGTCAGCTCATGGAAGAGGAGCCAAAGGGTTTGGAAGCCAGCCTCAAGTCAAGGTGAATGGACTTTGCTTGGATGCTCTGTATTGACTGAAGGGATGGTAACTTACTGTGACCTGGGGGAAGATGGTGTTTGTATTTTCTGCTATCCCTTAAAGATGACTGGCTTAAGGATGATTGGAAGCCAGCCTCCAGTCACAATGAAAGAAAGACCTTACTTGGACACCATGTATTGACTGAGGAGATTGTGATTTGCTGTAACCTAGGGTAGATGTTAAAGCCTATGTGGCTAGCTTACTAATAAGTTGTTACATAAAATTGTTGTGAATGTTATGCTTTAGTTTCTTGAATGATTTGCTTTAGTTTATTGCTGAATAGAAAGTTCACTATACTATGTGATTACATCCTTAAGGTTATTCACGACAGCAGTCCTCAGGAGAGTTGCTCATTATTGGTTTTACAACAAATTGACCCAGGTCTACATGGATAAAACTATAGATGAAGACTAAATGGAATCAGTGAAAAGGAAGAAAACACTATATACCACTATAGTACAATTAAACTATCTATGAATTAGTGAGAGAAGAGGGGAGATGAACAGTGATAAAGATAAAGACTCTGAAAATCACCATCTCTTAGAGTAGTTTAATCAATGATAGTCACCGTGACTATGACCTGGTCAACAGCCTCAAAACTTCATCAGTCAGAGCAGAGCTAAGATTGTGGAGTAGAGAAAGTACTCATCCAAACTTTCTCAACTTCTCCAAACACTTTTAAAATTATTCTTCAAATAGAATTCTGGAGCAGCAAAGTCAACAGAAAGTTAGAGTGAGACATTCTTCCATCCCAAGACCACTTAAGAGGTCAAAAAGAGAGATCAGTGACATGAGGGTGAATGCTGGCCCAGAGCCTACGTGGATGAAACACCACTATGGAACTAGGTGATGGTGACAGAAACAGCATCAGCTTTGGGAGCTTTCAAGCCAGAGATGGTATGGGTACTTGGCAACTGATCAGACTGAGATTACATGGAACCCCTGTGCTAGCAGAATCAGTCCCTGTTTAACAAAATCATTGCATTTACCCACTTCTGGATCATAGTTCAAAGGTAGACAGGGGCATGTCAGTCAGGAAAAAGCAGAAGCACAGAAAGGGAGTTTCACTTTTGATCACATGAGATAAGGGTCTCTGAGGAACAGTATCACATCCAGTCCCAAGGAAGCAGGATTCCTTGGAAGCAGAATCACTTATATTTCCAAGGGATCAGAAATCCTAAGGAACAGTATCATTCATAGTCTGAAGGGACCAGGGGCTCTTCTTGAGCAAACACAGGAGTGCAAGAGAACATGGTCCACAACTCTCCCTAGATCACAACAAAATGGAAACAAACCCCCAGAACTAGTAAATCTTAAGAGTGCATTTCTCCCTATCCCCACACAGGGAAGAGAGGCCAACTTCAACATAAAGTTCAAAATCAAGAAATAGTATAGAAAAAATGAGAAGAAGAAAAAAAGAGCCTGACTATAAAAGCTACTGTAGTGACAGGGAAGATAAAAACAAAAACTCAGAAGACAATGGAGTCAAAACAGTTACAAGCAAAGCATCAAAGAAAAATGTGAATTAGACACAAGCCCAACAAGAATTCATGGAAGAGCTAAAAATAATTACTTTCAAAATCAAATAAGAATGGCAGAAGATAAATTAGAAAAATAAATGAGAACAAAGTAAGAAAGTCACAAAAAAGAAAATCTGCAGCTTGGTAAAAGAAGCACAAAAATTACTGAAGAAAATAACACCATAAAAATGGAATTGGCAAAATGGGAAAAAGGTACAAAAATTCATTAATGAAAAAAACTCCTCAAAAAGGGAAAAAGAGGTACAATCACTTAACAAAGAAAATAAGTCCTTAAAAATTTAGCTAAAGACTCCATGAAATAGCAAGAAACAATAAAACAAAGTCAAATTATTTTTAAAATAAAAGAAAATGCAAAATATCTCATTGGAAAGACAACTTAGAATTGAGGAGACAGAACTTTAAAAAATATTGGAATACATGAAAGTCATTATCAAAGAAAGAGCCTAGATATCATATTTCAAGAAATTATCAAGAAAACTGCCCCAATATCCTAGAACAAGAGGATAAAATAAAATTGAAAGATTCAACAAATTGCCACCAGAAAAAGATCCCCAAATAAAAACTCACGGAAATATTATAACAAAATTCCAGACCTCCAAGATCAAAGATAAATACTTCAAATAACCAGAAAGAAAGTATACAAATGCCAGAGTGGTATCTAATGGCCACAAACCCAAGAAGAACTATCAGAAGAACTTAAAAAGGAATTCAAAAGTCAAGAGAGATCAAAGAAAAAATAGGAAAAAATGAAAGTAATCCAAGAAAATTATAAGAAATTAATTGGAAAAAGAGAAACAAAATCTTAATAAGAAAAATAATTCTTAAAAACTAGAATTGGACAATTAGAATAAAATGACATTATAAGACACCAAGAAACAACAAAACTAAAAAAAAAATAGCATCTGAAACCTTTCATTACAAAACAAATGATCTGGAGAACAGATTGGTAATTGTCAAACTACCTGAAAGTTATGATTTAAAAAAAAAGAATCTGGATACAATATCACAAGAAAGTAATAAGGAAAAGTGCCTTGAAGTTCTAGGACAAGAAAGAAACATAGATATAGAAAAAATTCACCAATCACCCCCTGAAAAACACCTCAGGAGAAAAAAAGTACCTCAGAGGAATGGAACCAAGTTTCAAAATTCCCAGTTTAAAGAGAAAATGTTGCAAGCAACGAGAAAAAAGAGCAATTTAAATACTGTTGAAAAACAGTAGGATTTCACAAGACCTAACAACATATACTAAAAGAGCATAGATCTTGGAATATCATATTTTGAAGAGCAAAGGAGCTGGGGTTGTGTCCAAAAATAATTTCTCCCACAAAGATGAGTATAAATCTGAATGTAGATAATGGAAATTTGATGAACTGAAAGACTTTCAGGTATTTGTAACAAAACGACCAGGAAAATTTGATATAACAGATCCGGAAGAAATGCAAAGAAATCATTAAAGACTAATTATAAGAGACTGATTTAGGCTAAACTGTTTGTTTATAATATATTAAAATGCTATTAATAGTAGTAGTTATTAACAATAATATTCTTAAAAACTTATTATTAATAAGGTAGTTTGAAAGGAAGGTTGGGGCTGAGTTTTGTTTGATGAGGGAATTCTAAAAAACAGAATTGGGTAGGAAAAATTTGAAAGGAGAAATTATCTCATTAAAAAGGGGCATGAAAGGAAGAACCAATATAGAAGTAGTTAGAGGTGGAGAGTTGGTAATATTGGAAACACTCTCATTTGTGTTGAAGATGAAACAATGTATACATCTGTAGAGATTTAGAAGTCTTCTTAACTTCTGTACAGGTGAGAAAACTGAGTGCAGGGTGGGGAAGAGACATTTAGAACAGTGTATAGATTAAGATTAGGCAAGTGGGGGAGAAAAAGTAAGAAAGGGACTTTTAGAGAGGTAGGTAAAATAAGGAATAATAAGATAAGGTATCAGGGATAGGATAAAAAGAGAGGCTGAGAAGGAAAATAGTGAGAAAAATAAGGTGGAGAGTAATTCATAAATAGTAATTATAAGTTCAACTGTGAATGGGTTACCAGTAAAAAATGTAAACATATAGCAGAGTTGTTTAAAAATCAGAATCCAACAATATGTTGTTTACAAGAAACACATTTAAGAATGAGAGATACACACTAAATTAAAATAGAAGCTTAGAGCAGAATTTATTATGCTTTAGTTGATGCAAAAAAGGCAAAGATAGAAAACATAATCTCAGCAAAGTTATGGTGAAAAGAGTTTTAATAAAAAGAGACAAACATGGTAACTACATCTTGGGAAAAAGTACCATAGACAATGAAGTAATATCAATACTGGCTCTATATTCATCAAATACTACAGTAACTAAAATTTTAAAAGTTAAATGAATTACAGGTGGAGATAGACAGTAGTACTATAATGGCAGGGGACTTTAATCTTCCCCTCTCAGAACTAGATAACCAAAAAATAAATTAAAACTTTTAAAAAGTGAATAGAACTTTAGATAAAATAGATACACTAGATATCTGGAGAGGATTGAATGGAAATAGAAAGTAATATACCATTTTCTCAGTAGTTCATGGTACCTTTACAAAAACTGACCAAATATTAGTAACAACTATAACATATATATCTATAACAACTATAACATATATATATGTATATATATATATATATATATAAAACAACTTTATAGTTAAAAGCAGAAATATTAAAAGTATCCTTGTCAGAACAAAGTACAATAAAATTACATTTAATAAGGGACCAAGGAAACATAGATTAAAAACTAATTATAAATGACCAAATTAACTAAAGAGGACATATGAAGAGACACTATCTGCATCCAGAGAAAGAACTGATAAACATAAGGAGAATAGAATAATTTTACATATCTGTGTGTGTATACCTATTTGTATCTAATGGTATCTATCTCTAAGTTGGGAAAGGGAAGAAAAGGAGGGGGAGAAGTGTAAATGATAATTTTGTTATCTATTTGAAAGGAATAGTAAGTTGTACATAGCAGATTTGCAGTCTCAATCACAATCATCTTTTTATTGTATTGTGTTTTATTTCATAAATTAAAAATAAAATAAATTTTAAAAAATAAAAGAGGTGAGCAATAAAGTGATTTAGCAGTGGAGTGGAAACGTATGAACCTCACACACCTCTAAATTGGTTCAAAGAGAAGGAAAAAGGCAGATATAGACAAGAAACATACCTGGAACACAGACACACACATGCAAAATCAAAATAAGGTGCTGAAGCAGAATCTATTAAGCTTCAGCAGAGGTGAAAAATCAGGGGTAGCAATCATGATCTCATAAAAAGCAAAAGCAAACATAAGTCGAATTAAAAGAGATAAGCAAAGAAATTCCATCTTGCTAAAAGGCCCCACAGACAATGAAGTAATATCAATATTAAACATACTGAAAGGCATGGCATACAAATCCTTAAAGGAAAAGTTAAATTAATCACAGGAGGAAATAGACAATAAAGCTACACCAGTAGGGGACCTCAAGTTTTCCCTATCAAAGCAAAATAAATTGAACCATAAAATAAATGAGAAATAAGTTAAGGAAATTGTTTTAAGTCTTAGAAAAGTTAGATATGATACTCCTTTGGAGAAAACATACTGAGCCAGTTTTTTAAAGGCTCATTCCCTCATATCCCCAGTTGATAAATGGTCAAAACATATACAGTTTTCAGGAAAAAATCAAAAGTATCAACACTCATATGAAAAAATTGCCATAAATCACTACTAATTAGAAAAGTGCAAATTGAAACAACTCTGAGATACCACCTCACACCTATCAGATTAATTAACATGACAGAAAAGGAAAAATGACAAAAGATGTAGGAGACATGGGAAGAGTGGGTCACTGATGCTGTTGGTAAACTCGGTTGGTAAAATTGTGAACTTGTCCAATCATTCTGGAGAACAATTTGAAACTATAAAACTTTGCATACCCTTTGACCCAGAAATACCACTAGTAGATCTGTATCCCAAAGTGAACAAAGAGGAAAGAATCTATTTGTACAAAAACATTTATAACAGTTCTTTTAGTGATATCAAAGAATTAGAAATTGAGGGAATGCCCATCAATTGGAGAAAGACTAAACAAGTTGTGGTATAGTATTATGATGGAATATAATTAAACTATAAGAAATTATTAATAGGATGGTTTCAGAAACACATAGAAAGATACATGAATTCAGGCAAAGTGAAATGAGCAATTCAGGAGCACATTGTACTCAGTAACAGCAATTCTAAAAATGTTCAAATATGTAAAAACTTAGACACTTTGATGATTAAGACAGTCATCCAAGGTAATTACAAAGAACCCATGATGAAAAATACTTTCCATCTCCTCAGGACCAGGGGAGGGGGAAACCATGAAGTCTGAGTGCAGACTGAAGCACACTTTTTTGAAAAGCTTTAATTTTTCCCTATTTTGTCTGCATTTTCTTATACAACATTGGAACATAAGGAAATAAAAACTACATGAGCCAGTAGACATATAATTACTTTGATGCTTGGTTGTTGTCCTTAGTTCTCAAAGAGAAATGAAAGCACTATGTTGGAGTCAAGGTACAGTGTGTCTCACTATGGTCAATGAGACTAGCATAAGCTTGGAAGGCTCTACCACAGGTCGGGCACAAATAGTTCATATGAACATTTGAAGTAAAGATATTCCTAAATTTACCCATCTCACATTTCTTTTGAGTTACTTCATTTCTGTTTTGCTAATAAAACATAATGGCTTCTTTGATGATGGCATGCCATGCTGGGCAGTCCTTTGCTATGGTCTCCCATGTCATGCAATTGATTCCAAAATTCTTTGGAGAGACCTTGACAGTATCCTTGTATTGCTTCTTTTACACACCATATGAACATATATCTTGTGTGAGTTCTCCATAAAATGTACATTTGCACACAGACACACAGGCACACAGACACACACACACAAATTCTTTGTAATAGGAGAGATGTGAAATCAAAGAAAACAGATACAGTACACAAAGTCATTTGCAAAATATAACAGAGGAGGAAGGAGATTCCATGCACCTTGAAAACCAGCAAAAAATAGTTGAAGCAGAAGCAAGATGGTATCAATTCAACAAGAAAACAAATTAATCAGATCTCAGACTATACTCTTTTCTGAGTACCACATTTTAAGAATGATTTTGGCAAACTGAAATAGGTACAGGGAAATATAATCCATATAGTGATAGCACTGGAGATAATGGCACACAGTAACTACTTGAAGGAATTGAGAATTGTTAGCCTAAAGAAGAGGAGATGGGACCATTTGTAGGGGCAAAGCCAAGATGGTGGAGTGGAAGCAGGAACTCACCTGAAATCCTCCACAGATTACTTCAGTAACCTCTAAAAAGTGAATCTTAATGGATTGTAGAGTGGCAGAATCCACTGGGAGATGGAGAATGGCAGATTTTCAGTACAGGAAGGTGCACATGTGGGACTGGGCAGGGAAAGAATGGAGCAAGGGCTGCATCAGCACAGACCTGAGAACCAACCAGAGAGGAAGCAATGCAAGTCTGGGCAAGCTGATTCACCCACCACAGAGGCAATTCACAGACTTCTCACCATAGGATGGGGGATCTGTTGGAGGCAGGTAAGAGAAAACGTAGGGCCTGTGGCAGCTGCAGCTAATTCTGGGGATATCACCCACAGCCTGGTTGTTTAAAAATCAACTACCTGAGCTCCTGGCAATCTCTTGGTAAACCCTAGCTGCTCTGCTCTTTCATTAAGACCATGAAAACCCAGAGAATATTGCTTTGGGTGAAATCCTGAATAGCCCAAATCTAGGCAGGCTTGGGAGTCCTAGAGTAAGGGTGTGGACGTGGCTGTGCCAAGGTTATAAAGTGCAGGGCAAGAGATGTTTCTACAAGCCCCATTTCAACTCACCATCAAGAGATCCTGAACCCCAGGGAGGTGGAGCCAGAAAGCACTAACACCAGAACCCCAGATGAGCCTTCATACAACCAGGGGAAACAGAAGACACCTGTGCTGCCAGCCACCAGCCGCTGAGCCTGCCTGACTTTTAGCTTAGGGGCTGGGTGGTGGAATCCTGAGGCATCCAGATCACCCCTCCCCCACACCATTCACTATGAGCTTCTGAGTAACCTTGAGGCAACTCAGAAAGCCCTGGCCTTGGCCTCAGTCTCAACAAAGCCAATAACCATACCCCTACCTCCCAGCATAAGAAGGGTAGGTCAGAGCCCTCTATACCCCAGAAGCAGAAATCCACTTTAAAGGCCAGGAAATAGGTTGGGAAAGAAGCAATTTGGAAGAACAAAAGCAACTGAATCCTTTTATAGTGATCCAGAAGAACCAAAGTCAGAAGAGGTCAGCATTGACTGAATACTCAACTCTGAAACCTCAACAGAGAATATGAACTGATCTCAAGACCAGAAAACATTCTTGGAAGAGCTCAAAAAGGATCTTAAAAGCCAAATTAGAGAGGTAGAAGGTAAACTGACTAATTGTTTTAAAATCACACTTGCCAAAATAGAAAAAAAAATTACTGAAGAAAACGTTCTTTAAAAAGTAAAATTTGTGAAATTGGAAACAAGATGCAAAATCTAACTGGAGAAAAGAAATCCTTAAAAACAAAATCTGAACATATGGAAAAGGAACTTCAAAAATTAATCAAGGAAAATAATTTGCTAGAAATTAGAATCAGTCAATTTGAAGCTAATGATTCTATGAGGCATCAAGAATCAGTCAAACAAAACCTAAAGGATGAAAAATTAGAAAAAAAATGTAAAATATCTCTTTGGAAAAACAACTGACCTGGAGAACAGATCCAGGAGAGATAATATAAAAATTATCAGTCTACTGGAAAGCCATGATGAAAAAAAAGCCTAGACAACATCTTCCAAGAAATCATCAAGGAAAATTGCCCTGAGGTCCTAGAACCACCTGGAGAAAGAATCCACCGGGTATCTCCTGAAACAGATCCCAAATTGAAACTCCAAGAACTATTGTAGCCAAATTCCAGAACTATAGTATCAAAGAGAAAATACTGAAGGCAGCAAGAAATAATTCATATATCATGGAACTACAGTCAGGATCACACAGGACCTAGGAGCTTCTACATTAAAAGTCAGAGGGATTGGAATGTGCTATTTCTTAAAGCAAAAGAACTCAGACTACAAGCAAGGATCAACTCTCCAGCAAAACTAAGCATAATGTTTCAGGCAAGGAGATTGTCATTCAGTGAAATAAGGGACTTCCAGACCTTCCTGATGAAAAAGCCAGAGCTCAGTGGAAAATTCAATCTCCAAAACAAAACTCAAGAGAGACATAAAACGTAAACAGAAAACACACACACACACACACACACACACACAACTTATTATTCAAAAAGAACAACCTGTTTACATCCCTATATGTGAAGCTGATACCAGTCAATATTGAGAAGTATCTAATCATTGTGACACGTAAAAGGGTTATACATAGATAGAGGGTGTGGGTAAAATTAACCGAAGTGATGATTTTAAAAACCCTTTTAAGGGGAGCAAAGGAATTGTAATGGGATAAAAGGAAAGGAAGAGGCAGAAAAGGGTAAATTATGCCACACAAAGAGACATAAAAATATATTATAATAGAAGGAAAGAAGAGAAGGAGATGAACATTTTATGAGCTTTACTCTCATTGGTTTTGGTTCAAGGAGGGAATCACATAATCAGTTAAGTATAGGATTCTAAGAAGAAAATACACAAAATCTATTATAATAGAGGGAAAGAATGGAGGGAAAGGAGCACTGTATGAGATATATTCTCATAGGCTTTGATTCAAGGAGGGAATACCATACCTTGTTAAGTATAAAAATCTATCACACCCTACAGACACTAGAAGGGGAAAGGGGAAAGAAAACAGGGGCTGTTAGAAGGGAGGGCAGAAGTAGTAAGGTAGAAGGGTAGGAAGAGGGAGGAGGCCTAATAGGGAAGGAATACTGAGGGAGGCAGCTGTCAAAAGGAAAACTCTTAAGGAGGTAAAGGGAGAAGGAAGAAATAAAAGCATAAATAGGAGAGGGAATAGGATGAAGGGAAAGACACAGATAGCAATCATAAGTATAACTGTGAATGGGATGAACTATCCCATAAAACTGAGGCAGATTGCAGAATGGATTAAAAAACCATAATCTTACAGTATGCTGTCTACAAAAAACACATTTGAAATGAGGAGATACACATCAGATGAAGGTAAAAGACTGGAATAGAACATATTATGAATGAGCTAAAGTAAAAAAAAAGCAGGGGTAGCAATCCTTATCTAATTAAGCATTTAGATGCAAAAGCAAAAAATAGATCTAATTAAAAGAGATAAGGAAGGGAAATATATCTTGCTAAAAGTCACAATTAACAATGAAGCAATATCATTACTAAACATATATGCACCAAGCAGTGTAGCATCCAAATTCCTAGAGAAGAAGTTAAAGGAGTTAGAGGAAGAACTAGATAGCAAAACTGTACTAGTAGAGGACCTCAATCTCCCCCTCTCTGTACTTGTTAATTCTAACCTCAAAATAAACAAGAAAGAAGTTAAGGAAGTGAACAGAATGCTAAAGAAGGTAGATATGATAGACCTCTGGAGAAAACTGAATGGGGATAAGAAGGAGTATTCCTTCTTCTACATGGCACATGGCACAAACACAAAAACAGACCATGTACCAGGGTATAAAATTTTACAATTCAGTACAGAAAAGCAGAAATACTAAATGCATCCTTTTCAGATCATGATACTATAAAAATTATATGTAATAAAGGGCCATGGAAAGATAGACTAAAAACTAATAGGAAACTAAATAATTAAATCTAAAAGAATGAGTGGGTCAAACAAGAAATCATAGAAATAATTAGTAATCTCATTCAAGAGAATAACAACAATGAGACAACATACCAAAACATATAGAAATGCAACTAAAGCAGTTCTTAGGGAGAGTTTTATATATCTGAATGCACACATGAATAAAATAGAGAGAATGGAGATCAATAAATTGGGAATTCAACTGAAAAACCTAGAAAAAGAACAAACTATAAATCCCCAATTAAATACTAAATTGAAAATAAAAACCAAAATAAAAAAACCAAATATGAACATTTATTTAAATGTTTAATAATAAAATAAAAGTTGTTATTTTATTATTAAAATAAAAACCAAAGGAGAGATTAATAAAATTGAAATTAAGAAAACCATTGAAGTAATAAATAAGAGTTGGTTTTATGAAAAAAGAATAAAATTGATAGATCTTTAGTTAATTTGATAAAAACAGAAAATCAAATTACCAGTATCAAAAATGAAAGGTGTGAATTAACCTCCAATGAAGAGGAAATTAAAACAATAATTAGGAATTATTTTGCCCAATTGTATGCACATAAATTTGACAATCTTAATGAAAGGGATGAATGTTTTTTTAAAAATTCCCAGATTAACTGAAGAGGAAGTAGAATACCTGAATAACCCCATTCCAGAAAAAGAAATTGAACAAGCCATCAATGAACTCCCTAGGAAAAAATCTCCAGGGCCAGGTGGTTTTAGAAGAGAATTCTATCAAACATTTAAAGAACAATTGATTCCAAAACTCTACAAACTATTGGGGAAAATTGGAGAAGAAGGAGTTCTACCAAATGCTTTTTATGACAAAAATATGGTATTGATACCTAAATCATGAAGAGACAAAACAGAATAAGAAAATTATAAACCAATTTCCTCCATGAATATAAATGCCAAAATTTTAAATGAAATATTAGCAAAAAGACTACAGCCACTTATCTTGAGAATGATACAGGTAGGATTTATTCCTAATAATAATGATTAGGTAGGATTTATTTCAGGAATGAAAGGATGGTTCAATATTAGGAAAACTATCAGTACAATCAATCATATCAAAAACAAAACTAATAGAAACCATATGATTATCTCAACAGATGCAGAAAAGGCTTTTGACAAAATACAACATCCATTCCTATTAAAAACACTAGAAAGCATAGGAATAAATGGAGTTTTCCTTAAATTAATAAGTAGCTTCTATCTAAAACCATCAGCAATTATTATATGTAATGGGGATAAACTAGAAGTATTTTCAATAAATCAGGGCTGAAACAAGCATGTCCACTATCACCCCTGCTATTCAATTTGATAGTAGAAATGTTAGCAGTAGCAATAAGAGAAGAAAAAAAATTGAAGGAATCAAACTAGGCAAAGGAGAGACTAAGCTATCACTCTTTTCAGATGATATGATGATAAACTTAGAGAATCAAGTAAAAAACTACTTGAGATAATAAATTTAGCATAGTAGCAGGATATAAAATAAACCCACATAAATCCTTGGAATTCCTATACATTTCTATCAAAGTCCAATAGCAAGAAATAGAAAGAGAAATTTCGTTTAAAGTTACTATAGACACTATAAAATATTTGGGAATCCACCTGCCAAAACAAACCCAGGAACTATATGAACATAGTATATGCATTCACATAATATGTGGTTTGTGGCTCGATCAAGCTAATATAATAAAAATGACAATTTTACCTAAATTAATTTAAATATTTAGTGCCATACCAATAAAAGCAACAGAAAATTCCTTTACAGAGTTAGAAAAAAATAGTAACAAAATTTATCTCTAAGAACAAAAGGTCCAGAATATCAAGGGATTTAATGAAAAGAAATGCTAGGGAATGTGGCATAACCATACCAGATTTTAATCTTTATTATAAAGTGGCTCATCAAAACTATGAAATGAAAAATTGATTGTATTGATTACATTAAATTGAAAAGTTTTGTACAAATAAAGTTAATGTAACCAAGATTAGGAGGGAAGTGGAAAACTGGGGAAGAATTTTTACAACCAGTGTCCCTGATAAAAGCCTCATTTCTAAAATATATAGAGAATAGAGTCAAATTTATAATAATACAAGTCATTCTTCAATTGATAAAAGGTCAAAAGATATGAACAGGCAGTTTTCAGAGGAAGAAATTAAAGATATCTACAAGCATATGAAAAAATGCTCTAAATCACTATTGATTAGAGAAATGCAAATCAAAACAACTCTGAAATACCACATCTCACTGGCCAGATGGGCTAAAATGACAAAAGAGGAAAGTGATAAATGCTGGAGAGGATGTGGAAAAATTGGAATACTAATTTATTGTTAGTAGGGTCATGAAATGATTCAACCATTCTGGAGAGCAATCTGAAACTATACCAAAAGAACTATAAATAATTTGATACCCTTTCACCCAGCAATACTAGTTCTAGGACTGTATCCCAAAGAGATCATTGAAGTGGGAAAAGGACCTGTATGTACAAAAATACTTATAGCAGCTCTTTTTGTGGTGGCAAAGAATTGGAAATCAAAGAAATACTCATCAATTGGGGAATGGCTAAACAAGTTGTGGTATATGAATGTAATAGAATACTATTATGCTATAAGAAATGAGGCGCGGACAGACTTCATAATAACCTGGAGAGACTTATATAAACTGATGCTGAGTGAGGAGAGCAGAACCAGGAGAACTTTGTACACAATTACAAACATATCATATGCATGATGGCTAATTTTGATAAGACTGGGCTCGTCTCAGCAATGCAGGGATGATAAAAAATCTCCCAAAGACTCATGATGGAAAGGGATATCCATATCCAGAGAAAGAACTACAGAGTTTGAATGCAGACTGAAGCAAACTACTTGCTCTCTCTCTTTTTAGTTTTGTTTTTTTCTTTCTCACTGTTCACTCTATTGGTTATAATTCTTCTTTACAATTTGACTAATGTTTAATATGAAGGTATCTATAGATCCTATATTTGATTGCATGCTGCCATGGAAGTGAGGGGTGAAGAGAGGTAACAGGGAGAAATTTTGAAACTCAAGTAAATAATTTTTTTTTAATTTTTTTAAAAGAGGAGATAGGAAAGACATGACAGCCTTCTTGAGATGTTAGAAGGATTATCATGTAAAAACTGGTATTCTTATACAACTAGGTGTAATGGAAGAAAGTTTTTGAGGAGTATATTTGAGTTCAATATAGAGGAGTATTTGAGGTAGGGAATTTCCTATTAATTAGCATATCCTAAGTGGAATGGGCAGCACTAGAAAAACAGTTCTTCCCCATTGGAGATCATTAGAGATAACTAGATACTAGATAAACAATTGTCAGGAACAAGGTAAAGAGGAATCCTGTATTAATGTGGGTTAGACTGGATGTCTTCTGAAGTACTGATATTTTTGTGATTCTGCACAGTAGTCATGTACAAGCACACCTCTATGACCTGACAGAGGTGGGCTGAAATGATAGATAGGTGATTTTACTGCCAATGAAATATTCACAGCACCAACTGTGACTATGACTATGCCAGCACAATTCAGAATTGCAAAATATAACAGACTCTCCATGTATGTAACAGGGATCAAAACATTTATTCAGATGCCAGAAAACCACATCCCAATTCCAGAAAGTTAAATCCATCATAGCAACAAAGAAGTTAATACAACAACACAGCAGGGAGCCACACCAGCCTTTAGCCTTCCCACAAATACTCAAAATCTTAGCTGTCTTGCCTACATCTTCTCTCCCATTGTGCTACCTTCTCTGACTCCCAGCTTCCTCTCTGCTCCAGCCTTTCCTGCTCTACCCTTCTGCAAACTCCTCCCATCACAGGTTCCATGTGATTACATTTGACCTTCTGCTGGGGGTGGGGGCAGGGAAGATCTTCAAATTCCCTTGGGGCTATTCAAGGGCAAGGAAGATTTTAAAATTCCTATTACCATTATATGAATAGATACCACTAGTCATACAATTGTACCCCAAAAATAATAAAAGAGCCATACAAAGATTTTAAGCACATTAGAGAGACACTCTAAAGAGAATTTTCAGAGAAATAATGACAAGTTGTGTGCAAGAGAAGATGTCTAGAAGGAACAGGGTTGGGCTTTAATAGGGGGCCACACTGCTAAAATCAACAAAATACCTAGCTATCTACCATAGGTAACAGGATTCTATTGTCATCAGTGAAAACAAGTTTCCAAATAGCATATCTTTCAATGTTCTCTATATTCTATTAACTTTATTGATCAAAAGTTCTTCCATCTGCTGCCTGTTCATACCATGAAGTCTTTTGAATTGACATGAATACTTAGTCTGTCTGCCTAAAACTAAACAACCATTTTGGCCAAGATTTTCACTTCACAATCTAGATTTACTCCTAGATGATAAAAATCAGGATGTTATTTTTATTGCATATTAATATTTATATCAAGAAGATGATGGCAGGCATTAAGGTATAATAGAAAGAATATGACAGCTGTTTCTGCAGTCAGAAGACCTATGTTTTAATCCCAGCTTTCATGCTTACTGTCTATGTGAATTTGGGAGTCAGAACCTCTCTGCTATTCAGTTTTCTAGTCTAAGCAATGACATAATTAGACTAGAAGGTCTCTGAGGTTCCCTTCGCCTCTAGATCTCTGATCTAGAACCTAGGATCTTCTGAATAATTTCTTTATTGGCTTGTGAATCTGCATCTTTAGAAATGGCTTCCCATTTCTTCAATGGTTTTCTACACTTTGAGAAGAACTATGTAGTCCTCTAATTCCAAGCATGATGAAGCACCCAATCAAACTATTACAAACTTTTCTTCTTAAATGTACTTTGCATGAGGATCACGAAGTTAGCTCTCAAATATTTATGTTTGCATACAACTTCTCAATCTGAGTACAGATATTATTTTAATGCAATTCATTTAGCTTTTACCAGACACATTTCAAAAGCAGTTTTATGTAATAACCTTTTCCCTTAACAACAGATGACATTTCTATAGTGTGCATATACAGTTACACAAGTGTAGATTATAATGTATCCCTGATTTTCGATCCTGGGCAATTCTTGTCCACGTCGTTTCATAAATCTTCAATGTAGGATCTACCAAAACCCTTGTAAACCCTCTCCATTGAGACTTTTTGTGTTTTCTGAGTATCAATGCAGCACTCAGAATATGTCCCCTTTGCTCTCACTGCCAGAATAGTCTACCTCCTTTTCTAGCAATAAATGGCCTTAATAACCACTTTTATATTGTCATACATAAGCCATTGTTGTTGATGTGTTGTATTCTGCCTTTTAACACCCACAAAGCATCTTTAAAATACCCTTTGGTCACCTGACCTGTGACTCTCCTGAGAGGGTATTAGTCCATGATTCACAACGATGTGGCATCACTGGGAATATGGTGGCATTAAGAAGACATAGTAGGCAAAGTACTCAAAACAGAAAATCCCATCCACATCCAGAAAAAGAACTATGGCCTCTGATTGCGGAGTGAAGCAAACCGTTCTCTTTTTTTCTTTCTCATGGTTCCTCCCATCCATTCTAATCCTTCTATACAACATGACTAATGTGAAAATATGCTTAATAGGAATGTATATCAGATTGCATACCATCTTAGGGAGGGTGAAGGGGAAGGCATGGGAGAAAATTTAAAACTTATAGAAGTGAATGTTAAAAACTAAAAAGAAATAAATGAACTTTAAAAAAAAGAAAATATAATAGGAAAACAAGGAGCATTTAAGGTTCATTTAAAATGCTGTATCCAATGCAGTGCCTTCTCCTATCCAATTCTAGACTTAGCTCATTTTTCATCTTTAGCACCTATAAAGATATTTTTGTACAGACAAATAAGCTCAATAGGCTACCCACTCAAAATAATTTTTGGTTTTGGGGAGGGTGGAAGAGGAAACCAGATTTCCAGTTTCATCGGTATAGTAAACTCCTAATGAAGAAATGTCCTCTATCAATGCAGTTCAGCAGCTATTCTGTAAGAAATGGTCTTAGAGAGTAGTCTAGGGGCACTTATGGGGTTGAATTACTTGCCCAGGATCCCACAGTCACTATGTTTCAGTGGATGGATTTGAACCCAGGTCCCTCTGATTTCAAGGCTGACTGTCTGCCTACTGTCATACTTTCTGAAAAAAAAAGTCATGATAGTATAATATGTATTCATCATCCGTTTGTTTTTTCACATGGAATTTATTGGATGAAGCTCTTTTTATTGGCTATAGGTGTCAATTAAGAGTCTCTCTATAGTCTCTCCTAATATTTTTAGGACAGAGTGAAGACATATGAGCCTGACAACTATTCAGAAAGGTAGATCTGAAACTAATCAAATACCAGACTGAAAAAGTAGGCATTACTAGTTCATTATAAACTCAGAAAGAGGTCTATCATGGCATACCTCAGGAACAAGTGTTTGGCCCTGTGCTATTAACATTTTTATGAATGACAAAGGGAGACAGTATGGCATAATGGACAACAAGTAGGCCTAAGAGTTTGGAAAACCTAGGTTCAAATCTTAACTGCCACTTTCTGACTCTGTGACCTTACGCAAGCCTCCTAACCTCTCAGTTCCATGAGTACTTTACTAAGATTATACATCTTAGTTTGCCATGAAGATACCAATCTGCATTGAGTGAGAGAGTTTCTTCATCTGGAAGTTTCCTATATTGATGAAGTCACAAGTCCAGTCCTTGCCTTTTTCAATGATTTCAGATGACACAAAACTAAAAGGAAGAGTTAAAATGGAGGATGTCAGGATACTGAAAGAACTTCACAAGCTAAAACATTAAGCTGAATCTCATAAGGTGAAATGAAATAGGGATACATGTAAGATGTATCCCTAGACTCAAAAATTTGAGTCAGCTAGACTCAAAAAATGCACTTCACAAACACAAAACAAGGTCCTCCAGGCCTAATAGTAGTTCATCTTTGACTTTATTTGGTACATTTGTAGCTGACTCATGGAAATGAAAGGGAGCCAAGTCTGGTCATAACCACTCTCTGCCGACTTAAAGCAATATCTGAATCCCTTTATTCTTTTGCATAACTTTAAAAGGTAGTTCTTCAGAAGCCCCAGTCCCATTCCTTTTGGTGAAAAGGCCATACCTACTGTACAGTTTCATGAGGTTTCTTTTACTTTTACTCCTAGAACAATCCTCCAAGTTTCAGACACTTGAGCCACTCTTATATTTTTTATTTGGCTTCCCTCTGATTCCTAATTTTTTTCTTTTTCCTTTTTTTTCCTTGGGCTGTTTTCTTAGGTTTTCCTATGGATCACTTTCTAGCACCTAATAAGATAAAAGAGAGCATAATTTATGGAAATTCTAGTCCCTTAACTTCTCCTCTAGCATCAAATGAAAAAAGAAATCACATATTTGTTTATCCACTGTGACAGAAAAGTAAAAATCAGGCAATCACTGTTGTCAATTAGGAGAGCTCCCTCACCTCCTATACCTACTAATTTTGAGATACACTGTTGTTTAAAATTCTTCTTAGCTAACCCTACTACTAGTTTCCTGGCAATTTCCTCTTAGCTTGTTGGCCAAGCCAATAGGCTCTTGATACTAGAGTTCAGCAGCCATTTTATTAACTGAAGTCTTTATCTCCTAATTAACTATTGTTTCAGGCATTAAGAATCAATAAGCAGACACAGGTAGAGTAGTAGAAAAAAATAGAGAACTGATTTAAGGCTTGATTCTGTGATCCTGATTCTGTAAGAAATAGTCTTAGAGAGTAGTCTAGGGATACTTATAGGGTTGAATTACTTGCCCAGGGTTCCACGGTCACTATGTTTCAGTGGATGGATTTGAACCCAGGTCCCTCTGACTTCAAGGCTGACTCTCTGCGTACTGTCATACTTTATGAAAAAAGTTGAGCAAGTTGACTACCAAGCAACTTAGAGGACTTTAAATTGCAGACAAACTGCTGATTTGAATCAGTGAAATAATTTTCTTCATTTCTTCCTCATTCCTATACCAATACAGGATAATATAGAGGAAATCACAGGTCAAGACAAAAAGAAAATACACCAGCAGCTTCCTGCCAACAACCTCATTACTCCAATGCTAGCAGTAAGCATGATAATTTCAAGAAGCCCTGGAGAGAAAAATTTGAGGTTTACCCATCTTTTTCCATAGTCCTTTCAGTTCTGCAGTCAATTTACCCTAACTCCACAGGAGAGACAATCTATAGTTTCAAGATCTTTAATGCAACATGCTCAGAAAACAATTATTTTTTACATTGCTTAAATTGAATAATTAATAGTTTGTGTGATACTTACATTCCCCTTTTTCCTTTCCCTGTATTTTTCCTCTAAGATGCAAAGAGAAAACCCTCGTATGGAGTTCTAACACTGTGTTTATCAAAAGAAAAGAGAGGAAGAAAACAAAGCTATAGTTGGGATATTCAAAAAAATCCACAAAAACTGTTTTCTGGAAGGAAATGAAAGATTTGTGGATGAGAATTTGGGTAAGGAAAGAAAGTTTCTATGAGAGTGGCCTAAATGTCAAGAAAAGTTGAATTCCTGATGAAAACAAACCAATGAAAACTCCCAGAATTTTAATTAAATTTTAATTTAATAAATACATTTTTCTCTTTTTCTTTTATCTGTTAAAAACTTCCCTTTTTAACCCTCTGGCTTCTGTTGCCAATTTGCTGTATGACCCTTTGTAATTTTTAACAAAATTATTGCAGTTTGAAGAGAATTAAAAAATGAGAAGGAATAAACATTCAAATATAAGCCTAACTTGATGTTAGAATATAAAAACCTCAGAGTTTGCCTATCATTTCAAATAAGACTTACAATTATTATGAGTAGATTAAATAAGATGCTTTTTGTCCATATTTCAAGGTAACTAAATGCAAAGAGCCAACCAAGTACTCTACCATAGGAGACAGAGAGAGGTGGGGATAGGAGGGGAGCAGGATCTGGGTAATATTCTTCTTCATAGTCATAGTTACAACTGTTCAGCCCCCAAAGGACGCAAGGTATCAGTTGCCAACGAACTGAGTGGTTTTCAAATCAAAGTCAAATCCTATTCTGAAACTCAATAATCCCAGTTCAAGGCAACATCCCATTCTTTTGCTCTGATTCATCAATGGGACTCACCACTGATGTGGTATAAACAAATAGGACATTGAAATCTAGCTTACAGTCAACTTCACGGTAAGAAGCAGTTGACCTGTGAGTTTGGTGAATTTCCGGGTGACCTTCAGCACTGTCCTCTTTGTTGAGTCTTTTGCAAAGAAGAATAATATTTTAGCAGCTGGGCTGTGCCAATTCAATTATGTTTTAAAACTGACCTTCAAGTATTGTACAAAGGAAATGCATAATTTTAAAGAATTTCATTTCATTCCCAAACTTTCAATATGGCTTTCTCCTGTAACTAGATGAAGGTCATTATATTTTCCTTAAAGATATTTTATAGGTAAGCTTTATCACTTTGAAAATTGCAAATATTTTGATATTACCCCCAATTCCTCTTCTGGAGAATGGGAGCAGTGCTAAAAACAGTACTCATATTTCTCTACTGTTTTAAGGGTAACAACGTTGTTTTCCTAACAAAATTTCTAAGGCAGCCATGACAACTGTTTTTATCCTTGTTTTACCACATTTTAAAAATTCAGAAACTGAGGCTTAAAGGAGTTATTTCATTTGCCCAAAAGGACATGTCTTATATACTTGACTATGTCATCACCCTTAGGACATCTGTCTGTGAATAGCTTTATGTGTATGCTTTCGTTTAGTATATAGTGTACATTTGGAAGATGGCATAAAGGATATAGAAATGAATAAGACATGATCCCTGTCCTCAAGGAACTTACAGTTCAGCAGAGGAAATAAGACATGTACATGAATAATTTTAACAGAGCAAAGACAGTAGACTGTAACAATGGTATAAAAAAGAAACAAAGTATGGGTATTTAAGGAGGAAATCACCTAATAATTCTTGCTGGGGTCATCAAAGTGGGGATTTATACAGTTAAGAAAGTAGTCAAGTGGAGTGAAGAGTCAAAAGATTTCCTCTTTTACTATATCTTTAGACATGAGATTTTACTTTTCTTTTAACTTCCTGATATAATCCAGTTGTCCTAAAAATCTCTCCTGCGACTAACAGGATGAATGAGTGACATAAAAACCAGAAAAGAGATGTGCACAGATTTCTATACAAATCTGAAAGTTCTCTTTCTTACTGTTCAGATCTCTCATCTGATTCTCCAAGCCTACATTTTAACCATAATCAAATCCACAGTACCTGGTATGATGCCTGAGAGTTCTCAGAACAGAATCGCTTAGCACTGTCTGACTACTAAACCATCCTAGAGACAACTAGGCTTAGAAAGGATATTTACAGATCATGTGAGTGGAGGTTTCCTGGACCAGGGTTTGGCATTCACAAATATTCCAGGGATTAAGAGTAAGAGAGAATGAAAGTAACCTTTCACTAGTGATATGAGCTACCTTTTATGCCCAAATCATTACAGAACTAAGAAGTATGGCTGGATAGAATTAATCTGATACACAATATGTTCAATTTCATTAAAGAATTTCTTATTTGGGGGACAATGCTGTTAGATTTTTAAGTTAAAGAGGCACTTTCAACTTACTTTTTAAAATATATTTATCTAACATTTTCCCAATTACATATTAAAGCAATTTTTTAACATTTTTTAAGTTTTGAGTTCTCAATTCTATCCCTCCCTATCTCCCCATCTCTTTCCTATAACAGTAAGCAATCTGAATTAGTTTATACATGTAAAATCATGTAACACATTTCCATAACAGTCCCTTTGTACAAGACTTCAATAAGAAAAAAAGAATGAAAGGAATAAAGTGAAAAACAGTATGCTTCAGTCTATATTCAGAAAATATCAGTTCTTTCTCTGGGGGAGGGCATCACACTTATCATGAGTCCTTTAGGATTCTCTTGGATCATTGTATTGCTGAGAATAGTTAAGCTTTCACAGTTCTTCACTGTGCAATATGGCTATTACTGTATACATATTACTGCATACTGTGTACAACATTCTCCTGGTTCTGCTAACTTCACTTTGCATCAGTTCATGTAAATCTTTCCAGGTTTTTCTGAAATCATCCTGCTTGTCATTTCTTATAGCACAATAATATACTTTCACAATCATATACCACATCATATTTAGCCATTGCCCAATTGATAAGCAACTTCTTGATTTCCAGTTCCTAGCCACAACAAAAAGAGCTGCCATAAATAGTTTTGTACAAATAGGTTCTTTTTCTTTATTATGTCATTGGGACATTTATCTAGCAGTGGTATTGCTGGATAAAATGACATTACAGTTGTATAGCTCTTTGGCCATTTCAACTTACATTTAAAACTAAATATGTCATAGCATATCATTTCATCTTACTATATATGTTTCTAAAATTCATCATTATGAAAAGCTAAGAAATCTGGAAAGTGGACAGTCAAATTGCCCTTTTCTATTGATCTATATAAATGCAAGCGGCAGTATGACATAATTGATAGAGCTGACTTGAGAGTTAGGAAGATTGAATAGAAGTCCTGTGTCTGATACATGCTAGCTATGGAACTCTAAACAAGTCAAGAAACTCCTCAGTACCACCAGACAACCATAAAAGACAATACATTTCTTACATACTGACCTGTAATGTTAAAGTAAGCTCCCTACACTGATGAAATCACAAGTTTGATTTAGAAAGAAGCCACAGATGTATCTGGGTACGGTGGCACATTCCTGTAATACCTCCTACCCACAAGACTGAAGTTCAAGGATTTCTGGTGTCTATGCTGAGTTTAGTATTGACATGGCAAGACCCAAGGATCAGGGGCCATCACGTTACTTAAAGAGGAGCTAACTGGTCCAGGTGGGAAACAGAGCAAGTTAAAGTTTGCAGTCAGTCAAAGGGAGATCCACCCCTGAATAAGCTATGCACTTCAGGCCAGGTAAGATAGGTACACCTAATCTAAAAACAAAAACAAAATAAAAATAAAACAAACAAAAACATCTGGAAAAGTCAATATATGTCAACTTATACATATATATGTGTGTGCATACATACATATATATATGTCAATACCCACTGCTAATTAAAACCCTAAAAGAAATCATTTTCAGAGATTAAAAAAATATAGCATTTACATGGAAAATTGCCTCAAATAGTTTATACCCGACATGGCAAAGAAGAAGGTTTCCTCTTCCAGTATTTATTTGATATTGTTCAGACACAAACAAGGTTTCCTTATAATTCTGGACTCTGATGAATTTTAAAAAAAAACAGAGGATCAAAGACTTATATCTGGGAAACATATTATTCCCACCAATACTGCCCACTCCTACTTCCCCCATAGGTGGTAGAAGGATATGACCAAACAATCTCCAAAAGATGAATTACAATTGTCAATAACCAAATAAAGAATGCCCAAAATCATTAATAATAAAAGAAATGCAAATAAAATAACCCTGAAGTTTCAACTCATACCCAGCAAATTGTCCAAAATGACAAAAGATGGAAATAAACAATATTGGAAGACCTATGAAAAACAGGTATACTGAAATGTTTGAAGGAGATATGAACGGATCCAAGTATTGGGGGAAACAATTTGCAATTATGCTAGGAGAAGAATGACTAAAATTTTCTTCCTTTTTGACCCAGAGACTCCACTATTAGGAATATATCCCCAAGAAGATCAATGACAGAAAAGTATTGTGTACACTCCCCAAAAACTGATGCAGTACAATAGCAAAAAAACTGGAAATGAAGTCAGTATCCATCAATCAGGGAATATCTCAAAAAATTGGACTGAACAACCACATTGCACTGTTTTTGTGGTATAAGGAGTAATGAATATGAAGAAAGAAAAAGGAATAGGAAAATGAGTGCACTGATACAAAGTGAAGTGAAGAAATACTAGGAAAACAATATGTGTGTGACAACTACAATAATGTAAATAGAACAACCAGTCAATCTGTAAAACACTAAGTCACTACTATGTGCCAGATACCATGCTAAGAACTTGGGACACAAAAAGAAGCAAAAGACAGTCTCTGCCCTCAAGGAGCTCATAAGTTAATAGGGGAAACAACAAGAAATAAATATGTACAAGGAAGATATGTTAAGATAAATAAGAAAATAATTTAAAGAGGAAAGATATTAGAATTAGAGGGACTGGGAAAGACTTCCTGCAGAAGTAGGATTTTAGCTGTGACTTAAAGGAAGCCAGAGAAGCAATAGAGAGGAGGAGGGAAAGTATTCGAGGTAGGGGGAACAATAATAACAACAACAAATGATAATTAGTGTAATTATAATGAGGAAACTAGTCTCAGAAAAAGAGATGAAAAAATAAACCTCCTTAACTAATTTGCAGAGTTGGGATGCTAAGGATATGGGAAAATTGCATATAATGAAGCTCACTAGATGTGTTTGTTTTACAGAAATGTTTTCTTTTAAATTTTTTTGTTTCAAAGAATGATTCTCTGGATAGGAAAACAGGTATATATTTGAAAGAGAAAATTACTTTTAAAAATATAGTGGGGGTTTTTTTTAAAAGAATCCAAGTTTCTCACAATTTAAAGGTATTTTGGAGGTCTTTTAATGCAACCTATCCAATGAGAAATCAATTCTATGACCTTTTCAACAAGTGATTTATCTAAGCCCTTGCCTACAGTCAGTAAGAGATGAAAATTCACTGCTTCCTAAGGACCATAGTATTCTGTAAGACTCTAAGAATTTTAGAAAGTTTCTCCCTCAAATATTACTGTGCTGTAAGAAATGAGGAGCAGGCAGACTTCAGAAAAACCTGGAAAGACTTATTTGAACTGATGCTGAGTGAAATGAGCAGAACCAGGAGAACACTATACAACATTAACAGTCATATTTTGCAATGACTGATGTTGATAGACTTAGCTCTTCTCAACAACACAAGGATCTAAGACAACTCCAAAAGTCTAATGATGGAAAGTGCTATCCACATCCTGAGAAAGAACTTTGGAGTCTGAATAAATACTATTTACTCTCCTTTTCTTTTGTTGTTTTGTTTCTTCTTATTTCAGGACTAATGTAAGAATATGTTTGCTATGAATGTATAAGTAGAGCTTATACCAGATGGATGACATCTTAGGGAAGGAGAAGGAAAGAATGAAGGAGAAAATTCAAAACTCAAAGTCTTATGGAAGTAAATGTTGAAAACTAAAAATAAATAAATTATATAGCTCTAAAAACATAAAACAGAAAGTTTCTCCCTCCATCAAACTAGAATCTTCCTCTCTGCAATGTCTAGAACGCTGGTTATGCCTTCTAGAGGTAAGTAAACACTCCCTCCCCTAAAAAAAGAAAAACTAACCCCCCTGTCCATGTGACTGCCATTCAAATACTAAAAGGTAACTATCATGTTCCACTATAAAGTATTTTCTTCTCTGGGCTAAACATCCTTTGACTGATCCTTCTATAGGCTCTAGTTCTCTCACCATCAAAATTGGCTTTCTCCGGATATGTTCCCATTTATCAATATTCATTCTAAACTCTGGTACCAAGAAATGAATTGATTAATATGCATTTTTCATGCTGAAGTATGGTGCTATGAAGGCAAAAATAAAGAGTCTTTCAGTTTACATTCTATCACAGGAGATAATAAGGTAATATATGTGTATAAAAAATAGATACAAAATGCAGCCAGAAGGCACACAAGAAGGGTCCATCACAGCATGCTGGGAGCTGATCCCAGCACCCCATGAGCCTGTAGTTTTAGTATCAAGATGGCCCTGACCAGCAGCAGCTGGAGCAGACCTCAGGAGAGTGGATCACCAACAGCTGTGGCAGTTTCCAGAAATAACAATCCATAAACGCCAAAGACAAAGTAAAAGGTCAGTATGAAACTCTGTTGGAACTAGAGAAGCATGATCTGGCCTCTGCCCTCCCAGAGGCGTGGTAACTGTGCAGCCACCTCCACATGGCTGCTTCAGAGCTCCTGGCCTGCAGATCTTAGGGGGAACAAGTGACCATTCAGAGTGTAATCACTCTTGCTTTAACCTGCCTGGATCTGAATGATGGTCTTGGGTGGTGGTCCTGAAGTGTATAACCAGTGATCCAGAGCTTGTGGGAGCAGCAGAGAGGGCACCCAACTAATAGCTCCAGCAGCTGCAAAACCCCCAGCAATTTGGGACAACGCTCTTCTCTCTGGAAGCAGAGTTCTATTGTGTAGAAGAGCTCAAAAGTCAAGTAATTGTGTGGCAACATAAACAAGCAAAGTAAGCAAAGCAAGAATAGGTATCAAACCTTAGATTCATTTTTTTGGGACAAAAAAAGATCAAAGGGTTGGAAGGAATAGGATATTCCGGAGGTCAAAGGAGCTAGGATTAAAACCAAGAATCACCTACCCAGCAAAACTGAGTATAATGTTTCAGGGGAAAATATGGTCATTCAATGAAATAGAAGACTTTCAAGATTTCTTGATAAAAAAAGAGTTGAAGAGAAAATCTGACATTCAAATACAAAAAGCAAGAGAAGCATGAGAAGGCAAACAGGGAAAAGAAATCATAAGAAACTTATCAAAATTGAACTATTTACATTCCTACATGGAAAAATGATAACTGTAAGTTATGAAACTTTGCTCTGTATGAGGATAGTTGAAGGGAATCTAAATGTGTATGTGTGTTTTTGTGTACATATATATGCATATATACATATATATGTTATTCATGTATATATACACACATACATATGTCTATATAGGAGGGTATATGTACATATGAATATATAAGTGAGTGTGTATACATATACACACACACACATACATATATATATATGTACAGGTATACACAGACAGAAGGCACAGGATCAGTTGAATATGAAGGAATGATATTTTAAAAATAAAATTATGAGGTTAGAGAGGAATATAATGGGAGGAGATAGGGAAAGACAAAATAGGGTAAATAATCTCATATTAAAGAAGCAAAGAAAAACTGTTACAATGGAGGGGGAGAACAGGAAGACAAAATGGAATGGGTCAACCTTACTCTCATTGAATTTGGCTTAAAGAGGAAATAACATACACACTAAATTGGGTATCTTACTCTTCAGGAAAGTAGGGGGGAAGGGGATAAGAAAGGGTATGAAAGAAGGGAGGGCAAATTGGGGGGGAGGGTAGTTAGAAGCACACACTTTTGAAAAGGGACAGGATCAAAGTAGAAAATAGAACAAGTGGGGGGTAGGATAGGATGGAGGGAAATATAGTCAGTGTTTTACAATTTATCCTCTATGAAAATGTTTTGCATAAATATACATGTACAACCTATATTTCATTGTTTATCTTCCCAGTAAGTGTGGGTAATGAGGGAAGAAGGGAAAGAATCTAGAATTCAAAGTTTTAAAATCAAATTTTTTTTAAATATCATCATCATCAACATCATCATCATCATCATCATCATCATCAGTAGTAGTAGTAGTAGTAGTAGTAGTAGTAGTAGTAGTAGTAGTAGTAGTAGTAGTTTTACATGCAACTGGGAAATGAGGTATACAGGCATTGGGGTATGGAGATCTATCTTGCCCTACCAGGAAGTTAGAGGGGTGATGAGGGAGGATAGAGAAGAGAGTAGATTGGGGGAGTGGTATTCAGTGGAATTGCTGTTTCAGGGTGGTGGGTAAGGGAAAGACAGGGAGAAAAATTGTAACTCAAAATCTTGTGAAAATGAATGTTGTAAACTAAAAATGAACATAAAATTTAATTTTAAAAAACATACAAAATGAACAAAAAGTAATTTTTGTGAGACAAAGTTGCTAGTGTATGAGGAAATGACTTCACATACAAGTTATCCCAGAAGTGTTTTGGAGTAAAAAAAATTCTTAAGAGATAGGTGATATGGAGTTAGTTCATTCTGGGAATGAGGGGTGACAACTGCAAATGTACAGTGACAGTGCTGAAAAAAAGACCAACTTGGCTGGCCTATCAGATGCAATAAAGGGAATAATATATAATAAGGTTGAAAATAATATATAATATTATATATGTATTATAATATATATGGAACATATAATAAGTTTTGTAAAGTTGATTGGGGCAAAATTATACGGAATTTTCAAAGCTTAACAGAGAAACTCATATTTGATCCAACAGAGAGCACTTTCTGTTTACTAAATAAAGAAATGACATGAGCAGACTGCACTTCAATCACTTTGGCATCAATGTAGAGGATATATTAGAAAAGAAGAAATGAAGTAAGGACACCAATTAAGCAGCTACTTCAATAATTGAATTAAGCAGTTAGTAGGTATGTGAATAGACGGAACAACCAAAAGGATGGTGAATACCCTTGACTAAAATTCAGAAGTTTCAAAGAAAGATGGATCGTGTCTATACTTGGACACAAAAAGCAAGCCATCATCTCTATTTCCAGCTATTCCAGGAGGCAACATATCTGTGTGGTTCAGGAAAAGGTTGGGGAGAGGGTAGTGCAATATAAGGGAGAGAATAGAGAAATGAATAAAAAAATGAATAAAGGCATATACTTTGAAAAATGGGCTTTGAGAATTGTTTGTAAACCTTTTTTAATAGTGTTTACCTGAAAGTAACAAAATTATTATCTCTCAAATGACAAATGAGTTTCATAAGTTATCTATATTTTCAACAATCAGAGTAACATCCTTAGAGTCTACAAATGATTTGTAAACTGTATGGCAAGGATGTCCCACTGGGTACAATTATACAATTGTTTATTGAATAATTGCTGTCCTTGTCAAACATTTGATGGAATATTTGCCTGCCCTATGTAATATTTTCACTGAGTAATTGTCTGTTGTGGGTAATACCTTCACTCAGTAATTGCTTGCTTTGAATAATATTTTCACTGAATCATTTCCCATTCAGCGTAATATTTTATTGAACGATTTTCTTGTTGTGAGTCATGTTATTATAAGTTCACTCTGGATTAGTTGCTGAATTACATGTTTTATTTGTATTACTCAGAGCCTAACATCTGAGTCTCCCTGCCTCTTGGCATTACTCTTTCTTAGGCCTGATATTTGTATTCTCCTATTGAGTGATGTTATGAAACACCTTGGTGATTTTTTAAAATGGTATTTTCTAAAACTATAGAACTTTCAAACTGAACTCTGTGTCCATGTACAAATAAAATCAAACTACTGGTGGTAAAGAAGAAAATATCTCAAAGTGAAAATTAGGCTTGAGTAAATGCCAGCTCTTCTTAACATGACTGTTAAAGGTAGCTATGATATCTGATGGGCAAATCATCTCCAACACACAGTTTCAGGTCTCTGGAACCATTTGTTTAGACACTCATAAATAACCTATTGGTTTGGTTTGGTTTTCACTACTAAAGCCTTCTTCTGTAATGATGTTAACTATCTTAGGAATTTTCTTTGCGATTTCTGAAGGTTAAGATTCTTTAAAAAACACAGTTTAGAAGCAAAATAATTAGTACATTTAAGTAATTCAATCCACAGAATAAAGGATTATCACAGAAAGTGTGAATACAAAAGGAAAATCTGATTAATCTCTTAAATTTATTTTCCAGAGCATGTTGAGAAATTCAGAGTTTTATCATTTCTTTTAAATTCTACAATTCAACTGGGTTGGGGCAGGGGAGGAGTGTGTGGGGTAGGGGGTTGTCTGGTTTGGGGTTTTGATAGTTTCTCTTTTTTTTGCTTTGGGGGATATGTACAGAATGTACATGGCATGTAGTCTATCATTTCTAAAAGAAATGGAAAAAAGCATTCCAGGTGACTTAAACTCAATACTATGCTATCTTCTCCCAATAATTTGTGCCATTTAATTATAAAACAAATAGGAGACAAATGGCTCTATGATATTCTATGCTATGAATTTAGACTTACACAAAAACATGATAAAATGAAAACAACTGATATTGTGTACAATGTTCTGTCTTAGTAGGTCCTCAACCTCTCTGCTATGAAGGGAAGATAGACTTTATTATCTGGAAATTTCAATGGTTTTTCAATTACTTGGAATTCATTTTTTTCAGCAATTCTTTCATTTCAATGCAACATACTATTTTAAACTCATATGTAATCTTGTATTACTGACAGTTATATTATACTAATCTCTAAAGAATTAAAAAATGAATGTCATTAAGAGGGCAATGAATGGACAGATACATAGTAGACGTGAGCAGAGTATAACATACAACTAAGGAATATCAGCAAAGTAAAAATATCATCAAAGACATAAAATCAAAAAATTATATGGTAAAATTTGGTAGTTCTTGTCTACAGACCCCCTGTTACTTCCCTTATTTACTTCAATAAGTTTAATACCTGGCTCACAATTTTAATCTCCTCCCCAATTCCTACCCTCCTGACTTCAAAATACATACTGATTTTCCCTCAAATTCTCTAACCATTCAGATCCTCAACTTAATCACCCATGAGATACCCCCTAACCCCACCTCAGCCACACACAAAGATAGCATACTCTTGGATCTTGCCACCATTCACAAATGTACCACCTCTATGTTAAAGAATTCTGAAATCCTCTTACCTATTATCTATTCGCTTTTCACCTCTCCTTCTCCCTTCCCTTAAAAAATCCTGCTCTGTCTTCAGAATGACCTCCAAACTTTGACCCCCTCAGTTCTCTTCTAGGCCATCTCCCCACTACTAGCCACTCTTATCTTCTCTTCATCTTGATCCCTTCTTGAACCAATTCAACTCTATATTGCCCTCCTCTTTTAAATGCCTACTTGCCTTATCATATTGCAAATTACATCCACCCAAAGTCTCAGTCTTGGATCACTCCCACCATTCATTGCCTTTGCTCTTACCCACAGTTTGCTGAATGATGGAGGAGAAAATCATGCAACCCTTCTGCCTGGTTCCACCATAAATTTATGTTTTATATGAAACTTCAATACTATTAAGCACTGCTATCATACCTCCTGGCAAACTATCATCCTGTATCTCTTCTACCCTTTGTAGCTAAATTCCTCAGAAAGGTCATCTACCACGGCTGCCTCCACTTTCTCTTTTCCCACTCTCTTCTTGTCACCTTACAGTTCAACTTCTGACCGTATCAGTCCACTAAAACTGCCCTCTTCATATTTACTAATGATCTCTTAGTTGCCAAATCCAGTGGCTTTCTATCCTCATTCTTCTTGACTTCTATTCAGCCTTTTACACTATTGATTACTTTCTCCTCCCTGATACTCTCTTTAGGCTTTCAGAACACCACCGTCTCCTCTTTTCTCCTGCCCATTTTGGTCCTATGATAAGCTCCAGACATCCACAGTAAGATCAGAAAAACACCAAATAGGAGCCGTGAACTGGTACAACCATTCTGGAGGGCAATCTGGAACTATGCCCAAAGGGCTATAAATAATTGCATTCCTTTTGACCCAGTAATATCACTTTGGGGGTTGTATCCCAGAGATCATAGAAGTGGGAAAAGGACCTATATGTGCAAAAATATTTATTGCAGCTCTCTTTGTGATGGCAAAAAAACTGGAAACTTAGGGGATGCCCATCAATTGGGGAATGGCTGAATGGCTGAATATATGAATGTAATTGAATATTACTGTGCTATAAGAAATGGGAAGGAGATGGACTTCATATTTACCTGGAGAGACTTATACGAATTGATGCTAAGTGAGAAGAGCAGAACCAGGAAAATTTTGTATACAGTCACAGATACATTATATGTGTGATGACCAACCTTGATAAACTGGAGTCTTCTCAGCAACACACAGTTAAAAGACAGCTCTACAAGTCTCAGAATGGAAGGAGATACCTACACGCAGAAAAAGATTTAGAAAGACCAGAGTTTAAATGGAAACTGAAGCAACACATGCTATTGTTCTTTTCCACGTTTTGGTTTTGTTTCTTTTTTTTCCCCCATTATTCACTCCATTGGTTACAATGCTTCTATACAACCAGACTATTGTACAATGTGAAAGTGTTTGCAGATCCTATGCATGATTGTATGACGCTCTGGGGGTTGGAGAGAAGGAAGGGGAGAAAATCTGAAACTTAAGTGATTCTGGAACTGAATCTTGTAAACTAAAAGTAAATAAACAAGTCAATAAATAAAAAAACAAAACAAAAGAAACACACCAAATATTGCTCATAACTTTGAGATAATTCAAATATATTAGTGAATTAACCCCAAAGTGATACAGATAAGAGTTAGTCTGTCCCCCAACAAAACCCTACAAAAATGAGACCCCAAACTCTTCCCTACTGAGCACTTCTCCATCTCCATCTGGGTCACGCTACTTGAGTTCTCCCAACTTCAATCCATGGTTACATGATTGACACTTTGTGACTTTTCACACACACACACACACACACACGTTGCCTGCCTTTTTTCCACCACCCAATTGCCATCTCCACACTCTCTGCCTCTGTACCTCCTACCACCTTGTGCCACTTGTCTCCATACTTTCCATGCCACTTTCCCCTGCACCCTCTGTGCCTTATTAAAGTATACTTGAAGTTTTACTCCCCACTGCTACCATGGTCCATCCTGGCAAGCATCCAAAGAACTGGGGGTACTTCCCCCATTTCATAATTCCATAATTAATTAACAATTTATTATGGCACATAGTAGGTGCTAAATAAATGCTTATTGTCTGAATGAAAGAATGGATGATGGAGTCAAGGAAGAAGTTGTTGCTTCTATTGGTACTGAACTTCACAATCTATTTTTCTCTGTAACAAATACTGTGGAAAACCAGGCTTTATAGAACTGATAATGAGGACATTACAGGTAATTTGACTCTGTTCCAAGGCAGTAAGTAGAAGAGAGAGGCAACCTAGACTGAACGGAGGATAAAGTTGTGATCCAGCAGTCAAAACATGGTTGTTGACAGCTATTTTTGAAAGGTAGTGGGAAGACACAGTCTAATAGACAGGATAGAGAGCAGCCTCAAAATCAGTTAGGCGAGTTCCTTTCATTCTCAAAACCTCACACAACTTAGTAAGTCTAAATGTTACAAGACAATTGAAAATCTACATTGATTGAAGGACTCTCTGCATCAGTGACCACAGAACTGTACCAAAACACCAGTTAATAATTACTGATTTTTTATATAATAGCCCTTAGACCTTTTTTCAGACATTCACTAATTATCAGTTTACACTTCCTAAATCAGTCAGTCGACAATTAACAAGCATTTACTACGTACCAGGCAGATACTGTGCTAGGTACTGGAGACACAACGAAGAGCAAAAACATAGAGCCTGCCCTTAAAGAGAACACATTCTTTGTTTTGTTGTGTTTTTTTGCTTTTTGGAGGGCAGTTGGGGTTAAGTGACTTGCCCAAGGTCACACGGCTAGATTTTGTGTTGTGTCTGAGGCAGGATTTGAACTCAGGTCCTCCTGACACCAGGGCCGGTGCTCTATTGACTGTGCCACCTAGCCACCCCCAAAGAGAACACATTCTAAAGGAAGACAATATACAAACAACTATGTGCAACCTCAGAGAAAAGGCACTTACAGGAATAACCTCTTGCAGAGAGTAGAATTTCAGATGAGTTTGATGGAATACACAGATTCTAGAAGAGAGATGTAAGAACAGAGAGAATTCAAAGCATATGGGACAGTCAATAAAAAGACATAAAATTAGGAAAACGAGTGCTGTGTGCCAGGAACAGTAAGAAAGCCAGTGTTGCTGAATTGTGGCATAAGTGGAAGGGAGTTGAGTGCAAAAAGACTGGAAAGGGAGAAAAATGACAGACTGTGAAGTTTTAGAGGGTTTTAAATTTTTTTTTATTTTAAACTTAAATACACCATAAGAAAATAAAAAGAAACATATTATTAACTTAAATATTAAAGCTTAAATACAAAATAAGAGAAGAAAAAAGCATTTCCACATGCACAGCAGAACAGAAGATTCAAAACATACAATAATAAATGTCATTTAAAGAAAGCCTATATAATAAAGTTTTTTTAAAGAAAAGGTTCATTGACATTTTGGTTTTATACTAAAGACATTTAGACATTACAAAGGTTTCTTTTAACAAAGTAAAAGAATTAAAAGATAGTATCAATATAATGACCTAGTCTGAAGGTCCATTCAATATTCTGTATCTATAATACACCCCTAATACTCTAATTTAATATTTTTCAATTAATAGAAATCTATATTCTCTCCTTCCCATCTTCCATCCCATTAAAAAAGAAAGGGGAAAAATAGATTCTTGTAATGAATCTGTATAGGCAAGTAAATGAAATGCTCTCATTAGCTGCATACAAATATGTGTATATATTTAGCGTGTGTACGTATCATTCTGTATTCTTACTCTGTCACCTTTCTGTAAGGAAATGGTTAATATATTTAATCATCAAGTCTCTGGAATGATGGATGCCATTATACTGATCATAGTTCTTACAGCTTTCAAATTTATTCAAATTGACAGTGTTAAGTTGTTTACTTGGTTTTGCATATTTCAACATTTATCAGTATATTAAATTCCTCAAAATTGTTCATTTTTATAATACTGATTACAGAAACTCAGAAAAATTATCTATGAGTTATAAGGTGTTCTGATTCTGTTCACTTTAGTCTGCATCACTTCATATAAATCCTACCATGTCTCTTTGAAATCATTTATTTCCTCATTTCTAACATCACAATAGTATTCTAATACAACAGTTCCTCAATTGATGAGCAGCCCTTTAGTTTCCAGATGCTTTATTTGGTTGGTTGGTTTTTGTTGTTACCACAAAAAGAGCTGTCATAAATATTTGTGTATACATGGAATCTTTTCTTGTTTCTTTGATTTTGTTTCTGCATAGGCATGAAATGATTTATTTTTATTAACAGATATGTCCCATTTAATAACATTTTTGTTTTATAACTCCAAATTGATTTCCAGAATGCTTGTATCCTTTCAAAGGCACACCATCAGTACATCAAAGTGCCTGTTCTTCTACATCCCTTACAACATTTATCATTTTTTTTCTGTAATCTTTGCCAATCTGATGGGTGTAAAATTGAATCTTAAACTTGCTTTATTTTGCATTTCTCTACTAATGATTTGAAGCATTTTCAATATGGTTATAAACAGCCTGGGTTTCTTCCCTTGAGAACTTCCTGTTCATATTTTAAATTCATTTATCAATTGAGAAATGGCTCTTCTTCTTCTTTTTTTTTTGGAGGGGAAAGGCAGGACAATTGGGGTTAAGTAACTTGCCCAAGGTCACACAGCTGGTAAGCATTAAGTGTCTGAGACCAGATTTGAACTCAGGTCCTCCTGACTCCAGGGCCAGTGATCTATTCACTGAGTCACCTACCTGCCCCAATGGCTCTTATTCTAATAAATTTTAATCCATTCTTACCTATGTTGGAAATTAGGCTTTCATTAGAGAAAATGCTACAACGATTTTTTTCCCCAGGTCTTCATTTGTCTTTTAAGTTTAGCTTTACTAGATCTGTTTGTGCTGTTGTGCCAAGAATAAGAGCAAGCCAAGACCTGGGTTCAAGGTAAATTTGGGTGTGGATTTATTGATCAAGCATGCCGACTACTGGAGTAAAATTACTCAAATGAGTTGTAATTAATGGCTGTCATAGACTTGATTATATAGGCCAAAATTACAAATCATAATCAGAGAGGGGGCTGGCATAAGCTATTACGTACAGAAGCTAGAAGAGTGGATTGGTTATCTATTTTGGGAATATGGCACAGGGGTACAAAAGCATAAGGGTCCAACCCATGATGACATAAGGGTCCCTCCCAGAACAGGGTGAGGGGCAGGGTCATGAGGAGGGGGACTGGAAAGTCCCAGGGTCATGTTCTGAGCAGAAGGTTTGAGGTCCGGGTGCAGGGTCAAGTGGAAAGGGGAACTGGAAAATTCTAGATAAACCAGGGTCATGTTCTGGGCAAAGGGTGTAGGGACCCTGCTTGGTCAGTGGGACAGGACAGGGGGTGGTCCCTAGATACACTCCTTAGATACAATCCTTGCACCACAGGCTAATCTTAGTACAGTATAAGAAAAATACAGAATGCTAATTTAAGGAAGTAGGGGGAAGGGAACTACGCCTTGGGCAACAAGCCCAGACTTTTGCCTTAAGAAGTTTCTAGCTGTGACAGAGAAATAGGGGCAGAAAGCAAAAGAAAGAATGGGCTTGATGGTGGGGCACAGGTGTTCCACACTCAGGTGGTAGGCAGGTGACCCAGGACTTGAATTAGGGCATATCAGTGCAAAAACTTTTCAATTTTGTATAATTAAAAGTATCCATCTTATCTTCTATGGTCCTCTTATCCTGCCCTCTCCTTTTTTTGGACATGAACTTTTCTTTTATCCATAGATCTGATATGTAATTTTTCTATTTCTCTTATTTGTTTATGATGTACCTTTTTTATATTTTGTGAAGAGCTTTCTAAGCCAAACAGAGGATTTTATATTTTATTTGGGATGTAAGAGAGTCATTGGAGTTTATTGAGTAGGGAAATAACATGCTCAGACCTGTACTTTAGGAAAATCACTTTTCCAGCTGAGAGGGGGATGGACTAGAGAGAGAAGACACTTGAGGTAGGAAGCCCAATTAGAAAGCTATTGCAATAGTCCAGGCCTAAGGTGATAAGGGCCTGTAACTGAGTGAAGACTATGTGAATAGAAAGAATAAAGTGTAAATGAGTGATGGTATGAAGGTAGAAACTAATACTTAACAACAGTTGAGGTCAGTGGGGTGAATGGTAGTGAGGAGTTGAGGATTAAAATGAGGTTACCAAACTGTGGGTAATGGAAGCTGACAAGTTCACCAAGTAAAATGTGATAGGAAAGAGGGAGAAGAGAAGAGGGACCAAGATCTACCCTTAGGGAAATCCACAATTAGTGGGTACAACTTGGAAGATAGTCTCTATGTAGAAATTGGAATTTGAGCTGATCAAGAAAGCTAGGGATTCTAGGCAGCAGGGATGAGGAGGGAATAAAATTCCAGGCAGTTACAATGTCAAGTGTAAAGAACATCAAGGACATTCTGAATGAAAAGTACAGTGTGTGAAAGGGAGAAATGTATAATAAGTCTGGAAAGAGACTGAAGCCAATGTGAGAAGGGATTGGAAGGCCAAAGAAAATTTTATCCTAGAAATATTCCATATCAAACCTAGAAACAATCAGTTCCAATCAATGTGGATAGACAAGAGTCTTTCATTTATCACAGCAATGGTATCCATACATAATAGCCACAATTTTCTTAGGGAACATTGAACTCATGATTATGACCAAATTTGCTCTGTCCTCACCTATCCTAAGAGGCAAGGGATAACTGTTAACAATGGAGGGGAAGAACAAGGAGGCAAAAGGGAATGGGTCGACCTTACTCTCACTGAATTTGGCTTAAGGATGGAATAACATACTGTTGTAATGAGAATGACAGCTAGTGAGACCATTATTCATTTTAAGTGGAGATTAATAGTAGGTGACTGCAAGGGGTGAGCACCACCCAAATCAAGCATTCTCCAAGATGCATTTCCTCAGGGTTTATATAGACAAAAGTCACAACATAACTGTTACTGGGGGGGGGGGGAACACAACTTAGTCATTGCTTCATAAGGGGAGTAAGGAGGAATTAGAAGCCAGAAGGTAGCAATCAGTTCATTGCATAACAATTGCCCAGCAATCAGTCTGTTGCCCAACTGGAAAGTTCCCAAGTCTATCTGGAGAGCTAACCAAAAAGGGGGGCAGGTTTGGGTAGGTTTACTTGTCAGGTTTGTTGCCTAGGCAGGCTTTGTTGGGTTTTGGGCAAGTCTCCTAGGCAGGTGTCCTATGATGGGGAGAGATGGGGGATGTTCACAAAATGAGAGTTACAACAATACACACTAAATTGGGTATCTTGCCCTACAGGAGAGCAGGGGGGAAGGGGATGAGAGGGGCAATTATGGAGGGGAAGGCAGGTTTGGGGGAAGGTAGTTAAAAGCACACACTTTTGAAAAGGGCACAGGGTCAAAGTAGAGAATAGAACAAGTTGGGGGACAGGATAGGATGGAGAGAAATATAGTCAGTCTTCCACAATATATCCACTATGGAAATGTTTTACATAACTACACACGTACAACCTATATTGAATTGCTTATCTTCCCAGTAAGGGTAGATGACAAGGGAGGAAGGGAAAGAATCTGGAATTCAAACTTGTAAAAATCAAATGTTTAAAAAATCATCATTATTATTATTATCATTATTTATTACATTCACCTGGGAAATAAGATAATACACGCACTGAGGTATGGAGATCCATCTTGCCCTACTGGAAAGTGGGAGGAGGGATCGGGGAGGATATAGGAGCAAGCAAATTAGGGGAGGGAGTATACAGTGGGATCACTGTTTTGGGGTGGTAGGTAGGGAAAAGATGCAAAGGAAATCTGTAACTCAAAATGTTGAAATAAATGATGTAAACTAAAAATAAAAATTAAAAAAAATAAATTTTTTTAACACATGGCTTCTTGAAGGAAGAGAGGGGTACAGACACAAGACATGCTCTACAGGTAGAATTAGGAAGATAGCATCTGATTCGTTATTTGGGGTGAAGAAGGGGAAACAGATGAGGATGATCCTGAGGCAGCAAACCTGGATTACTAGGAAAATGATGATATCCTCCACGAAGACAGGGTAGCTCAGGACAGAGGAGGGAGGGGGAGTGGAATAACTAAGTCAGTTTGGGATACTTTGAGCTTAGATGCCTGCTGGTCACCCAGTTCAAAATGTCCAGTAGTCAGTCAGTGATAAGAAGAGTATGAGGAAATATCAACTTTGGAAGCAGAGTTGATAAGGAAAGTAGCCAAAGGACGGGATAAGAGAAAGCCTTTGAAATGAACAAATAATTGAGTTGACTCTATATGATATATGTAAGTCATCTAAACAAAAAGAACCAGTTAAAAAACTGAAAACTTCATTCCACTAATCAATTATTGTGTAAATTAACTTTTTTTCTAACAACTTAACTAGATTTTGTGCCCCACCTCAACTTAATTCGTTGAACTAAATAGTTATTTTGGTGCCTTTTGGACTCAGTGACATACAGTAGCATCTGCAATATCTGGTAGGAACCTTCAACCTATTTTCCTATCTTTAGCAAAGTCAAACATAACTAAAGAAAATGGAAGAATTTAGTCCTCTCATTTCTAGCCTAGCACAACATCAGCCTGGCCTAGAAATATAAACAAAGTATTCCAGGTAAAGAAATGAAAGGAAATTAAAAGCGATTGACTCTGAGAACCTGACTGTATCACTCCTGGTGATTTGTATTCCCAGAAATGTTTTGTTGACTGCTAGGGGTGAGAAGTCCTGTAATACTTCTAAATCCCTCCATGTCCATTTACACAATGGATACAGCTGGAAAAGAGGTCTGGGTGATATGTTTGACAAGAAGCTGAAATGTTTTAAGCCTCAGGAGAGCCGGTTTTCAAATCTACTCAGCAGACTTGATGCTTTTATTGTTTTCCTGAAACTCAATTGGGAAAAAGCGTTTTTTTTTCCAAACCAAACTCTAACCCCATCTAAATAGTTTTGGGGTTAGCTTTCCAGTAATCATAACCATGTTGCTGATAGAGGTTTACCATTCAATACAGCAAATTAGCTTTTTCTTTGTATTTGTTCTTCCTTAGGGATAGAGGAAGAGATAGCAGGAGAGTTTAAAAGATTAACAGGGACCTAGCTGAGGCAAAGGCTCCTACACTAATAAACAGAATGAAATCTGTTTTCTAAAATCACATATAAATCACATTCTTTCCCCATTCATAGGGAATTGGTTCAAGAGTTCTCCACAAACATGAAATTCTGTTAATGCTGGACTATCATGAACCTAGGGACAATTGGAAGTGAGCCTTAAGGGATCAGAGAACTGAATATAAAGTCAATAGGCTTGTCTGTTTCATATCTATTTATTATAACCTTGTATTTATTTTTAATATCTTTTGAATATTCTTAAATGTATCTATGTTGCCTCCATAAGAGAATACAAGATACCTGAGGGCAGAGAATGTTTTATTTTTGTCTTCATATCTTCAGGATCTGGCACAGGGTCTGGCACAAAGTGGATGGTAATAAATGCTCGTTGGTTCACTAATATATTAACACACGGTTGCTGAATCATATTGTTTTCCACTTTCTAGCTGCATGAAATGGGCCAAATCACTTAGCCCAGGAGTGGGGAACCAGTGGTGTCTAGGTCACATGTGGTCCTCTAGATCCTCAAGTACAGCCCTTTGAATCCAAAAATTGGGATTTTAAAAATTATTTTTGTTTTTCTTCTCAATATTTATTGTTTCACTTTAAATCTTACAAAGCACTTTTCTTGTGTAATATTTTATTTCTTCTCAGTTATATGTAAAAACAATTTTTAACATTTGGTTGTTTTTTTTTATTTTCAGTTCCAAATTGTCTCCTTCCCTCTCCTATCCCATCCTTGAGATGGCAGACAAGTTTATACAGGTTATATATGTGTAATCATATAAAATATATTCCTAAATTAGTCATCTTATAGAAGAAAACACAGACCAAAAAAAAAGGAGCCCATGAAAAAAATAAAGTGAAAAATAGTATGTATTGATCTGCGCTAGATTCCATCAATTCTTTCTAAGGAGGTAGATAGCATTTTTCATCATGGGCCCTTTGGAACTGTCTTAGAACACTTTATTGCCTAGAGGAGGTAAGTCATTCACAGTTGATCACCATAAAACACTGCTGTTACTGTGTACGATGTTCTCCTCATTCCTCTTTACATAAGTTCATGTAGGTCTTTCCAGGTTTTTCTGAAATCATCTTGTTCATCATTTCTTACAGCACAGTAGCATTTCATCACAATCATATGCCAGAACTTGTTCAGCCATTCCCCAACAAAAGAACTACCATAAATGTTTTTGTACATGTGGATCCTTTTCCCTTTAAAAAAAAATCTCTTTGAGATAGATCTACTAGTAGTATTGCTGGTCAAAGGGTATGCACGGTTTTATGGCCCTTTGGCTATAGTTCCAACTTGTTCTCCAGAATGGTTGGATCAGTTCACAACTCCACCAATAGTGTCATAATTTTTCCACATCCCTTACAATATTATTATTTTCCATTTCTGTCATACTAGCCAATCTGAGGTGGTACCTCAGAGATGTTTTGATTTGCATTTTTGTAATCAATAGTGATTTAGAGCATTTTATATGACTATATATGACATATATATACATATATACACACATATATATATATATATATACGTATGATTTCTTCATAGGAAAACTGCCTATTTATATCATTTGACTATTTATCAATTGGGAAATGCCTTTCATTCTTATAATTTTTTCTCCATTCTCTATAGATTGAGAAGTGAGGCCTTTCTCAGAGACATTCACTATAATTTTTTTTCCCTGCCTTCTGCTCTCCTTTGAATCTTGGTTATATTGGTCACATTCTTAAAAAGAATTTTATGTTATGTTATCTCATTTGATCTTCACAATCCTGGGAAATGGGTGCTATTATAATCCCCTTTTACAGATTAGGAAATTTAGGATAAGACAAGTAAAGTCACTTTTCCAAGAGCAGACAGCTAATAAACATCTGAGGCAGAATTCAGACTCAGGTCTTGTGGATTCAAAGGCCAGCATGATAACCGTTGCACCACCTCACTGTCTCTGTTAAGGCTATGTAACACAGAGAAATTCTAATCTAGACAGAAAACCTCTCTCATCTCTCTTCCACAGCCTTAAGATCATTATGTCTGAAGCTTCCTGGAAACATCCTAATTGTTTTCCTTTTCATTTTTTTTCACCCCTATTTTGTTAGTCACAGAGTCTCATTGTCAAGGTTTCATTGGGCCACCCTTTGTAATGTTAATGCAATAGGAAGAGCTTCTCTATCCATTAAAAGGCCTATGTGACCACATGTGTCTCCTCTTCCCTTGGAACAGGAGCTGTGTTCCCAGGTCTAAAGGTACACAGGTATTTCAGTCACAACTGTGATATATCCTGAGTCACACAGAGCCCACTGGGGGAGGAGCTTCCCTGATGAGAAACTTTGCAGGGAGGCTTTCACACCTTTTGGTACTAAGCTAATTAGGCATTGAGCCACTTGGGTTGTGGTGGCTTTTGGCTCTGAGCAAATTAGTTGAAAACTACATATACTGGGAGGCTGGTGTTTTACTTTGGGGGTTCATTTATGAGAAGGACCTTTTGATTCCCTGCATGGAACTCTGAGTAGCCATTTGTTAAGAGCCCCTGGACTATTCAGAGGTTTGTGCTGTCCCATTCTGGTGCTATATGTAGGTGATTATATTATTTTGTTCAGACAGTAGGAGCCCTGTCTGTCGAATCTCTGTGCTAATTTCTCTGCTTGTATTTTCTACTTATCTGTAATTAAAGTAATATTGTTTGATCCCTTTTAATGTTATCTTTCCTTTAGAAAAGCAGATCAAAGAACCTGTACTGGCCAACCATCCTGGGTATGCTAGGGTGCTTGCTATTATACCCTTGCACCCTTTCTTTGACCTTCTACCCACTTGGATTTCTATGGGTAAGCCATGTGTACTTCTCTTTGGGTCCTTTCCTTGGACTTACTTGCCAAGTGAAAGGGCCCATTGCTGCAAGCATTGACTGACTCAGATAAGTCTTCTGCAAAACTGATTTAGTCCCACTAATGGGCCCTGACTAAATGTGTACTCCTGGGGAGCTAAACTTGAAAGACAGATTGAGGGCCTCTAGCTGAAGTAAGAGAAAGGAGAAGTTCCATTGTTAAACAACAGGTTCTAAGTATCCATACAACACTTTGTCTCATTACTACAGAAAATTTGAAAATTGCTCAAACATTATCTCAGTTTTCCTTTCCCATTTAAAAGCCACAGAATTGCTAGGTATGATTTCTTAATTTTCATTGTGTCTACTTTAAATTGCATACAGTAAACTCAGTTCATTCTGTTTGATTTATCTTTGGTCATAGAACAGGGCAAAAATTTCTTATCTTCCTGAACCAGCAAGATTTGATCATTTAAGAACAACTTGACCAACTTTTATTTTTGTTTTGGTTTTAATCTCTGTAATTATTTGTCTACGTCAGGATCTATGTTTAAAAGCTTTCACTGCAACTGTTGTATACACACACACATTTGCACCAGGGGGTGCTTGAGCAAGCTCCTAGATCTTCAGCACCATGCCTACATAACCCTACAAAAAAAAATAACTGAGATAATTACAGGCTCCTGAGAGATATTAGTCTTTCTTATGGATTATCTTGTTCTTTCTGTTAATGTTGTCCTCAAATCACTTTTATAATTATTATAAAACCTCATTAATTGGAAGCTCTGTTAATTGGGAATTTGTGAGATTCAGTCAGTAGGTAGGCTGGAATTTATTTTTGCTTAGTGAACAATTTCTTCAGATTAATGTAAAATGATTCTTGTTTCAACAAATAGCAGTTTAATTGCAATTCAATATAATGAAACACAACGCAGTTACTTTTGCAACTGGTTTGTGGGTAATCCTGTTATTTGATCCTGATCTTATTTGATGTAGGCTTCATGCAGTAGACAGAGTGCCGGACTCAGAGACAAGAAAACCCGGGTCCAAATCTTGTCTCAGATATTTATTAGTTAGTTATGTAACCCTGGGCTAGTCACTTAACCTTTTGGAGTTTCATTTTCCTTTTCTGTAAAATAAGATAATTGGACTTGGCAATTTCTAAGCACCAAGTTCTAAATCCTGTGATGTCTACCTTTATTTATCCCTTTCTTTTGCTTCATTAAAAAGGAACCTTCTAGGCTTGCTAATAAGTTTGGGCACTGGCTGAGACCTCAGAGGACTTCTTCCAAGAAGCCAGAAGCACTCATGGTCAGTAGAAATGGTGGAGGCCTGGTACGTGGATGATTCTGCAGAGGATCTGAGGAAGCCCCACAGATGCAAGCCCCAGTGTCCAGTCAGCCTGGAAGAGCAGCTGCAGTTTGGTGTCTTTTACTGGAAACTGGATGCTGACAAGAATGAGTACGATCCAGATCTAGAGAAGATCCGAAAGGAAAGAAACTACTCCTGGATGGACATAATAACCATTTGTAAAGATGAGCTGTCAAATTATGAAGAAAAGATCAAGATGTTTTATGAAGAACATCTACACCTTGATGATGGAATTCACTATGTCCTAGATCAGTGGTTCTCAGCCTTCCTAATATGTGTATGTGGGTGTATCTGCACGAAGGTGGACCCACCTGGAGATGAATAGAGGAGCAGTGTCTCGGTTCCTAAGACCATGGGAAATACGTGTTTTCCTATGGTCTTAGGTGACCCCTGTGACCCTTGTGAAAGGGTCGTTTGATCCCCAAAGGAGTTGCAATACACAGGTTGAGAAATGCTGTCCTAGATGGAAGTGGGTACTTTGATGTAAGAGATAAAGAAGACAAGTGGATCTGGATTTTCATGGAGAAAGGAGACATGATAACACTTCCAGCTTCACTCTAGATGAAACGCTTATGTTAAGGCGATGAGGCTGTTTGTTGAAGAACTGGTCTGGACAGCATACAAACATCCGGCTGATCACTTTGAAGTTCAAGGACAGTATTTGCAGTTTCTGACCCAAAGAACATAGTGGCGCTGCCAAGAAATTGACACACTACCTGGAAGTGGGTCAAACATGATAATTAAGCAAAATGTTAATAGTTTCACCTTTTCTCCCATGTCAAGGACTTGAGCTTGAGTTCTTTCCTTTTCAGGATTGTCTGATTTAAGAAAGGAAAAGTCATTAATTCGGCGTGGAATAAACTAAGATTGTGAACAAATTCTTGCTTTAAAAACAAACAACTTTCTGTTTCTCTAAATAAAAAGCAAGAATTCTGGTTTGGATTATACGGATTCAGATAGTAGAAAATATGTCCCTAAAAGAAATAAAGCAAAATCTTTTTTTTTCTAGCATCCTTTAAAAGTAGGATATTAATCCCATCACCAGCACTATGAAGGATAGGTATTTATTCATCAGGTAAGCATCAGAAATTGGTTCTCATTAACTGCTTAGTTAGTTAGAAATCTCTTGATTCTAACTCTGACCCTTTTGGATAAAAGATACCAGGTGAATTCACTGTACCCCGAGATATTAGTATGTCTATGACATAAGACTGATCAAGCACACCTACTGTTTGCCTGCACCCTTGAGAAGTAGATGTTTCCAACACTGTGAGAAAGTCTGCTTAGGCTTTCCAGTGGAATGTAATTGTTCGGTGATATGGTCATGCCTAATTTCTTAATTCTATAGAAAAATTCTCATCAACTAGAAATCAATAGTTTTTTTAATAAGCACCTTATTTCCGAACATTCAAAATATCTGGAAATCTTATCTTCGTTGTAAAATTTTCAACAAGGCTCATACTAACCAGGTTACATTCCACTCCTAGAAGATGAGAAAAAAGTGAAAGATCAGGTTAAAGGAATGTCTTTTAAATTCTGTTTGCTAAAGTGGGCTGCCAGCTGATCAAAGGATTCCATTACATCCCAAGTACCCTCACTTACCTAAGTCATTTTTCTATGTAAATAATCAAACCAAAAATGCTTAACTGCCAACTTTTTAAAATTAGTTTTTAAAAATGTTTTTTGCAAAGCAAAACTTTGTAATTATTGTGGAAACCGAACATTAAAAGGAATAGATATTTTTTAATAAGGAGCCTTTTAGATTATCAAGAGAATATAGCAATTTATTTAACAAAGCTTTATTTATGCAAAGCTCAACAGAAGTACTCTTCTGGTGTATAATCATGACAAGGATATGACCATGGGTTCTTACAGACTATTCCAGTGGGACTTTAAACTCCATCAGGTTTCACAATACTTGAAAGGCTTCCAAAGGGGACTCACCAACATACTTGGTCTATTTTTTTTGCAGATAAACCTGTTCCATGACTCACTGTGAATAAGGTATTGCCTTGTGAACTCTTTAATCATGTACATTTCAGAATGTTAAGACATAAAAACCGTTCTCAGTTCTCTGACATCTTACTTTTGACCATGGCAAATAACAGAAGGAAAGACAGAGAAAACTAAGAATCACAGCATTTTTTGGCCATCTACGAACATTTGCTAATCTGTGGGTACTTTAAAAGTAAGATTCTTAAATAATAAATAATGATTTGACATATTTTGGGAGGAGCTGACTCCCAAGACCATGAATATCCTATATATGAATTAAATCATTTTTTAAAAAAAGTTGAAGGAAAACAGAATAGCTTATACAGTCTTTTTAGAGAGGTAAATAAAGAATTGGCATGGTCAATTTTAATCATAGATCAAAAAGCAACAAAAAACAAAATTACAATGAACATTTGGTCATCTCAAATGGCAGTGTCCACAATAGTCATTTGGGAAAAGTCTTCTATGAAGATAATAGAGCTGTATATGAAGACAGGACAGTCACAAAAGATGAGGATGGACAGAAATTCTATGAAGAATGTGAGGTTCTGCTAGCAGGAGCCAAGATGGCAGAGTAAGAAGTAAGTCACTCTCACTCTCCATTGATGACCGTTGAAAGCCCAGAAAATATCACTCTAGGAAAAACACTAGAACAGCTGAGTCAGCTGAAAGACAAGGTGCTGAAGTCTTGTAGCGCAGGCAGCCCTGGGAGAATTGATGGAAAAGAACCCTCTTACTCTCGAGGAAGAGAAGCAGGACAGGACAGGAGGCATCTCAGCAAGCTATAAGCAGGTTACACCTCAGCAAACCAGGGGGAGATCATGAGCCCCATGGTAGAGGAGCAGGCAAGCACCGACACCAAGATCGTCCAGTGCACAGCAGCATCAGGGGAGCCAGTAGACACCAGTTCAGAAAACCTCTACATGTGCTGGCATTCTCCAGCAGCCAAATCTTTCAGTGCTTCAGCATAACCCCAGGAAGCAGAACTCTTGGAAGCGCAGCTGCAGACTGGCAGACGTCCTCCAGGAGACAAACATTTGAGTACAAGGCCCAGGTAAGCAGGTGTCCCCCAGGAGCCAGACTCTCCACCTCCACTCTGAGAGCGTCAGTGCTACTGACCCCAGCTCAGGACCAGATAAGCTGCCAAACTCCTATAGACCCCTATAGTCTCCAGCTGCCAGCACCAGAGGCCCCAGCACACAAAGCTAATGAACAGGTTCTGGGCTCCCAGAACAAGAAGCTGGGGTCAGTGCCCCCTGTCCTCTAGCAGGAGAGCTCAACTCTAAAACCCAAGAATTAGTCACACACCATGAGCAAAAAGCAGAAAAGGCCAATGATCACAGATTCTTATTGTGGGGACAGAGAAGACCAAGCCACAAATTCAGAAGAGGACAACATTGTCAATATACCCACAACCAAAACCTTAAAGAAGAATATAAACTGATCTGAAGTCCAAAAAACCTTCTTGGAAGAGGTCAAGAAGGAATTTAAAGGTCAAATAAGAGAGATAGAAGAAAAACTGGGAAAAGAAACAAGAGGCATGCAAGAGAGTCAATAGCTTGGAAAAGGAAGGACGAAAATAGAATATGGAAACTAAGACCTTAAAAAGTAAAATAGGCCAAATGGAAAAGGAGATACAAAATCTAATAGAAGAAAACAATTTGTTAAAAATTAGAACTGGGCAAGTGGAAGCTAATGACTCTATGAGAAATCAAGAATCAGTCAAAGAGAAACAAAAGAATGAAAATATAGAAGAAAATGTAAAATACCTCATTGGTAAAACAACTGACCTAGAAAATAGATCCAGGAGAAACAATTTCAAAATTATTGGTCTACCTGAAAACCATGATGAAGAAAAGAGTCTGGACAACATCTTTCAGAAAATCATCAAGGAAAACTGCCCTGAGATCCTATAATGAGAAGGTAAAACAGTCATCAAAAGAATCTACCAATCACCTCCTGAAAGAGATCCCAAATTGAAAAAACCAAGCAATATTGTAGTCAAATTCCAAAATTGTCAGGTCAAAGACAAAATATTGCAAGCAGCCACAAAGAAACAACTTAAATATCATGGAACCACGGTCGGGATAACATAGGACCTTGCAGCTTCTACATCAAAAGATTAGAGGGTGTGGAATACAATATTTCATAAGGCAAAGGAGTTTATATTACAACCAAGTATCAATAACCCAATGTAACTGAGCATAATCTTTCAGGGGAGGAGATGGATATTCAATGAAACAGGGGATTTCCAAATCTTCCTGATAAAAAGACCAGAGCTCAAAAGAAAATCTGATCTTCAAATACAAGACTCAAGAAAAGAAGAACATGTTATCAATAAGGACAACCTGTGTGCATCCCTACAAAGGAAGATGACACTTGTAACTCTTGAGAACTATACTGCTATTATGGATATAAGTTGACTTTCATGTGATGATAAAAAAATTAATTAGATGGTGAAAAGGGATTGTACTGAAAGAAGAAGAAAAGAGGAGTCAGACAAGTGTAAATTACACCACATGAAAATGTACAAAAACCTATTACAGTAGAAGGAAAGAAGTGATGGAGATGAGCATTACTTTAACTTTACTCTTATCAGATTTGGCTCAAAGATTATGCTCAATTTAATTGGGTAGAGGGAATAACATGATCAGTTAGGTACAGAAATCTAACTTACCCTACAGGAGACGGGGGAAAAGGGGAAAGAAAAGGAAGAGGAGAGATAGAAGGAAGATAAGAAGTAGTAAAGGTAAAGGGGAAGAAAAGGGGAGGCTGATAGGGAGAATAAAGGAGGAGGTGGTCAAAAGGTAATTCTTCTTTATCTCAGGACTAATGTGAAACTATGAGTGCTTGAGTAGAGCCTGTATCAGAATGCATACTGTCATGGGGAGAAGGGAGGAAAGGATGTAGAGATATTTTAAAACTCAAAATCTTATGGAAGCGAGTGTTAAAAACTAAAAATAAATTAATTATAAAAAAAGAATTTGATACCCTCCCTTCAAAAAGTCAACATGTGTCTTATTATTTTGTTATTTCAGTGCAAAGGTTGGCCTAAAGGAACAAAGTTGCCTTGTGGCCTTGTTGAAAAAGTTCTGGATGTGGAACCACAGGGCCTGGTTTTAATGCCCAACTTTGTCATTTATTCTCTGGGTAACCTTGTAAAAGTCATTTCACCTTCTTGGAACTCAGTTTCATCATTTGTAAAATCAGAGGATTGAACTAATAAGCTTAAAAATACCTTCAATCTCTAAATCTATGATCCTATGATCTACTAGAATAATGTTACTGTTGCTGTTCAGTCATTTTTTCAATCATATTCAACTCTTCATGACCCCATTTGGGGTTTTCTTGGCAAAGATGCTGACGTGGTTAGCCATTTCCTTCTCTAGCTCATTTTACAGATAAGGAACTGAGGCAAACAGGGTTATATGATTTGACCAGGGCCACATAGCTAACAAGTGTCAGAGACCAGATATGAACTCAGGCCTCCCTGACCCCAGGTCTATTGCTCTGTCTACTGAGGCACAGGATTAAGAGATGAAAGAAACCAAAGGCTTACGGATAGCACAGAAGCTTATACACCACCGTGGGATAGCCAAAAGAGTCTTGTTGGAGTTTTAATATTTCATAATTTTAAGCTGAAAAAACGCTGAAAACTTCACTAAGATTGGGGGGGGGGACACTCTGTATATAATGATTTTTTTTTCAAGAAGAAAGTTGAGAGACACAAGTCACATTGAGCACCCAATAAATAACATCATGAAAAATGGAAAGGATTGTATATATACATTAACAAACAGAAAATCACTAGTGACTGATGTGACTCTTCTCTGAATCATTTGTCTATGTAGAGTCAGATTTGTTAGAGTAAAGGTCGAAATAAATACCAAATTAAAAGAAAGAATAAAAATGAGATGTATCAAGCAATTGACAGGATTCCAACCTGACCTACTAAAACAGTTATTGATACTGAAAAAAGAAAATCACAACAAGAAGAAAAAGCCCAGAGACCAACTCAGTCAGAAAAATTTTGATCTTCTTGATACAGATAGGGAGATAGAGTAGCTAAAAGCAACACTGGTTTATAATATAAGCTCATTTGTAAAAAATCTCATAGAAGAAGATAATAGAAGATTATGAAAAATGTTACCTCAAAACACAAGCAGAGGAACAAAACAAATTTTCAGAAAGATTGGCTCCATGACCAACTCTGTGTCTCACATCCAAGGATTTATCTTACTGATTTTTTAATAGTTTTATCACCAGGTTGACTCCAAGGTGATTTTTTTTGTCAGCAATTCTCAAATACAGAAATTCTCAAAAATGATCTATTGAGTTATGTAGTGGCTGTCATCTGTATCATCAGAGGGAATAATCTAGGGGTGATTTGAGGAAAAGCTTGAATTAGAGAGCCAATAATTAAATTTTCAGTGTGAACACTTACTGTCTAAAACAGACAAATGAAACAAAACAATAAATGTTTTGTTCATTTCCAGATTTAAGAAAATAATGGAGAAATGGTTAATAATCAAGATTAAACTTAAAATTGTGCCAAGAAGAGAGATAAATAGACCAACAGATATACTGTTAAACACCAACATATCCGCAAAGTAGCCCATAATGACAAAATCACAGATCTTTGTAGCGTTAAAACATGTTCTAAGCATTGTGCTAGGCACTGAAGACACAGTGGAAGATAAAACAATCTGTCTTCAAGAACCTTGCATTCTTCTAGAAAAATAAATACATACAAATCAATCCTGGTAAGAAAAAGCAGTAATTACTTGAGGTTGGAAGATCCCACAAAAATCTTCATAAATGAACTGAGCATTGAAGGAAGATAAGGCTGAGACAAGGACAGAGTATTATGCTAGGCCTTTAGGAAATGGCTTTTCATATTAGCATAGGGCCTTCAAAATCCTCAGCTCCAATAACCTCCTCTTGATATCCAACCAAACAGTAAGACTATGCTTCAAACTTCAGCTTCTCATAGGTCTACACTTTGAAATTCTATTCTCTGACATCAACCTCATCAATCTCAGTATTTTTATATACCTTTAAAAATTATTGAATCAAAAAATTTAGTTATAAAGGATCTCAGAGGTCAACTGATACCCAAATAAGAATTCTTACAAGAGTATGTACTGGTCATCCAGCCTTTGCTTGAAGAACTCCAATGATGGGCAAACCACTATTTTCAGAAAACTTATTCCACAATTGGAAAGCTGTAATTACTATGACATTTTCCCTCACAGTAAACTTAAATTTGTCTCACTGCTACTTCTACCGAGTGCTCCTACTTTTGTGCTGGAGGGGGGAAAGGAGGGTATACAGAAGAAATTTATCTCTTTTCCCAGTGAGAGGCCTTAAAAAACTTGAAGATTCCTACCTTCCATAAGTTTTCTCTTCTTCGGGATAAATATTACCAGTTCCTCCAACTGATTCTCACATGGAGGTTGACCTGGAGGTCTTTCACTAGCCTGGTCACCCTCTGAATAACCTCTGACTCATCAAAGTCCTTCCTGAAACATAGTACACAGAATATAATACACCTCATGATTTGACTAGGACAAAATCCCGAAGCTCTGTGACTTCTTTATTCGTAAAAACTATTCCTTGATCAAATATAAGATTGCATTGTTTCTTTTTGTTTTCTTTTGGACTACCATGTGATACATAGTCATCACTGTAAACCACTGAACCCCAGGGTCTTTTAAAAATAATGATTAGATCTGGTCCCAGCTTTTATGACTAAGCCTGATCTTGCAAATTCTTTCAAAGAGGTGCCAGGTAAACCAGGAGTCACACTGCGTTTGCCCTGATGCTGAATGTGCTCTACTACTGGTCTGCTGGAGCCCCAGAATCCTGACTTCCTTATGGAGGGCCCCAGCACCCATGCCAAATGGGATGTATTTTCACTGTTAATGGCTGTGTCTCCTACCCACTCTTGACCTTTCTTTTCTCTGTCATCTGTGCCCTGTTTTCCACTTTATGCAGTTCACATCCTTTCACTGTGGGGTGACCAATTACCTGCCATTGGTGAGCTTGCATCCATGAGTTCTGGATATTTCTTCTCTGCTTAACCTAAATCCTCTTTATAAAACCAGGAGTTTATGAGTGACAGATAGATAGATATACCCTGCTCTGAGTTTGCCGGGCTACTCTGGCAAAGACCTTTTGGTCTTCTTCCCCTCATCACAACTCCATGCTATTGATGTCCTTTCCCAAGGAGATCTTTCTTTCTCTTTCTCCCAATTTCATCCTGTGCTGTAATGCCACTTCCTCCTCTCTGCAGTTGGTTTTATATTTAATGAAATGGTGTGGTTGTATATTTAAGGAAAATAAATACCGTGTTTGGCCACTCCAACAAAAACCCAACACTGTTTTCCAGGCATAAGTTCTCTTTGGTATTCTTACAAAGTTGATTTTTGGAACCCAAGTATTTTTGTTTATTTTGTCTGGACCTTTGATTTAATCCAAGCAGGAGAATTCAGGTGAGAAAGCTCCTGCTACCAAAGTAGGTCAGCAACTCTTCTGGTCTTTAGACTGAGAGAGGTGCCTGGGGCCCAGAGAGGTCACAACCTGTACAGTTACCCCAGCAATATGAACCAGAGACATTCATTACAACAGCCTGCATCTTCCATACATAAGACTGTATATTCTGTTCCATTCAATTCATTTAATCTGATTTCTTTCAGCATTCTAGCCTGCCAAGGTCAAAGAATAAAAGAATTATAGTGTTGTGGTTTTTTGTTTTGTTTTTTTTAAAGTAATTTTAGTCACCAAATACTCCAACTCATACCTACAGTGTAGGTGGGAAGAATGAGAAACACCATAACATACCCAATAAGTAGCCATCTAGTCTTTGCTTGAAAGATAACCCTTAACCTCATGATACAGTCTATTCCACTTTTCAACAGCTTTAATTGTTAGGAAGTTTTTCCTAACATCAAACCTAAATTTGTCCCTTTTTTTGCAACTTCCACCCCATTGCTCCCATTCCTGTGTTCTAGAGTCAAACAAAACAAGTCCATTTCTCTTTCTATATGAAATACTTAAATGTTTGAAGGGAACTACAATTTCTTACCTGTGTCTTTTCTTTTTCATACTAAATATTACTAGTCCTTTCAACTGATTCTCCTATGGAGTGAATTTGATCACCTTCAACATCCTGGCTGCCCTACTGTACACATTCTTCAGCTTATCAATGTCCCTAAGATACCTAAAACTGAACAAAATGTTCCAGATGTGATTCACTAGGTTTAAGGTAATAGTTTTGGTTTTTTTTACTCTCAACATAATAACATTGTTTATTCACTTGGAGGTGAAAATCTGTTAAAACCTCTGGATCTTTTTTAGACAAATAACTATATAACCATATATTCTTTATTTTGTACTTGTAAGTTTGATTTTTTGAGCCACAAACTAAAAATTTACATTTATCTCTATTAAGTTTCACATTCTTTCTGGATCTTGATCCATTCTGCTAGCCATACCCTCCAGCTGTGTAATATTTACAAATTTAGTAGGCGTGCCATTTATGTGTTTATTCCTGTCATTGTTGAGAATGTTAAGTAACCAGGCCAAAAACACGTGCCTGGGGAACCCCTTTAGAGACCTCCTGCCAATGACTACTGCTTGAGTTGAGCCACTCAGCCACGGCAGAATCCAAAATGACGCTGATGATGATGACAATGATGGCAAGGACAATGATGGCAAGAATAAGGATGATGACAGCTAATATTTACATAACACCTCTTAGGTGCCAGGCACTATCCTAAATGCTTTTACAAATAATATATCCTCACAAGAACCCTTGGAAATAAGTGCCTTTTTACAGTAAGGAAGCCAAGGAAAATAGAGATTAAGTGACTTGCCAAAGGTCACAGACTGCTAGTAAGTATCTGACACAGATTTTGAACTCAGGACTTCCTGACTTCAGGCCAGGATTCCATTCATTATGCCACCTAACTGCTAAATATATCTAATGTTTTATTGTCCATTATCCAACAACTCTATTATTAATGAAATTCTTTTTTAAAAACTATTTTTTATTTCTTTCCTTGTTTACATCATTCATTTTCATTACATTTTTGAATTACAAATTTTCTCCCCTTCTTTCCACTGCCCCAACCCTAAAACAGCAATCCTACTGTAAAGCCCCTCCCCTGCTCTGCTCTCTTACTTTCTGGTAGGG
>CM053594.1:180917316-180942935 GCA_028646575.1 Pseudocheirus occidentalis
TTGTTCTGAAGATTGTATATAATATTGTGAACTGTTGAAACGGTCAACATTGTACTGAACGAAGATTTGTAATGGAATAAACAGAGTGTTCACTAATACTATGTAATCCGAATCTTAAAAGCTCCACACAGTAGCATTCTCTCAGAAATCTACTGCTGATTGGCTTTACACAAAACAATCACAATTCATTAAATGTCTACTATGTGCAAGTGCTGGGGAGGTAAGTAGGTGGGATGCTAAGTGCTGGGAATGCAAAAAGAGGCAAAAGGTAGTCCTTGCCCTCAGAGACCTTACAATCCAACTGGGAAGAAAACATGCAAAGAAATCTACTGCTGGAAATGTAATGAATCTTGAGATACTCCTGACTGAGCTTCTGCCAACAATATCTCTGGGTCTATTTACATAATTGAGGCTAGAAGGGAAGAGAAGAAGACCCCATGAGAGAGTGAACTGCTGAAGATCAGGCATGGTTTCTCTGAATGGTGGTTTATTCTTATACAGATACCTTCTTCATTTCCTTGTTGTTTGAATCCTTTCTTTGAGCCTAGACACCTCCTAGAATTCCTGCAACATAATTTCTACCTGTTGTTATCCTCCATTTTCAGTACACAGATTCCTCTGGTGGTGTTGTGGCTAGACCACTGGACTTGCAATCAGAAAGAACCTTAATTCAAGTTCTACTTTAGAGACTTACTAGCTATGCGATTCTGGCAAATCACTTAAACACTGATTTAGTTTCCTCTTCTGTAAAATGAATGAGTTGTACCTCTAATACTGCGTCTAGCCCTAAATCTATAATCCTATGAACATCTTGGTAGTGCTTCTTTGGTTACTCTTCAGCTTTCATAGATCTTTCCTAACTGATTTTGTACTTCAATCTTGAAGCTGCTTCCAAACCCACCTTCAATTATTCCTTCTTGCCTGAACAAATAGTATGAGAGTCTGTAAATGCTTTACTGAATTCCAGTTATGCTGTCCATAGCAGTTGTTCTGATTTCCCCATAGTATTGGTATCAAAAGAAAGAAAAAAAAGAAAGGAGAGAAGAAAGTAATGATGCTGGTCTGATAAGACTTTTTGCTAATGAAGCCCTTCTGGTTCTTGATTATTACTTCTCTTTCTAATAAATCACAAACCATTCTTTTAATAAAAATGATTTACAATTTTGACTGAAATGAGACAAGCCCATTATCCTATGCTTTGAAGACACTTTCATTATAAAAAAATCTATAGATGTGTTCTTCTTGAGGTCTGTGATATTTCTTCTGTTCTCCAAAATCTTTCAAACACCATTCAATCAACCAATAAGCATTTATTAAGTTCCTACTATGTGGTGTGCACTGTGCTAAGTACTAGCCATACAAAAAGAGACAAAATGCACTGAGAGTATTGCTGTAATCAATCACAAGTTATTTTGGTGTGCTGGCATGCAATTCACATGGGTATGGTGATCCACCTGATTTTTGTTGGGGACCAGCTAGGTCTTCTGTTACTCTCTCTAGATGTTAACTATTTTAAAAATTTATCTTTGGTTTCAAAACCCTACTGAAATCCTTTTTTGTTTATTTCATCCTATCTTGCCCAGTCTAGTCATGTCTTATAGATATAAACATATTGAACCTGTTTGGGAAGTGTTAGTTTAATTATTGTTCCATCAATGTGGTTTTAATTATTTTATTTTCTAAATCAGGAAAAAGGGTATCAATAATTCAACCACTGGAATTTGATTAGTGCAAAGCATAAATTCATAACATTTTAGAACTGAAAGAACATATGAAGACTTAACATAATTTAACATTTATGTTTTAATAGTGTAATTATAACATAATATTTGTCTTAATTAAAAACATTTTTCTATGGAATAAATGGAATGATTCTCTAGATAATCAATTAGATATGTCTAGTTCTTTAAGGTTTCAAAATCACTTTCTTCCCGACAGTGTTGTGAGGAATGTAATTTGAAGTAGCACATAATATAAAAATGGAGGCACAGAGAGGTTCAGTTCTTTGCCTATAGTCACAGAGCACTGGAGTCAGATCCATTAGATTGTAAGCTCTTTGAGAGCAGGGACATCTTTTAGTTCCCATCTCCCCCCACCAATATCCAGTGCTTAGCACAGTCCCTGAAAAATAACAGGTACTTAATAAATGTTGATTGATTAACTGAATCTACGAGTTCTCCTGACTCAAAGTCCAGCCCTTTCCCCCAGCATTCAGCATTGCCTTACACCAGCAAGGGGATTCAAGTGTACTTTTGCTAAATGGTGCCTAGAAGGAAGGATTCAAAAAGAAAACCTTGACAAAATTTTAATACTGACAAATTTTGTCATTTTACTTTATAAAATTATGCTCAGGGCAACGATATTTAGAAGCTTCTTTTTCTTCCTCTTTTTTTAAATGGCTGACAAAGTAAAATAGAAAGTTGCTCTAGGCTTTAATAACATTTTCTTTCTTTGTGAGCTGTAGCCTGCCTGCTCTTTCCCACTTCTTGTATTTTAAGTTTCTGGGTTACACGTTTAAGACTCACACAACACTGTAAGAATACGTTTGAAATGTCTTAATTGATATCGTGCTCCTGGTTCAGAACTTAAGATAACTTGATATATCACTTTGACTTCACCTGAATGGCTCACTCTGAGATAGGAGATAAAGTTTAATAAACTTCAGTTATCAAGTCTTACATCCTAAATTTTATTGTTGCTACTATTATTACTATTATGATTCCTGTTAACTATTATTATTCCTAAAAGTGATAAGATATGAGAAAAAGTGATGAGATTGAAGAGTCTCTCATAGTTCTTCAAAGAGCTCTGTAGTAATCAACAATAGGCACATTTTTCTTGGATTATAAGGTCTCCATATTTTTACTCTGGTAGTGTGTTATATTTGTCCTTTTCTTTTTAGAAATATTATATTCTTATTTAGAATATTACATTTCTTTTTTTCTTCAAGACAGATTTTCTAAACTGAATGATATTTATTTTCTCAATTATTGTTACCTGTGAACAATTTGAATTTGGGGAAAAATATCTTAAATCAGGTAAAAAAAATCCAAATTGTTGTCAAGGACTTTTCTGGCAATGTGGTGAAACCTATGGACTGCTTGTTAGAATAGAATTTTAAAATGTATAAATAAAACACATAGGATCATGAAGGAAACCAATTAGATTGAAATAAAGCAATCAAAATTATTTTTAAGAGGTCATGGACGCCATATTAAGCATCCTTAGCCCAAACTGTCTGCATCTACATCAGTGGTTCTCAACCTGTGGGTTACGTTCAATTTGTAACAATGAAAATACATCCTGCATATCAGATATTTACATTACAATTCTCAACAGTAGCAAAATTATAGCTATGAAGTAGCAACAAAGATAATTTTATGGTTGGGGGTCACCATAACATGAGGAACTGTATTAAAGGGTTGCGGCATTAGGAAGGTTAAGAACCACTGATCATGATAACAAATTGAGTTAAAAGATACACATTTCAGTCTCACTGGTCATTTGGTATGATTTGGAAGACTATCCAAGAAAAATCAACGTTGCTAAGGTTAACTCTCTTGAAGGGTGAATTTAATCAAATTTAGTTTGCATATAATCTTAATAAAAATAAGTGCCTGACCTTTTGTTCTGTCTCTCTGTCTCTGTCTCCATCTTGCTGGAAGGCTATGATTTCTGGCCTGTTCTCACACATCTCCCAAAGGACATAATAATATGATATAGTAACAATCAATTATAATGGCAATCAAGAGCTCTGGATCCTAGTCTCAGCTCTGTCGTTAGGGAAGGAGAATGGAACAAATAGTTATTGAGTACCTACTAAATGCCAGGCACTATGCTAAGCATTTTATGAATATTATCTCACTTGATCCTTACAGCAATAGTGTGCTATTATTATTACTTCATTTTACAGTCGGGGTAGAATCAATTAAGTGACTTGCCCAGGGTAACTCAACTAGGAATTGTCTGATGCTGGATTTGAACTCCAGTCTTCCAGACTTGAAGTCCACAGGTCTAGTTACTGTACCAGCTAACTGCCTCTAAGTGATGGAGAGGAAACATTGCTTACCACTGCTGTTGATGCTGGAATACAATACAAGTTTAAATAATTGTAGTTTTATTTTTAAAATTGATTTGTTTATTTACTTTTAGTTTACAAGATTCAGTTCCACAATCCCTTGAGTTTCAAATTTTCTCCCCACCCACCCTATGGTGGCGTGCAATCAAGTATAGAATCTGTAAATATTTTCACATTGGACATGAAATGAACAATGGGAAAGAGGAAACAAAATCAAACATGGAAAAGAAAGACAGCGTGTAGTTTGCTCCATTCAAACTCTATTCTTTCTAGATCTTTCTCTGAATGCAGATATTTCCTTCCATCCTAAGACTTGTAGAGTTGCCTTATAACTGTTCGTTGCTGAGAAGAGTCCAGTTTGTCAAAGTTGGTCATCACACATACGTTGTGTCTGTCATTGCATACAAATTTCTCTTGGTTCAGCTCTTCACATTTAGCATCAGTTTGTATAAGCCTCTCCAGGTAAATATGAAGTCCGTCTGCTCCTCATTTCTTATAGCACAATAGTATACCTTTACATTCATGTACCACAACTTGTTTAGACATTCCCCAATTGATGGGCATCCCTTTACTTTCCAATTTTTGCCACCACAAAGAGAGCTGCAATAAATATTTCTGTACATATGGATCTTCCTCCCACTTCTATGATCTCTTTGGGATCCAACCCTAGAAGTGGTATTACTGGGTCAAAGGGTGTGCAATAAATAATTGTAATTTTAAATGATAATAATTAAAATAATCTTTCAAGCTCCAATCCAAGATAGAACAATAGAGGAGCCTGTGCATATTTCCACTCAAAGCTTCCTAGGAGGATTTCACTGAGATCAAGTAGTAGCATTCAGCTCTACCTCTGCTTTAAATTTCTACACATAATGGCATTAATGAGGATATAAATGCATTTAGAGGCATTTTCCAACAGCTACATCAAAGGAATTAAACTGAAAACCACTTATCTTGAGTTACACTTGCTTTGATTGGTGATAACAAAGACAACAACATAGAAGGGGAGAGGGGAAGTACTTAAACAATGAGTTGTACCAAGGTCAGTTCCCTTTCAGTCTACTTATAATAAGTTAGCTTGTCAAGGTAGAAGTATATTTGCAGCAGATTAAGACCTTCATGTATTTTTGATAGGAATTGACCTTTTTTTTGATAAAGGGGAAAACATTTTATTCATTCGTTCATCAGAAAATATTTATTCAGCACCTATTACATTTAAGGTATTATGCAAAACATCCAACTATTTTTCTCCTTCATTCTCTTGTCATTTCCTCTCTACAATTATGCCTTTGATCTTTTTAAATTTTTGTTTGATGCAGCATGGCATAGTGAATAGAGAAGCAGCCCTAGAATAAGGAAAAGCTGGGTTCAAGTTCCGCTTCTGACACATTGTGGCTGTATGATATTGGATAAGTTACTTTGGCCTTCAGTATTCAGGGTAACTTTCTAAAATACGAAGTTTTTCTTTCCTGGGGGTGAAAATAAGTGGAAGATGGATGCTATGGGTCTCCCATAGGTATGTATCAATTTGGTTACCTGCATTATACCTGGTCCTTGCCTTTCTCTAGTGGTATGGGTTATTCGGACTATATATGTTTGGGGGGAAGAAGCTAACACTCAACCTTGAATGCTTTCCTCTTTGGGTTTAACACCAAAGTCATACTATGAGTATTGAGGATTATATTAAACTTTGAAAACAGAGAGGTTCACCAGAAAGGGGAAGCGATTTTTCACTATGTATTGCTTAAATAGACATCATTTCCATTTCCATTGAGGTAAAGACCATCTAGTATTCAACATACTGCTAGCCTACATGTCTATGTGAAAATTGAGGTATTTTCCTTTAAATGTAGACTTCTGGATTGATCCAAATATTTATGACTCAAGAAGAAATGCCTTGTGAGGATAACATGAGCCAAATTCTTGATTTTTTAGAACAAACTCTGAATGAGAAGGTAGAAAATAGGTAAAAGAGTATAACTATTGGTGAAATCCAAATTTGAACTCAGTCCTTATAAAACCAGAGCTTTAGTTCTAGGCCTTGGACTGCAAAATCTAAAATAAATGGCATAGTGTCTGCCCTCAAGAAGTTTAAAGTCTACTGGGTGAAGAGACGGTGTGTGATGGCGGAAAAGTTAAAATCTAATAAAATTTGTCTGATGATATTTGATGGGGGTGAATTATTTTCCAATTTTCTACTGAGCCTTTATGGATCCTGAAAAGCAGAGGTGAAGAGGATTTTTTGAAACCAGAATATGTTGTCCTTTTCATCTTTAATTCTAAATGAATATAATCTGACAGAAAACTGGCATTTAATATCACTATACATCCTACACTTCCACCATCACTATTCTCTTCATGTGAATTTGCTGAACTATACTTATTTCTCTGTTTTTCTGTCTCTTTTGAGGGTGGGGATGAAGTCAGGAGATGAAGCTTGGCATTAATTTATGCATTTTTTAAACCAATGACCTTCATTGATTAGCACAATGCCTTCTACACAATAAGTGCTTAATAAATCATAGTTAACTAACTCAGGGGTCCTATTTGCTTACCTGATTATGCACTATAAGGGACACAGAGTCTAATCAAATAAAGGTGAAAAAAAAGCAACTCATTGTTAGTTAGCTATTGCTTTTAGTAATTGAAAAGATTTCATTTCATTTGTTTGTGATTATAAGACTATCAATGTCAGTTTTCCTGTAGGCAATGCTGAAGAACAGGTCACTGAATTTCTAACTTTTTTTTCTTATAAGGCTCCTGAAACAAGTGTAAATCTAGAATTAAGTGTTTAAAATTCTACTTTAGGTTTTTATGTGACCTTGTTATAATGTTTAAGATTTATGATAAGCATTTAATTCAATTATGAATGCATAGTTTAAGATGACATGAATAAACTGGAGATGGTCTAGAGGAAGGCAACCAGAGTGGTGAAGAGACTTGAGTATATGTCATATGAGAATCAGCTGAAGGAAATGGGTGTGTTTAGATTGCAGAAGATTCAGTGGAAGCATGATTGATTGATTAGTTCAAGTATTTGAAGGTCTGTCACATGGAAGAAAGATTTGACTTGTTCTGTTCTATACTGCAAAACAACCAGGAGTAATGGGTAGAAATTAACAAGAGGCAAACTTAGGTTCAATGTCAGTGAAAACCCACCAACCAAACAACTTTTTACCAACTAGAGATGTCCCAAAGAAGAACTGGTCATTTTAAAATATGGTGGGTTTTTCCTCATTGGAGGTATTTGAGCTGAGCTGGATGCCCTTTTGTCTAATATGTCATGATGGTAATTCCTTTCATATATGAGTTAGAGTAGATAGCTGCTGAAGTTCATTATAAATTTTAAATTCTGTAATAATAATTGTTGTTCCACCAGCCTCACATTTTAATAGCCCAGTGAAAGAGCGCAGTTGTGCATATGGAGAAAGACAAATTCTTTTCAATGGGACATTTTTATTTCTTAAAAGAGCTAAATATTTATATTTGACTAACAAAACGTGCATTTTTGAGGCATTCAGGGAGAGAAGAGTATAAGACTGACAAGGCAGAAAGAGAAGATATTTTAAATAATTACATTTAGAAAAATGCATTTTAGAAGAAATCTTTAAAATTCTATTAGAAACTCCCTTGATTCATTTCATTTCAAATAACCCATTTTATAAAACTCACTCTTACGAAGTAAAATTCATTTTCTTGCCTTAGTCTCTTATTCCCTGAATATTGTGTTGACTTTTCTTCCTTTTCTTTTCAATCTTTGAAAGAATTGCTTGGAATAAAAATTGACACTCAGGTATCTGTATGTAGCAATACAAAAAATGCATTCTTCCTTTTTCTATTAAATTGCTTCCCAAAAGAGATCCACCATTTGGGTGTTTCTAGACACTAACATTGTTTTTGCAACTGAAATAGAAGATTTTATAAAAAAGAATACTAATTATAGGAGTAAAAGGTGGTTTAGGAAGAGAACACAAGTAAATGAAACTGCCATCAAATTTCTATTATACTTTTACCATGCATTTTTTTCCTTTTTTTAAGATGAAAGGAAATTAGGAAACTTTGGGACTTAATATCTGAATGTTTATATTAACAGGACTGAGAAAGAAATCTGGTATTTTAATCACAAAACTTCTTAGATCCTTACTTAAGCAGTTAGCCAATTATGTTTTGGTTTCTACATCTTTTGAATGGAGAGAGTCTGATTAATGGAATGAATAATGACTTAATTCATCAAAAGATCTCATCATATTCCAAAGTTTACAAACCACAACAAATATATAAGCAGTACCATTAATTTAACATTTATTGATGTCCCCAAGAATAATGAGAACTAAATAATATAAAGGAATATAACTAAAATCAGAAATGTATACTCTTAGCAGAACAGCCAAACATATAGGTTTATATTTAAAACAAATTTTAGTATTTAAAATGTTTGTAATTATATTACCATTGATCAATATTAGTCCATATATAATACACATACACGTGTGTGTGTGTGTGTGTGTGTGTGTATACCTTCAGCTGAAACTGGCCTACAAAGAATTTTCTTATGTAGGCAAGGTAAGGCAACACACATTTATTAAGTTTTTATTATATGCAAGACAATTTGCTAAATACTGGGAATACATATACAAGCAAAAAGAAAGACTGTCCCAACTTAAAGAACATATTCAAATGGCATGTGATAAAATCCAAAAGTCAGCTGAAATTATGATGAAGGAAATATTGAAGTCTAGAGAATCAGAAGCAGACCTGGGAAGCTCCAGGTTTTCCAGGAGTGCCAGTCTGGGCCCCTTCCCAAAGTAAGACTTAGGGAGGAGCTCACCAATGAGAGAAAGGCCAAAGATAGCAGTCTAATCTATGACATAAAGGTCAGATAATCAGGTTTATGGTTACATGGTTTGGGGAATGGATGGCTCTAAGGCAGAGTTTGGTTGGATATTTAATCTCAGTTTTCCTGCCTTAAATCATGAAAGTTGAGAGAGCATTCACTTTATTTTAATTTGTTCAGGCAGGCTGCCTTCTGTTTGCCATTCTATTACCAATGAGACACGGAAGGACAACACAGTGAGAGGTGGCCTTATCCTTCAATACTTTCAGCAACATTCGTCTCTCCTAGCTCTAGCCACACTGGAGATTCCTAGAAAAAACAAAAACAAAAAAAAACAACCCAGAAAAGAGGGGAAAGAAGCTATAATTTTTTTGCCAGGGAACACTTAGAAGTGTCCCTCAAATTCTTTCCTAAACATAATAGTTGCTGTCAAGATAGCACTAATTCCCTCTAGCCATTTTCACATCTGCTTTTTAGCCTGGATGTTTTTGTTGAGTTGCTTCAGTAATGTCTGACTTTCCATGATCCCATTTGGGGTTTTCTTAGCAGAGATACTGAAGTAGTTTTCCATTTCCTTCTTCAGCTCATTTTACAGATGAAGAAACTGAGGTAATTTACTGGTATTGGTATTCCAAGGATGATCTCTTGCTAGCCCTGTCTATTCCCTCCTCTTTTTCTTTCTCCTTCTACTCAGATCTCACAGTGCCATTCCTTCCCCACCTTCCTTTCTCCATATGATTTGTTCTCTCCAAGCCTAGATATCTTTCTAAAACTATCTGACTTACTAATCATTTAGGTGACAGAGCTCAAAAAGGAGAACCTATCCAGATCCTCTTCTCTCTTCTGCTTTGTTCGACGTCCCTTTTCAGTCACTACTCCTGTGTTTGGGGACATACAGCAAGTAAAGGTAGTTCTGCCTGCAACTGTCTTTTTGTCATCTATCATTGCCTGGAGCAAATGCTCATTCAAATGTGAGAACATAGAAAGTAGGGTCAATCTCAGATTTCCTTTTTCCTTCAGTTCTTTCCTGTTCCTATTTTCTTCTGGCCTTAATTCCTCTATTTTGGTCCATGCAATGGGATTGGCTAATCCCACTATTTGCTCATAGTGTTTGTCCATGGTCCCTATTTGGAGCTAGAGAACTTAGGTAACAGGGCAGAGTAAGAAGGGGCCATCCTAGATCTCCTTCTGCCTCCTGCTTCACTACATTATTATTTATATCTTTAGAGATAATATTAAACTTTATTTGATCCATTTTGATGCAAAGCCAATTGGTAAGTAAACATTAATGTTGATATTTTTCATTGTCTGTGAATCTATCTCTATCTTTATATTGTGAAATTTCGCATTTACTTTGATAATTTTGCTACTCCTATCTGTTTTAGAATCACAATAATAAATTTTATTATAATTTCATATTTTTAGTATTTTAAAATTCATTTCTTATGTAAAGCATATTGTTGCTTTGCTTTCTCATCTATGCTTCCATTCTCTTTAATTTATTTGCTTTGTTTAATCAATTCACATTTCAAATTATTATGGCTAAGTATGTTTTCTACCTTTTTAAAAATTCCTTTTATCTTTGAAGTAAATAATTTTTTCCTTATAATTAGCTTTACTTATACTACTTTAATTCTATTCCCACTCCCCCATTTCTCCTCTCCTGCTTTTGTTTGGCTTGCTTATCACAAGTTCTATGAATTTTAAATAGTTAATTTCTCACTGTGGACATGTGCATCTATGTATACAAACCTATATAGCTATTCTAGTTTTCCCTCTTCTGACCCTTTTCCTTCCAAATATATGGTTCAAGACCATATGTTTTCTCCAAGGGTGTATTTAAGAACATGTTCTCCCCCCCAAATACACATGACACACTTCTAATTTCATAGTTTCCCTGATTTTTGTATCCTGAGTCTTGAGTCTTTTGTTATTAGACTTTGTCAACTTTTGTGACTTTTTTATTTTCTTTTTTCTTTTTTTTAAAGGATGATTTTACACACACACACATACACACACACATTACTATATGACCAGATTATCCCTTATTTTCATGATATCTTCCCCCCCTCACCCACAAATGCTCTATTCATTTCTAAACAAGAAAATCTTCCTTCTTCCACTTCTTCTGCCTTTACTCTTCTCACACAAATCTTATTCCTTCTCTAACTTTAATGCTTACCCTTGGAGAACCACTGGGTCCTAATTTATCACTCATCAATTGTTCTTTGAGGTGTTGGAAGGATCACTTTATAAGCTTTTCACAATAGTTCTAGTAAGTTCATCAATGAGAAACATCATTTTTATTTGAAACTGTTGTTTGAGGACTCCCTTTTGTTCCATGAGACATTTTAATTTTGCTTTGTCAGGAAAATGGCAATCTGTTTTTCATGAGACTGAGTGCATCAGAGTCTCTGTTCCTTATTATAGCTCTGTGATTAAGCTGTCAGTTCTCACTCTGGTCTCTTCAATTGACAGAATGAGCTAACATGCACATTTTGACTGGGCTTTCTGCACATGAACAGAAGGGTGGTTGGTCAAAGTGTAGCAGGAAGAGCACTGGCATTGGAATCAGAAGACATGGCATCACACTCAAATACATAGAACATTTTTTAAGTGCATAACATGTGCAATGCATTTACATTGGAGGCAGACAATACTGTTGTTGGGTCACTTTTTCAGTTGTATACAACTCTCTGTGACTCCATTTGGGGTTTTCTTGGCAGCTCACTTAACAGATGAGAAACTGGGGCAAACAGGGTTAAGTCACTTGCCCAGGGTCACACATACAGTGAGTGTCTGAATCTGGATTTGAACTCATGAAGATGAGTCTTCCTGATTCTAAATCCAGTGCTCTATCCACTGTACCACCTCGTTGCCCCAGACAGATGATATAGAGATGAAAAATGTCATAATTTCTGTCCTCAGTGGCAATGTCATGAATGGGGGCTGGTTGGAGGCAACGTATATATTAGCGGGCATGACCTCAGGGGCAAAGGAGATAATTTATGCAAAATCTGAGGATTGAAATATGATTTTTAAAAATGAAATTAGTATGTTATAGAGGAGTTGGCATGAGATCTGGGACTTAAAGGAAAGGAAGTATTTTGCATTCCAGGTGGGAGGGATCACTTGTGTGAATTCAATGGAGCTGAAGATTGTAGAATAAGATTGAAGAAGTCAAGGAACAGCTACTGTTTAATTCTAATTGACTGGAATCTAGGATATATTTGTAGCATCTGGGAGTATCTCCTGGCTTAACCAAGTCCCCCAAATACAGCTACCCCAAGTTCCTGATATTTTATGGGAATGAACCTACTCTAAGATCATAGTTCACTGGACTTCACCAATCCATTTCCTTTTACAAGTCAGCAAGAAGACAGAATGAATTCAAAGCAAAGACCTTTAATAAAATAGAGTAGAAAAAAATTTCAATAAATTTTCTGCCATACACCAAGAACAAACTCTCTCACACATATGCACATTATCAGGAATGAAGAACAGACACAAAATTAAGAAAAATTTTGGAGAGGAACACCCAGGATGTAGATTGTCTGCACTGGATTCTACTAAGTTTTCTCTGCCAGGCACAACCTCACTGGGACGTGTGACTGTGGAACTTCTTTTGCTCCTAGCTTCTGGCCTAGAGCATTATCTCTCACTAATGAGAAAAATGAACTTTGTCTTTTTTTCCACTTAATACTTCAAGGTAGTTCTCATATCATTTTTAGAAAGGCGTCATCCCTCATCTCAGCCACAGCACCAGCAAAAGTCCTACCTAAGTTTTTGTGTGTGTGGAGAAAGAATGCAAGTTTCTTAGATTTTTGTTCTTCATAGAGTTCATTATCTGTTACTTTCCAGACTATTACCTAAAAGAAGTATAAGTTTGGCTGCTTGCTAAGGTGATCTGGGTATAAGGACAAACAAAGTCAGTGCAATAACAACCAGAAAGAGAAAGTTTTACAGTCCTGAAGGAGCAGCAAATGTGAACCACTCATTTCACCTCACACTTATCAAATTGACAAAGATAGTTATTTAAGTCAGCACTGAAAAGACTGTGGAAACAGAAGCAAATAAAATGCTATTGGTGGAGCTATGAATTGGTATAAACAATATGGAAAACAATGCTGACTTATACAAGGAAATCACCAACTTTTGATAAATTTTGAACTGAGAAGTTCCATTATTGGGAACATACCCCAAGGAGTTCAAAGACAGAAAGAGAGGCCTAATGTGTGCCAACATTCATAGCAACACTTCTTTTGTAACAGGCAAAAAAAAGGTAGGGGAGAGTGGCAGAGAAGTAAAGGTTTCCCATTGTTTGGGGAGTGGCTGAAAAAATCATGGGACACAAATATATTGAAATACCAGAAGAAATGAGAGATATGAGACATTTAGAAAATTATTGGAAGACTAGAATGAAGTGGTGGGGAGAAGGATGAAGAGGGAAGGAAACAGAACTAAGAAAACTCTCTCTCTCTCTCTCTCTCTCTCTCTCTCTCTCTCTCTCTCTCCATATATGTATATGAAAACAATAGTAAAATATACCCCAAATTCAGGTTAAATGAATTGATCTTGGTCATAGATGATGAAAAGGATTTTTTTTCTTTTAGCAGAGAAGTAGGGAACTACAAGGGGGAAATGCTACTTATGGAGTTGCTTTATTTGTTATTTTTGCTTAACTATTTTTTTCGTTACAAGGGAGAATTCAATAGCAACTGGCTATAGGGAGTGTATTAAGTAGTTACCCTAGTTCAAATATCAAAGCATATCAGGAATTTTTTAAAAACAAGGAACCTGGCAAAGGTAATGCCCAACCATCTGGCTAGTTCAGTCTATTGAGTTAGTTATTTGGCCATTTTTTCCCAGACAACGTAAAAATAGTAGTTTCATTGAAAGTAACAGTCTTTAAAATATATGTAAGCATTGACTGCATTAAAAAAATTGGCTCTTGAAGCACTTCAGTTCAGGATTTGATGCTTTTTGTCAGATTATCATGTTGCGTGCCATAAATACAAGTTTTGCCCTCTGGTTTGGTTCCCTTTTCATTAGAATCAGCAAATAAGGATGATGTTTCTTTTAAAGTACCTCTCAGAGATGAGCTTGTTTATTCACAAGATAAAAGCTGATCATTATAGCAAAGTACTGCCTCATGATGCTGAGCTGCCAAACGTGGAACTATCAGAGCCACTCTCTTCAGATCTAAACCTGACTCATCCATTATCAAACAATCAGCAATTGATCATCTGTTTGCAATCAAGAAGCTTTTGGGGAGATGACTAGATATGCATAATTTAGCCATTTTAATGAGTATTTCCTTCATATTTATTCCATGAATTATTTTGTCAGGTGACAGGGCTCTTCTCTCAGTTATGGTCTCTAACTCCAAATCTCAAACTCCTGCAGAATTATTACACAATGATTCCTATAAATAATCCCACATCTGTCTGTGGGAAGACATTGGAGATATGAAAAATAAAATTCAGATGACTAGATTGATTGATCTAATACTGTTTGTTCTTTGAAATTATTTGAATTGCTCCAACTTTGCCCAGCATAGTAATTAATTTGGGATTAGCTTTAGATGATTGGGAAGAAATGAATATTTTAAAATGGTTGTAAAAGGACTAATGAATGAGGGAGGTTTTTACTGTGATCAGAAACTCAGCATGTAACCTAGAAGCTTTGTTCCTATACCTGATTGCTGACATCAGTCATGTTAATCTGATTTGCTAAATGGTTTTTTTTTATAAAAAAAAGGAATGAAAGAAAAATAGAGAAATAAACATCACATAGGAATTGGAAACACAGAAGAACAAATAAGCTATTAACCTTATCCAACAGAAAATCAATATAAGAGCTGCTTTTCAGGTCAGTGGTCTATCAATTACAAGGATACCAATCGAAAGGAATCATCAGTCAGCCAGGCACAGAAATAGTAAATTGTATCATATTTTTCTATTGCTCTTTTCAAAAACTTGATTTCTCTGTCAGAGATAAGTTGTCCAATTCAAAAGACAACCCCATATGTGTATAACAAGTGGTATTTTTCCACTCTCTTAAAATAACTCTCTTAAATGTGATTCATTCAGCAGAGGCCCAATTAAAGGCAAATGAAGAAAAATGAAGGTCAGGATCTGTAAGACCCAAGATAACTAGCTGATGGGCTAATAGAGGAGATTTTTGAAAGATGGAATATGTATTTCAATAGCCAAAAATACAAGAGTTCCTCAGTGTTGGAGAAAAAGGAGTAGTTGGTAAATTTTAAGTTACCTTTGGGATTGATAATGGTAACATTTAACACATCTACTACTAATAAAGATTTGTTCATTCTCTGCATTCTATAATAGTTATTTTGAATATAGAATGTTATTTTGTAGTAGCTTGAGAAACAAAGAAGTCAACGTTTTCTAGATATTGGTAGAAATGCCTTTCTATTTTATTCCTTTCATCTATCCTTAAATGAAACTTAGTTTATCATTATTATTTTTTCTTTTTAAAATTCACCAGTCATTTGTCAAATACTTATACAAGCAGGAATGACTGAGGATACAAAGAAGATGAAGTGATTTCTTCCCTCAAGGAGCATATTGTTTTTCTGACAAAACAAGTAAAGCCCAAACAGCCAAAACATATGATACGACAAAAAGTAATTTCAATAGGGAGAGTGCTATGTCGCTAACAAGATGGAGGACTAGACACATTCTCTAGTCTTTACAAAATCCCAAAGCTTCCCAAAATAAGAGTTACGTATAAAAGGTAAAGCAATAACAGATGCATGCACAGGCCAAGACACCAAGAAGTCTAACAAAGTGAAATAACAGCCAAGGAAATGACTCCCTCATCCCTAATGGGCTCAGTCTGCTTTCCCTCCTCAACCAAGTTCCCACACATGGAGAGGGCAGCAAAACCTAGTTCACTGGCTTGTGCTCTGGGAGTCATTAAGTAATTTCCTTTCCGTTGGTGTAGTGTCTGCTAGAACTACCTTTCTTTAGCCTCACCCTCTCATTCAATGGCAACAAGTTATCAGATTTCAGTTCTATCCATCGCATTATAGGGGGCTTGAGGGGAAAATAAAAGCATATTCTGTCTATGGCAGAAGTTCACTGCAGTAGCACTTAGAGAACTAAAGAAGGCACAGCCTTCCCTCAGTTAAATCCAATTCACTTGCATGTCATGGCATCACCTTCCTGATGTCATGACCCTCTTCAAGAGAAGGACAAACAACAAAGAAGGCAGGATTGCAGCACATGCGTGGTGCTGTGCCAGACTTGAAGGAAAGGGAAATGACATCCAGCTCGGGCCATATCTTTCTCCAAAGAATTCATATATAATAGGGACTGAGGTCAGTGAAAAACGTGATTTCACCCACAGAGGAGGAGGCTGAAACTGCTGTGAAGTTCAGGCTTCAGGGGATCCTTCATTCAAGAAATCAGAAAGTACATGACAGATGAATATAAGAGCAAAAAAGATTGAAATCACCATGATGAAGCAGAGGACCTTGTAGGTTCCTAGAAAATCATGGGAGAATAGCAGGATGTTACCAAATTATTTGAGAGGAATAAGATTTGTGAAAGCAGAAGTTAAAACAGATTAAAAGTTAGAATTTGTGATCTGTACAGCAGAAATAATTAGCAGAACAAAAACACCTGAGTCCTCAATGGCAAATATCTCCAAATTCTTTCTGTCTCTGTCTGTCTCCCTTTCTCTCCCACTGATAATGAGGATGTTACAACGTATATAATTTTTAGGCATTTGTTGCTCAGAGAGACCATTACCTATAAGAAAATATTGTGCCTTCATGAATAGCATCCTGTCTCAGGAAAAGGGAATGAAGAGTTTTTGAGGACAACAAGCAAGCAGCAGGGTGGAAGGGCATGAATACAGAGGGAAGATTTCATGACAGATGTGAATGAAAATGATCATAAGGAGTAGAGGAGGTAAAAATGGATTGAATGATCAGGAACAAAGGCACATTTCTGCCACAGGATAATCCTTTTATCCTCTGTATCTCTCACAGTACTTGATACTTCTAAAAGTGGAGCACCACAAAGGAAGAAAAGGACAATATCTGTAAGTCAAAAACATAGACATCATTTAGAAAAAAAAATTAAAATGGGTCCTTTGAAGCTTTAATTCCATAACAAAAAAGATATAAAAGAAAGAATAAGTATAATCATAAATTGAGGCGTGAAAGTTAAGAATAAACAGAAAAGGAAGAAAATTGATGAAGTGAATGAGGGAAAGAAATCATTTTTAGGAAAAGGCTCAGAAAATAAAATAAGCAAACAATCAGAAGAAATTGAAAGGGAGGAGAGGAAGGGAGATTTTAATTAACTATATAACCAGCAGAAAAACAGAAGGAGAAGAATTAGATGACCAAATAAAAAGAAAAAAGAAAATGGGATTAATAATATAAGATTTCATAACTAGGGAAAGGGTTGAAAAATGGGAAGTAGGGTGGGAGACTTTAGGATGAGAGGAAAGGGAATTTGTGAGAATAGGGTTACCTTACAGTAGATTAAGCAAAAATAAATTGAGATAATGTTGTATCTTTAAATACCAAGAGAAACAAAAAAAGATCTCCTCACTGCATTTTTTTAAAGTAATAACAGAGAAATACAGAGGTAAACATAAACCTAACTCACATACTTAAAATGTAAATGTACAACATTCCAAAAAAAATAAAAGAGTAACATGTGAACAGGAATACAAAATTATTGTTTACAACAAACATCTAAAAAGCAAAGATTTGCAAAAGTAAAATTGTCCTATTAGATGCACATATCTCAATTTGTTCAGCCATTCCTCAACAGATGGAGATCTCCTTATTTTCCAGGCTTTTTTTCCACCACAGAAAGCAATACTATAAATAATTCTTTTCTCTTTCTTTGATATCTTTAGGGTTATAGTCCTAGAAGGGATATAACTGATTCAAAGGAAATTGTTTAGTAATTTTTGTACATGATTCCAAATTGCTGCCAAAATGTTGGACTTAGCATAGATCCACCAACAGTATATCAGTTTGTCTATTTTTTCATAAACTCTTCAACAATTGTCATTTTTTTTGTGGGGGAGGAGTCATCTTTACCTATCTTATGAATGTGAATTGGAACCTCAGAATTGTTTTGAGTTTCTCTAGTTAGTAGTTATTGGGAGCATTGCTTTATGTGGTAATATATAGCATAGTTTTCTTCCCTTGAGAACTGGTTCATATCCTTAGATAACTTATCAATTGATTAGTGTCTCAGTCTTGTAAATTTGAATAAATTTCTTATGTATCTTGGAAATGAGACCTTTATCATAGAAACTTGCAAAGGTTTTTTTTTCTTGTTAACTGTTTCTCTTTTGATCTTGGCTTTATTGGATTTGTTTGTGCAAAAACTTTTTGATTTTATGGAATCAAAATTATTCATTTTATCTTCTGTAATGTTCTCCCTTGTTTGGTCATGAATTCTTCCACTAGCTACAGATCTAATAGATCTTTTACCATATTTCTCTAAGTTATTTATTATGTGATCTTTTATATCTAGGTCACACATGCATTTGGAACTTATATTGAAATAAAGTGTAAGGTGCTGGTCTAAATCTAATTTCTTCCATACTGCTATTCAATTTTACTTATCAGTTTTAACCAAATGGTGAGTTCTTATATGCCAGTTACTGGGACTTTTGTTTATCAAACAGGAGGCAACAAGTTTTGTTTGTTTCTGTATGTTGTTTAATGTTTTACTAATTGGCCTTTCCATCTTTTATCCAGAAACAAATTGTTACAATAATTGCTACTTTGTAGTCTAGATAGAAATCTGGTACTGGTAGGGTCCCTTTCAGTATCACTTATTTTTTCATTATTTCCCTGGAAATTATTGATCTTTGTGCCAACATATAAATTTCATTATTATTATTTTTTGAGTTCTATAAGGTAATATTTTGGTAGTTTGGTATGTGACTGAACAAATAAATTTTTTTAGGAAGTATTATCATTTTATTATATTGGCTCTCTCTATCCACGAGCAATTAAATTATTTAGGTTTTTATTTGTGTAGAGGGTTTTGTAGTTGATTCATATAGTTTCTTTGTTGGTAAACTTCAAATGTTTCTCCATTACAAGGCATCATAGCTCTTGGTTTTAGATAAATGCTTTTAGCATGTTAGGAAAAAAGATATCTTTAGTCCCATGACTTTTTTTTTGTTTTTTGTTTTTGCTTTTTGGAGGGGAAAATGCAGGGCAATTGGGATTAAGTGACTTGCCCAAGTTACATGTTTGAGGCTGGATTTGAACTCAGGTCCTTCTGACTCCAGGGCTGGTGTTCTATTCACTGCACCATCTAGCCGCCCCTAGTCCCATGACTTTTAATGCTTTATCATGAATCTATGTAATGAAAGATATTTTTGTATCTACCTATATAAGCATGTGTGTATGTGTTTATACACACACGTATATGAATATATATATTTAGCATTTTGTTATTAGTACAATTTGTTATTCTAATTGTCTTCACAGCTTTCATAGTGTAAGTCCAACTTGAACATAATAACTAATTGTCAGTAATAGAGTCCTTAGTTTTATGTTTAAATCAATATTCATTAATGATATCATTCTACAGTTCTTTTTTATTAATCCTTCCTTGTTTTGGTATCAGAACCACATTTGCTGAAAACTTCTTGGAGTAATTGCTGAATAGTTTTATAATGGAGATGTTATTATATATTCCTCCTTTTCTATAGACATACTGAGAAATGTTTTAATGAGCTTAATTTGATACTAAAAGAGAGCAACAAAATAGGTGGTCTGGTGAAAGAATTTTGCTATACTTTCAATGACTTTAGATATGTAAAAATATTAAAGCTTAAAAAGAAAACATATGTAGTGACTAAATCATGCAGAAACCAACCATAATTGTTTTGTCTTAAAAGATTGTCTAGATTAGCATCCTTCACCATTCTTTTAATCATCATATATGACTTAGTGAATATTTCTTTAAAATGTATAATAGAATTCAGTTGTGAATGTCTGGTAGTATTCTTTTCTTCTATCACAATTTTTTATGGTTAATTAAATTTCTTTTTATGTGATTGTGATTGTGTTAGTTATATTTTCTACTCTGTCATTACAAGTGTTTCATATTTATTTGCTTATGGAACAACTTGACTTAAATGTTTAGTTTTCTGCTATATAAAACTTTTTTTCATTTTTCCTTTTTTATTTATTTTGTTTTTCCTTTTTTCCATTTTTTGTTTCTGCTTATTTTTTCAAGTTTAATTATCTAGTGTTTTATTAATTATCAGCATTCAGTAATATCAATTAAACTTAGAAAATGGCTTTAGTTACATACCATTCATTTTTCTGCATTGTATTGCCATTATCATTATTTTAATATAGAAAAATTCTTCTCATGATTTGTTTTTTGAACTACTCATTATTTAGCAGGTCATGTTTGTCATTCATGTTTTAATTTTTTGTTCACATTTGCTTTATATTGCATCATGCTTTGAAAAAGTATTGATTGCTTAATATTTATTATTTTCTCCATTTATTTATGTTGTCTAATGCCTAAAAAGGAAGAGTAGGCCTTGAAGCCAGAAAACCTGGGTTTGAGCCTTGCCATCTGAAAAACAGACTCCATGACATTAAGCAGGTTGTCTATCCTCTGAGTGTTATAGGAAGCTCTCAAAGACTATAACTGTAAGTCTGTATTGATAGTGTAAATTTCCTCACCTGGGAGTTTACTATACTGGAGGGATAACAAGTGTGGTCACTATTTCTATCTCTTAAGGTCTACTACAAAGGTGTCAAATTCATGGCACATGAGACAGTTGTCCACAAAATTCTGTAGTGGTGTAAAACAGATTAAAATATTCTTAGGAAATGTTTAACAAAATAAATAAAAATATAACATAATTAATATTATTTTGTGTTTTTTAAGTCAATATGTTACCTCAAGTGATCCATTTCTGCTTCAATTTGATCCACTAACCCAGGGCCTGATCAGTTCTTGTGAAAATTCCATGTGCATTTGAGGAGAAAGTAGACTCTTTGATGTTTGCATTCAGTTCTCTCCATTTGTCTTTCAAATCTTATTGAGAATATTAACCACTGCAACTAACTTTGAAAGATCTCTTTTTAATTATAGATGTTTTATTTCTTTTGGTGTCTGCTCTGTAGTTTATTTTACCCCATAATATTTATTCATTGTATTAGAATCTAACTGAAACTCTTTTTAGTTAGTTTTAAACTCATTATTTAAACTAGTTCATTATTTTATTCAAATTTTCCACTTTTTGTGAAGCAATTTTTCTTGATAGTCTTTGTTTTATATATATTTTATATATTATTAAATATGTATTATATATTTATTTCATATATAATATATAATAATATATTTATATACAATATATTTTATGTATTATAATTTTATATATAATTATATATAAATATACAATATATTTTATATATAACATATAACATATATAATATTTATATTTCTTATATAAAAATACATTTAATGTACATTTATGTATCATTCTATTTGGAACATTTAATACTGTATTTGAAGTGATATATGAGAGCTGGTCTCCACCATATCTATTTACTCCATCATCTTCTGGCAAATTTCATCATTTGTTCATTCAGTCACCTACTATGTATAAGATACTCTGCTACATTCTAGGGACTTAAAGACAAAAGTGAGAAATGGCATTTGCCCTACAAAGGCTTCCGTTCTGCTAAGGGATAAAATGTGTAAACTGATAAATCAGTGGAGTATAAATTGAGGAGGAAAGAAAGAACTAAGCCTGCTAGGTTCCATAAAGGCTGCAAAAATTAATTAGAGATAATTCCTATTTGTAATCTAGTAGGGTAGAAAATAAAGGAACATAAATAATAATAATAATAATAATAATAATAATAATAATACAATGTATAGTAAAATAAGTAATATAAGATAGGTCTAATCAGAGTGGTATGGGAGTTCAGAAGAATTATAACCCCAGAAAAACTGAAAGAGGAGAAATTTAAGCTAGACATTAGAATATTGGTATTGCTCTTCAGAATTATTGGATCAACTCACAACTCTACAAATTACAGATGAATTTAGTTAACTCATTTTGTGAAGAAGACATTCTGGAAGGAATTCCTAAGTAAAACCAAATGGTTTTAATTGCCATTCTAAAAGGAATTCAATTAACTGTTACATTTTGATGAGGCATAAACAGGTAACTGACACTTCGGAGGAAAATTGGGTAAAATGTCATTCTGAGAGGAAACTAAGTTAAAAACACATTAAAAGAAAACTGAATTGTTGAATTTTGGTTTCATTGTTTTAGAAGAGTTGACAGTCTATGATGGTGAGAGAAATTCTGGTTAGTAGCTTCTTTCCTCTCTTTTTTTCAGAGCATAATTCTAGCTATGAGGTTCCTCATATGTTTATACATTGTTTTAATCTTCTTCTAAGATTCTGCATTATTATATGATTCTTTGAGATCACCCAACACATATTTCTCATACATTCCATCACATATCCTCATATACTCTAAAAGGGTTTCTGCATATTGTGTCTTTTCCAGGGAATTGCCACATAGGGAACAAAAGGCTGGCTATATGCACACATAGATTATAGTTACATTCGTATATTGATACACACAAACATAGCTAAAGGATATAATCTATAATTTCTTTGGTGCATTGAATTTACAATGTAAAAACACCATGCCCTGATACAGATATGTAATCCATTTGTAACTTAAAAGTGCCTGAAAACACTGAGAGGTATTTTTTTCCTATGATAAATGGGACTAATATGTGGCACAGGAAAGACTTCAAAGTAGGTCTTCTTGACCCTAAGGTCTGTTATAGCTCCACAACTCTATACTGCCTCCTAAAATTTTAAAATATCATGCAAATTTGACAATAAAATCTTTCTTTGTCAGTCTGTGCTAGAAGTTTTGTTCAGCATATTATTCAAGTGCACAAAAGAGTCAACTCCAAAGACACAAAAAATCAATTTCCAATTATTTTATGTGTTTATGACTGGTGATGGAAAATTCATGCAATAACTATTCTGCACTATTGTTCTGAACCTTTCAGAAATCAATGGCAATAATTTTATTTTTATTTAGCTTTTAAAAGAGAATCATTATCACATTAAATTCATATCTGAACATGTAATTCATGTCCACGTATGTTAAGTGAGGTAAAGGAAGCAAATGCTACAGATAATTTAAATTAAATATCCATTTATCTGGAAAGCTCAATGATTTGCTTTTCCTGGCTTCTCAAGGTTCTCCACTATGAAAATATAGGCATTCATACACCTGCATTCACAGGGCAATGCAATGTGTCAGGGACCCTTCTTGAGCTTTTCTTCAAAATCCCAAAATCCCTATATCCTACTGCTGATAAGTGTCATAGTTGTAACTTGAACACAGTTCTCATGATTGCAATAACAGTGTTCTTTCTGCTCCACCAACAGTTCATAGATGTTCTTTGAAATCTACAGTTAATATTTTACAGGAAGACACATCTCTAAATGCATTCCAGGTACAGTGGAGAGCTAATGCACTTGATGTCTGAAGGCAGAGTATGCCTTACATCAGATGGTGAATTTTGGAGACCAGCTATTGTTCTACATAGCTTACTCCTAGTAGCAAGTTCATCACCTCCAAAACAATTCTTTGAATTTCTTCTTCTTTGAGTGTCCTTTATACTCATTTCTGTAAAAGCTCTAAGAGCAAACAATCATAGAAATTCTTGACTCTTAAACGCAACCTTGGTGACTCATTTTAAATTAGTTTTGTTTGCTTCATTGAGTGCATTGAAACAAATTAGGCTGATGGTAATTACATTAAGCGTGAACAAAATCCTTTAATTCAAGGGTAGTGAACCTGGCCTTCAGGCCTCAAGTTCCCTGCACCTGCTTTAGTTCCTTAAGTGATAATTATATTGTTATATGTTATTTAATGTAATTATATTATTAAGAGAAAATACATTTAAGAAATGTATAAAACAAAGGTAAATCAACAAATTATGTAACTGAAGTTGTTTAGCTTAAGTTTAATTGGATTTCTTGAATATTTAGCAGACTACAGCTATCTATTCTTTATATCAGTCAAATGATCACAAAGCATTTATTATGGACTTTCTATGTTCTACAAGTTAGGATTGTGTTAGGACCTAGGGATGCAAATTAAATAAATTGAATAATTACAAGGACATGTGTAAGTACATACAGAACATCTATGAAGAGAACAAAAAAGTAAATCTAAAAGATTATATTACTATGAAGTATATGTTTTAAGAGTTCATTGAAAAAGTATCTTATGGATGCATGCAATTGCCCAAGTGATCTTCCTAAAGCACAAATCTGGCCATGTCACTTTCCTATTCAATAAATTCTAATCACTTCTTTTCATCACCAGTATCAAATATAAAATCCTATTTGACTTACAAAATCCTTCATAATCTGCCATACCCATTACCTTTCCAGTCTTCTTACACCTTACACTGCCCCAGGGGTGTTGAACAAATACTCTGCAACTTAGTCATATTGAACTCTTTGACGTTCCTTTTGCAAGACATTCTATCTCCCCACTCTCTAAATTTTCATTTGCTATCCCTCTATTTTAAGGGTGCTATTTTTTGTTTGTTTTTGATAATCTCTATTCTTTTTTTGCCTTTCATAAATGTTTTATTTTAAAATTTATTTAGTATTTTATTTCCCCCAGTTACATGTAAAAGCAATTTTTAACATTCATTTTTAATTTTTTTCTGTTTCCAAATTATCTATTTATTTTTAGTTTTCAACATTCATTTCCACAAGATTTTGAGTTACAAATTTTTCTCCCCATCTTTCCCCTATCCCCACCCCCAAATAGCTAGCCCACTGAATACCTCTTTCCCTTATCTGCAGTCTTTTATATCCTCTCCCATTACTCCCCCCCTCCCAACTCTCTAGTAAGGCAAGATGAATTTCCATACTCCAGTGCCTGTACATTTTATTTTGCAGTTCCATATAAAAAGAATTTTTTTATTCACATTTGTTTTTAACACTTTGAGTTTCAGATGTTCCCCCTTTTTATATAGCAATTTTTATATTTTTAATGTAGACTATTTATATTTTTATATAGAAATGTCATAATTAACATTAAAATGGCCACTCAGTTAATGAGAGTAAGGTTCACTCACTTCCCCTCACCTCCCCCCCTCTTCCCCTACACTAGAAATGTTTTTTTCTTTCCTCTTTTATGTGACAGTTTATCCCATTCTACCTCTTCCTTCCTCTTTTTTCCAGTATGTTCCTCTCACGCCTTAATTTTATTTTTTTAGATATAACACCTTCATCTTCAACTCACACCTCTACCCTTGGTCTATATAGACTCCTTCTAACTATCCTAATAATAAGAAAAGTCTCATTATTTCCAAATACTGTCTTCTCACGTGTAACAGCAATCAATTTAGCAGATACTTAGTACTTAGTAACTTAGGGCTAAGCATGGAAGGTGTGAGATTTGCCTCCTGTTGAGAGGGAGTGAACTCCCCTGTTTCTGACTGAAGGGGACAGGCTGGGAGAGGAAGCCAGTGTGTGTATATAAGAAGAGTTCTAGAGACAGAGAAACAGAATTGGGAATCTTCCTTCTTGTGGCTCTTGTTGGAGGAAGCAGGATTGTCCCAGCATCTGAGAGCTGGGCTGCTGGAATGAAGAATGGAAT
>CM053594.1:180943435-180977050 GCA_028646575.1 Pseudocheirus occidentalis
ACCCTTCAGGACTTCTCTTGCCTGGAACTCAAGGATCAGCCAGGCCACCAACAAACAAAGTCCCACCCTGTTCATATCTGCAGTCAGCCACTCAGGAACCAAATCCAAGGTCTGTCTCGTCTGTGATATTCTCCTGCTTATAAAAACTGGCCTTCTCCCAAGTCAACATGGTTCAGGGGAGTGTCTCAGCCAATAGCATTCTTCCAAGTCACAGGGAAATTCACAACTTATCACCAATGGACAGAGTTCTGGGAATTCACACCTTATCACCAATGGACAGAGTTCTATACTTAACACTAGGTTACTAGGATCTACTTAACATCTGATCAAACAAATTAATTACCATTACAGTTTGTTGAATAGAATAGACCCTAGTATAAGAAGAAAGGAAAGGGCAGTCAGACAGGTTCATTGCACACAAAGCCTTCTTGACATTCCCAACTTGTATACAGTAAAGGCCTCTTTCCATGCCCTCAATTGTCATGCCAGGGATAGCTTTACAAATAGGTTCCTTCCTACCCTGCCACCTGCCATCTCATCATATCTTCAATTCTTCTAACCATTAAGATTTTTTTCTAGATTATAAGCTCCTTGAGGGCAAGAACTATAACATTTTATTATTTGTATCCCAGCATTGTATTATAGTAGGCATTTAATACATGTTTGCTCCATTACTTAAATGAATCCTGAATAGTCCCCTTGTAAAAGCAAATGTCCACGGAGTTTGTGGAGGGAAGAGTTCAAATATCTTAAAATAACATCTACCCAAGCAAGGACAAGTTGAAAAACAATTAAAAGGCAGAGTAGCACATAGGATAGGTATCTTGATGGGGTTGGAGGAGATATTCTGGGAGAAATTAATGAGATGGCTGATAGAGAAGAGGAGGTCACAGAAAGGGGTGGCAAAGATTTATTCTATCTTCCTCACAACTTTCTTGTCCCTGGCTAGTGTACTCAAAAGCATTTTGAGTTCTTTGCACATATGGCCCAAGTGTCCCGAGTTACCTAGCTCAAATCCATACAGCAAAAAGTAGAGACCTCATTAGTAGTTTGATTTGTTCTGATCTTTGAAAGGCATAAAACACAATTAGTTGCTTTTGAAACAGCAGCAGGAGCTCAGTCTTATCACTAATTGTCAGATTTTTTGAAAGTCAAATTCTTATTTCATGAAACCATAGAGTTCAAACATTTGGCACCTAAATTACCAAAAGAAAAAATCATAATAATTGGAATATGATAATTGAACTGAACTCCATCTTGATAGGAGATGGACCACTTCAATAAAGACAACTTGATTTGTGAGAGAGTGTTATGGTACCACATCAGTCCCAGTCCTTAAGAGATTCTCAGATCTGACCACATCACTTCCTTACACAATAAACTCAAGTCTATCTATCTAGAAAGAATGGCTATTCCTTATTTCCAGTCAAAGCCAGCTCCTTCTAAAACCATTTCAGAAATGAGTAGAAACTTTCCCCAAATAACTAAGGGATATGAAAGAAAATAAATTTTAGTAAGGTAATCAACATAAAAATACCAAAGACTACTCTCAGAAGCAGTGGTACACGGGAGAGGACACTGAACTTGGAGTCTCAGGATCTGAGTTTGAATCCCCATTCTGTTACTATCTGCTTGAACATTGCTAAGTCATATAAGCTAGGTGTTTCAGTGGATGAAGTGGTGAGCCTGAAGTTCAGGAGGACTCCTGAGTTCAAATATGGCTTGCTGTGTGATACTGGACAAGTCACTTAACCCTCTTTAGCTCAGTTCCTCACCTGTAAAATTAGGTGGAGAAGGAAAAGGCAAACCAGTCCAGCATATTTTCCAAGAAAACCCCAAAAGATGTTACAATGAGTTGGATATGACTTACACAACTAAACAACAAAACACGTAACCCTTATGAGACTTATTTCCTCGTGTGTAAAATGAGAAGATTGGGGCAGATGGCTTCTAAGGACTCTGAAGCTATTTAAAAAACATAACGTAGGTGACAGACTTAGAAGAAACAAGAAAATCCCCCAGCTTCCACAACCTGTTCTCTTTTTCAGAATTCTTGCTTGTTCCCTCCCCACATTGTTCTGATAATACCTTTAATTCTCATTGATACACAAGACCAGCTCAGTATAAGCTACTTAGACTTACATTTGTTTTCTCTCTTGATCTTTTCATATATTTCTCAGGTTGAAATGTGATTCCCATGCTTAAGAAAACTTTCACTCGAACCTGTCATTCACTCAAACTATAGTACAACTATATACTTCTCCATCCTTTCTCAGCCAGACTCCCAGAGGAAGCTATTTACACTCTTTTGCTTCCTGTCCTTTCACTCAGTACTCAACCCTTTGCAATCTATTTTCCACATTTTGTCATTTGTATTGGAGATCTCATTACATTATCTTTACTTACAATTCAACCATATATCAAACTCTGTTATTACTGTTGGGAGAACTCCCATCTTTCTATCCATCCAGGTTTTCAATATTGTTGTTATACTCAGTTTCTTACTCTCACTAATTCCACATTCAATCAGTTAACAAATGTTGTCATTTCTAACTCTACAGCATCTCTTACAACTTCTCCACTCACATAGCCACCACCATATTTTAAGCCTTCATTACCTTTGGCCTAGATTATTACAATAGGTGACTACATTTTCTTTCTTTCCTCAGTCTCTGTCCACCCTAATCTATCCTTCAAACAGGCTATCAAGATTAATTTCCTAATTCTCAGACCTGATTTCCCTACACAATGAACTCAAGTCACTGCCCAAAAGGTCTTAATATCAAATACCATATCAAACACACACACACACACACACACACACACACACACATATCCATCCTTTTTAAAATTTCTATTTTTTTAATTTTATCATGTAAATAATTATTAGTATGGTAGCACATATATATGATTTATAACTAAAAATATACATTTTTGCATGCATATTCAAAAAAGTTTACTAATTTATGTGCAAGATTAAAAAATTTCAACATCCACTAGCCTAGACCATTACAATGGCCTCCAAATTAGTCTCCCTGTGATGTCATTCCCTCCATACATCTTCCATACAGCTGCCAAATTTGTTTCCTTGACTATTAATCTATCCATATCACTCTCCACTTCATAAACTTCAGTGGCTCCCTATCACCCTTAGGATCAAATAGAAACTCTAACTTTTCACAACCTGATGCCAACCTATCTTTCCAACTGCCCATCCCATATGCTACAATGCAACTAAACTTGTCTTCTATCTGTTACTCACATGTAGCACTCCATCTCTTGTGATTCTGCCTTTGTGAGGGCTACTCCCATTCCTAAAATGTACTCCCTCCTATAGCAGCAAGCATCCTAGCATACCCAGAATAGCTGCTAGCACAGGTTTTTAGATCTTCCTTTCTAAAGGAAAGCAACTCAAAAAGAATTAACAATATTAATTTAATCAAACATATATTATTTACCTAGTTCAGGGGGAAAAGTTAGCACCCTGAACTTCAGAGAAAACAAAAAGTTACAAGGAGACAAAAAATGCAGGCAGAGAAAATAACTCAGTTCAACAGATAGGGCTCCTGGCTGTCTAATCATTACATCCATGCCTAGTTAGTCACCAGAGAGAGAAGCACACACACACACACACACACACACACACACACACACACACATACCACAGCCTGGAACATCTGGGTTTTCAAAGCTGGGGGGGAGGAGGGCTTAAACAGCTGCCCATGTCTCATCTGGCCAAATCATACAACTCTTCCCCAAGTGAGCCCCATAGCAAAACCTCACCTAGGAGATATATATGCCTTCTCCAGAGTCAGAGAACATGACAAACCTCATGACCCATCTGACTTACACAATAACAAAAGTTGTGCCTTCCTATAAAACAAGCCTCCCACCACACACTCCATGTGAGCACCTGCAGCCTATTAGGGGGAAGAGTATATTTTCAAATCAGCAAAGGTCCTCAAATTCACTTAATCCTATCAAGGGTCAGGGAAGATCTTCACATTCTCATTATCATTACACCTCCTCATCTGTGCTTCATAGAATCCCTCTCTACTTTCAAGATACAGCTGAAGGGTTATTTTCTACAGTAAATCTTTCCCAATACTCCTCAGCTAGTAGTGCCTTCCCTCCCCAACTACATTATATTTGTTTTGTATTCTTCTGTATATTTTTATCCTACAAATGCTCATATAAGTGCAAGCTGTCTTTCCCAAAGGAATGAAAGGTCCTTGAAGGCAGAAATTGTTTCATTGTTTATATTTTTATCTCCAAACTCCTACCTCAATAATCATTTCCTGATTGATTACTGATAAGGAGTGATCACTAAGTATAATATTTAAGAGATTTGCTAAATGTATGACTTCAGTTAAATCATTTCATATCCTTGGATCTCAATCTATTCACCTGTGGGATATAGGAATTAGAACAGTTGGCCTCTGAGGTTCCTTATACCTCTAGATCTATGACCTTATGTTCTATTCCAAATAATGGCTACCCCACTCCAAGTCAGGTCCACAAGGAGGTCAAGATCACCTAGTTATTCTGGAACACCCCATTCAGACTCAGAGAGGAGAAAGTGCTTAAGAGACTATGCCTGGATTGGTATCAGTTCCATTCAGAATTTTGAGAATACAAAAGCCCAGAAGCTGGGTTTGCTGTCAGTTCTGCTTTGAGTTAAGGATTGAGGAGCCTTTTGGGCTGCTAATGGCACCCTTTGACAGAGTTATTCTACCAATTATAAAACCCAGAAAAGTTCAGAAGAAACAGCAAAGGGGACTAAGGTGAGGGGAAAAACTGATGATCATTTTTTCCTAGCAGAAAGTAATGAAAAAAAAAACAAACATAAGAAAGCCTCTAACAAAATGAAAAAAAAAATTACGTGTGAAGAGAACTCTAAAACAAAACTCCAGAAGAAAAGAAAAATAGTGGAAAATACTGTAGCCAAAAGTTTTTATTTCAAATTCCAGTTCTGCTAGTTATTTACCTATATGACCTTGGGTAAACATCTTACTCTCTCTCAATCTTGCTTTCCTTATTTATAAAATGAAGATTTTGAATAAAATCATCCCTAAAGCCCCTTTTACTTCTAAAATTTATGATCATATGACCAGGAAAGAGAAAAGATTGAGATGAGGTATAATGTTAAAGGAATAGGAAGATCTTACCTGTCTATTAATAGGTCTATGTCAGTCGTGGATATTTTGCTGCTTTCATAGCTCCGATACATCCTGGGTCACATAGAGCCCATTGGGGGAGGAACTTGCCTAAGGAGGAGCTTGCTTAGGGACAGTCTTGCTTGCAAGAAGCCTTTCACATCTTTTGGTACTAAACTAATTAGGTACTGGGTCACAAGGATTATGGTGCCTTCTGACTCTGAGCCTAGCTGAAAACTGTATTTACTGGGAGGTTTGTAATTTTACTTTGGGGTCTTGCTTATGAGAAGGAACTTTTGATTCCCTGGATGGGATTCTGAGTAGCCATTTGTTAAGAGCCCCCCAACTACTCAGATGTTGGTGCCCTTATAATCCAGTGGTATATGCAGGTGGTTGTATTATTCTGTTTAGACAATTGGAGCCCTGTCTGTTGGATTCTTTCTTGGATATTCACTTCTTTCTTCTACTTATCTGTACTTATCTGTCCATTAATTAAACTAAAATCATTAACGCCTTTAGAGCTGTCCTTTTGAAAAGCAGATCAAAGAACCTGTGCTAGCAGGCCATGTAATGGATAAATATTGAGATATACCAATTGGCAGAGTATCTAAGCATTTAAAGAAACTACTAGGAATCTAATGGAAAGATAAACAGGAAATTAAGGATTTGAACAGAATATGCTGATTGAGAATAATAAGACTTATGCATATTCGTTTAAATTTACATGTCACCTAGTATCACTTAATAGTGCACAAATAGTACATGATGAAGGAAGGGAGAGACAAAGTGTATTATTTACTGACCACAGTGTAATAAAAATTATACCAGTAAGGGAATTCTTAAGGAAAGAAAGGAGATACAATTCAAAAGAATGAGAGGATCAAATTACCAATTATAGAAACATTAAGTAATTACATGAGAAACATTAGAGCATAAAAGAAAACATAACAAAATTTTGAGGATGCAGTCATTACAGTCCTGGGAGTAAAAATGTACATTTTAAAATACTTATGTCAGGAAAAAAAAAAAGATAAATTGTGTTCAATTTAAAAAACAAGAGCACAATACATTTGCTTTTCCCAAATAAACACAAAACAGAAAATCAAAACAAATTAGAGATGAGACTGTAAAAGCTATTGAAATGATAAATAAAACTAAGTACCTAATTTGATTGACAAAGGAAAATAAAATTACAAAAATAAAAGGTGGAAAAAATAAAGGAAACTATAATAAGTACCTAATTATATGCCAAAAAATTATATGCCAAAATTTAAATAAATTGATGAATATTTATGAAAACTATTAAATGCATAGATTAATAGAGTAAGAAATTGAGAATCTCAACAATTCAGATTTCTAAATGTAAAATGAACAAACCATACATGAACTCTCCCCTATAATCTCTGGACACAGATGGACTTATAAGCATATTAATCAAATCTTAAAGAACAATTTTCCCTATAACACACAAACTATTTGAAGAACAGAAAATGTAAGAAACTTTACCAGTTGCCTTTTATGAAATAAATATGGATTTGATACCTATGCTAGTCAAAGATAAGACATATGAAGACTATAGTATATCATCACTGATGAATGACAGCACTATAAAAAAAATTGAAAAAAAAGTAAGGAAATTGCAGTAATGTATTTAAAGATTATTCACTGAGACCAAGTTGCTTTTATATGAGCAATTTAGGGATAGTTCAATGTTTGGGGAAACTACCACTTTTTTAATAAAAATAATCAAAATTATTTGAGATAAATATAGAAAAACCTTTGATAGTCTACACTGTGATTTATCCTAATAATACTAAAAATCATAAAAAGATGAATCTTGCAAACATGATAATTAGTACCAGAAAATTACAACTAAGAGTTTGCATTATTTATAATGGAGAAATACAATATAGTACAATCAAGCCCCTTTAATAAGTTCTAGAGTAAAACAAGAATCACCAATGAGACAACTATTATTCAATGTAGTTCTAGAAATGTGAACAGTAGTAATAACTAATAGGAAAAGAAATACAAATTAAATTTAAGGGATACAAAGACAAAAATGAAACTCTGCCTGAAAGAATTGGTAAAAACAGATTGATAAAGATGACAAAAATGACAAATATTGGGAGGCTTTGTAGAGATATATACTAATGTTTCTTTGGTGGAGTTGTGAAGTGGTCTTGCCATTCTAGAAAAACAACACTGGAATTGTTCTTGAAAAGTCAGTAAAGTGAATGTAGCCTTTTACCAGTGATATACCTACAAGGCATATACCCTAAAGGGATCAAAAATTAAAGAAAGGCTACATGTATTAAAATATATACATTTATAACACCACTTTTAGTGGTAGTATAGAATGGGAAGCACAATGAGTACTCAATGATTACAATACATTTTGGCCTATTAATAAAATAGAATATAGTTTTTTTATCATAAAAATAATAAATATGAAATGTTGAGAGATATTATAAAGACATGTATGTACTATTTCAGAGCAAATTACAGCTAGGAGAATAGCTTACAAAATTACTTCAGTAATATTGTGGAAAATAAAATTGATAGAAATGAGAAATCTCATCAGTGTATTAAACAAATGTATCATCAAGAGATTCATGTTGAAGTATGTCTCTCATCTTATAACAGACAGTCCATAGAGGCCAAATAGGGTGTACATTGTCAGACATGGCCAATGCGTCCATATGTTTTTAACTCTTATTCTTTGTTGAAAAAGAGAGTGTTTGGGAAGAAGGTGTGGGAAATCACTGGCAATTAGTAACAATGTTCAAAATTAATAAATAATATAATTATAAATAAATAATATAAATAAAATACATTATTAAAGTATCTTATTTAGATATAAATTAACGTACAAACACTTTAAATAATATAAATAATAAAATTAATCCAACATATACAAAGATGGCAAGAGTTATGAAGTCAATTTTGGAGGAACTGTCAAAATACACAGGAAAATTGTTGTATTGCTATTGAAGTTGTGAATTGGGCCAATCATTCTGAAAGGCAATTTGGAACATGCAAAACATGACTAAAATGCCCATATCTTTTGACCCAGATTCCTCTGCAAGGCATGTACCCGCTAAAAAAGGTCAATGACAAAAAGAAAAGCCTTATCTCCACCAAAATATTTATAAAAGCCCTTTTATAGCTACAAAGCACCAAAAGGCAAATAGCTGCTCATAGATTAGAGAATGGCTAAGCAAAGAAAGGTACATTAATTTTTCTATTGGGGTATGACTACGCTGTAAGAAATTATGAATATAATAAACGCAGACATGCATGAGAAGACTTTTCATATATTGGTTCTAAGAGAAGTAAGCAGAAGCAGGAAAAGAATACATACATAACAACAATTTTACTGGAAAGAACAACAATCAAAACTAAATGTCACCAAAATATACTGCCCAAGACTGATAAAATAGAAGAGAAACAAGAAGACACTAGTAAAGCTGGGATTGAAGTGTTACTGAAATTACTTTTGCCTTGATCATCTAACTAGATGAGAACATATTTCAATCTATAATCATGAAAAGGCCTAAGACTAAATGTTAAAAGCCTTTGGTTATTATGGTATGAGAATCATTTTGATAGTATGAGGAAAGTTAACCATGCTCTAAGTATCATCTATAAAATTTCATGAAAAGGAAGAAAGTTCTAGAAATTATTAGAGTGAGTGTGGAGATCTAGCTGAACTCCCCTGAGAAGAAAGCATATATGAAAAAGGTTATATGTATGTATTTGAGGGAGATATGTCACAGACAATGAAGAGGAGGGGAATGTTTTGAACCAAGTACTCTTATTGTACCATTTTTGTAAATACTCCTTTCTAAAAGGACTTGGAAAGGAAAGTGACTGGCTTGAAGTCACATAGAGAGTGGAATGAAGGTAGAATTTGAAGGAGGGGTCTAGATTTGAATACCAATTGAATATCTGATACTTATTATATCTGTTTCTTTGATCAAGATATCTAACCTCTATGAGTTTCAGTTTCCTCACCCATAAAACAGGAATAACCATACATATAACTGTTATCCATAAGAGGTCCTTAGGAGGACCAAATGAGATAACATATGTCTTTGCAAACTTAGCTTTAAAAATGTGTCTCGGGGTGGCTAGGTGGCACAATGAATAGAGCACCGGCCCTGGAGTCAGGAGTACCTGAGTTCAAATCCGGCCTCAGACACTTAACACAAAAAACTAGCCGTGTGACCTTGAGCAAGTCACTTAACCCCAACTGCCCCCCCCCAAAAAGCAAAAAAAAATGTGTCTCTTATCTTTGGTGGCAGAGATGATATTCAAACTCAGGAATCCTGACTCCACATGTCATGATTTCTGCTGCCCTGTTACAATAGATGATTGTATTAGGCTCTCAGCTTTAAAATGCTATGATATATGATTCTATGTTTAGAGGCAACAGCAACAACTTATATAGGGGCCACCCCACAGGCACTCTCCATCAAGGTCACACAACATTCAAAGTCAAATTACTAGCGTAAAACAGAACTTGGGAATGATGTTGCAACATAAAGAGTGAGTACAAACAATGAAAACACCTGCTTGGAAGCCAACTGTCAGTGAAGATCATGCCAGTGTTCTCTCCTGGGGTGCCAGATGGCAGAGCATTTCATGGCTGCTCTTGAGCCATTTAAAAGATGATGATTTCCATAGGGAAAATGAGATTTCAATTTGCAGACACACTTTAGCTAAACCCCATGACCATAAATTGGGCAACCAGCCACTTAGCACCTTGAAAGAACTCATCCTCTTCTGAGAAGCGTTCCCCCTTCCTCAAGTTCACCACAGATTCATTTCCATTACTTCTAATGTGATATTTTTAAAGTATGACTTAATCATTCTGTTTCCTCATTTCTGACAATTCTTTGTGTGTCTGGATCAATGCTAAGCAATCAAGACCACTGCTTGCTCTCTGTCTTATTTCCTCTGTCTCCAAAATAGGGCCCTTCTTGCTCCTTTTTTCTAGTTTCTTTAGGCAAGGTGAACTAACTATTCAAGTCACACATTCTCCACCTCTATATTAGTGTTACAAGACTGGGAAGAGGGAGTCAGAAAGATTGGAAACTGGAAGAATGAATGGAGATGTATTAGGTGACAATTAAAAAATTCTGAGAGGCATAGCTTCTGAGTAATTGAATAATTTTATTAATAAGGTCAGCATGTTTATTAACAAAAAGATGATCTTTTTGCCCTCTCTCTTAGACCAAAGAACCCTTATGGTGATGGGCTCACAGTTTGTATGTACTTAGAAGAGTAAGTATTCCTGAGGGGTACCAATCAACCCTGATTGGTTAATATAATGGGAGGTAAGCTATATTAAAATGAGGATCTTGGGGTACATGACTTGGGCTATCCAAGTCTTTGTCAAAGAAACATCAATTTCCATTTTCCTTGTCTTGGCAAAAGTAAGAATCAGCATTTTCCCAGATCCATCTGTGCAAATACAATGAGTATGAATATACGTATTAGCCCAAACTTAAAATTTCTTTTGCTCTCTGATTAGATCTTGGTTATGCTAAATCTGTAAGAGAGATTTCTCACACTGGTTGGTTTCTGGATGAGGAAGTAGAAAAGGGGGAAAACCGTGGTCATTATATAATAACTAGTTACTAAATACAAGAGAGAAACATTCATTTCTCACAACAAATACCAGCCCACCAATATATGCTTATTGATTACATTAAATTACATGACCATATGTATTTAAATTGTTGAAAAAAATGAATTGTTTTACTTAATTCTGGCAATCAAAGTTTTGTAGGTGCCAGGAGGCATGGGGAAGCAGAAGCTACACTAGCTTTAGAATTAGAATAGCTGGCTATAAAATCTGGTTCAGCCACTTGCTACTAGATTGCCTTGAATAAGCTTTTTAGCCATTCAGGGTCTAAATGTATTCATTGCTCAAATCAATGGTCATTAGACTAAGGAACTTTAAAGGTCTCTTTCAACTCCAGTTTCTGATCCTATGAAACTAGCAGGATCTTGCATCCGTGGAACAAAATTTGATTAGTAAAATTTTACGTGCACAAACAGATAAATGCAATGCAAAATACTTGGCTTATTTCTCAATTTCTTACATCTGCTTGAGTTTGTAAAATGTTTATCTTCTCAAAAAAATAATTTGGGAAAAAAATTAGCATAGACTGTTTCATGGGGACTCAGGAGAAAAGACTTTAGATTTGCCACCCCCTTTGCCCACCCTCTACTAAATGGGAATTAGGCAGAAAATGCCTTCTACAAAATCTCAATGGCATTAAACACCAAAAGGAAGAACATTTTGAAAATATAGACAAAATGTTATTTTAATATAAAAGGGTTTTTATTAGCCATGCAAATATGTCCTTGTGGAATTGTCTTAAATAAATTTTTAAAAGTGATCAGTCAATACCAAGGATGGATGGAGGTAGGCAGAGTCAGAAACCTTGGAGAAAAGAAGAAAGGAAAAAGAAACTTGACTGAAACACAATGTTGATTTACTTTTATGAACTTATTTTTCTCTCCTTTTTGTTGCTGTTGCAAGGTGTGGTCCTCTGGAAAGTGGAATATATTGGAAAAATTATAGTGATATAGAAATAAAAGTTATTAATAGTTTTAAAGGAAAATTAAAAGAGACAATTGATGTCCTTGAAAACAATAGTTTCAATTGTTTTATAATATTGGAAGCCAGATTACAAAACATTAAGAAGTGAATAGGAGATTATAAAAAAATGGGAGCAATAAGAACAGATAGCTTTTTCTGTAAGTTTAGCTGAAAAATGAAGGAAAAGTAGAATAATTGTTTGGGAGGAAGGTAGGATAAAGTTAAGGGTTTTTTTTAAGATGGAGAGATTTGGACCTGTGTACAAGCAATAAGGAATGGGTCAATGAATGAGGAGGAATTGAAAATTCAGGAGAAAAAGAGGATGATCAAAAGGGAAAATTCTGAGAAGAGATAGAATGGCATCCACTCTAGGGGACTAATAGATACCTTGTCATTTTCAAGAAGAGCAATCTTTGTCTTCAACACTGAAGCAAAGAAGAAAAGAGTAGGGGATGAAGCTGAGATGATCTGAAGTATAGAACTAGGGAGAAAAAGGCACTCTCGATACATGGGCCCCATTTTTTTTCAGTGAAGAATGAGGCAAGAAGGTTCTCTGTTGAAATGGAGGGAGAATCATATGGTAGCCGTCAGCATCATTTCAATATCCCTGACCACCATGTGGTTAGAACTAGATGGTGGCTAAGGTCTCCTCCAATTCTATCTGAGAATCTGTGAACTTTTGTGATAATGTGTACCAACTCTCAATAACTGGAAGACTGTCTTTGTTGCTCATACATAAATAAGGAAAAGCACAATATTTATCATACATCGTTCTCTTCATTATTTGGGTTACTTTAGAATGTTCCTATCCTCAAGAAACTTCAGTGGTTCCCTATTGTCTGCGTTAGAAATTTAAAATCTGGCTCCATCTTGCTTTTCTAGTCATATTACACATTACTTCACACACTGTACAGTTCAGCCAAATTGTGCTTACTATTTATTCCTCAGAATTGGTGGCATATTTGTGTTCTCTATGTCTTTGCACTGATTATCTCCCATGTCTAAAATATTCTTACCCCTCACCCTTGGCTCTTAGAATCCCAAATTTCTTTCAAGGATAAACTAAAAAACTGAAGTGCACAAGTGTAATGTTAATGCAATAGGAAGATCTTCCCTGTCCATTAATAGGCCTATGTGACCACATGTTCCTTTTTCCCTTGAAACAAGAGCCATGTTCCCAGGGGTAAAGGTACACAGGTATTTCAAGCACAGCTGTGATACATCCTGAGTCACACAGAGCCAATTGGGGGAGGAGCTTGCTTAGGGGGAAACTTGTTTATAGGGAGGCTTACTTCTAGGAAGGCTTTCATACTTTTTGATACTGAGCTAATTATGCACTGAGCCCATCGGTTGTGATGTCTTCTGGCTCTGAGCCTATTAGTTGAAAACTATATATACAAGGAGGTTAGTATTTTACTTTGGAGGGTTGCTTATGAGAAGGACCTTTTGATTTCCTGGACGAGACTCCGAGTAGCCATTTGTTAAAAGCCCCCCAACTACTCAGAGGTTTGTGCTCTCCTGGTCTGGAGGTGTATATAGATGGTTGTTGAATCTCTGTGCTAATTTTCTGCTTCTATTTTTTACGTATCTGTAATTAAAGTAAGATGGCTGACACCTTTAAAAATTGTCTTTCCTTTAGCAAAGCAGATCAAAGAACAAGTGCTAGCAGGCCATCTTGGGTGTGCTAGGGTGCTTGCTAATACAATGAGGTGTCCAAGAAGGACCAGCACCTCTCATATGAGGATTTTCCTAGCCCTTTTCAGGGCTGCTTATCCATGTTTGATGTCTACCCAACCCTAACCTGAACCTGTAAGAAGCTGCAGCATGCTCATCAGTCACAGCCCAGGAAAACCATCTGAGCAGATGGGCTAGAACCAGATTAAGGCCCCAAACCTGTCAGTAAGTTAGGAGCATGTAAAGACTTCCCCCTGCAGAATGGGGGGATGAGAATAGTTTGTTCCAAAGAACATGATGGTGGTTGAAGCAGGTGCTGTGGAGGGCTTAGAGCTTGGTTAGATGTCAAAGATGCCAAAGTCATCTATTGCATCCTGGGCCATCACCAGTCATCCTGACTTTTGTTTTGCCCCCAGATTCTGATGATTCTAGAAGAATAAGTGAAGCTGAAGACTTTGTGCAACTCTGCCTCACTTAAATCCAATTTACATGCAAGTCAAGACATCACCCTAGTCATGTAATTGGTTCTATTCAAGAACAAAGGACAAAACCAACAACAATAACAATGTATATGCTCCTATATATACATGCTATCTCCTTCAATTAGATTCTAAGTTTTGTAAAATCAGGAGCTGTTTCTTTGCTGCTTTATCCTCAGCATCTAGCATATCACATCCTACATAGTAGATACAATAAATTCTTCTTGGTTTACTGAATAGATATGTATGCATCTGCACATATGGATATCACTTTGTATATAAGTATATATATGCATATATATGCACACACAGAGATGTATAGATGTGTACATACACATGTGTATTCATTGTGTGGAAGGGTATGTGTGGATATGGCTGCCTGTACATGATAATGACAGATGAGGATGATAATGTACATACACATATATCTCCAGATCTTACCAAAACAAGAAAGGAATTGAAAATGTAGATCTTCATTTTGCTTTCATTTTAATAACTTAAGATTTCTGCCCTCCTTGCAACACTTACTCTCACCTCACCACCCAATGATGATAATAGCTAGCATTTATATAGCAATTTAAGGTTTGTAAAATGCTTTACACATATTATTTCACTTGATCCTTTAAGTTAGGGGATATTATTATGCCCATTTTACAGATAAGGAAACCAAGGCTGATAGATAATAAATAACTTAACCAAACTCATACTTCTAAATAAGTTGTCTGAAATAGTATTTGAACTCAGGTCTTCCTGACTGCAAGTCCAACTTTCTATTTACAGCACCACCTATCTGCCTTTGAATAGTAATAGGATTTCAAGAAAAGTAAAAGTTCCGAAACAAGAAAGGTTAAGAAAACTGCAGCCCAAGAAAGGTCAAGTGCATATCAGGAGCCAAACAGCTACATTTGTGGCATAACAGAGAATTCCCAGGTTAATGTTATTTCCATGTCATGTTGCAATGGGAAAATAGGATTCAACCTAATGGAATACATTCATTTCATTAAATGAGGCAATATGGCATCTCCATTCAGTTCTTTGTATTAACTTGTAATGTGGTTGGAAATTTCCACATCACCTAGATTTCTTGGTATCAGATTGTTTTTTTTGTGATTAATAATTAAATGTAATTCTTTTCTATCTGGACATAGGAGCTACTCTAAAACCTGCCAACTATATTTGCTGCTTTTAATATCACCTGATAAATCTCTTTTCAGCTCCTAATTAATTTTCCTTTATCTTATCTGAGTCATGACTTCCTTCTCTTTTTTTATTCCTTTCTCATGTGGCAACTTAGCTGTTTATAAAAATTTAAGTGAAATGCTTCATCTAATCAAAGGAGCCTGACACCTTTCTGAGAAACCTATCACCACCACATTTCTCAGCTCAGATCTTTCATTTTAATTAAATGATTATATTCTACTTATTTGGATCCTATCAGTTTTACAATTTTTTAAAGCATTAGCAGGTTTACAAATTAGAGAATTTCATCTACTACCTTCTAATTATATTAAATGAACTCAAATCTCCTAATTAAGCAACACTTTGAAATAATACTATTTCTCTTCAAAATATTCATCATAATCTTAATTCCTTATATAGCTATTAAAAAGTAACATGGGCTATGAATGAACTACAATAATTGATCAATACATTGACTTACTGCCCTAGGGCTAAAATTGAACTCAGAGTATAAGAATAAATAAATATAAGTATAAAGGAGTGGAGGTGAACCTAAACTTTTCGTATTCTTTTTCCAAATACAGTACACAATGTCAGATTATTGACAATTTTTATCAATGATAAATTCAGACCAGACATTATGTGTCATAAACAGTGCTAGACATCCAAATCAGATACACAGGAACAAAAACCGGTGACTCATATTCAAGTAGGTAACATGACAACTGTACAGATTATCAGATTTTAGAACTCTGAAGGACCTTGGGAACCACTGTATCCCACATCCTCATTCTAACAACAAGAAAATCAAAACAGAGAAGCAAATGATCTGCCCCAGCTTAAACAGATTTAATTGTGGAGTCATTTCATGGCACTTAATTGGTCTCCTTTCTTTCAGGCACTCCTTTTTCCAAGCTATCCTTCACCTGGCTTCCAAAATACTTCTTCTAAGGGACAGCCCTGACCATGTCATTTCCCTGATCAAAGTTCCTCACTTGGAATAGAAGATAAACTCTAAATGCCTTAGTCTGGTATTAAGGCCCTCCCTTTGATCCCCATCTGTCCTATCCCCTAACAAATCCTTTTACTAAGGAGATTTGGTCTGTGAAGTTTGGATTCAAGCCAAAGGGTGGTACTTGAGGACCTAGAAGGCCATATGTGACCTTAAGACTGTAGGTTCCCCACACCTGCTCTAACCCAACACTCCATTTCCCTCCTTGTTGAATTTACACAGGTTGTTCCTCCCAGCAAGAATACGCTTCCTTCTCCTCTGAGTTTCATAGAATCCTTCAAGACCTTTTCCTGAAGTCTTCCTGGAAACATTTCCCCTCCCATTCCTTTCTAAGTATTTTCAATATTAATTAGTCTTAGTATGAATCTTTCTCTTCTGAATTTTTATACTTATTTTCATACCTCTTGGCACACTGCCTTAAGAGTAGGACTCAAAACCAAAAAGATTTGGATTCAAGTCCCACATCTGGCACATCCATTAAGACTGAACAAGTCACCTAACATTTTAGTGTTTCGAACTTGAAGAGAAAGGGATCTCTGTAGGCTGCATAATGACTTTAAAAATCACAAATTAACATTATGTTGTCTTTGTTTTGCTAAACATGTATCATTTACACTTTAATCTGGTTCAGGAAGCACTCTTGAGACCTCTGCAATTTAATCAACTCTCTAAAGACAAATTACAGAGAATATACTCACCTACATTGGTTAAAGTTTCCTCATCCTGGAGTTCCCTCTACCAATTAATTTATAGGTTTAGACCCTATCCCTAATGCAGTATCACAGCAACCACCTCTATTCTGTAACAATCAAAGAAATTTCAAATTAATAATGGAAAGTATGAGTGGAAAAATGAGACAACTAGGTGGCAACTACAGGACTAAGCCTGAAATCAGGGATACTTGAATTCAAATCTGACCTCAGACACTAGCTTTGTGATCCTAGGCAAGTCATTTCATCTTTGCCTCAGTTTTCTCAACTGGAAAAGAGGGACAATAATAGCATTTACCACACAGGGTTGTTGTGAGAATCAAATGAGATAAAATTTGTAAAGTGCTAAGCATAGTTCCTGGCACATAATAGGTGCTAGATAAATGCTTATTCTTTTTCTTTCTGTTCCCTAAATATAAAGTGATTAATAATAATTTAAGGCCTCAAGAAATCTCAAGTGTGATTTTAATATTAGTCTCAAAATAATTCGAGATTTTTAAAAAAGGAAGATCAAGTAAAATAAGAGATATTTTATTTGAATATTTAATTAAAACCAAAATCCTAATCATATTATTTAGCTTTAAAATTCTCATGTCCTTTGGACACTTAAAAACAAATGATGATTCTAAGATTTTTATGAATATGCCCTTGCAACTCTGCCTCTTAACGTCATATGAGACCGGAAAGTACTATAATATACTTCACCTACATATTTCATCTTTTCCCACTCCTATTTCCTTTTAAAACTTTGCAATAATTATAAAGCAAATATACAAGCAAAGGAAACATTTATTTTGAGTAGAATGCTAAACACATTCATTTAAAAGTCTTATTGGCATCTCAGAAAAGCACAAGTAACATAAATAGCATGTGATGTGAAAGTTGTCATAGTAAAAAAGGAAAAAAGGAATCATTAGACCTATTTAGTTGGTTTCTAAATATCACACTAATACTAATACCTGCATCCACATCTAGTAGGAAAAATCCTTCAGGATATTTAATTGTTGTGAAGAGTTCTCTTAAACAAAAACAAATCTCCTAATGTAACGATTCAGATTCATCTAGACCTTATGATATAAAAGCTAACAAATGAGTTCTTAAACCTAATTCCCATATCTAGGTCAGCTTTCAAAGAGAAGCAAAGCAAATGGGAAGGTCTTCTGCTGAATTGATAAAGGATTGTGTTCTCTCCAACTTAAGAAACTGCATCAACTGCAGATGAGTTATACTGACAAAATTCTCCTCACGCTTTTTAATTCCATTCAGAAGTACCTGCCTGCTCTGTCTATAATATAAAATGTCAGTCCAGTCCATTATGAACATTTGCAAAACAATTGTTTTATGATGCAGTGTGGTATATTCAATTCAACTTAACAAGCATTTATTAATTACTTATTACATGTCAAACTAATCATCTTTTATCAATGTACCTAGAGATATTTATTAAATATCTACAGTTAGGGGCAGGGGATAAGAGCTTACCTTCTACCATGGGGATACATTACAGAGAAGCTGGGTGGCTCAGTGAACAGAGCCCGGAGTCAGGAAGACCTGAGTATCTAGCCTAAGACACTAGCTGTTGACCCTGAGCAAGTCACTTAACCTTATTTGCCTCAGTTTCCCCATCTGTAAAATGAGGTAGAGATGGAAACATCAAACTACTCTATGATCTTTGCCAAGAAAATCCCAAATGGGGTCACAAAGAGTCAGATAACTGAAATAACTGAACAACAAATGGGAATATATTATATACACAGAGAAACACTTGCAAAATATATATAGTTATAATCTCAGGAAGAAGGATACATATAACTGTGAGAATCAGGAAAGCTCTCTCATAAGAGGTAGTAGTATTTGACTTGAGCCTTGAAAGGAGCTATGAGTTCCAAGGAATGGAGATGAGAAAGGGTAGGATTCCCTAAAAGGAAACTAAGTCAATGGAGGTGAGAACATGGAATGTCATGTATGGGGAGAAGCTAGTAGACCAGTTTGACTGAATCTTGGATCATAAGAAGGAAACTTATGAGTAATTAGCCTGGAAAGGTAAATTAGGGTGAAACTGAAAGGCATTAAATGCCAAACACAGGAGTTTGGATTTGATCCTAGAGACAATACAAAGCCTCTAAAATTTTGGAAGATGGATTGGAGGAGATGTTGGATGAAGGCAAATCAATTCAGAGGTTTTCATTATATAGTACGGGTAAGAAGCAATACGATCTTAAGGGGCTGTGGATGAGTGGAAAGAGAATAGAAGGGAGAAATTTTGTGGAAAGAATGCCAAAGGACCTAGATTTGAATTCCAACTCTGTCCAAGTCATCTGACTTCTCTCAGCTTTGGTTTCCTCATTTGTAAAAATGAAGAGGCTATGTAAGATCACCGCTGAGGGCCCTTCTAGCTCTAGATTTATGATTCTATCATTTCTTCTATCACTCACTCCACAGTGTAAAGGTCCTACCTGGACCAAATCCCCACACTGCAGTTGGACAACTTCTCGGAATAATAAAAATTGACATTATTGTCATGCTTTAAAGTTGTTAAAATGCATTAAATTCATTAACTCATTTGACCTTCCTAAGAATTCTATGAAGTAGATGCTATAGATATTTCCAAGGCAGGAAAGGGAGATTCAGATTTTAAGAGCCTTGGCCATGGTCCACTCAGTACATGCTAGTCTTCTTGACTCCAAGACCATTGCCCTATCTACTAGGACATGTAGCCTCTCTGAGAAAATTTTCATGTTGCCAGACTATCAGGCAACATTTTCAGGAAACCCACAGAGCAATCAATTGTTCCCTGTACTAGTGTCTGGCCCTACTCTGTAGTCCTTAGGATCTTTGCTAATTTACCATTATAAGCTTCAAAACTTCCATAACAATGAAGGAGTCTATCCCTTAGGAATAGGGAGTGGTAAGAGCAAACCTAATTAATAATAATACTTTAATGCTTCTTAATGGTGTTCAGAGGTACTCTGGGTATGTAAGGACTTTAACCCAATTAATTCAAAACTTGAATAAACTGAGGCATAAATTTAAATTTTGCTTTGGTCAAAACAAGAAGTGACTCCCTGCAACAGAGGCAATACTCATGTCTCATGGCCTGTTCCAAGTCCTGAGATTTCTGGGAGTTGAGAGAGTCAGAGCCTGTGTATATCTTCAGTCTCTAGGAGGGAATCTAGGCAAAGTATTAAAGCAGTAGTATAAGTCATTGGATAGTACTACCCTTATAGGTCTGGGCTATTAATACAATAGTAGGAAATCTTGAGGAAATGAGGTGAAGTGGTTTGCAAATGAACAGGAAGAGGTTTACAGAAACAAAAGGAGCTAGTAGCTTCATGCAAAGAATTTTGGATTTGGAAAAAAAAAAGAGCCTAGGTTCAAATGCCACTTCTCTCAGCTTTGTGCATAGTGCTTGGCACATAGTAGGTTCTTATTAACAGCAACATTAACAGCAACAGCAATCATTTCAGCATTTTTTCCAGCAGGAAAAACTATTGACATTGTAAAAATGCCTTTTAAGATTTCTCTAGCTTTAATGTAAAAAGAATACTATAAATATTATATGAATATTACAAATACTCTTTATAATCCAAATTTGTTTTGACAAATATCTTTTGGACTTGTTTTATATGCACAAGGGATTGTGCTAAATGCTCAAGGAAATCCAGAGGAGAAGATGGGAAAGATGCCCCTGTCCTCAAGGAGTTTATAAACTATTAAGAGAAGAGAGAATAGTAGGAAAATAACATATATATATATATATTACATATATATATATGATAGACATTGGAGTTCTAAGAAAATATACTATCAATCAATTAATCAATAGCATTGACTAAGCACCTACTATGTGTCAGGCATGCAAAGAAAAACAAAAATAATTCATTGTCTTAAGGAGCTTAGATTATCTTGTGGAAGACAACATATTAATTGGTAAATAATTTATATTTTTATATGTTTGTAAGTACATGCAAATGTATATATGCATATCTATTAAACAACATATCCATAAATATGTAGAAAAGATAGATAGATAGATAGATAGATAGATAGATAGTAGATAGACAGACAGACAGACATACAGACATATAAATAATTTGGAAGAGATACAGCTAAAAAGGATTAGGCAAGTACTTGATGTAGAAATATGGCTTGAGACCAGAATGTGTTAGATTGGCCTGGTAATAGGATGGGATTAGTCATCCAAAATGGCCCCTGATTAGTCTTTCAGAAATACACATCTTGCATTTGTAAGACAAGGTGGGGGTAACGATTTGTGGAGCTATGATTTCTTTGATGATAGAACTCCCTCTATTTATGCAGATTGCTAACTTTTCTGTAACTCATGGTCTTTGAGACTGGCCTGGGGCACTGAGAAATTATCCTTCTCCTTATCCATGGTCATAGCATCAAAAGATCATACACTCATTTTTCAGCTGAGTACATTAAGGCTAAGAGAGGATATGTGACTTGCCTACAGCAATGTCAAAGGCAAGACTCAAACCCCAGGTCTTCCCAGTGCTTTCCCTCTGCTCATTCTATCACTCAGCTTCTCTCCTGAACAGATAAATAATTCACATCAGCTTTACTCTTAGCTTTCTGAAGTTTCTTATGGATCTAAGAAACAATGACACTATCACAACGACTACTTGCTTAATTTTTTAACTGACTCTTTTCTTTACTATAAACTACTTCTGTTTACTGGGGTGGGGAGGAAGGGAAGCAATGACGGGTCAGAGTTTCATCAGTTGGCATTAGAGCAAGCCCTAGGGCAGCAGTCCTCAACCTGTGGCTCCTGACCCCTTTGGGAGTCAAATGACCTTTTCACAGCGGTCACAGAGGTCACCTAAGACCATCAGAAAACACATATTTCTGATGGTCTTGGGACCCAAGACACTGCTCCATTATATGTCTCCAGGTGGGTCCGCCCACATGCAGATACACCCACATACAAGTATGAAAGGGTCATGGCATTAGAAAGGTTGAGAACCACTACCCTAGGGGCAAGTAGATGGAAAATCTAAGAATGGCCTTAATAGAATTGTTCATGTCACAGTGACTGGTCTTGTGTGGAACTGGGGACACTTTGGGGGCAAATTCACATTCAGAGGATTTCTCCTTTATTTCACCAGCTATAGAATGAAACTTGAATCAAGCTCAGTCACACACTTTTAGATAGCTCTAGTAGCCGTCAATAACACCCTCCCACAGAACAATGATAATTAGGTTTGCATCTCAAAATCACTTCACAAACATTAACTAATTAACAGTCATCATCAGACCTACAAATATCAGCAGGCAATTATAGCAGAAGTACAGACCCACAAATTCCCAGGCTAAGAGTCTCAGCCATGCCTTGCACCAAAAACCTAATTGCAATAAATAGATAGCATAGTCTATGGGACAACTATAGTTCAAGACATTAAAAACCTTTAAAAGAACAAAAGAGGCAGGCACTAGCGTTATGTTCTGAGTAGTACTGTTAAACAGAAAAAGACATTATTTCTATGACCTTGTTTTCATTTTTCTGCTAGTAATAATGTGCTTCAAATTTGATTTGATTCAACAATCATTTATCAAGCACCTGACATATGTAAGGCTCTATGGTAGATACTGGGAAGATAAAAGTAAAAATATGTAAGCCAGGCCTGTTGAGCTTAAAATCTGATAGAAGAGAATGACATATGTAGAAATACATATATTGTAATAGAAATGAACATTGAATTTGGAATGAGAATATGTCACTTGGAATCTTAACTCTGACATTTACAAGGCTATGAATTCATCTCTAAAATGGGGATATTACAGTTTATATTATCAGTAGTGTTGTTATAAGGAAATCGCTCTATAAAGTGTTATATAGAACTATGAGTTATGATACAAGAAAAATATGATACAGACAAAGAAGAAGACCATGTAACATGTTCTAAAATCACGTTTCCGTTTGGTTCCAGAGGATGAAGTGTTCATTATCTTTGCAAAGAATACCTCCTCAGCTTGTTCATTTAAGTGAGGGAAGGCTTTTTGGAGGAGACGGAGCCTGACTTAGACATGGAAGGAAGATTTCAATCAGCAGGGATGTGGAAGGTGAGAGTTCAAGTCATGGGGCATGGCTTACATACATGCATGGAGAAAGGACAGATTCAAGTGAGATTGGGAATCAAGTAGTATTGGAATATAGAGTATATGTCCTAGATGAAGAAGAAATAAAAATGGAAAGGTTGGTTGAAGCTAGACTGTGGAAGGTCTTAAGTGCCAGAGAGAGAAATCTGTATTTTTATTATTATGTAATAAGGAGCCACTGAAGAGTTTTGAACAGGGTAGTGACATGGCCCCACTTGTTACACATTAAATTTACTTGGCAGCTGTTTGGAAGGTGAATGCATAGGTGAGATTACAAGGCAAGAAAATAAATTAGGAGGCTGTTATAATAGTCCAGAATGTTGAAATGAGTGGGTTCTTTCTGAGCAGACAGCAAAAGTTAGATGCAGGAAACAAGATCAAGATTAGAATGGACAAAATTTGACAACTGATTGGGAGTGAAGGAAATGAACAAGGATAAAAAAAATGAATTTGAACCTTTTAGCCTGAGTAAAGGAGAGGATAGCAATGCCATTGGAAATGATAAAGTTAGGAAGATGTAAAAAAATGGAGCGGGGAGTGATTTTTTTTCTGCTATGAACATATTAAGTTTAAAATGTCATTCAGGTATCTTAGTATGTACAAAGTAGCTCCAGACTAGATCTCAAAGCAGAAACTAACACTTAATGTAGATGGATGGATGGATGGATGGATGGATGGATAGATGGTAAGGGCAGAGGAAGAGAGGGAGATAGAGAGGGGCAGAGAGAGGGGAAGAGAGAGGTGGGAGTTTGGCTGCATAAAGATGAGAATTGAAGTTATGAGGGCATGAGCTCACTAGAAAAAGAATGTAGATAAACAATAGAAGTGTACTAGAAATCCTAGAGCATCAACTATCCTTAGGGGGTAGGCAAAAGAAGTAGAACCAAATCAAGAGTGGGAGAAACAGAGGTTAGAGAAGCAGAAAAAGAATCAGGAAAGAGTTATTTCCTGGAAGTCAGGGAAAGAAAGTGGGTGCAGAGGGAAGAAGGCATTCAGTGGGTGCCAGATACTGCCAGATGATCAAGGAAGATGAAGACTGAAAAGAAGCCCTTGAATTTGGCAAATAAGAAGTCACTGATAACTTTGAAGAGAGAAATTTCTATAGACTCCTGGGAGAGAAGAGGTTACAAAGCTTGAGAAACATTGGCTAGTGAGGAAGTATGGTACATAGATCGGCTAATATATCTACTCTTTTGTAAGCTTAGCAACAAAGGGGAGAGATAATAGGGTGGTAGCTTAAAAGTTTAGTCAAGATTGAAGGAGTGGAGATCTGAACATATTTGTAGTTCAGAGACAAAAAAAAGAAAACAGTAGAGAAGGAGAGCTTGGAGGGAGAAAAGAAGGGATGATGGCTCCAGTGAAATTCTAGAGCAGAAAGGTCAGGGTAGGAACAAGCTGAGGAGGTATTCTTAGCAAAGATGATGAACACTTCATCCTCTGAAATCAAACAGAAAGAGAAAAATGAACAAGCAAAAGCATAAAGAAGATCTTACTATGTGCCAGGCCAAATGCTTTACAACCAGCATCTCACTGGATCCCAACAGCAACTCTGAAAGGTAGGTGCTATTACTATCCCCATTTTGCAGATAAGGGAACCCTGACAAACAGAGGTGAAGCAATGAACACTCTCTCTATTCAAAGAACACCAATAGTATCTAAACAAGTCATATTCCGTGCCATTAAAAATACTGTTTCCTTGGGCTACTTAATGTTAATGTATCAATTTCTATTTTTAGTGCTCATCTTTAATGAGGAGAGTTAAAACAGTAGGTTAAATGGGCAAAAGTGATGCCAGTTGTCTTCAAGAGTTCCAAATGAAATGAGGTCAGTTGACAACACGGATGTTAAACATAGCAACTGAGAAGCAAAGTTCATTTTAAAGTCGCCTGATATTTCTTTATTATTTCTTCCTTTGGTTTCAAGAACTCTGAGAGAGAACTTATGCTAAGAACAGAGCACATGAAGCAAGAGGAAGAAGAGCCTTGTCTGGCCCCTTCTCCTTCAAAACCAGGGCAGACTCTGCCCAAATGGGGTTAGGCCTTGGAGTCAGAGAACCTGAGGTTAAATCCCAGCTCTTCACTACTTATGTGACCTCAGGCAAGTTACTTAACATTTCTAGGCCTCTGTTTTCCCATCTGTAAAATAAAGGGTTTGGACTAGATGAAGGTTTGAGTTGTCTTCTAGCTGCAGCCCTATAATCTTTTGGTCTATTAAGTCTGTCTGTCATTCTTGAAAGCAGCATAAAAATTATGTGATGTTGTGCATAAAACCCTAAGCCTGAGGTCAGGAGGATCTGAATTCAAAAGTGACCTCAGATACTGACTAGCTGTGCAGCACTGGGCAAGTTACTTAACCTCTGTCTGCCTCAGTTTCCTCAACTATAAAACTGAGGTTATAACAACATCAACCTCACAGAGCCAGGAGGATCACATGAAATAACATGTGTAAAAACAGTCGGCAAATAGTGTTTTTGTTCAGTCATTTCAGACATGTCCGACTCTTTGTGATCTCCTTTGGGGGTTTTCTTGGCAAAGATACTGGACTGATTTGCCATTTCCTTCTCTAACTCATTTTACAGATGAGGAACTAAGGCAAATTGGTTGAAGTAACTTGCCCAGGATCACCTTGCCAGTAAGTGTCTGAAGCTGGATTTGAACTCAGGAAGACTCCAGGCCCAGCACTCTATTATAACACCTTGATGCCCTGGCAAATAATAGATGCTTCACAAATCCATGTTCCTTCCCCCTCCCTTACTTTAAACATACCTGTTATGTGAAAATGAGTATAGCTAGAATCCTGGCCTTGTGAATTTCCTGATTTCCTTAAACATTCATATTACAAGATGGATTCCGTATGAACCCAAACTTAGCCAACCCAGAAATGTGAATCAGAAACAAAATTTGTTTTTATTACCAGCTGCTTTCTCTTCTGTGTCCTGACCATCGAGGGTCCATTCTTTTGACTCCACTTGACAGATCTTCCAGTTCCATATGAAATGGTATCAAGCCTCAATCCTCTACTGGGTAGGGCTGATATTTATTTGTTTTGTGCTCAGTCTAGTACTCCTAAGATAAATATGGGAGTAATCCCTTCAGCACATGAGAAGCAGAGAGATTCTGGTTTTTCTGTATAATTATATGGTTCTTATAAGTTATAAGGACTGTCTTGGTGTCCAAAATGAAAGATAAAATCTTGTCTATGCATGGTTTTGATAGATTTTTTAGTTGATTATATAAATAAATATATGAATAAATAAATAAATATGAATTAATTAATATACTGCCAGAGTAAAGAAAACCTGACTTTGAATCCCATCTCACACACTTATAAGATATGTGACCTGTCAACCAGACCTCTAACCTGGGAATGACCAGAGCCAAACAAAGCATGTGTGAACATTCAGGGATTCCTGTGGAAAAAGTCCCTAAGTTTATTGTCTTAAGAGTCCTTGGGCCTTGTGATTATTCAGTGGGGTACAGAACCTGAGTTATCATAGTGGGAGCAGGAGTATAGTTCCTAGTTTGGTTTACTTGACTGTTACAAGAAACAGGGATTGTGAGCATGTCAAGAGAAATGATGGATGGTTTTAGGGTGTAGCATGTAGACTCTCAGGTCCCTGGGAAATAGGGGTCATAAATCCCTCTGTGAACACCTGGTGCAGGTCTGAGCAATCTAATTTGCCAGAGGGTAAGATCATCCAGAGTGCTAAAGGATTGTTGTTAATGCCATCAAGGCACAGCCAGCTTGCAAGGCCTTAGTTCTGGGAAACAGAGTGTCTCAAAATACTTTGAATGACCTGAAAGTCAAGTCACTTAACCTCAGTTTACCTCAGTTTCCTTAGGTTTTTTTAAAAACGGGCATAATAATAGCACCTACCTCTCAGGATTGTTGTGAGGATCAAATAAAATAATTGTAAAGTGCTTAGATCATGCCTGGTTCACACACAGTTAGTGCTCTCTAAATGTCCGTTATTGTGCATCCTTAGGGCAGTTGTTTGTAATTGGCTCTGGGAAATTGGTGGAGGGGATGGTGCTAGAGCAACATTCCTGGAATAGCTTGTTCTAATAAGTTGCTGGGCAGTGTGTCAGAGCTGCCCAGCTGCTGTAGAGGCAAGACAAAGAGCAGGGTGGCTGACATCTGATGTGAAATCAATATACTGAGGCCAAGATACAAGGCACCAAAACCTATAGTCACTTCGGACAAGAGGATCTGGATCTCTAACCAAGAGTTAAAGTAAGGAGAACTGGGTAAGAATAGTCGGAGCTGCCCGTTTGTAGAATGGGTCGCGTGCAGTAGTACAGAATGAATAACGGCAAAGTAGAACATGAGGTCCAAGAGAGCATAATAATGGACTCTCAATTAACAAGCATTTATTAAATACTGAGCATCAGGGAAGGTGCTGAGGATACCAGATCAAAACTGAAACAATTCCTGTCCTCAAGGGCCTTGCATTCTATAGGATGAAATGTCATGTAGATATAAAAGCGTGTGTGCTAAAATATTTTAAATGTGTCAATAAGAGTTCTGCCATCTTCTGCCGCCTTATGGAAAGCACAGAAGGGATAGGTCTGTAGGTCTGTCCTGCAGGAAGCTAGCTTTCTTGACTTTTCAGGGAGAATCCCCTCAGTGGATTTAGAGGACAGGAAACCAGGAGTGACATCTGTCCATAAAGGCTGGTTCAACAAGAAAAGTAACATAGTGTAGTGAAAAGCATACTAGAATTGGACTCTAGATGACCTGGATTCAAATTCTACCTCAGGCTATTAGCTGTGTGGGACACTGGACAAGTCACTTAACTTTTCTACGTTTCAATTGTTTATCTATAAAATGAGAGGGTTAGATTCCATCTCTAGATCAATAGCCACATGATCCTATAAACCTCAAAAGATGGCCTGGGAGAATAATGAAGGGTGACCATTGACACCAATGAATGGTATCAGTGATTTGGAGTTGAGAGGCCATAGGATGCACACCAGATTAATGAAAGCTGGGTTTTAAATGCCTCATTCCTACCCAAGGCATTCAAAGTATGGTTTTTACCTGGGGTCCTAACACTGCCAGAATGTGATAGGACATAAAGCAACTAAATGAGACTAAACACCATCAAAGGAACAAGGTGCCACATCACCAGAAAATAAGATATTTTTGATTTTTCTAGAAGAGCAGTGGCAGTTACCTTCAAAACAGCAATTTTTCTCTCTCATGCAATTTACTTTATGACTTGTAGATTAAAAAAACTAGCATGTAAAGAGGAAAAATGTTGCTATGGCAAAGCATTCTCCAAATTTCAGGGGAGGCTTTGCTCTAGGACATCCATGACATTATTTCCTAGCCACTTTTGAAAAGTGCATTTCTTAAACTATACTACTGATTTTCTCATTTAACAAGATGAGTGTGAATGTGGGGAAGGGAGGGTGCATATGTATATGCCAGATTATTAAGTGGCCGTATTTTATGCTATTGGGACTGTGGGACTGGCTTTGAAAAGATCAAGCTCCCACACTGGAACACAATGTTCCTCTATAACCATGATGCAGAGGCACTGGTAGAATAATGCTCAAGACCATAATGAGGGCCCGCTATGCAGATCAATCTGTTTCCATAATTATGTGCAGACTGTAGTCAGTTGTTTCCTACAGTCTGGGTAAGAACTTCTTTTTTCTGGCTAAAATAGCATAGGCTATTGGGAACAGAAGTCAAGAGTTAGAATGAAGCTTAGAAGCCATCTAGTTTGACAGAGCGCGAGGCCTAGAATCAGGAAGACATGAATTCTTACATACTTACTGACTGTGTGACCCTAGGCAAGTCACAACCCTGTTTGCCTCAGTTTCTTCATCTGTAAAAGAAGCTGGAGGAGGAAATAGCAAACCACCAAAGAGCTGAAAACAACTTTTAAAAAATGACAGAACAACAATAAAGTGACAGATTCAGGATCCAAATCCAAGTCATCTGACTTCACATCCACTTTAACACGCTGCTTCTCTGTATTATTGCTGGTCTACATCCTTTTAGATCTAAGCAGAGGGTGCTGGGAAATTCAAGCAAAAATGGAGAAACAATATTCGTGAATATTGGCATATCATAAAATGTGTCATCTGTGTGAGCAGGACTAATCAAACTCACATCCCTAATTCTGAGCCACATACAAATGCTTCACAGGTCCTGACGTGGTCCTACAGCAGGCCTGCTTGCTGCTCTACATAGCATGGGAGAAACAGTGTCAACATTCTATTAGAGCTATCACTAGCTACTCCAATGTAATTTGTTTACTGATATGATTTCACATTTACTAGCAGACTTTTCTTTAACCAAATAAAATAACTCCAATAAACCCTCTCTAAATTCTTACCTGAGAATTAGAAAATAATTTTATTGCAATTTGGCTGGGTCCTGAGGAAGAAGCAGGGAGTGTTCAGTGCAGAAACATTGCAGCAAAGCAAAGTTTCCCTGGATGCAAGGAAAAAATTAATAAGAAAGAAATGGGTTACTCCTAGAAAACTGTAAGTTCTGGAGGTCATAGGTCAAAAATCAGATAGCCATATATGAGGGTAAATGAATGAAGAAGTGAAGCATTTATTAAAGTGCTTATTTTATGCAAAGCACTTGCTAAGTACAAGTAATACAAATAGAAAAGCAAGACTTTCCCTGCTCTGAAGGAGTTCACATTCTAAAAGGGAAGACTAAGGTTTCTGTTGCAAATCAGATAGAAAGGTCCCATGGTCCTTAGGGTGCAATAACAAAGCAGATGGCAATGCTCCATCTCTGGTGTCATTGCCATTGATAAAAACTTTGTCAGTTCTTGGTACTGTCTTTGACAGTACAAAGATTTTATTGACAGGAGCTTCCTTGCTTGGATCTTCAGAATATTTGGCTCTAATACATTCTGGCTTAGTTTCCAGGCTGCATCTCCCTGGGCCCTGCTTCCCTGGATGATGTCGGAGGATAACAGGCCAGAAGCACTGAAATTCCCTAGGCTCTTGAGTTTAGAGTACTTGGCTATCTTCATCAGAATCTGAGCACAGCTAGTGGTCAAGGTGGTGGTGTCACTGACCTGACTTGCCTAGCACATGCTTCCTTCCATCTCTTAGGTTGTAGGTGCTATAGAAGGGATATGTTCAATTGAGAGTGAGCATGGTACAATAGTAGATATAGAGACAGTCTCTAAGCCAAGAAAACCTGGTTCTGAGCTGTATCTCTGACATTTAGCAAGTCATTTAACTTGTCAGTACTCTAGGCAATTCTCTACAACTCTCCATTGTAGAGATGGTACTAACCTATAAGGAGAGAGAGTTTCCTTACCTAGGGAGTCACCTATACAAATGAACTCATTAGTATAGTCTCTATTCTTCTCCTGTGTATTGATCTTCTGATACAGAAAACCATTAAAGGTTAGTGGTACTCCAGTTAGCTGAAACACCTGAAATATTTTACTAGATGTAGACAAGTGCAGAGATCTCAACAGTGTCATCTGCTTTATAGTATTACCTGCCTTGTGGTATTGCCTTGGGCTTATTCACTAGAAAACTGAGCAACAGGGCTTGGCCCAAGAATCCTCAATAGAGAGAAAACGTTGGGTTCCTCCTTTTAGTTTTAAAGTGAGATATTTTTCATGAGGATCTTATAATACTGAAAAACAGCTTAAGAGGCCCTCCCTCTCCCTTCCTCCCTCTTTTTTCCTTCTTTCTCCATATACATATATACACACATACACATACATACATATATACTTTATTATGCATTATATGTAATATATAATATTTTATTTATATTTGTTGAAAGTTTATTCTATTATTAATTATATGTGACTGTTCAGTCATTTTACAGTTGTGTCCAACGCTTTGTGACCCCATTTGGAGTTTTCTTGGCAAAGATACTAGAGTAGTTTATCATTTCCTTCTGTGGCTCCTTTTACAGATGAGGAAACTGAGGCAAACAGGTTTAAGTGACTTGCCCAGGGTCAAACAGTGAGAAAGTATCTGAGGCCAAATTTGAACTCACACAGATGAATTTTCCTGATGCCAGGCCTGGTACTCTAGCTACTGTGCTATATCTACTCTATCTACAGCTGTCTTAATAATGATGTAATACATTAATATAAATATATTAAGCTATAATCTTGAAGAACTTCCTGAGGCACTGAGAGGTTAAGTCACACAACCAATATAAGTCAAAAAAAAGGACTTAAACTTAAGATTACCTGAAGTCAGAATAAAAAAAAATTCACATAATGTGAAAGTTGGGAAGGACCTTAGCAGCCCTATAGGTCAACCTACCAAAGAAAAGAATCCCCACTGTGCTCGACCCCAAAATGGCTACTGTTTAAATGTGTGCAGAAAGACAACATAAAGCAACCCATTCCATTTATGGATGGTTCTGTCAGATTTTTCCTGACATCTAAACTCCATTTCCCTCCTAATTCTGCCCTCTGGAGGCCAAGTCTAATAACTCTTCCAAGTGACAGCCCTTCAAATACATAAAGAAACTTATTTTCCCCCAAGTATTTTCTTCTGCAAACTAAATATGTCCAATTCCTTCAGAAATCCTCATGCAACACGTACTCAAGGTCCTCTCCAATCTCTTCATGTTTTTCAAAAGTGAAAACTTTTTTAAAATACTGCAGACTTCTCTCAAGTATTGATTCCAGTAGAGCAGAATGACAGTTGAGACAAATTATCTCTGGGTTCAAGGTGTTTCTATGTGCAGTAGCAAACTAGGCCTTTGGGAATACTAACTCTTTTGGTCACTATTAGGTCATTAAGGAAACTGGTTATATACTCTAAAAAACCAAACAACTCAAAACATCTGGGAAATTATATACTGTCTGGGAGAAATACAGGTTCTAGAAAGAATAAAACATGTCACTTAACAATTCCTTCTCTGCCCTTATCAATCACCAAGCATTTCTTAAGCGCCTGTTTTATGCCAGACATGGTACTAGGTGCTGGGGACAAAAATATAAAATGGAGCTTTAATCCTAATTGAAGAGACTATGGGTACAAGCATATACAGAATTAACATCAAGAAAATACTTACAAATAAATATAAAGTTCATACTTTTTGACCCAACAATACCACCACTAGGTCTGTATCCCAAAGAGATGAAAAAAAAAGAAAAAAGATATATATGTATATACATATATATACATACAAAAATATTTATAGCAGCTCTATTTGTGTTGATAAAGAATTGGAAATGGAAGGAATGACCATCAATTGGGGAATGGCTGAACAAATTGTGGTATATTATTGTGCTATAACAAATGACAAGCAAGAAACAAGAGGATTCTGGGAAGATGATGGAGTAGGTCAGAAAATTCCAAGTTCTCAAGATTTTCTCCCACAAAAGAGTTAAAATAGCACCTTAGGGCAGCAGCTAGGTGGTACAGTTAATAGAGACCTGGAGTCAGGAGGACCTGAGTTCAAATCCTGCCTCAGACACTGAACACTTATTAGCCATGTGACCTTGGGCAAGTCATATAACCCCAATTTCCATGCCTTTCCCCCTCCAAAAAGCAAAAAAAAAGCACCTTGGGGTGAACAAAGTGTTAATGGAGATAAATAAGAATAAGGTTACAAGCTGGGTCTTCTTGGGACAATTTGAGAAAAATCAGAAGAATTTTTTTTTAATTTTTATTTATTTTTCTTGAGTTTTTAGGTCTATTTTCTTTTGTAATACGGCTAAAAGGGAATATTATTTGCGTGACTGCACATGTATAATTAATATAAACATCCTAGCCTTTTTAAGGAGGGATGAGGGGAGAAAGTAAGAGAGAATTTGGAACTTACATTTTTTAAAATGTCAAAATATTTTTACATGTAATTGAGAAGAAAATAAAATAAGAAAGAAAAAAAGCAAGGAATTTTAAGAGGAAAGGCACAAGCAGTTAGGGAGATCATGAGAAGCTTTATATAGAAAGGTGACTGAGCTGTGTCTTCATAATGTTTTATTATGAAGCAATAACTTTCCACTATCAAATATTTTCTTCTTAAAGACACATAAAATTAAAGGTGAATAACTGCATGAATGAACAGACTTGTGTCTAAGTCCATTATCAGGAGGCTGTTTTGGTTCTAAAGCCTATGATAAGAATCACAGTTTGATGATGATCATGCTGATGCTGCTACTGCTAATGATGTCCAAGGTGATTGGGGTGTGTGTGTGGCAGTGGGGATAGTGATGATGGTGGTAACTATCATTTACACAGTGCATTATAATTTGCAAAGCTCTTTATATGTGTTACCTCATTTGATCCTCATAACAATCTTGTGAGGTAGTTTCTCTTGTTAGCCTCATTTTAAAGATAAAGAAAAAGAGACTAAGCAACATTAAGTGACTCTCCCAGGGTCACAGAGTTAGTGAGTATCTGAAGCAACACTGGACTCAAGTCTTACTGACTCTAAATTCTGTCTTCTATACCATCTATCTACCTCACCATAGATTCACATTGGAGGAGAAGGGAGGGAGGTAGAATGGGAGAATTTGTTCTCTGGCCAGAGAGAAGAACTTGCTCTTCTGAAATTCATACTTTTAGTCAAAAGGTGAGGGGTGGACAGGAGAGGAGAGAGGAGAGGCCGGGCATATATGAAATGATGGTACAGTAACTATACAGTTACTATAACTGGACCAAAAGTTTCAAAGCAATAACCTATAGATATGGCATTATAACTA
>CM053594.1:180977550-180998880 GCA_028646575.1 Pseudocheirus occidentalis
GCACAGCAGATGCAAAGTGTAATGAGCTGCCCTCTATAAAGGAAGGCGTTGGAAGGAATTTGGCATTCTGCCCTCCAGTCTTTCAATCAAGGGGAGAGGAGGCTGAGGGGGGTGATGTCAATCAAGGTTTGAGTTAGCAGTATAATGATGGCAAACCCAGAAAATAAATGACCAAAAGACCCATCAAGGTTCTATACCAAATGTTAAACTCTGAGAAATAAAATAAAATAAAACAAAAAAGCTAACAGTGGGTATAAGCAAAAAGCAATTTTTCATTGTGTTGGAGGAGGGAAACTAGACATGTGTCAGGGGCTGCTCAAGGATTGAGCAGGCCCAAGACAGTGAGGCGCAGCCTTGATAAGTGGCTAGACAAAGAGCCAGGCAGTGAGTGGTGACAGCACAGTGAGGCAAATTTGTTTAGTGAAAAAAGCTTCATGACCAGAACATGGTTCCTGCAAGTGCTTGTCCAGTCTCAGGGACAACTTGGGGCTGATGTGAAACAATTCCATTGTTTGGCTGCAGTAGGATTCATCCCGAGGGAAAGTGCAAAGGATTGTTGTCACACCAAGCTCAGGGAACAGCTTATTTGCTAGGTCTTAGTAAACAGAGAGGAGTGAAAAGAGAGGGGTGGTCTTGGCATAGGGATCATGACAAGGATGATATCAGAAATAATGAGTTTAACCTGCAAATCTTCCCTCCTCCCCCCTTCTTGTTCTGTGGAGTTGAAACCAAGCAAAGCAGCTGATGCAAAGCAAAGTGGATAATATGGTACCGTACAAATTTCAGTCTGGATTTAGTAGAGGGGCAGCATTGTCTTAAATTACACCACAAAAAGTAGAAAAGGAAGAAAAAAGGGCTAATGGAATTGATCCTGATATATTTCCTGTCTATGCCAGAGATCTGTTTCTGAGGTATAGTCAAACGTAGGTGATTCTGAGGTATATTCAAACAGATTTTTATTAAAATAATATTCTAGCTGTCTTTCTGTACACATTCCTCTTTCCAGTCCTTCTGTTTTATTTCATCTATATGCTTCTGTCAGTTTAATAACTTTGTTTAAGGGATACAAGAGGATCTCACTACAATAATGAGTACTTTTCTCTTCCATCTGATCTAACTCCATCATTTTATAAATGAAAAAACTGAGTTTTAGGAAGCTAATTTACATGACTAGCATCACATAGAAATCAGTATTTCAGGTCAAATTTGAACTCACTGAGAGCCAGTGCTTATTCCACTGTCTCCTCACATTTTTCTCATCTGTAAAATGAGGGTAATAGAGCTTGTAATACAGCATTGGAGAAGGAACAAATGAGATATTGCATATAAATCTAGGGGCAACATACAAGGATCATAGCTGTCTACATGAGTATTACTCCTGTGGTCCTCAAGGACAATTCTTTGGGAGAGAAAACAAAGAACATGGGTGGAGGGAGGCTGATAGTGTAAGCAACCACTATTAATCCAGGTGGGAGTGAAGTAGGCACCCAAGACAATCTAACTATAAGAAGAGTGAATCCAGGTCTTTTTTCATCTGGACACTGTAGTAGGCTATATAAAGTCCAACATACATTAAAAATGTACATGTACAAGTGGGGAAGCTGTGTCTAGGCAAGAGTTCATTAAAAATTTTCAGAGAATTTTAATAAAACATGTTTAATATGAGTCAACATTATGGTATAGCATCCTAAACGGGTAACATAATGTAAGGATGCAGCAATAGCACTAAAAACATAGGGTCCAGAAGCAGGGGTGTGTGTGTGTGTGTGTGTGTGTGTGTGTGTGTGTGTGTGTGTGTGTGTGTGTGTGTAGGTGATAATACCCTTGTAATCTGTCCTGGTTAGTTCACATTTAAAAGACTGCATTCACTTTTATATATTATGCTCTAAGACCTAACAAGCTGGGTCATATACAGAGAACAATATTCATGATGGTGAGAAGGATTTAGCATCATACCATGCAAGGATTTGTTAAAGGAACTAGGAACATTTAATCTTGAGAAGAAAACTAGGGGAGAAATGATAAATCACTACAAGAACTTGAAGGGCTATCTTGTGGAATAGGTATTGCACTTATTGGACTTTGCTCTAGAAAGCAGAATTGGGACCAATGTATGGAAGAATTCAATATAAGGAAGAACTTAATGATAATTAGATCTGCTGCACAGTGTAATGAACTGCTTTGGAAGGTGGTGATCCCTCAGTTAAACTGTATATAAAGACTATAGGTCTTCAAATGGAGGCCTGATAAAACCGATTGTGGATACTGTAGAATGGTTTCCTTCTCCAACGTGGATGTCCAAAGATGGACTAGATGCTCTCTGAAGTCTTTTCCTAATCTTATGTTAATAACTATGAGGCAGCTGGTGGAAGCATATGATCACTGTCACGTGGCATGACCTTATCAGAGTTCTAATTTGGTATTACACACAACTCCTCCAAGCATTGATTGTACCATTGGTTGTCTCAATTATCTGACTTAATGGAAGGGAACATTACTGTGGTTAATATAAAACATCAAACCATCTTCCCCTGGGATTTTACTCATTTCAGTAGTAACATCAGATCTTCAGTGATAGGAATCAAATGCCAGGAGAGAGGAACTGGAAAGACATTCCACAAGAAGAATCATAGGTAAGGGGTGGGATGGAGGATATTGAATAAGCTAATATAGAGTCATTCTGCAGATAGCAAAAAAGAGCAGAGGAAAAACTCAATTCAGAAAGCGGTTAGGTTTGGAAGGTGGTTAGGGAAGGCAGCCTTTTGTCTCTAATATTGCCAGTAAAGAACTCCTAGAGTGCTTGATTAATGAAGCTTTTTTTTTACTTACCCAGCTGTAAGATCTCTTTACTCTGATACAACCCTTCCCCAATGACTTGTTATTCTCTTTATATATACTTTGTATTTCTTAATCTATATACATAATGTATGATCACCAGAGGAATAGAAACTTCTTGAGGCCAGAAATTTTATGTATCATTGAATCAGAGATTTAGAGTTGGAAGGGACAATAAAGGACATCTAGTATAACATCTCATTATACAGATAAAGAAAGTGAGGCTCAGGAAAATTAAGTGAAATTTAAAAAAATATTGCTAATTAAAGTGACCTGAGTATGTCTTTCATCTGTTCTCATTTCCCCCTTTTTGTATTTTTTTTCTAGACAGTATGGTTGCATATTTCCCTCCTCCTAAAATGTTTCATTTATGTCTGTTTCAGTGTGTGTGTGTGTGTGTGTGTGTGTGTGTGTGTGTGTGTGTGTGTGTGTAATGGAGTCAAAGGCCTTGGGGAGTGTTATATGTGTGTTTCTATTTGTTAGCATTTTGAAGAAGGGAATGATTACTTTTTTCCTTTTTTTTATTGTCTGTAAACATTGCCACAGTAGTTTATGATATTGACAAAATAACAGGGTCACATGCTTTTCCTGTTAAACTAATTAATTAATTAATTAACCAGCAAAGACAATACATGCCAGACATTATGCTAGGTGCTGATGATACAAAGACAAAAATACAACAGCTCTTGCTCTCAGAGAACTTGCATTTTCTTGAGAGAAGACTGAATGACAATCAGGTAGGATGAACAATAAACTACCTAGAATAGGCAAGTTGTCATATCTGTCTGTGTTGGGGCATGGTGTTGTTATTGGGGAAATTAATAGCACTGAGAAACCACAGCAGCTTTAAAGAAGAGTATGCCAACCAGAACTTTAAAGGTGTGTGTGTGTGTGTGTGTGTGTGTGAGTGTGTGAGTATGTGTGCGTGCATGTGTGTATATGTAATTTAATAACACTCTGGATGCAGCTGGCACACTTGCTCTTTTAGAACCAGGAAAAAGGTTCTATTCGGTAAATATTAAGGAAGACTGAAAAACTGCTATTCCATGAGATATCTCAATCCTTCAACACCACCAGCAGAATCTTTTCTAGGCTTGTATAATAACAATGCCATTGCCTAGGCTTCTCTTTTTTCAGTTATATTTCAGAGAGAAAATAGATAGAAAACAATGGATTTGGACCCTGTCAATAACTAACATGGAGGCAAGGAAGCCAAGCAAGTGTCTATGATTTTGTCAGTATAGAACATGGTGTGTGAGGAATTTTCCTTAGCAACGCAGACTATATCTTTCAGTCTTAGAGGGCTGGCTCAGGTACCAAAAAACTCAAGGTCAAATAGTCAGTATGTGTACTTGACTTGAACTCAGGTTTTCTTGAGTTGGAAACTAGTTCTCTATCCATTCAACCACTTTATTTCTTTTTTTAATGCCAATAGAAATTAGAATTATTTCTGTTAAATTATCATGAAGCTACAACATGTTTGTTTTGCTTTCTTTCCTTTGGGTTCCTTTGGAAGCTTTTTGGTGAAACTGAGATATCCAAAAATGAAAACAAAAACAAATCAAAAAAACTGATATCCCTGTACTTGTACACTCATATAAAAAAGTGAATTAACTTTTCTGAGGTCCATGGTTTAAAAGTTTCTGAATGGCTCAATAGCTTTCAAATATTTGTCAAACCCTGAACAGCCTTACTTATTTCTAATACTCTTAAACTCAAACTTCTCATTTGCCAGAGACTACATTCTGTTGTGTTATATACCAAAATCCCTCGGATAGTCTTATAGGTGTTCCAAGACTCCCTTTTTCGTGTGGACAAACCTCTAAATACTCACCTTTCTTTTCCTAATGAAGAATACAAAAAAAAATTTGGAGGGGTGAGGGTGATTAGTTACATAAAGGCTTTTGTCTCTGGCATTGGAGGAAATGGAACTTTGGAATGTGGAATTTTACAGGAAATTTGATCTACTTTATCCATGTTCAGCCTTAGCAGTCTCTTAGGGCATACTATTCACCCTGGGTAGAGCTGCATTTAGTTAAAAACTCATGAACATGAAGACCAGTCTAGCAAAAATTAAGCCAGATTATTCCATGTGATATTTACAGTAATAGCTTTTTTTCTGACACCTCTATTTTTCAAAGTTCCAAGGAGTTAATATTTTGAATCCTCTTCATAGGAAATGAAGTCATAGAGCTCTCCATATGGTGCCTCAGCATGACTTTGGTACTTAGGAAATAGCCAGTGTCTGAAGTATTTGTAGTACAAATTGTAGGCATCTTTAGCTTTAATTATAGCTGTATGAGACCTGAAATGATATCTTAGTGAATTAATAATGCATCTGAACTCAATATTCTATGCTTCCTTATCTATTCAGGGAAAAATTTCTCCTGATAGTTTTTCAAGTTTGAAGTTGTTTATTTTTGTTACTAATCAAAATGTTGATTCAGTTTTAGTCCTTTCGGGTTAACCATAAAGACATTTGTGACACAAAATCATAGTTCTAAACATAGGTCTTCAGTTCTCCTTGTTTTAGTGATGGGGATGATGATGATGATTTATGATGATAATGGTACTGCAATATTTTAGTAAGTCTTTGATGTCACTGATGTGAATACTTCTAGTGATGCAGATCACAACCCATCCAAACATTCTTGTCTTGTAAGACTCTTATCTGTATTCTCCCACAGTCTCAATAGTGGGTTCACCCAACATGCTTCCTCCAGACCTTTTATCATCACATAGCATTAGAAATGCTTGTTTGTTATCTCTTATTTTTGCTTTGTATGCAGTAGTCTATATATGTCCACTATACCTCTTTCCATTGTCATTTGGTTTATTTAAAATTTTGATTCTACACACATTGTGGCATTCTATGATTCATAGCTATGTAGCCTTTTAAAGAATATTGTTAAAAGATTTTGTTTTGTTTTATTTCAGAGAGTGTCTTGGGACTGTAGAAAACAACATGCAATTTCTCCAATTAAATCCATCCTGCTTTTTTTCATTAATTCATTTCTGGTCCCAGTTCACAGGGACTATCCAAAATCTATATTTATAAGTATATAGACCAACTCAATAGGCTGTCCAACAAATTATACTTCATAGTCTAGGCAATAGTCATTCTTCATCCACTTGAATTTTCTTGTGTGGATTATTAGAGTGAAGTTTTTGTGGATCTACTTAATGAGATTATAGCATTTCAGTACCTGATAAAACTGGCACAATGATATATATAAACAGGAAAATCTATATAAGTTTATCATTTGAAGTATATCTCTTATATTTTATGTTTGTTCAAGTCAATCTCTATGACAGTGGCAAACACTATGATAATAATAATAATAATAGTAATAATAGTAATAATTATTATTATGATAATCTGAATTTATATAAGGACTTCATACTTTACAAAACACTTTCCTCTTAATAACTCTGTGTGATTAGTTGGACATGAAGTATTTTCCTCCATTTTACATATGAGAAAATCAAGAAATGAGATTAAGTGACTTTGTCCACAGTCATATGACTAGTAAGTAGCAGGGCTGGGATTCAAACTCTTGTCTCTTGATTCTAGTCCCAGTGCTCTTTTGTTACACCAAACTGAAGTACAAAAAATAAAATCTAAGGAGACTCACAAAACAGGCATCGTGAAGCAGGGCAATGCCAGAGAGAAAACATTTTAGTTTTGGTTTAGAGTTGTGGATGATTTAATTTGATCCTTGGAAAGAACCAACTGATAAGGTTTGAGGTAAGAGCCCCTTTGGTAATCCTTCTGGCACCTACAGTGGCAAAATGAATTAGATGAGGATATCTGCTAATGGAGTCCAACTGCCAAGTTCTCTTACTACTGAGCTATAAAGAAGGAAAAAGTTTACCCTGCACCCAGGTTTTTAGAAGCTGTTTGCATGTAGTAGAAGTTACATAATAATGCCTGTAAAGTTGGTACAAAGAGCAAAAAGGAGTTGTGGGTAACTTTGGAGACTTATATGATTTTCTGCTTCCAGGACTTTCTGCCTGTCTATTAATTTAAACACATATTCAAAGACCCGAGTTCATGGATATAAGATCTTTGTAGAAGAAATGGGCAGACTGAGGGAAAGCATGAATGAAGGAGTATTTTTCCAGAGTATTGTTCCAATCTGGCCCCTGGGATTAGGATCCCATTGTCTGTGTGTTTGTGGCTATTGCCTCTGGGGTATTTGGATATGCACATACATTCGCATGTGTGTTTGTGTGTGTATGTAAAATCTTCTCTGTTTTTATTACTAAGAGCTGTATCATGTCTCCCTTATGATAACATCTTCCAACAAGGCTTCCTGAGCTACCTCTTTTCAGCTTTCTTTTTGCCACAAGCACTGGGATCACCTTTAGTTCCTTGCTGCCCTAGTCTATCCATTATATACATTGCTACTATATTTACTATATGTAAAATATTGTCTTGAACTTTTTACAAAAGTGATGATCCCTCAATTATTTATGGTCTACAGACTCTACGTCTATCTCATTTATTTAGCAGAGTCCTTTAGCTGTTAAATGGATGCCTTGTTTTTAGATGCCAGACTTAGTCTCCAGCAATAGAAGAAACATCTCTATTCTAAGAGCTTTCAGTCTCTAAATAAATAAATCTCTAAATAAATCCTAAAATTATATTAGGATTCTGAATCTGGGTTAACTTTCTAACTTTGAGAAGATGGGACCTCCATAAGAAAAACTTCCTGATGAGGAAGATGAGGTCTTAGAACCATAGTGGACTCAAACTAAAACCCCACGTGTACCTAAAAGCATGGCCTTCCCATATGATTAGGAGCCTGAAAGCTCTTAGGATATATAGAAAAAGCTGTTGCAAAAGACTAAGTCCCTACATAAAAGATATCCTTTATAAGCTATAAGATTATTCTAAAGGGATGGAATAGAGCATGTCTAGCATTCTAAGTATAAAGGACCTTCCAATGGCTGTCTTTTGGAGCTATCCATGGTACTAGACTTTCTTTCCGTGAAGTTCACTGATCCAGTAGATGGGAGAGACCTATTTATCTCTGTATTTGATCTACTGCCATTGCTTAATTTTGAACCTTACTCTTCTAATTTTACCTCTGATGCTAGCTACATTTATTAAGCAACTACTATATATAGAACACCTCTCTACTGAGACATGTGCCCTACATAATCAAAAACTGATTAACCCTGGGCCTTTTACCTGCTCTGACCCTTGTGTAGCTAACTTATCCCACAGGTTTAATCCTATGATCTCCCTCAGACCAGCAGGCTAATGAATATTTTAATATTTCATGGGCTTCACTAAGATGTCACAAGAGGATTTTATCCCTGTTTTTTTCTCACTGGTTTAAGGAGAGTTCAAGATATCAGACCTAAGTAACACTCTGTACATGGCTACTAGAGTAAGGGAGAAATGAAGCACTTAATCCCTAAGTATGGTAATTGGTAATTGTCCCTTGATCATGCTTGGGGTTCATGCTACTAGCCTGTTTCTTTTTGGTCATTTCATTTCTTTCTGATTTCATTTTCATTAAGACCTCAAGTTGGTTAAGTATGGGACTTTTGCACCTTATTCTCAGATAATCAAATAGTTCTGTGAAATTATTGATGTGTGTATTCCACTTTAGATGTTGATTAAAACCAACCCATGCCTGCACATTCTGAATGATCATGCTTCATATTCTCCTTTGGGTTCCATTTATGAGATCTATTATTGATGGGGTCCTTAATTTTCTATTATTATTAGGAGATTGAGAGGAAATTGAAAAGATCATAAACTTTTGAGTAAAAGGACCTAGGTTCAAGTCCTGATTCTTTTCCTTGAGAGTCACATGACTTTTGTCAAATAACTTCATTTCCCTGCTTTCCCCCCTCCAAAAAAATAAAAAAGAAAAATTACTTAACTTCTATGGCTCTCAGTTTTTTTCATTTGTAAAATGAAGGACTTGGAAGAGATGGCCTCTAAGACCTCTTCCTCTGATCATGAAGATACCAGTGGATCACATGAGTCATCTCTTGGTTATGCATCACTCATCTTTACTCAGCCTTCTTTGTGCATGCATTGCTTTGGTAGCATTGTTTTACTTGCTTATCTGCTATAATATTTTCATTTGTAATTCTTTTGAGTCTTCTTACAACTACCTGTACAATAAGATATTTCAAAAGTCCTGAGTCCTGAGTTGGGTGGGAGTATTTGTTCTTGATAGTTTTCTTTCACAGTATCCTGTTCTCACTTGCCAAATTCTCCCCCAGTAAATTGTTCTAGTCATATTTAGGGAAAACAAGGGAGATTAAGAGGAGTTAGATCTGTGGGAGAGTTGAATTAGATTCAGTTTGATTAAAATTAAGTACCCACTGCATATAGAATTGTAAGCTTTTAGAACAGTTTGTTTTTATATAAGGCATAAGCAGCAAATTTAAGGGATATTGATGAAAAATGACATTTATAGAACTGCTTTAAAGTTTACAAGGTTCTTTATGAATATTGTATAATATGAATTTCACAACAATCTTGTGAGAGGTTCACTATAAAAATTACCTATTACTTTACCTATGATGAAATTAAGATTCAGAGACATTAAATGATGTGCTTATAGTCATACAACTATTAATTGTCAGAGGCAGGATTTGAACCCAACCCTTTCCTGACTTCAAGTATGGTGCTTTGTCTTCTATGTCAGGATGCTTCACTAATTTCTAGATTTGGAAGAAAGAAACAGAGGAAGAAAATAGAGAAATGCCTTTTTTCCTACCTGACTTGTGTCATGTGATCTTATAAAAAAGAATCATCTTTAGCTCTGAAAGTATCTGGGCCTGGTCCAGCCTATGTACGTGTTAAATAGTTCAATAAAAATATATTAAGTTCCAGTTATAGGCAAGCCATTGTATCAGGTTCTGTGTTCTTATGGAACTATACAATAAATGAGATTTTTAGTCAACATCTGAATATCAAGATTAGAGTCTGAACTAGTGAAGCAGCTGATTCCAGATTGAAATATAAATGAAATTATTGGTTTCTTTCAGGTGTTATTGGGAAGGGAGTTTTGCTATTTGGGCCTAGGTTCCTGACTTTATTTTACCCATTTAAAAGTACAAAATCTACTGAAAGGCAGGGTAGTCAAGAAGCAAGTGGAAAAAAAATCTTTTCCAAGTAAAGAAAAAGTTCTAAGACCTTTAAGTGTCAGGGTGATGACTGAATTAGAGGGAGAAGAGCAATTCAAATGTTCATCCTCATCAATCTCACTCAGGCAGGAATGGAAGACAGATCATTTCACTTAGAGACAAGACTACACCAGTCTTAAGAGACAGGACAACAATGATGCCAAAGTGACAAATGCAATTCCAGCTCCAAGAATGCTCTGTCATCTGCCACCTGAGCCAACAACCTGACAAAGAAACAGGAAAGGGGAAAAAGTAGAAATAGAAAGACTCACTAAGAGAGCTTGAAAAATCAAGTCTTTGGCTCAAGAGGCTTCTCTTCTATTTAATTCCAGTTTGGTTTGAGTCTTAGGAGGATCATAGGGATTTAGATCTAGAAAGGACATAAAAAGGTTAAATCTACTCCCCTCAGTTTATAATTAATGGAATGGAGGTCTACAGAGTCTAAGTGACTTGCTCAAGATTACACAGATAGTAAACACCAGAGGCAGAATTCAATCCCATGACTTCTGATTCCAAGATACCCAGTCCTCAACACAAGCAGCTTATATTCCCACATACTCATTTGATACCGCAGCTTTTTTTCTAAAGTGGTATCAGAAATGAAGAAAGAAGTTGGAAATGTAAAATAATTCTACAGTCAAATGTCTTGCTTATGCTCAGAATTATTTCATGACACATAATTTCTATATTTGTTAAAAAAATCTATTATTTAAATCTATCAGTATATAAAAATTGATGTCATACAGAGCTCCTACACGTTGGAGGCATTCTGCCTTTGTTGGGATTATATTTATTATCTTCAGGCAAACTTTTGAAATAGATGATATTTCTTTTAAGTCATTTCCCATATTTCTTTTGGCACATCTCTCCCATTCTCCTGACTTTTCCTGACTTCTGTCTATTAATCAAATCATTTAACTTCCTTGGTATTCAATTTCTTCATCTTTAAAACAAGGCAGTTGGAATAGAGGACCTTTACATCTGTGATCATGTAATTGTAAAATCCATCTCCAAAAACTTCACTTCATAATAACTGAATTTCCACTGGTAGCCAAGTTCACATTGCTCAAAGGAGAGTCTGAAGTTGAAAACTAGATGTTTTGTTATTTCTCATGCAAGTTTGTTCACTTGAAATAACCAAAATCTGTTCAATCAAAATGACTTTAAGGGGGCTATGAGAAGTATGTAGAATTTGTGAGAGGTATATAAATTAGAATATGCACATAGCTTTCTTCTTCCAAAGAAAACAGAAGATCCAAGAGTGGTTTGATCTGAGGGGGGCAGTGTGTACTTATCAGTGGGAAACAGAACCTAAGCACACAACAAATGAGATGAGTCCCAGTAAAGAATGTTTTTTAGTGCATAGGGAAGGAAGGGTCATGGTCACCACTGTCTTTGCTGGTTTTGAAATGGCATCTGGCTGGTAATCAGGACTACAAAGGGATTAAGGAGGAAAAAACAATCTGAGTTCTGTCAGCTTTTGACAAGAAGAGTAGACTATCTTCTTGTCAAAAAAAAGAAAACCGTTTTGTACAGCTTCCTAACAGCATTTCCTTAAGCCTGTTTCTTAATGCAGTCAAATCATAGATAATGAACACTCCCTGAAGACCCTCCTTAAAGAACACTGAATGGATTTTTAAAAGCATTATCTATACTGAATATCTGTTTATTAGAAATGCACAGCTTTTTACATATATACTTCCTTTTTAACTTTTTGGTTAGGTTAGAGACTGATCAATAACTGATCTGTTGAAATAGCTGGAGAAAAATGGAGCTTTCCTGAGGAATTCAGTGTACCTACCATTGCCTAGTTAAGGTTTTCTCTGCTTGAATGGGAAGTACTAAGGATCAGACTTCAAAGCTTATTTTCTTGCCTCTGACTAGAACACAAATACATTTTCTCCTTCAGTCTCTAAGGCACAGAATGTAAGGTAAAATGGACTTTACTTTGGCTATACCTCCAGGTTCCTTTTCATTTCTTTTTGTCTCCTTTGTTTTAAATTCTCTATTAAGATAAGCAACCCAGAGCTCCTGGAACTGCCTATGGTCTTATTTGGAATCTATTCAAATCATTCTCTGTAGCAACCAGAGGGAGCCTCTTAATGGACTAAGATGTTGCCTCCTATCCCAATTCTTTGCATGCTGACTCCCCCATACCTCCCACTGCAAAGAGCTGATGTCTTGAACACTCAGCTTCACTTCTCTGCCATGAGAATACACTTTGTAGCTTTTGTATCTAGGAAAGGGGGACAAACATACACATGCCACCTTCCTTGTGGGGTTGCTTTGGGGAAAGTGCTTTGCAAACTGTAAAATGCTGTGTAAAAGGCAGCTATTATTGACTGTTGTTGTTCTGTCATTTGCTCATGTCTGGCTCTTTGTGGCCCTCTGGATCGGATGCCACTATGGTTTGTGGACTTTTCTTGGCAAAGATAGTGGAGTGGTTTGCCATTTCCTTCTGCAATTATGAGTGTTAGTAATTTTTGTTATTTACATTAGCTATATCACAAGTATGCCTAATTTCAAGAAAACCTAAAATATGAAAAACTATCCTATATAATGTGTAAATGGGGGATTACATATTCTATAAATTCCTCACTTTACAACGTGATTTGTAATAGGATTACTTTATATGACAAGCTCTCCTGGGGTATTTAAAGTATACACACACACACACACATAATATTCACATTTCAATGCAATGTGGGGCAGAAATAGTCTAGCCAAGTCAAATCAAGTCAGTAAGTATTTATTAAATGCTTATTATTTGCTGGCACTATGATAAGTGCTATGAATCCAAATACAAGCAGAAAGAAAGATAGTCTGCCCTCAAGGAGCTTATATTCTAAAGGCAAAATGAAGACAATACATAAAAGGAAGTTGAAAAAAGAATGGCAGAGAAAGTCCAGAGAGAGGAGAGAAGAGATGAAAGTGATCATGTCTTCATTTCAAAGAAGAATGAAGACATGGACACTTTTCTTAAAGTGGAGATTCTGGGAAGAACTAATGAGTCAGAGGAAGGGACTTCAGGGACAGAGTCATCTTTAGGGTAAAGAATCCACATGAGACAGAATGAGCTTTCAGGAAGAGGTGGCTACTGTGACATGATGAGGAAACTATAGAGAGTCACAAGTGTAACATGAAGAATTATTGCATTTAGAATTTGACAAAAATGATCAGTAGAAGAGGGTCAACCTAAGGAGTTGGCTTTGATTTGTCAGTATATACCCCAGCATTCAGAGACTCCAAATGTATACTCTGAGCCTTTTTGCTTTCATTTCCTCCCTGATTTTTTTTCTTAAACTCATAGAATGCCAAGGCTAAAAGTGAACTTTAGAGATTAGCTAGTTCAATCTTTCTATTTTAGAAAGAAACTGAACTCCAAGAAAGGTTAAATAACCTACCCAAATTTGCACAGCTAGTTCATGGCAAGCCAGAACTGAAGTCTCTTGACTTCCAGCACAGTGTGCTTTCCGTGTTACAAGTGCTTTGTTCCATTTTTCATCCTTTGCTCTTGTGGTTGCTCCTTAACCTTTCCACAGATAGAAAAGTGAAATTTGGAGCAGATTCAGGCAGGATTTCCTCTTTTTTTTCTTCACTCCAGTATTTCCTCCTCAAGAATCCAAGAATTCTCCATTCTTTTTGTGCATTCCTTAGAAAAGAAATGTTAACCTGATAGTTCTCTTGTGATAAACCTTGCATTGTATGGAAGAGGTTTGACTTCATGAAATATCCCTGGGAATAGGCCTACAATGATGGGTTAATTACATGTGTATACATACACATACATATATAAAATTATGTAGCTAATATAGTTATTAAATTAATAAATATTATATCTATCTTCCTATCCATCTATCTTTTCATTTAGTACCAGCTGCATTACAGGAGATGTCCCCCACATCCACTATGATGCTTTATGGAGTTGGAGACAATTACTGACAAGAGGATGAGTTCAAACTTTAACTCAGTTTGTCATCTCCAGATCTAAAGGGATCATGACAGGCCATCATATTAGGTCAAATCTAAGAAGATGAATTCAGTGGCGATAAAGGAAAAGTTTTGTACTTGGGTGCAAAAATCAACTTCATAAGTATAAAATGGAGGAGATATAGCTAGACAGAAGTTGTTCTCAAAAAGATCTGGGGGTTTTAGTGAATCATGTGCTTAACATGAGTCAGCAATGTAATGAAGCAGCCAAGGCTGCATTGAGTGGTATAGCTTCCAGATATAGATAGATAGTAATCCTTTGGTAGTCTGTCTTCATCAAATCTCATTTTCAGTTTTGTGTTCAGTTCTGAGAACAGTGTTTTAAAGAAGATATTGACAAGCAGAAGAATGTTTAGAAGAAGACTACCAGGATCATGAAGAGCCTTGAATCCATAACATAAGTGAATCAGCTGAGGTCACACACCATGCTTAACTTGGGCAAAAGAAGAGCCAGGAAGGATATGGTGGTTTTCATCAAGTATTTGTAGATCTCTCCTCTAGAGGAAAGACAAGACTTTTTTTTGGCTGGTCCCAGAAGGCAGAACCAGGAACAATGGGTAGAAGGACAAAAAGAAAAATTTAGTCTTGATATTAGGGAAAACTTCCTAACAATTACAGTTGTCCAAAAATGGAATGGGTTGCCTTGAAAGGTGATGGGTTTCTCTTTGGAAGTCTTCAAGGAGAGCTGGACGACCACTTGTTTAGTATGTTTATGATTAAGAGTCCTTTCATGTATGGGTTACACTAGAAGGTTGCTAAGGTTCCTTCTAATTCTTAAAAATCTTTGATTCTATGACATGCTCATATTTGGTAGTCCTTCAAATTTCATAATGTTTTGTTATGTTAAATAGATCCCAGAAGAGTATAATACTGTTATGTTATTTCTGCTACTCATTTTAAGTTTTTCTGTCAATACACGCTTGTATATCTTGTGTGTCTTCAGCATTTCTTTTGTGTGGAGGAAATAATTAGGTATCCCATACTTGATTTATATTGTATATTGATTATCTTTCTACAACTTCTTCTCCCCCCCCCACTTTGTGAGAGATGTTAGACTTAAGCTTGATCTTAAGTTTTAAATAATTTGTAATACTAGTAGTACTAAATAAAACAATTTAATGCTAACAAAAATAGCCTATTTTCAGTACTGAATTCCTTTATCTACTTATTTGGGAAGTCAATTCAAAAGCATAGACTCTTGTTATTTGCCACCAGATTTTCTGAGAAAAGTTACATTAATATAATAATATTTCAAGGATCTGTGATTTGTCAAGTGGGCATGCTAAAGAGGGAAGGAAGGAGAGAAGGGAGGAAAGAAGGAAAGACAGAAAAAGGGAGGGAGGGAAGGAAGAAGGGGAGAAAGAAGGAAAAAAGCATGAGAAGGGAGAGAGAAGAGAGGATTTATTTTTGGTTAGTATACTGCTAAGCATTCTTTACTAGACAGGTCCACTATGAGCTCTTTGAAAATAGACTTTTTCTGGGGGGAACCTTTCTTTTTATCTCTAGCAGCTAGCACAGTGCCTAATCCATAGCTAGTGCTTAATAAACTTTCTTTGTTTTGGGGTTTTTTTTTTTTTGGCTGACAACTTGCCAAAAATAACTTAACCTTAACCAAATCGCACCATTTTAAGATGTCTTCTGAACAAAGGAAACCTTAGTATCTTTAATGGAAGCCAATTCAGGAATTTTCTTTTTTTCTTTGACAGTAAAAAAAATCAAGTAATATTAGAAATAATGGGCTAGTTTTGAAGAAACTTTGATTTTTAAACTTCATTTTTTATTTAGGATTTTCCTACGTGTATAAAGGGAAGGAGAAAATTAGTGCAGTTATTAGGAGAGTACAGGTTTCAGAAACCCATTTTTCCAATGAAATCATTTTAATTTGTGTATAAGGTAACCAAAATGACCAGAAATATGCTAGAAGACAAGTTTGATATTTATATTTTGAGTGTTCTTAGAACATGTACTTTTTATATTATTAGTTTCTAGAGCAGTGGTTCTGAACCTTCCTAATGTCATGACCCTTTAATATAGTTCCTCATGTTGTGGTGACCCCCCAACCATAAAATTATTTTTGTTGCTACTTTATAACTGTAATTTTGCTACTGTTATGAATTGTAATGTAAATATCTGATATGCAGGATGTATTTTCATTGTTACAAACTGAGAACTGCTGTTCTAGAGTCTTGCTAATAAAGGGTCTCAGACAACTGGCTAAAGATTATAGTTTGCTGTCACTGAATGCATTGCCCATATGGGCATCCAGGTCACAGGCCCAAATTGTAGTTCCAGGGTGAGGAGGAGCACTGGCATACTAGAACAAGTGACCACAGGGGAGCAAGTTTCCTGGTCACAGTTGTAGGGCAGTAAACAGTGCTTCTGATCTCTCATGGACTATAGTACAGGCAAGGAAAGCAATGACTATACCTCTACTTAGATCATACTACCTCAGAAGAACTAAAAACTTACAAATTCCCAGAATTACTCTGAAAACAGCATAGTGAAAAACCTGAAGTTTGGGAAAATGTTTCCTCTACCCCAGAAATAGAGCCCAACTTTAACATAAAACCAGATGGCACAAAACAGGCTGGAAAATAAGCAAAAAACAAACAAACAAACAGAATCTGACCATAGAAAGACACTATGGAGATAGAAAGACACGATGGAGATAGGGAATTTCAAAGAACAAACTCAGAAAATGACAATAATGGCCAAGCCTCAAAGAAAAATGTGAATTGGTCTCAGGAACAAAAAAGAATTCCAGTGAGTTCAAAAAGAATTTTAAAAATCAGATAAGAGATAGAGGAAAAATTGGGAAAATAAATGAGAGTGATGCAAGAGAATCCTGAAAAAAAGAATCAACAACTTGGTAAAGGAAACACAAAAAATGGAAAAGATTATGAAAAAATTCACTAAAGAAAACAACTTAAAATGTAAATTGGTTAAATGGAAAAGGAGGTACAAAAGCTCACTGTAGAGTCTTGTTATAAAATGTGTTTAGGATTCAGGGTGTGGGAGAATGCAATTGACAAGACTTTCCTATGGTAACTATGCTTTACATAGCATCATTGCAGCTAGAAGGGACCTTAGAACTGAACTAGCCCAGGGGTGGGGAACCTATGGTCTTGAGGCCACATCACCTTCTAGGTCCTCAAGGACAGCCTTTTGACTGGGTCTAAGTTTTACAGAACTAATATTTTTATTAAGGGGATTTGTTCTGTGAATTTGGGATTCAGTCAAATGGCTGTACTTGAGGACTTAGGACTACATGTGATCTTGAATTCTCAGATTCCCTAGCCCTGAACTAGTCCAACCCTTCCGTGAAGCATCTCTGAGGAGAAGATTGTTTTTCTTTTCTTTTTTTATCTTTCTTTGTATTTAGGATTTAGCAAAGTGGCTAGCACATAGTCTGTGCTTAAAAATATTTTTTGACTGACATCAATGACATCAGACCTTTGCTTGAAGACCTAGTATGAGAGGGGACCCAAAACTTCCAATTACTTTTGGACAGCTTTCTTTTTTACAGAACTTTGTCTAGCAGTGACCTTAAATTGATCTCCTTGCATCTCCACTCACTGTTCTTAGTTCTGCCTCCTGGGGCTAAGTAGAACAAGTCTAATCCTCTATTGAAGATGCAACCCTTCAAGTATTTGATGTTAACTCTTGTCGTGCTAGTCTTCTCTTGGCTCAACATCCCTAATTTTTTCACCTGTTCCACATATTCTATGACTTCTGGGCCCTTTGCTATCCTGGTCAGATTATTCAACATCATCTTTTTTCCTTACCTATGTGTGTGACTGAATATTTGGGTAAATATATAATATTAAATAGTAAATATGTTCTCAGTTGTTCAAAACCATATTCTGCTAGGAGAAGAAGCATGGCATGAGGAATAATGAGCTGAACTCAAAGTCATGGAGAGCTGGGTTCAGGTCCTCCTTCTGACACATATTGGCTAAGTGGGTTAGGGAGATAGTTAACCTCCCAGTGCTTTAGGAAACTCTAATACTATAATTTTCAGAGAAAGTAAATAATGAGATTTTTTTTTTGGCAAAAAGCTACCAATTAAAATTTTATCTTGGGATATTAAAATTCATAACATCTACCAGCAAGAAATACCTCTTTACATCAATTTCTCCTCCTTTTCTTAGTGATATTAAGTTTGAATTCATGTCATGAATCTTTATCTGCATTCATTTGCACAGTCAATGATTTAGCAAAATCTGAGAGGAATAAGGGCTGTCTCTTTGGTATTTCTACTGTGTTATCATTTTAACATTGAAACCAATGTCCCTGTTTTCTTTTTTGCATTTGCCTAAATGGATTCTGTAAGGAAAACTTGGTAAAACTAATAGGGAATAGAGAGACCTGGGGACACAATGCTAATGTATACTAAGGAAATATGGTTTCACAGTATTTCTTAATAATTAAACTCTTTCCTGCTGGAATTGCATTGTTATCTTAGCAATTATGAAATTCAAGGCACTGCATAAAAGACAATCATGTATTTAAGCAAAGAAATTACATGGCAACTCAGGTCCAACCTAGGGAATTATCATATAAGCCAAAACTGTATTTGTAAGAAACTTTGAGTTGAGTAAGGCAGCAGAGAAAGTCAGGCAATAAACAGGCAGAAAGTCCATATGAGCCAGATTTCAGAGTGGGAGTGGGGAACAGAAGCAAGCAAGATAGAGTCAACCAGCCTAAGACCAAGAGCTTTGGAGAGCTATAGATAATTTTATGCATTGACTTTATAAGACCTATCCCTGACTGACCTGGTCAGCCCAACCCCTAGTAGGTGAGTTCTATTCATTTACAGAGGGCAAGGAAAGATGGCTACAAGCAGATCATTATGCCCTGAGGGCATTCTTTTTAGGGTACAGCAACAATCTCTTGGGAACTCAGTAAATGTTCAACCAGGCAAAAATTGTCCTTATCTACATCGAGAGTCTTTGGTATCAAAGTCTGAAATGGCCTCATTCTATAGTTTGCTTTGGAGCTTCCCAGAAGATTTCATAGCCTCAGAGAGTTCTGCAGGCTCCTGTCCTCATGAGTCTGGTGACTGATAACTTTTGGTGAAGAGGCTTTGACGTCTTCTTTAGAGTATGTTCTCCTTTTCAGGGTCCTGCAATTCTCCAGCAATGGACCTAACACTTTTGCAATTTGGGGCTTTTTAGAAAAGTACAGATATTGTGATAGTTAAGAGCTGGAAAGAGTACCATCCAATTCACTTCATTTCATTTCAGTTCAATTCACCAAAGATTTAGTATTGCTACTTGCAGAAAAAAAAGATTGTCCCTTACTTCCAAGCATTTATAGAGTATGGTTAGGACAGACTATAGAATAAAGCATGGAAAGGCTTACTCTTATATCCAAATTTGGGAATATATGTTCTTTAGAGAATCACAGTGATAATTTCTGAGATAAAAATTGAGTTTATATGGTATATAGGTTTATCTCTCTTTTGGGAGGATGCAGGGACAAAGGTCTTGGAATTATAGCCTCAGATACCAGAGAGGGACTCTAGTTCCTTATTTATTTTTGTCCCCAATGACCCTGCATAGTTTTAGACATGCTTTATCAGTGAGTTCAAGCTCACCTCATTCCCAATTCAAAAGACACACAATATTTTTTAAATTTATTTTGATTAAATTATGCCTAGTTTTGAAGGGCTTAAGATAATTATTGAAAAACCACAGGCCAGTCAGGGATACTGACAGAGTAAGTCCAGGCAAGGCACATGCTATTTCAATTAATTATCTTGTGAATTCCTTCTCCCATCTGCATTCTCTCTATGCTATCTTAATTGGTGGATAATCTCACAATTGTGTGAGTATAGCCCATTATATTTGGCTGCAGTGCAAACAAGGTCACATGGGAAATATAATTTTGATGTGCCAGACTGAACAATTTGTTTCTTAGATCTCTCTTCTAAGTTACCCTGGTGAAAGTTAGCTAACTCAAATGAGACCTTCCCACTACTTTCTTTGTTTTTCCTCAGGCCAGACCTATCATCTACAATGGAAGGTGACAAGGAATTTATATTATCACAGAATCAGCCTTGGCAGTTCTGATTCTGGCAAAATTTAGAGAAATTTCTTTCTTGTCATCGGCATACATACTGTCTTAAGCAGTACCTACTGTGTGGATGATAGAAATACTAGGCTGGGGATACCTATCAACTGAATAGCTATTAATTTTGCAAGTAAGCGAAGTTAAATTATTGAAGAACAAATCAAGTCAAGCCAACAAACGTTATTAAGTCCTTACTATTTGACAGGTTTTGTGCTAAATGTAGGGGATACAAATACAAGTCCTGCCCTTAAAGAGTTTGAAGATAACACACAAAAAGGACCTGAAAAACAGATGTTTTTCAGGGGTATGTGGTAGTGGAATGACTACTATGCCTAAGGGCTTGGTGTTGAAGTCAAGAAAGGTCTTAAATAGCCCTTAAGCATGAATCCTGTTGGTCCTGCTAGGCTATATATTTATATACGTGTGTCTATGTGTCATAGCTAAAATTCAATGTCATAACAGTGTCTGCCAATTGCAGTTCTTTGCAGGAATTAAGGTGTTATTGAGGATCATGTAAACAGCTTTTAGTATTAATAGACAGACTATATTATTAGCACACAGGTTCTCTCTGATAATGGGTACATGTACTTAAAATAGCACAAAGTTAGTTCAAATGCCTGGTGAGGATGGAAACTCTAACTAGGTTTTTCTACATATGTAGTTGTGTTACTCCATCAAGATGTCTGATGTAAACACAGTGAAGAACAATACGTACATTTATTAGTTATGAATCTAGGATTTCATTATTAACTCCAGGCATATATTTTTTTGGCCAATGTCTTCCTCTGTTAGTGTCTATTATAAAATGATGCTCATTTTTGAAACTTTATAAATTTGCATTTCATACAAATATATGTGAGTTTTAGTCATCTTGCCTTTTATAGTAAGGAATATCTGGTCCCAGAATTCCAAGGAGCCATTATAATTAAGACACAGAGAAACATGACTGACACACTTGAATTTATTCTTTTTTTTTTTTTTTTGCTTTTTGGAGGGGGAAGGCGGGGCAATTGGGGTTAAGTGACTTGCCCAAGGTCACAGGGCTAGTAAGTGTTAAGCATCTGAGGTCAGATTTGAACTCAGGTCCTACTGACTCTATGGGCAGTGCTCTATTTGCTGCACCACCTAGCTGCCCCTTTGATTTATTCTTTTTTTTTTTGCTTTTTGGAGGGCAGTTGGGGTTAAGTGACTTGCCCAAGGTCACACAGCTAGGTTTTTTTGTGTTAAGTGTCTGAGGCCAGATTTGAACTCAGGTACTCCTGACTCCAGGGC
>CM053594.1:180999380-181033957 GCA_028646575.1 Pseudocheirus occidentalis
TGTTAAGCCTTGACTCCCCAAGAACAGAGACTATGAAGGATTTAAGGTGGACTGGATACTGTGAGCTTCAGCATGGTATAGGAACTGCACAGAGAGCTGGAGAAGGAAATGAGAGCTGTATGCCTTTGAACCCAGGTGACAGTTTGGTGCATCCAGGTAGGATCTGGGACCATGAAAGAGGATCCAGGGAATCTGAGAGCCTACCTCAGGTCAAGATGAAAAGACTTCTCTGGGTATAGTGAGTGGTGATGGTTTTGTGATGTGAGGTTTTGCTTTGGGACTCACTTTGGGAAAAGTTGTATGATTTGTCCAGATGAGACTCTGGGCAGCTGTTGAGCCCCCAGCTTTGACAACCCAGATGTGGGTGCTTCCCTCTTTGGTAACTAACTAGGTATGGATGTAATAGTCAGACAGCTAGAAGCCCTGTCTGCTAAATTGTGTAATTCATTTGTGATTGTACTTTGTGATTGAATTAAGGACTCTGTGATTAACTAAATGAATGTACTACATAGGGGTGGAGTACTTTGAGTTTTGTATTTTGTGTAACAAGTCTACTTAAGGATGATTGAATGATTGAGTTGATTGATGATTGAGTTACTAAGTGATTGATTGACTAAATGATTGTTCTTAGTTGAAAAGTATGTGACCACTGTGGTGAAAACTATGTGGCCATTTCTGTGATCAGTTGTTGTGAATGCCGTATTTTGATTTTCTGTGATAAGTTGTAGCATTTGTGAATGTTGTCCCTTGATTTACAGTGAATGTTTTGCTCTGATTTGTTATTGAATAAGTAGAGTGTTCACTATACTATGTAATCAGAACCTTGAAAGCTATTCACAGTAGCATTCTTCTAGAAAGTTGCTCATGTTTGGCTTTACACTATCTAACTCACATTCTCCACCACAGTGGTCAATTAAACTTGACTTTAGCCGTGCCCCCCCCCATGACCCAACAATCCAATTTAATCAACATTTATTAATGTCTACTATGTGCTAAGCACTGTGCTAAATATAGAGGGAGGGAATAAAATTAATAAATAAAGACAGTCAATGTTCTCAAGGATTTTACAATCTTGTGGGAGAGTGAGGATGAGGTGAGAAGGGTGAAGACAACACACAAAAGGAGACAGGAAAGTGGAGTGGGGGGAAGAAAGCAGAGAGTACCCAGAATCCAGGGATCTTGTTCCATGGAGTTGAAACCAAACACAACAGCAGATGAAAATCACAGGGCTCTGAAAAATTCCAGTTTCTGCCCTCTGTTAAAGAAGGCATTGGGAGGAATTTGGCACTTCACTCTCCAGCCCTCCAATCAAAGAGGAGAAGGAGGGAAGCAGTGTCTATCAGTGCTTGAGTGAGCAGCCTGGTGATGAGTTTAATATGAGTTTAAAATATGAGTTTAATCTGGAAGGGAATTTTATTCTGTGGAGTTGAAAACAGGCAGAGAAGAGTGAAGTGAGCCCAGAAAGGGCAAATCCAAACATATTCTAAAGACAAGTCCTTATTGTCCCTCATTGTGAGTTCGCTCCATGAAAAGGGCTCTCTCACAACCGAGGAATCTAAATGCTGCAGATTCTATTTGAGAAAAAGGAACTGAAAGATGATCACATCCAAGTCCTGGAACCAGAAGGTTAATTCTGGGAACTTGGGGAATTTTTCTTTGCCCAGTCCAGGTAATACTCTACATATAACTAGACACTTGAGGAAGGATTATACTTTCTCTGCAATAGTTTCTTAAATATGACTCTTCCTTAGAACTGGGTGAGGTTATTTAAATTAACTAGGCTTTTCCCTGAGATATCTGGGGCAGGATGGGTGTACTTGTGCACTTCCATTGCCACTGTACCATGGTCTCCTTCATATTTAGGGGAAATAGAGTATTTATACAATTTATACTTTGACTATCTTTTCTCTAGACCTGTGATTTCAGTGATGGTGGGGGTTACCCACCAATGTAGATCATGATCTATCTTTTAATTTGTGATTTTGTATAGCTTCATGAGGGCACTGAGGTTAAATGATTTTTCCTGGTTGACATAGACAATATAATTGAAGATCTGAATTCAGATTTTGTTTACTCTAAGATCAGCTCTCTAGGCACTATACCACACTGCTTCTTAGCTTAGGTCAAATTAATTTATGCTTTATGAAAAGATTAACAAATGGTGGAACAGGTTACAAGTACAAAATGTCTGGCAATAAGTAGATACTTAATGAATGCTTATTGATGGATTGATTTCTTTCCTTCAGGGAAAGGAAAGTCGACCTGGTATTTGTAATTGCCACAGACAGCATGGTCTTCATAGAGTATTGACAGTATTTAAGTTAGATAAGGCTACTGATCCATTCTCTCACTGCCATTGACATTCTCCCAAAGAACCTTCTGCTGTTCTTGCTCTTCTGTTACTTTATTGTAACAAGGGGGAATCAAATTTATTTTTGAAGTTAACAGAGATTATTTTTATCTTCTGAAGAGGAAAACTCCCTCAGTGGCAGTTTGCTCTGTTATACACAGGGAGCAGAATAATGCTCATATAGACCAAGAATTTCTTTTGGAATTTTTTTTTTGTTAATGACAATTATTATCTCTTCAGAGACTTACCAGTCATTCCAACCTCAGAGCTTCTAGATCAATGATCTGTGAGAAACAATGACATTAGTAAAGGAATAGTTCATATGACAAACACCTGATGGCTTTAGTCAAAAGGAAGCTGACTATTAGTTAGCAGTGTTGCATGGATTCCCTAAGAAAAAGCTAATGTGAACTATATAGTTTAATAACTTAGTGAGGTTCCATCAATATGAGTTCAACCCAGAGAATGTGGAGCTAATAGTCGTATTGTGCTCTGCATTGGTAAGACCATATATACATTACTGTGTTCAGTGGTGGCACACTATTTGAAGAGGAGCTCTGACAACCTGGAGCATGGTCTAAGGAGAGTGACTAGGAGAGTGAAAACATTTGCAACTACACCACATGAAGATTAGTAGAAGGAGCTAGGGGTCCCTGGTATGGGAGGGATCTTAAAAAGTATATGATTGTAACCTCCAAATATTTAAAATATTCTTACGTATAAAGGAGGCTAGATTGATTCTACCTGGCTCTAAAGAGCAGTACAAGAATTGATGGATTGAATTTATAGAGAAGTAGGATGTTTACACACACATATATGTACACAGATTGCATATATATATTTATGTATACACACATATATGAATTTGCACACAATATCTGTATTAATATCTATCTCTCTATCTAAATCTACAATTGGAACTGTCCAAAAACTGAGTGTATTACCTTGTGAGATAGTGAGAAGGAAGGGAGGAGACTGAATGCTCACTTCTCTGGGAGGAGATAGGGCAGGGAACTGGTTTAGATGAACTTCAAATTTTCATTCTGTGATTCTCCATTCTTTATTTCTAATACAAAGAGGCTTGAGAGCTGAGGTGATTCTTAAATCAAATTAAATGTTTAATATTCTTATTTTCTAATATAATTAAGCTAAAACTTAAAGATATTTTTCACTATGCAGTATTCTCTTTGGATTTGTTTTGATCTAGTTTGTTAGTGCCCTTCTTTGTGTCCTGTTATTTTGAATTTTTGCTAAGCCACAGGCATATATTTCCTAGTATGTGACCTAGTTCCATTTAGACTCTAGGGATCTTATATACATACCACTCACAAGCTGAAATAGAAAAAAAAATTCTGTAAATGCAAATTCATCTACTAATTGTAGATCTGCAGGTAGTAAAATGCAAAAAAAGTTTGTGAAATTAAATTGAAAATGTGTACTTTAAATCAAGAAATAGAAATATTATCATTTTCAAAGTGATACTATGAAGACCTTGCTTCATCTTGAGGTAAAATTTCTTTATGTTTATTACTGGGATTATGCGAATAGGTTTGAGGAGAATACATTTTGAAAGTGTATATTCACCAAGTTTCACTGGAGCCTTAGGCCTATTTCTCATTGTCACATGGATAGGAGCATTAATGTAATGGGTAAACAGACACACCCACATCACAAGACTCTTACTTGCAGATTTTCCAGCTTGGTGGATACTTCCTGAGCTTGTTCTACCCTAGACTAAAGGCTACCTCCATGTGACAATGAGAAATAGGGGTAAGGCTCCAGTGAAACTTGGTGAATATACACTTCCAAAATGTATTCTCCTCAAACCTATTTTCATAATCCCAATAATAAACAAGTCCCAAAAGCCAAATTAAATGTGGAATTAACATATATGTATAAGACAAAGAGTCATGCCCCCATTAGATTCTAAGTTTTTCTCCTGATTGATTATAAACTTCTTGCAGACAGGACTGTCTTTTGTCTCTTTTTCCATCTCCAGTGCTTAGCACAGTGTCTGAATTCATGAATTGAATTGAATTAAAATTCCCTAAAGCATAAAGGTTAAAGAATATGAACAAACAGTTCTCAAAAGAAGCAACAACCACATGAAAGATTATTGCAAATCACTAATAAGACAAATGCAAATTAAAGCAACTCTGAAGTTTCACCTCATACCCGGAGAAATTAGAAGAAAGCAGAATATGGAGGTAGAAGGGAACCAATGATGGAATAACTATGTTATACCAATATACTGTTGGCAGAGCTATGAATTGGTTCAACCATTATATAAGGCAATTTGGCATTATTCTTCTAAAAAGTGACTAAGATGTTCATACTCTTTGACCCAGAAAATCATTATTAGTCATATGCCTCAAGGTTAAAAACAAAAAATAGGGCTGGTGTGAACTTTATATAAATCAAAATATTCATGGCAACACTTGTTATTGCTGCAAAAAACTAGAAACAAAGTAAATAACCATCAGTTGAAAAATTATTATGCAAGTGATGATACATGAATATAATATAATATTAGTATATCATAAAAATGATCACTATGAAGAATTCAGAGAAGCATCAGAAGATTGTACATAAATGGATGCAGTGATATAAGCAGAACTCAAGAAAACAATACACACAATAACATAACAATGTAAATAGAAAGCACAGTAAAATTGCTATAAAATAAAATTGATCTGCCTTGGTAAAGGGTGTTTCCTCAGTTAGGGGTTTGCTATACCAATGAATTCATGAGTTGAGACTCTACCCCTCTTCTTCATCAAGATAACCTGAGAGCCATAGTACATTGGTATTATACCATGGTCTGTTTTCCTGGAAGGAATAGGAACCCTTCCTCATGAAAGGCAATTCATCAGGAAATAATTCTGATCTTCATTTTCTAGGAACAAGAGTACTTAGTGATGATCCTTAAGTAATCAGGAGTTCTGCTCTTTGAGTTCTAACCGATTAGAAGAAGCCCAACTAACAATGCCAACATATCCCTGTCTCCTAATAGTTGGGAAGTCCATGTGACCTCTTATAACTAGTTCTAATAGATTTTTAATTGTCATGATCTCACATTAGGTATTTGAAGAATTGGATCCAATCTAGATGTTAAAAGTACCTCTATAAACTGAAGTCAGAACAGAAGAAAAAGGGGGGGATTTGAAACCATGCTATCAAAAAATCATTTGAAGGGAGGAAGGATTTCTGACCTGGAGAAAAAAATCACTTAAGGGAAGCACATGTATAGTTCCTATCATTCAATGAGGCTTTTTCTGATGACATTTATTGAATAGCTAATAGACATATTCTTATCCCTTCTTTATAGACATCTTAATATATATGGCATTGGACTTTGTACCATGAAGACCAACATTCAACTTTCACCTCTGAAAGGTGACCTTAGGTAAAATATCTAAGTGACTTCAATTTTCTCCTCTGTATAATGAACAAGTTGAACTAATTAACCTCTTAAATTCCCTTCCAGTTCTAAATTTTTGATCCTATGATCCTTATTACTACTTTAGTATGTGTAAATTTTGTCAGAGATGCATTCTTTCAGGGAACAAATCTAGATCAAAATTGTACTAGGAGTACAGACTTTGGAAGAAAACATCTTTTTCAAACTGATTTTTAATTACAGTACTTTTAGATTACTATTTATTTAAGTATTCCAAGATTGCAATGTTGTATGATGTGCAACTATATAAAATAAATTGTGGAATATTGATATTGAAAAGATGGACTTTTATAGAAGTAAGTAGTTTGGGATCATTGAAAGTACTGCATATAAAACAACTCTGAGGCAGAACCTCATACCTATCATAGTGGCTAAAATGACAAAAAAGGAAAATGTTGAATGCTGAAAGGGATGTGGAAAAACTGGGACACTAATGCACTGCTAGTAGAGTTATGAACTGATCCAACCATTCTGGAGAACAATTTAGAACTAAGCCCAAAGTGATATAAAACTGGGCATTAGAAGAATATATATATATATATATATATGTATATATATGTGTGTGTGTGGGTATGTGTGTGTGTATATGTATATATGTATATATGTGTACCTGGGTATTTGATCCAGGAATGCCACTGCTAGGTTCATATCCCAAAGACATCCTCCCAAAAGGGAAAAGGACCTATTTGTACAAAAATATTTATAGCAGCCCTTTTAGTGGTGGCTAAGAATTGGAAATCAAAGGGATGGCCGTGATTTGGGTGGTGGTATATGATTGTAATGGAATATCATTGTGCTATGAGAAATGACAAGTAGGATGATTTCAGAAAAACCTGTAAAGATTTACATGAACTGATGCATAGTAAACTGAGCAGAACCAGGAGAAGGTTGTACACAATAACAGCAATATCATTCAACAAAAAATTGTGAATGACTTAGCTATCCTTGGCAATACAATGATTCAAGACAATTCCAAAGGAATAATGATGAAGTATATTATCTGAATCCAGAGAAAGAAGTGATATTGATTGAATACAGACTGAAGCAAGCTATTTTTTTTACCATTCTTTCTCTTATTTTTTCTTTTATTTGAGTCCTTTTGTACAAGATGACAATATGAAAGTGTTATACATAATTGCATTTGCACCACCTATATCTCATTACTTAGCATCCCAGGTTGGGGGGAAGGGATGGAGCAGAGAATGATAGAACTTGCAACTCAGAACTAAATAAAAATGTTAAAAAAGAAAAAGAATGTACTACATAATTTTCCAAATGTGTTCTAGCCTTATTTCTTCCTAATGTACTCAGTTCTGGTATTTGGTGACAATAATCAATTTAGAGTAAAATAAACACTATTGTCTATTATGATTAGAATAGATCTCTCAACTTCTCAAGTACCATTTTCATTTTCTTAACTAGGACATTGGACACTGAGGTGGTGATGTCAAAATGTAGTTGTTCCACTATCAAAACTGATGAGAACAGAGTACTCTAGAAACTCTAGCAGATACAATGACATATTAAATTCAGACCCAATAATTCAATTCAGTTCAGTTCATTTTTGAATGTATACTGCTTTCTACCAATATTAGGTGTTATACATTATACAAAGTAATGCACTTAAGAATTTTGCAAACCATATCAATTACATATAATTTAAAAGGGCATTTTGTCAAAATATTTTAGGTTTGAATTTTTAAGACTACCAGGTAGGAAGCTATTTTCTTGATCATCCTGGGTCCTTCGAAGAAGTTCTGGGCAAGAATGGTGATCCCTGGCTGATGGATTCATAGTCTTGTGATTCAACTATTACATTGCTGCAATCAACTGAGTCAAAGAGATCAGGATGCCTTTCCAAGTGGATTGTGTCTCTCCCCCACAATTTTATGATGAAATCCTTTATTACAACAACTAAACAAAACAACTTTGAATGACTATTTTTAATCAGCGATGTATAGTTTAGAGCAGGATATAAATACAGACATTTAATTACAAGTATATACTTTGACAGTTGTGAATTTTAATCCCTTTCCTCTCTTTTCTCTTCAAAACTTTAAAATGAAAAACTCTAGCTTTTTCTCTCATAGAACTTATTTCCCTAGTGTCTGAAGTTAAATTCCTCCACCTCTCATAACTTCTCTGGTGCAGGTCTTTCCTTAATAACTGCTTTTTACTGAATCAGGAAAGAGCTTAAGCCATCTTTCGACACTGCAGCTCTAGGTTCCTGCCCCTTTCCCCCATGACAAAGAGCAAAATGAAAAGGATGCTGTCGCACATTGTGTATGTATTTAACTCTTTTATGATTAGATCGTTCTAGTCAGGAATCCTTTCCTTTCATCTCCCCACCTCTATTTTTCTTAGTGCTAGCCCTTGAACTTCTAATTTATGAAGCCTAATTTGCATTGAATGGTTTCTTAGCAACCATCAACAGCTCAGCATTAAATTCTTTGGCTTTCCACTAAAGAGACTTAATATAAAAGAAATCTAAGTTTATTGTAGCATTTAGTGATTTAAATAATGTATCTAAAATCTAATATAGTTAGAAAATATGTACATTTATACTAACTCCATAAGAAATTTTCTGAAAACTATGATGGGTGTCCTAGGGACTAAAGCATATGTTCAGCAATAGCAATGTTTATTAGATTGTTTATGTTCACCAGTTACATGTATATTTATAGAAATCCATTAAAATTTTAAGTAATGATACGTATTTTTAAGGATGTTAGTACTAAAAGCCACAGACAAAATGATTAGATCAATAAACTAATCTTGCTTCTCCTAATTCTCTTACTAGACCTCAAACACTTCTGTCACTCCAAGGATGCAGCCTCTGAACAGTCAGTAGTTCAATGTTTACAAAATGACAACAGAGGCAGCTTCTTAGCAAACACTCCTTGGAGCACAAGATTTAAATAGAACCACAGAAGCTTAGTGAGTGGTGGTGACATGCTTTACAATCAACAATGACCAACAGAATCTGACTTTCCCAGTTATGAGTTTCAAAGTGAGCAAATCATTCTTTATTTCTATTCCTGCTGTTTATTAGTCACTTCATGACCCAGCAACAGTAAGACTGCTTTCATTTTAACCAGTGCAAAATCTGAGGCTAGTGATCTAATCATAGAACCACAGAGTTGAAAGGGATATTGTTGTACATCCTTTGTTTTCAAAGAGAACCAATGATGTCACAAGGGTAATGTCTCTACTTGTGTGAGAATTGGATTTAAATGAAGTAGAATTGTGAAAAATTTTGTTAACTTCACCTTTTTTTCCAGAGTCATCAAAGTCCAGTGGCAAGGCAAAAGTGAAGACAACTGGCAATGACCCAGGATGCAGTGGATGACCTTGGCATATTTGATGTCTGGCCAAGCTCTAAGCACTCCACAACACTTGCTTCAGCCACCTTCATGGCTATTTTCATTCACCCTTTCTGCTAGGGGAAATCTTCACATGCTTGGGGATGACTTACCCTTAATTCCCCAAGGTTACCTTCAACCCTTTGCTAAACCCAGCACATTTGCTAAGACAGTTTTACAGGGGTGTTACCACTGTGCACGAATACTACAGCTTATTGGAGCCACAGATGAGAGTTGGGTGGCAGGTGGACACCAAAGATAGAGGAATAGCCCTGAAAAGGTCTTGGCAAACCCTCATATGAGAAGTGCTAATACCATCATCTTGTTCAACTTTTACTTGGATAATTGACACTTATATTAGTATATTAACAAAAATCTCCCTTTTATACATCCAAAGAGCTATCTAAACTTTATTCTAAGACCTTCAGTAAGGGAAAATTCACTACCTTACAGAATCCCAGGCAATATTTGTAGAACTCTTATTTTTAATGAATTTTTATGTCAACCCTAAATTTTACCCTTTTCAGCTTCTACCTATTGTTTCTATCTCTGCCATCCTAAACCAAGCACACCAAGTCCAATCCTTCTTGTGATATGTTTTGAATTACATGAAGTCAGAGGTATGTTAGTAAATGTTTAACAGCTGTTTCTTTATCAAAAATACTTGCAAGACATAAATTTTTAAAATACAAACTTTAAAGCTTAATCTGCATTAATATTTTCTCCATTACTTTCTTAAGTCTAGAAAGTTGAAACACAATAAATCATACTCTGATTTATAATATTTGCTGATTTCTGAGGCATAAATGCTTATACTGAAAATTTAACAATTACCTGGAGAACTAGTAGGAACTACATCGATCACACCCATGATTGAAAGCAGATATAATGTCTGTCCCTCTCCTCTTGTCCCCAATTTTCTCTTTTCTAAGCTACATATTACCAATTCCTTTAACCAATATTTATATCAACATGTTTCATTATTCTGATTTCCTTCCTCTGGATAATTTTAAGCTGATTATAATATTCTTCTAAAAACATGGTACCCTAAGATGTAAATATAACATTTCATATGTGTGAGTAGGGATAATGTAGTGATACTGATACCTTTTTGGGCAATGGATAAAGTGCTGCGACTGGAGTCAGGAAGACATAAGTTGTGACCTCACACAGTCACTAGTTGTATGACCATGGGCAAGTCTCTTTTTTTATTCATGGACAAGTCTCTTAATGCTGTTTGTCTCAGGTTCCTCAACTGAAAAATAAGCTAGAAAAGGAAATTGCAAACCACATTAGGATCTTTTCCAAGAAAACCTCAAATGGGGTCACAACAAGTTGGACACAACTAAGCAACAACAATAATACCTCTGTAGACCTGGACAAAGTATCTATCAGATAGTTTTTCTTCTACCTGCTCCCTCTTTCAATATTTACAGAGTATAGATTCTATGTTATTTTGAATTAGGGATGTTTACGTAAGACCTAAAGCTCCAAGGAATTCCACCAGTACAGTGTCTGGAAGCCATTTCTAAACTGATCACATGTGAGTTTGCGTCTCTCTCTGAATGAGCATCTCTAACATTGTCCCAAAGGAGATAAAATAAGCACTTGTGTTCCTGAGAGAGGTAGGAACCTTGATTGGGAGTGCAGAGAACTTCTATTTTTATTATTTTTTTATTCTTAAATGATCTGGGAAGGAAATGGGACTGATCTGAACTGATATCTATGTATGCATGTATGTATGTATGAACGTATGTATGTATGTATGTATGTATCTATCTATCTATCTATCTTTCTTTCTATCTATCTATCAGGCAAAATATCATACTGAAAACAACACTATATTTGTTGTCTGAGCACTTGGGTTTGATTTCTGTTTTGTTTCTTAATTGTCAGCTTCCTGTGTTTGCAGTGGTTATATACTCTATACCTGCCACTAATTCTCTCTTCACTCCTGTCTCTTGGCTAATCTCTCTTCATTAAAGATGAAGAAAACCTTTCCTGATTCCCTCAACTGCTAGTGCCCTTTCCCCCAAGTTGACATATATTTAACTCTTTATATTTCTTTATGTTTATTCCTTGAATACTTAGATATTTGTACTTCTTATTTCTCCCCTTTAGAATGTGTTATTTATAAATGGTAACTGTTTCATTATTTTTATTCGTATCCCAATACAGTGACTGAAACATAGTAGATGCTTGATGAATGTCTGTTGACTAATCAAAGTTACTGAATTTCTCCATCTTGGTGATGAGGTTGGACTAGGAAATATTTATTTTCCCAAATAGGGCTACATTCACTGGACACGTTGTGAACAAAGGAGACCATGGAAATATGACCTCAAAGCTATTTTATTAGCTTTTTGTTTGAGAGTGTGACTATCTCCCTGTTTCTATTACCAAAAAAGGGTAACAGCCAACATTTAGAACATCAAAGGAAGACTATAGTAACATCATAAAGAAAGAAGATTCTACAACCATAGTAACACTGGAGGACTTATTTTTTCCCATTTTAAAATTTCTGAACATAAAGATTTCCACATGCATAGTAGAACAGAAAGAGCACCATAGGTGAAGCTGTGATTTTATTATGTATAGCATGATTTTCTTTGAAAGTGTATAAAAATTCAATATGTTACTTTCAATGGTTTCCTTTTTGTCTGTTTCTTTTTGTTCTCTGCTGGACACTTTGAAAACATAATGACTTATTCTCCAAGAACTTGTAGCCCACAAAAACATACTTATAGCAACCCTGAGAAAGCATCTTATTTATTTGTCTCAAACATTTAAGTGTTGATACATAGTATTGAGAATGAAAACAGCTAGTTAAAGGAAAGAGATGTACTGAAAAGGATATTGTGAGGCTCAAATAAGATAATGGATAATAAAACATTTTGCAAACCTTAAAAGGCAAAATAAATGCCAAAATGTTATAATCATTATTAGCCTCCACTTACCAGGTCTCTAGTGTGGCAACAGTTTCATTCCTTGAGTATTCTACTGTACTTCTGACCAACATAAGCAATATTTCTGTAACAATACAGGAGTGCTGGTAAATGTTTAACAACCAGGCTTTCTAGAAAAAAATTCATATAAACTTTTAAATTTAATCTATATTAATGCACTTTCTTTTCCAGATAATCAAGGAAACAATATATCATGTTCTTATTTGTAGTGGTTTCTGATTTGCATGGTATAAATGTTTCCACTGAAAATTTAACACTCTCTCCTGAGAGCCTCCTAGTGCTGGCCACAGGATACCTGTGTGTTGATCATATGTGAGAACAAAGGATACTTTATAGATAGTCTGTGAACTCTATTGGTATCTTCATAACAAAAGGGAAAGCAAGTAAAACTCAGAATTTTGAGTAGATCCTCTGTGACTAGTTCATTAGAGGAACTGGACAAGAGTGAGAATAAGCAAAAGGATAAGCTTGGTCATATCACAAAAAAGTAAATCCCTATCAATTCAATGCAGAGAATTCCTAAAGTATCTCTACAATTAACCTATATTTTGGGTATGTCTGTCAGTGGCTGGTAAGGTTTGAATTAAGAAATAACTTTTTCATGCTTTTTCCATGTATCTAATTAAGGAAATACCATAGTCACCAAGTTTATTTAGTTACTAAGCATTTACTGAGCACCCACTGGGAACAGACCCATGTGTTAGATGTTAGAAGCAAAGGCTATAAATAACCCTTGTCCTCAAGGAACTCACAGTCATCTGGTCAAGTAGATAAAAATACATCAGACATGAGAAAAAGTATAACTACGTATCAAAAAGGGAAAAAAAGATATGCAGACAAATCAGGGAGAGTGCATATGTACCAAGGAGATGTAGGGGAAAGAATAGTCAAAACTTGGAGGAATGAATAGGGCCTGATATACTTGACAAAACCCTGTGAAGGTAGGACATAAAGAAGGTAAAAGGGGCTTGAGAAAACATTGTGGATAAAATGAAGGGTGGGAGACAGGATTTTTCAAGTTTGATGGAGGGATCAATTACCAGGATAACTCAGCTAGAACAGAGGGAGTCTTTGTCACAGAATTATGAGATATAGTTATAGAGAAATAAGGTTAGAGTAGAGAAAGATAGCTGGTAGAGTCCCATTAATGCTAGTCTCTGGAGCTTGGATTTTTCTTAATAGACATCAATAGGGGTCCTTTGTAGGTTCTTCAACAGTGGAACATGATGAAAATCATGTTTCAATAGCATAAAGGCATTATTGCCCGGTCATCAGAGAGCCAGACTTGAAATCAGGAATACCTAGGTTCCAGGCTTCACTCTGACACATACTAGTTATGTGAATCTGGACAAGTCATTTAACTTTTCAGTGTCCCAGGCAGCTCATTAAATTAGTAAGTCACAAAGTAGTTTTGATATACACTAGAAGAAGGCATTTCTGAGAGTTCCTCACACTAATGAAATCATAGGCCTCTCCCAGTATGAAAACGAACAACCTATCAGCATCTGTATTCCAGTAAAGGATGAATTTAAAGGTGGAAAAACTGGAATTGGAGTTGGGAAGAAAAGCAGTAGCCTTCTGTTTTGGTTTATAGAAAGGTGATAAAGGCCTAGATTTTGTGATGTGGATATAAAAATAGAAAAAAAAATTCCAGATACATTTTAGAATAGAATCTATAACACTTGGCAACCAGAGTTAAAGTACAGGTGTCAATGGACTACCCAAGTGGAGATGTCCTATAGGCAGCTAAAAAGTTTGAGACTACAAATATCTACAAATTTTGTGTAACAGAAGAAAGTTTGCCTTATTGGACAACGTCACTGCTCTTCAGACAATTGCAAATTCTCTTTCCTTGCTGTTCTAAATGTTATTTAGCTTTCAATGATTTTGACAAGAGTAACTGGAGTTCACATAGAAAAATATATCAATGTCTATGGTAACAAAAACTGTTCTTCAAACCTGAAAACATGTTCAGAATGCATACTCTATTTCTTTTCAGATACCAACATTTAATTCAAAATTTCTCTTTCTTCCTCTTTCTATATTCCCCGTTTCCTAATTTCCCCCATTCTAAAAGATATCAATTTTAATAAGACTCATTAAAAAAACTCATTCAAATCAAGTCTAATTTTATTGGTTATGGCCTTGCCAATTAGCTGGGGTACAAAAGTTAGAAACTGTCAGCTATACCACTGTGAGGCATTGAACATCTAATCAATCATTGTAACCTCTCAGCACCTTTGCCGTGTCTAGAACTGGAGATTATGTGTAAAATGCTCAAATAACAATTCTACAGCTCTTCTAAGGATTAAAAAATACTTCTTTTTACGTAAAACACACCACGGCTCTTGCTCAGACACTGGAAATTAAAATTTTTAATTAAGGGTGATGACCTCATCGTATGTCAAAATTCATGACAAATAAGTGACTGGTTTTTGATTTGTGTTTGAGAAAGGGTTACAAGAGGAAATAAGAGTGGAAAGAGGTTGTTGACAATAGTTATTGACTAAATGCTTTAATGTGCCTGGCAGAATTGTATTAGTAAATGAGAAATCTTATACAATCTATTATTTGTTGGAAATTAGCATCCCTAATAATCTACAGAAGAAAATGGAAGAGAAGTTATTTTCTAGTTTCTAATTATTTTCCAAATAGGACATAGAGAAGTGATTAATTATTATCCTTTGCAGGGATTTATAAAATCCAGAATCCCTTCTTTTTTAAAAGTGGAAATGAAGAAAGCAGAATGTTTCTGGGAATTCTACTTCACCTCATCAACTGCTTTCTTCCTAACTTCCCTCTTCCTGTTATCTTCTCAGTTATCTAAACTCACAACCTAGGTGTGATACTATTTTTCTCACCCTCATCCACACACGTATCCAATTAATTGCCAAGTGCTATAAGTTCTATGTTTATAATACTTCTCATATATGCATCTTACTCCCCTTTGACCCTTATATAAGCCCCTATCACCTCATACCTTAACTATTGCAGTAGTCTTCTTGTTGGTTTATTTGCCTCAGATCTCTCCATATATCCATCACTCAGTTACCAAATTAATATTCCAAGACAAAAGTCTAACCGCAACATATTCTCATTCATTAAATTTCAATGTCATTCCATTACCTTCAGGGTCAAATATAAAATCCTCTATTGTACTTTTGAAGCCCTTCATGACATGACCACTTCCTACCTTTCCAGAGTTCTTATTTCTTATTCTCTTCCATATCCTCTAAGATCTAGAAATGCTGACGTCCTTGCTGTTCCTCAAACATATACTACATTTCCTGACTCCAGGCATTCACTGGCCGTCCCCCATGCCTGGAAATACCTTACTCATCTCTTCCCCTTGCCTTCCTTCAGGTTATCAAAGTCCCATATTTTTGAAGAAGCTTTCCCAGTCCTTTTCAATCTTACTACTTTGAGATTATCTCTGATTTATACTGAAGGTATGTTGTTTATGCATAGCTATTTGCATTTTGTCTGGTTCATTAGACTGAGCTCTTAGACACCAGGGGCAATTTTCCCCACTTTTTGTGGATTCCCAGCACTTTGTTCAGTGGCACAGAGTAGGGCCTTAAGAAATTCTTGTTGACTTGCTGGCAAGGAAATTCCTTTTTTAATACAAGTCAGGGCTATAATTATTTTCCTTTCTATCTGACATTCCAACTTGCCTTGAGTATGCTCTTTCTTATTTCAAGTCATTCTTTAAATTCTGTTGCCACTCTCCATTCCTTTCCTTTTGCTGCTTATTTTTGATCTTATGTGATGCTTTATTACATTATCTTGATCATTAAATACCCTGAAGATCCCACATACAGTGTGTTTCCATATCTGGGTCGATTTAGAAATTACATGGGTCACTTTAATTTATATTGGATCTAAACCCTCTTTTATTTTGGATGGGTTATGTAATTTGTAATTAATTTCCTTTGCCTTTATTTTAAACTAACCCTCTTTCCACAGTGGGGAAAAACTGAAAAATTTATCCCTTGCAATAAATACACAGTTAAGCAAAAACAATTATGAAACAAACATTAAATGTACATAAATACACATTGGCCTTATCCAAAAATTCATGTATCACTGCTATTTTGTTTATCATGTCTCTGTAAGGGCAGAGATGAAATTCTAAATCATTTATCCTCAAAAACATAGTTGATCATGGCAATGATCAGATGCTTAAGTCTTTCAAAATTGCTTTTACAATGTTTTTTAGTATGAATTCTCCTCTTAGTTCTTCTCCCTTCACTCTGTACCATTTCAAGATAAGATTCAAGTGATGTCCCTGTCCCCTAGAATATCTTTTTTCCCCTTCCCTCCTTTTGTCTTTTAAAATTATCACAATATAACAAAAATAAATTTCAGGTTCTCTATCTCATTGGACTCCCTTTATGATTCCTGCTGACAATACAGTTTTCAGAGGATGTTTACTTCATCTCCCTCTCACTCATTAGAATGTGAACATCTCATCATTATAAAATTTTTTCTCCTTGTTTGGTTGTGTCGACCCTTTTATTGTATTTACATGCATGTTTGTATTTCAAAGTTTCTAATCAGTTCTAGTCTTTTAAATCAGGGATGCTTGGCTGTCTACTATTTCATTTAAGGTCAGTTTCCCCATATACTCTTTTTTCCCAATGTAATTTATTCTTGGTTGTGAGCCTATATTTTTTGCCCTTTAGAATACTGCATTCCATGTTCTCTGCTCCTTTCTATTTATAGCTGATAAATCTTGAGTAATATCTACAGTGGTCTTTCAGAATTTAAACTCTTTATGGCTACTTACAGAATTTTTTATTTGATCTAAAAGCTGTAGGTTTTTAGCTATGATGCTCTCAGGAGTGTGGATTCTGGGGTTTCTTTCAGGAGGCGACCAGTAGATTCTTTTCCATTTTCACTTTTTCTTCTATTTCTTATCAAAATGTATTGTTGGATGCTGATTTCTAGTATATTCTGTTATCATCATCCATTTGATGGGTAAGTCAATCTCATTCCCTTTTATAATTTTGATAATTATTTGTTAATTTCTTTCATCCTATTTTATACTTTTTTACTCTTTTTGTTTCCTGACCCACTTTTTAAAGAAAAGACTGGTGAGAGAGGAGCATGCTAAACATAAGTACTTTAGGTTTGATGAAAATTGCTTCTGTCATCCTTCTCCTCTTTTTCCTTAGCTCAGATTCTAATCATACTTTTTTTTAAAACCTTTTTTTCTCTTAACAAACTCAGCACAATGCATTCTCTGAGATTAGAGCTTATTGTACTTAAGAATAATCTTTCTCTGAATCTACCCTCCTTATTACATTCTCTTCTTTCTCCCCATTCCCTCCTATTTCACTGGTAAGTTAGGTATTTTTCTACACCTTTCTCTCTCCCTCCCTCCCTCTCTCCCTCTCTGTCTCTCTTTCTTTCTCTCTGTCTCTGTGTCTCTCTCTCTGTCTCTCTCTCTCTGTCTCTCTCTTTCTGTGTCTCTGTCTCTTTCTCTCTTTCTTCCCCTCCCCTGCCTCCCCTTCTCACCACAGCAGGATCTCTATGTGTGTATATGTATATGCACACACACATATGTACATGTATATGTACACGTGTATGTGTATGTACATGTGTATATGTATAGGCATACGCACAACATGTATATGTATATACACATGTATACATATATACATACACATGTGCAAACACACACATATACACACATGTATATATACATATACATATGTATATGAATTCCTTTGTGATATCATATTCCATAATCTCTGCTTCTTTAAAATGGTAGTTGCTAAATTTTCTGTGGTACTGCATCTTCCTTGTTTTTTTTAAGCTCTTTCTAGCTTCCCATAATATGTTTTCTTTGAACTAGAAAGTCTAGATTGTGGCTATGACATTCCTGGGAGTTTTTATTTTAGAGCCTCTTCCAGGAGCTAATTGGTAGATTCCTCTATTTCAATTTTGCCTTTTGGTACTAATAGATCTTAGTATTTTAAATAATCTTTTGAAGTTTTAATTTTTCAATTAACAAGTATTTTTTATTAATCTGTTTCTACCTCAATTTCTGCCCCCATTGAATAAATAGAAAGAAAATAGGCCTCAATACATACTGCATAGTCTGGCAAAAAAAATTATCATAGCAGCCATTTATGAAAATGTATTTCTCTTTCTGCATTTTAAGTTAGTCACTTCTATACCAAGAAATGAGTAAGATGTTTCATTTTGGGGGGGGGGGTTTGAGTTGATCACAATTCTAAAGTATTTTTTAAATAACATTGTTACCTTTATGTAGATTGTTCAAATTTTGCATACTTTACAGTTAGTTCACAGAGGTCTTTAAAGTTTCCTCTGGAATTGTTCATTTCATCATTTTTTGTTGCATTGTAATATTCCATTATATTCATATGCCACTTTTTTTAGTTGTGCCCCAACAAGAAGTCCTTCAACCCCTTAGTTTCCACTTTTTTGGCTACCACAAAAAGAGATTCTATAAATATTTTCATAAACACAGATCTTTTCCCTCTTTCTTTGAAATAGAGACTTAGTAGAACTTCATCAAGGAGATGGAAGTTTGGTAATTTTTTGGATTTAATTCCAAATCCCTTTCCTCATTGTTAAACCAATTCACAGCTCTGCCAATGGTACATTAACATACCTGTTTTCTCATAGCCCTTCTAACATCTATCATTTTCTTTTTTATCAATATCTTTTCATCAGTTTATCATTGTCTTTTACCAACCTGATAGCATTATTTCTTTTTTTAAACTGCTTTTTAAATTCATGGAATAAAACAAGCATTTTTAAAGCAGTACAATAAAAAAAGATTGCACATGAAACACAAATCTACTATGCACAACTTGCTGTTCCTTTCAAACATACAACAAAAACATCATGTAAATTTTTTTCTTCCCTCCCCACAACCATTGTAGAGATGGTTACCATTAGACACAAATAGACATATGAGTGTATCTCTCTGTGTGTATTTATGTGTGTGTGTGTATTTGTATATGTATGTGTATTGTAGTTCTACATATATTTCTATTTATCAGTTCTTTCTCTGGATGTAGGTAGCATCTTCATATCCTTTATAGTTAATTTGGGTATTTATAATAAACAAAATAACTTACTCAAAATCATTATTTTTTTTTGCCTTTTTTTGAGGGCAATTGGGGTTAAGTGACTTGCCCAAGGTCACATGGCTAGTAAGTGTGTGAAGTGTCTGAGGCCTGATTTGAACTCAAGTTTGCCTGACACCAGGGCTGGTTCTCTATTCACTGTGCCACCTAGCTGCCCCCAAAATCATTCTTAAACAATACTGCTGTTATTATACATAATGATCTCTTGGTTCTGTTCATGTCACTCTTCAATATTTAATGCAAGTCTTTCCTAAAATCATTGAACTGATAGTTTCTTAGTATTATATCACAATCATATATGGCAGCTTGTTCAGCCATTCTCCATTTGATGGGCATCCTTTCAATTTACAGTTCTTTGATACCACAAAGAGAGCTGCTACAAACATTTTAGAACATTGAAGTTCTTTTCCTATTTCCCTAATTATCTTTGAAAATAGACCAAATAGCAGTATTGCTGGGCCCAAAGGTATAGGAAGATTAATAACTCTTTAGGCATAATTCCAAATTGCTCTCCAAAATGTTTGGATCAGTTCACAATTCCACCAACAATGAATTAGTTTCCCAATTTTTCCATATCCCCTCCAATGTTTGTTACGTTCTTCTATCATTTTAACCAGTTTGGTAGGTGTAAAATGATATCTCAAGGTTGTTTTAATTTGCATTTCTCTAATCAGTAATGATTTAGAGCATTTTTTTCATATGACTATAAGTTGTTTTGATTTCTTTGTTGGAAAACTTCCTGTTCATATTCTTGGACCATTTATCAATTGGGGAATGACTTGTATTCTTACAGATTTGATAAAGTTATTTATACATACTTGTATACATGAATATACATATGTGTATTTAGGTGTATGTATACATATGTGTATTATATTAGATATAAGACCTTTATCTGATAAACTATCTATAACCCCCCCCATTTTCTTATTTTCTTTTGATCTTGGTAAATGGTGTAAAATATTGGTTTATGACCAGTTTCTGCCATATTGCTTTCCACTTTTCCCAACAATATTTTTTTTACCAAATAATGAATTCTTATCCCCAAATCTCAAGTCTTTACACTGAACAAATACAAGGTTATTATGTATATTTGCTGCTGTAAATTGTACATCTACTCTGTTCTACTGATCTATCTTTCTATTTCTTATCCACTTCCACTTAGTTTTGATAATCCTGACTTATAACACAGTTTAAGATCTGGTACTGCTAAACCTCCTTCCTGTATAATTTTTTTTCATCATTTCCTTTAATCTTGACTATTTGGTTTTCCAAATGAATTTTGTTAATATTTTTTTCTAATTCACACAAAGTTTTGATTACTATTTGTGAATTTCCTTCCATCTTATTTTTACTCACTATTTTTCTTCTGTGAGTGAGCTGGGATACTGTTTCTTCTTACTCCACCATCTTGGCTGATCTCCCCATTAAGAAAAATGATAGACTGCATGCGGAACTTCTAAAACAGGGAATAACTTAATGGCCCTACATCAGCTTCAAAAGAAATCTTAGATGATCGTAAGGCTCTTTGTTCTTTGAAACTGAATCACAAACTCTGAGACCTGCAGCTCAAGTTCATAAAAACTTACACTTAAAGAAGATACTAGCTCTAGAAACACTAGATAACAGCAAAAAGTGAAGCTTGCATCATGAAAAAGTTGTAAAAGTCTTCTTCCAGGTTCACCTCAGCTAAATATTTCCAAATATTTGCTCACTACCTGCTAACCATGCTCATTGGTTCTATTCCAGTTGAATGGGGCTCTTCAATGGCAGGAAACCATTACTTTTTTTGGTTTTGTTACTGTTTGAGGCAACTGGTAATACAGTGGATAGAGTACTGGGCCTAGATTCAGGAAGATCTAAGTTCAAATTTGGCTTTAGATACTTAAAAACTGTGGGCAAATTTGAACTTTGATCTGTGCAAGTAGGGCAGTTAGGTGGCACAGTGGATAGAGTGCTGAGTCTGGAGTTAGGAAGATCTGAGTTCAAATCCAGCCTCAGACATTTATTAGCTGTGAGACTCTGGCCAAGTCACTTAACCCTTTTTGCCTCAGTTTCCTTATCTATAAAATGAGGTACAAAGAAAATGGCAAACCATTCAGTATCTTTGCCAACAAAACTCCAAGTGAGGTCACAGAGTCAGGCATGATGGAAACAACTGAACAATAATACTAGCACCTACCTTGAGGGGTTGTAAAGATCAAATGAAACTATCTTTAAAACATTTCACACAATGGGGTATACCATAACCATCTATTTCTTGGCCTAGATTGTGATATATGGGGTAAAGATAAACTGGTTAGGGGGCATTGCATAGCAAAGGCTGACTCTATATTGTGGGAGTGTATTCTGTCCTGTTTGTGATCTCTTAATTTTTGTCTGTTTGCCTGAATTCTGATTCACATCTTATTTTAGTAAATTTTTTTGTATCCTGCTTTAGGCTTTTCAATTTATTTTGACATGCCTTTATTTCTAACTCTGTTACCTAATTGTATCCCCTTTCCAGAGCTTCAGTTCAGAGTTGTTCCGAAGTCTCACGTTGGTTTCAACCCATTCCTATATCTGTGTTCTATCCTATGCTTCTAGCCTACTACAGCACTCTAGCATTGTATCTTATCCTACATGAACATCCTACATGCTACCTATTTTTTGGGAGATAGAATCTAAAATCTGTTCTAGGCCATTTTTAAATTGAAATCTGTTTTAATGGATATTTTTGCATTTCTGTGATAAAGATCCATGAGATAATATTCAAATTGCTATTACTAGATTCCTATTCCAGTAACTCTGAACTCTTTACTTAGGTTATTATGAATTCCTAAGATTATGATCTTTAAACCTTTTTCTCAACCTAAATCCTATGACTCTATACCTTTGCCCTCCTTCTGACAATAACTTGACAACAGAGGCAAAAATTAATAGTATTACAGTCATTTTTTAACAATCTGAGGTTTATATACCAACATTCCTTTCAGTTCATATAAATATTGTTCATATTGTTTTAGAAAATACATACAACATTGAGAAATCAGTTGTTTTATGTGTTTACTTTTTGGTCTGCCTGACTTAGTTTTGATGGGGTTGCTTTGGAAACATATAGGTACTTGTCAGTATGAAGGAAAAAATAACCATCCATATCAGTGACTAAATTTTTCATTTTCATCTAAACGTCTGGCAGCAAGCATGCCAATCTAAAGCAAAATCATTTTAATCTGAATAAAATTGTTATTATAATTTCTTATATCTGCTCTTAAAAGGAACTCTAGGAACCTGTCCAGGTGGTCTGGCCCATATTTTATAGTTTACTCAACCAAGTTTTAAAAAATGTGTACATCCAGGCTTTGCACATAGTAGTTAAATGAAATACAAACTCATTTTATAGGTCTTTTCCTACTTTTTTGATATCTTAAAATAAGTCAAATCAATTAGGCATTTATTAAGAACCTAGTACATGCCAGGCAATATGCTGCTAAGTTATGGAAAGAATGAATTTTGTTTTCATAATGAGGACATAATAGGGCTATCTATATTTCTAAGTTCAAGAGAGAACTTTTTTAGTTGCCAAATATCAAGTTTGTCCCTCTTCTTCATTTGATGCTATCTGGGTTCCTTCCCCCCTTTCTCTTTCCCTTCTCCCTCTTTTTCCTTTCCCTCCCTCCCTCCTCCCTTCCTCCCTCCCTTCTTCCCTCCTTCCCTCCTCTCTCCCTCCCTCCCTCCCTCCCTTCCTTCCTTCCTTCTTCACTTCATTTTACTTCCCCTCTCCCTCACTCCTTTCCTGTTCTTTTTATTGATCATTATTGTGTTGAAAATATTGCACTATATTATTTAGTACTGAAAGAAATCTACTTCAGTCTCATTTCATAAATGAGAAAATTGTAGCCAGAGAGGTTAAATGACTTGTTATAGTTCACAGAGGTGGTAAGTAGCTGGGCCAAGATTTGAACGCAGATTCTTTTCCTCCAAAGCCAGTGCTTCTTCCACTATAATACCTGGCCTCCAATCTTCACAAGATCATGCACTTGACTGAAGCTGCTACTATGATCACTGTTTCTTTACCTCACATGGGGGGAGGAGGGGAAGAAATGCTCTCCAAATTTTATGTAAGACTTAAAAAACAATCGAAGCAAAAATTCAAAACCAAATTACTAGCAAATGATTTATTGATTTTTTCCTTCTTTAGTTACTATGAAAGTGGTCCAGGTATCTATTACATTGTGATTTAATTTTTCCTTCAGATGCTGAATGGCATTTTCAAAGTGGTAGGCTATTTCTTGTGTAAAACAATGCTATTCTGTGATTCATACAGCTTCAAGGTTTCCTCTGTTGTTCTTGAAAGAGCAGCAAACAGACATTATATCTTTTGAAGTATCTATGCAGGAATTGTTCTTCAATGTAGAAAAAAATCTTTCAAAGGCAAACATGAGAACTGGTCTGCCCAAGGGAAAGCAAAACTTGTCAAGTCCTTTGTCAGTTCCTAATCCCATTTTCAACAGAGCCTAAGAAACTTGATATGAAAGTGCTGATTTCATGCTAGCACAATATTCCCCTCTATTTAAGTAATACCAGTGCCCAGAACAAAAGACAGTTCAACCAGAATCTTTACTATATATTTCCTTTTTGTAAATAAAGACTGTCAGTATATCCACCAACAAATGAATTTGTACTCATGGTCTTAGGTGAACATTGTTGTCTTTTTGTTTGCATAATTTTAATGAAAGCTTTTGAAACAACAATCACTGAAAGATGCATCCTAACTGCAGATGCAAAAAATGAGATTTGAGCAAAGACATTGTTTAACTTTCATCCTGTAATCAGAGATCACAATCCAGGAAACAGAATGATCTAGCAGTGACTTGATCAAGATTAGTAAAAACTATTGATAGAGTTCAAATACCAAGCATATGTCATTTTTGGAGTAGGATTCGAAGCCTGAGAGTGTGCCATGGTAGGTTAACGTAAAATTTTGTGCACACATATCTGGATATATCAGACATACATAGAATAGTTTGTACAGAGATCACATTTTATTTTAATGTTATTGCTTTTTAAGTCTCTTTTTTCCAGGTTGTTTTTACTTCTTTGTATTTTCATTCCCAATCAAATATTCACTTTTGTTTCTTTGGTGGGATTTGCATTGTGGATTCAAGTATTTGTAGTCTGCCAATTATTTCTACTGTGCAGCCCATAAATTCTGCATTTACACCTCTTGTTTATCTCTTGAACAATTTGAAAACATCCTACTGTGGTTCCATTATTTCTTGGGAATACACAGGGTCATCAGGTATATATTTATTTTCCTTTGCCCTGAAATATTCATAGATGTTCAGATTTATTTAAATGATATGGAGTCTATATTCTCTTCTGTTGTTAGTATTTTCACTGTTGGCTTATGTGCTTAGGCTCAAGATTTTTAACTGAATTTTCTTCCTCCAGAACTTATTTTGGTATTTTGCCTAATTACCAAATTCTTTGTTTTTGGTAATTTGTCCTATGTCCACCTATTGCCCACTTTCTGACTTGTCCCCCTTTGATGATGTTTCCCTTTAGAGTTGGATGTCAAAACTGTCTCAATTTTATCCCAAATTGGGGAATTCACTTTCTATCTGCCTCAGGCTATGCCCCAACTGACTTCTGAGGTGATAAAACTGGCCTCTGATGGATGCTATTTCTTTTTCCTGCAGGCCTGGAGGAGTTCCCTATACATACTGGTGCACTGCCCCAATTACCTCTATTTCTTGAGTCTCTGACTGAGCACCAGGGAAGAGAAGCACAAATACTGTCCCTTTTGCCTAAAGTACTTCTTTCTTTTACCTTTATCTCATCTGCAGTGATAGAGGGGCAAAAGAGAAAGGTGCTATAGCATGAGGATTTGTAAAGGAGGGGTATTCAAGCAGTGTCCTAAAAGCAAGTGAATATTTTAAAATGTAAAATGTAGTGTTATTTCAAAAGTAAAAACACTTTAAATGATAATGTAATGGCAAGTGGACTTAGGGCAGGCAAGTGAAAAACAGTTTCAAGTTGAACTTGGAACTTTGAAGCCTTTTTATCTTAGACTTTATAGACAAGTTGGGTGTGGACAACATGTTCTGAGACAGGTTTGATAACAACTTGATGCTGAGAGCTGACTTGTTGTAAAAAATGAATCAAAGGAAGAGTAGTATAGGAGCAGATGGAGAAGTGACAAAGACTCAGAGGGGCTGATTGTTGAAGACACGACCGAGTAATCTTTGTTACCATGACAATTCCCTGATTGGTAAGTTTTGGTGGATCTCTGTTGACTCTAAGATAAAAGACAAACTGACCTCTCCTCGTTTCCCACCCAACTGCATTCATATTGGACTTTTTTTTGTCTTCTCCATCATGCTCTTATACTGGGTACAGTGTCTCTTCCCCCACTGTACTTTTCATCTTCTTTTTGTATGTTGTGTTCTGCTGTTGGAGTGTAAGCTCCTTGAGGACTGAAACTATTTTTCTTATATTTATTTCCCAAGCATTTACCCCAAGGCCTATGTGCCTGACACATATTAAGTGCTTAATAAATGTTTGGGGGCAGCTAGAAGACTCAGTGGATAGAGTGCCAGGCCTGGAGTCAGGAAGACTTGAATTCAAATCTGGCCTCTGATATGTACTAGCTGTGTGACCCTCAACAAGACACTCAACCCTGTTTGCTTCTGTTTCCTCATCTGTAAAAAAAAATGAGCTAAAGAAGGAAATAGCAAACCACTCTAGTATCTCTGTCAAGAAAGCCACAAATGGGGTCACAAAGAGTCAAACATAACTGATATGACTAAACAACAACGAGAGCAACAATAATAAACGTTTATCAACTATTGCCTATTGACAAAGTTATCTGGCATTTAAAGTTCTTCCATGTCTGGCTTCAGACATTCCAGAGTGACTTATTTCACTTTGCTTTCCCCTTACTCCCAGACTATAATTTATCCAAACTGGTCTACTTACTCTCCCAATATATAAAATCCTTCTTCCTATTTTGTTGCCTTGGCTCAAGTGATTTCCCACACCTCACTTTTACTTCTTAGAATCCCTGGAATTCCTAACTCCTGCCAAAACTTAGCTCAAGTGCCCTCTTCTTTGGAAGACCTTTGCTAAGCCCCTTCTTTCCATTATTAGGGTTCTTCCTCTCCTAGCCCTGAAATTACTTTGTGTATTTTTAATGTTTGCTTCTCTGTGTGTATCTTATTTTGCCTCAGAGGTATATATAAACTCTCCTGAAAAAAGGGCTATTTCATTTTTGTCTTTGTATCCTCTGTCCCTAGCACTGTTGGGCACATGGTTGGCACTTAATAAATGCTTGTTGAATTGAGATGAATGTATGTCATGCATTATTATAAGTTCTATCTTCACCTGTTTTCACTTGAAGATGTTCAATATGCAGTTGGTGAGTGAATAACCTCCCTCAAATAGCTTGAATTAGAATTTTGCTGAAATTCCATTTTAAAAATCTATAAATTTTAATCCTTTGAGATTATTTTACTTCCTTTTATTCTGGAATTTTCTTCCACATTTAAATTTCATGAGTTTTAAATGTAATGGCGAGTATTTTCAATACCTATTCAATGTTGGTATAAAAACAGCATAGTGATAGTAGAGCAGTTGAACCACAGAAGTAAAGAGAAAAATAAATAAAAATAAAAGCAATTTAAAAAGTGAAATGTGTTACATTTAAATACTGGATAATACAAGTAAATACAAGTAAAACCCTTGAGGAAGTCTCCTTATTCTTTGATTCTTGTAAATTTCATAGAGAAATTTGTTTTTTTCCAAGTTGCTTGTGAATTGTTCAGCTTTTGATTATATGGAATCTAATGGAAAGAAACTGCCCAGATCATTAATTCAGAATTGAGGTAGGGGATTCATTCTTGAGATACGTTCTCAGAGGAAGGAACTGAGTTGACTCTATGATGATCATTTATAGAAGTGATTAGAGAAGCCTATTCTTCTTGCCCTTAGCTGCTGGTGATGTTTTATATGTTGCTTTTTTTTGCTTTATAATCATTTGATAAATGATTTATTTAAAGTAGATCTGTCTTGAGAACTTATGCTCAATGAAATAAAAAGAATGGTAAACTTCTTTATACCAGAGTGCATACATACTTCTTTCTGTAATCTTAGAGTACCACAGTGAGTGAATCGATTATGACCAATTGCCAGTGTAATAGTTCCAGTGGAGTAGTAGTTGCACTATAAAAAGGAAAACACAGGTTAAGCAATGAATCTAAAAGTCACATTTGCCGAATGCTTGCTAAATAGTCATAAATAAGTAAATAGCTAAATAAATTGCTAAATAAATCCAACTTGATAGTGACCAAGAACTCTTTGGTTACTTGTTTTACCTAATAGGAAGAGAAATGCAAAGCAGTCAGTAATAAGCACTTTTATCTTTCTTTTTTTTTCTAAGCTAGACACAAATCCACAGGAAAAATATCCACAGTCTCCCAAGATTAGTTATGCCAAATAGTGAAGTGAATTACATTTTGAGAACACATTAAAGTTATGAAATTGTGAGCAAATATCACAGTGATCCTTTCTGAGGGTTGATGAAGACCACTTTATTCCCTTCTTCTTTGAGACTCTCACTCAGAGTTTTCTTGCCATGGAAACTCAGCACCTCCTCTACAACTTAACTACAAATTTTGGAAAGACCTATGGGCTTGGCTTTTATCTGGGGTTGGAACTAAGGCAGAATAGAATACTAATTATGATGTCACTCAGCCTTATCCTGGCAGAAATTTTGCTTCTTCAGTGTTTAAGTTGGAAGTTGCCAGAGTAGCATTTAGAAAAGCAAAGTGGTGGCAAGAAATGCTGGTCATTGAGTAGTTGATGGAAGAGAAAGAGCTTTGAACTTGAGGTCAAAAGGTCTCAATTCAGGTCTAAGCCTGAATTTAATCTATTAATTAATAGATTAAAATAGATTAAATAGATAAATAGATAAAAATAGATTAAAAATAATCTATTAATTCATTGTGTGAATGAATCACTTAATAGGAGAGAGAAACAGAAAGAGAAAGAGAGAGAGAGAGAGAGAGAGAGAGAGAGAGAGAGAGAGAGAGAGAGAGAGAGAGAGAGAGAGAGAGAGAGAGAGAGAGATCTTTTTAGGTTCCATCATGGTGGCACAGAGACCCAGTTTCTTTCATCTCTTCCTGAGAGGCCTCATCTTTGGCTTGGAGGTTGTGATGCTAGGCAAAATTGGGGTGTTTTAGCTTGCCTCTTATTACCAGGTAATTTAATTTCCCAATCTTTTGCTGATTTTTATTCTTTTATCTTTCTGTTTGTTAGGACACACTGCAAATGAACAATGAATTGGACTTAAAATTGAATGAGATTCAGAAATTTGGTTGGATTTTCTTCAGAAAATTGCCTAGCTCCTGGAATAACCCCAAACTTTTCAATGAAACTAAGGCCTATCTTTTTAACACCAATATTCTTCTATAATGTAAGTTTATGAGTTAGTGAATTCCACAACAGACTGAAATTCAGAATCACTAAAAGAGACTGGGGCAGTACCTGGTGAGTATGAGCAGATGCCTTAATGTCACACATTAAGAAAGAGGAATTACTCAGTAAAAGTGATATAAAGGTCATCATTAGATACATATATGACCAGAAAAGAAGACAGGCTAATCATGTATTAAGAATGAACAATAATCAATGGACAGCCAGCATGTATACCATCAGTAGTCATACAATGCCAATAGAATATAAAGAAAGCTGCCAGGATATTAGGGGTATTTCCTGTGTTAGATTTGTGGAAGGATAAGAAGAACTCCATGTGATGGGCAAACAGTGCTTGGTAGTGGTCTGCTTCATTGATCTTCTTCAGCAATTTAATATTCCTGTGGTATGATAATGGACATAAAAAGGAAGCAATGAGACATTTATGAAGTCTTGTTCATGGGAGATGTTGAAAATTGTTTCTGGAATTGATGAGAAATGTAATATTTTGTGTATATTGTTATCTTTGGTTTGACCTTGTTCTAATTTCTTTGGGAATAAAATGATTGATGGGCAACAAGATTCATTGTTGAGGTTAATTTTTAAGGCATGATTAATGGTTTGTTAAGTAGCTATTGTCTGTAATTTGCTAGTGAAGGAAGCTCCGGGATGTTGCCTGTAACTTAGAAATTTGATTTAATGGCACACCTGGATCATATTCTTTTTGATACTCTCTCCTTTTGCTTCTGTTAATTAGTTATTCTGGTTCTCCTGCATGCTTGACCAGTTTTCTCATTCACTCTCTTCTCTTTCCCTTCCTTCTTTAATGCATGTACTCTCAAAGGCTGTACTCAATCCCTTTCTCTTCTCTTTCTAATTTCTCTCTTTTGGTGTTGGTTTTCACTCATGTGGCTTGAGCTTTCACTTCTATTCCATAAGTTCTAAATTATTATGTAGAGGCCCTCCACCCCCTGCTTTCCTTGAGCCCTAGGCTCTCATTACCAGATGTCTGCTAGATAGCTTCAGCTTGATGTTCAACTGCCCAAACTCATAAAACCCACGACAAACTCATCTTTCCTCTAAAACCTGTTCCTGATTCCTACATACTATACCTGTTAATGCCACTTTCATTTTCTAAGTCACCAAAATCCAAAATCTCAGATACTTCTTCTCCCTCACATCTGTTCACCAAATCATATCAATTTTACACCTAAAGAAATCTCTCAAATGTATGTCTTGCTTTCCATTCTTATTGTCACCAACCTGTTTTAGTTGTTCATTATCTCTCGTTTGGTCTTTAGAAATAATCTCCAATCTAGTAACCTTCCCTATGACCTTTCTCTCTCAGTAGAGTCCTTTAATATTATTTACAATAATCTTGATAGCTTTAAGGACATATTATTGTTTTAAGAAGAAGCTTGGTACAGTGTAAAAGAATTCTATCCCTGTAGGTATGAGAAACATGGGGTTGAATTCTGCCTCTAATACTTTTTAACTATGTGGTTGTGGCAAATTACTTAAAATAAGAGAATATTTTTAAAGTGCTTTGTACTTTTAAAAAGTCTTAAGGTCCTATATAAATGCTTCATCTCTTCCTCCTCCTTCTCCTCCTTCTTTCCTTTCTCCTCCTTCCCTATTCTCCTCTTTCTCCTATTCCTTCTCTTCCTCTCAAATATATTCTTTCCTTTGACCTCATCCCTCTTCAAAAGTGTTTGCTTCTGATTAGCCCCTCCTCCCATTTGCCCTCCCTTCTATCATCCTGCCTCTCTTTTCCCCATTTCCCATACTTTCCTATAGGGTAAGAAAAATCTTAATACCCAATTGAGTGTGTATGTTATTCCCTCCTTAAGCCAAATCTACTGAGAGCAAAGTTCACTAATTCCCTCTCATCTCCTCCCTTTTCCCCTCTATTGTAAAAGATTTATCTTGCCTCTTTTATGTGAGATAATTTAGCCCATTCTATCTCTCCCTTTCTCCTCCCAGTATATTCCTCTCTCACCCCTTAATTTTACTTTTTTAGATATCATCCCTTAATATTAAACTCACTCTGTGCACACTCTCTCTAATGTGTGTATGTATACATAAGTATACACACATGTATGTATGCGTACGTGCATGCATATGTGTGTATATATGTTTATGTATGTGTATGTATATGGATGTCTGCATGTATTCCCTCCAACTACCCTAATACTGAGAAAGGTCTCGTGAGCTACAAATTTCTTCTTTCCATGTAGGGATGTACACAGTTCAACTTTAATAAGTTCCTTATGATTTGTCTTTCCAGTTTACCTTTTTATGCTTCTCTTGAGTCTGGATTTGAATGTCAAATTTTCTATGCAGCTTTGATCTTTTCATCAAGAATGCTTGAAAGTCCTCTATTTAATTAAATATTCATTTCCCCCTGAAGGATTTTACTCAGTTTTGCTAGGTAGGTGATTCTTGGTCTTAATCCAAGCTCCTTTAATCTCCAGATTATATCATATTCCAAGCCCTCTGACCTCTCAATGCAGAAGCTGCTAAATCTTGTGTTATGCTGATTGTGTTTCCACAGTACATGAATTGTCACTTTCTGGTTGCTTCCAGTATTTTCTCCTTAACTTGGGAACTCTGGAATTTGGCTACAATTTTCCTAGCAGTTTTCCTTTTGGGATCTCTTTTAGGAGATGATCAATGGATTCTTTCCATTTCTATTTTATCCTCTGATTCTAGAATATTAGGGCAATTTTCCTTGATAATTTCTTGAAAGATGATGTCTAGGCTCTTTTTTGGTCATGGATTTCAGGTAGTCCAGTAACTTTTAAATTATCTCCTCTGGGTCTGTGTTTCAGGTCAATTATTTTTCTAATGAGATATTTAAAATTGTCTTCTATTTTTTCATTCTTTTGGCTTTGTTTTATAATTTCTTGATTTCTCATCAAGTCATTAGCTTCCATTTACTCCATTCTAATTTCTTCAGTGAACTTTTGGACCTCCTTTTCTATTTGACAAATTCTGATTTTTAAGGCATTCTTCTCCTCATTGACTTTTTGGACCTCTTTTGCCATTTGGGTTAGTTTATTTTTTAAGGTATTATTTTTTTCAGGATTTTTTTGGGGGGAGCTGGGGAGGTCTCCTTCAGCAAGCTGACTCATTTTTTTCATGATCTTCTTGCATCACTCTCATTTCTCTTTCCAATTTTTCCTCTACTTCTCTTACTTGATTTTTCAAGATCCTTTTTGAGCTCTTCCGAGGCATGTGACCAATTCATTTTTTTCTTGGAGGCGTTGGATATAGGATGTAGGACAACAACTTTGTTGTTGTCTTCTGGTCATATGTTTTGATCTTCCTTGTCACTAAAGTAAGATTCTATAGTCTGATTTTTTTCTGCTGTTTGCTCATTTCCCCAGCCAATTACTTGACTTGCTAGCTCTTTGTTTAAGTAGGACTCTGCTTCCAGTGTGTGTGTGTCAGGGTGTAGTGTCCCAAGCTTCGGGGGTTTTCTGCAGCTGTTTCCAGAGATATTTCTAGGGACCTGTGAATTTTCAGTTTTTCCAAGTTTGTATGATTTAAGGCAGTGGTTCTCAACCTTTCTAATGCCGTGACCCTTTAATACAGTTCCTCATGTTGTGGTGACCCCCAACCATAACATTATTTTTGTTGCTACTTCATAACTGTAATTTTACTACTGTTATGAATTGTAAAATGTAAACGTCTGATATGCAGGATGTATTTTCATTGTTGCAAATTGAACATAACCCACAGGTTGAGAACTACTGATCTAAGGAGAGGTGCTTACTCCTCTCCTGGTCTGTGCTCTGATCTGTGAGTGAACCCAAGCATTCTTTTCTGCCTTGGAACTGTGAGGAGGATTCCTTCTCCACCACTGCCACAAGCTCTACCATGCCAGCACTTCTCCACATCTCACAACTGCCACCCAGGACTGCAACGCAGATCCAAGTGTTGGCAAAGCAAGAGAATCTTGCCTCAGTGTCAGCAAAGAGATCCCTGCAATCCTCCTCTGATCAGCCACTGGACCCCCTTATTCCTACCCCACTGTCTGTGGCCTGAGAACTCCAGAAGCAGCCACTGCTGCCACCACCACCCTAGGACTATGGCAGGACCATGGTTTTCTCTCATATAGAATTGTCAATAGACCTTTTGTACTGATGTGCTAAGTTTTCTTTGGTATTTGTGGTTTGAGAAGTCTGGAAACTGCCAGGCTGCCAGTGATTCAGCCCCTTCAGGCTGGCTCTAGGTTTTCTAGGGTTCCATCTTTGACAGCACAGCCTAAGCTAGAATTCACTTTTCTCTCAGACTGGTGTTAACAGACCTTTCCTGTCAACCTTCTGGGTTGTCTTGGGTTGGAAATGTGTTTTACTTTGTCATTTTGTGGGTTCTGCTGCTCTAGAATTTGTTTAGAGTCATTTTTACACATATTTGGAGGGAGTTTTAGGGAGATCTCAAGCAAGTCCATGCTTTTATTACACCATCTTGGCTCCACCCTATCATTATTTCTATTATCATTTTAAGCATGATTTCTTAAGGTTATATAAGGTAGAGAAAAAAATGAAGATCCTTGGTCCTTTATGTTCAGCAGTAACATTTGACAGACAGTTAAAACAGCAAGAGGATAGCCACAAGAAGACCACAGGAATGCAAGTATAAAATAGTCAGACTATAACCTGAGGTATCAATATGTAAGCACAGTAGGATTTCCAGATAATAGAATGGGCTATTTTGGGAGATAGTAGATTCCTTCATCCATATGTTGAGGAGTTCAATACATATTTGTTTATATAATGGTTCAAAGAATGGATTATTTTTAAAGATTGGAGAGACTTAAGCATGGCTATAGGCAGAGTAGATGAGAACAGAAGGGGATGAGATTAGGATATTTGGGCAAAGGGGAATGATTTCTGGCATAAGGCTGCAGAGGAGGCAAAGGGGCTTAAGGGCACAGGGAGAGAGATTAGCTTTAGCAAAGGATAGGAATAACTTCTAGTGTTTGGCACACATCTTAATAAATGCCTTCTGGTTGCTCGAAGCAAGCAAAAACAGTTGAAGATTTAGCAAGGTTTTCAGTAGTTCATATTGAAGGAAATACCCATCAGATAACTTCAAAAATGATGTTATGTGAAGCCTGCTCCCTGACAAATTCCAGGTGTTTTTAGGACTTTGTAACACCAATGCAATATTCACACTGCCCATGGTGGCTATGAATATGCTGGTGTAGTTGTGAATCACAAAATGTAACAGGCTCTCCACATGGAAGACAGAACCAAAACATTTATTCAAATACCAGAAACCCGAGTCTCAAAAGTCAAATTCAGTAACCACAAAGGTGGTACACATAACCAATGCAGCAAACACCCACATTCCTAAGCTTTCCCAAACCTTCCCTCCATCAGGCCTTCAAAACAAACCAGACTTCCTCAAGAAAAAATGCCTCTCTCTCACCCATGGCAGCTCCTCAGCCACCATGCTGCTTCCTTCTAGCAGTTCTGGTATGCTCTCAGTTTGTGACCCCTTATTATTACATCATCAAGTTCCTCCCACTGTGGGATTCACAAGTTCTGTTTTTTAACAAAGGCTTGATATAATCAAATGGAAAGCTCATCTTGAAACAAGGTACTAAGTACTTGTTTGCTTGCCATTACAAAGGGCAGGGAAGATATTCAAATCCCCATTACCATTACAGACTTCACTGTTGCTTCTAGAAACACTTGATCATTCATTGGTGGGCAAAAGATGGCATGAAAATCTCCCACTTGACATTCTTTTATTGACTGATAGCATGTAGAGATTTTCTTACTGTAATGGTAATCACTTTGTTGGATATTTAGGGCTAAGTGGATAGGATACTTAGGGCTAAGTAGATCA
>CM053594.1:181034457-181050264 GCA_028646575.1 Pseudocheirus occidentalis
ATGGCTGAACAAGTTATGGTATATGAATGTGATGGAATATTATTGTACTATAAGAAATGGGAAGGAGATTGACTTCATAATTACCTGGAGAGGCTTATATGAATTGATGCTGAGTGAGAAGAGCAGAACCAGGAAAAATTTGTACCCAATCACAAACACATCATATGTGTGACAACCAAACTGGACTCTTCTCAGCATTGCACAGTTAAAAGACAACTCTATAAGTCTCAGGATGGAAGGAGATGTTTACAAGCAAAGAAAGATCCAGAAAGATCAGAATTTAAAAGGAGACTGAAGCAATGCATGCTATCATTCTTTTCTATGTTTGGCTTTTGTTTCTCTTTTCTCACTGTTCACTCCATTGGTGATAACACCTATACAACCAGACTATTGTACAATGTGAAAGAGTTTGCAGATACTATTCATGATTGTATGCCACCATGGCAGGGGTGGGGGGGTGGGGAGGAAGGGGAGAAATATCTGAAACTCAAGTGACTCTGGAACTGAATCTTGTAATCTAAAAGTAAACAAACAAGTCAATAAAAGAAATTTAAAAAGAAAAAAAAACGAAATGGGTAGAAAATACAGTTGACTATGTACTAAGTCCAGGACTTCCCTAGAAAATGTTTTTGGGAATAAATTACTTACATCAGTATATTTATCTTCATCCAGTGGACCTTGAATTGCTAATCAGAAATCTCTTGAATCTTCCCCCCCACCCCCACCCCCCGCTCTCCATTCTTTGTGCCAAATCCTTAGCATCTTTTACCCTAAAAGGCAATTTCTCTCTCCTCTCTTGATTCTACCAAACTGATTCTATAGACCACTTTTAGACTTTTTAAAATATTTTGATAAATTTATTATTTCATTAAAGGCAGTACCCCTCAATTTTTACAGACCTCAACCTTTATATGCTTTGTAAATCTTCCTGATTCTCAGTCAGGCTTTTCCAACATTCCTCTTCCTAATGCTCTAAAAACGTTTCTTTTAATATTTTGTGCATATCTGGTGTCATCTGATATCTTTCATCCTCAATACCTAATCAGTCTACTTCCTACCCCTTTTCTACTACTAGTCTAATCTCCCAAAAATACTCAGCAGAGATTGTGCCTCATCTAAAATTTGTATCTTCCCCATAGACTATAGCAATAGTCTATCACAGAGATATTACTTAATTTGTGTTGTATCTGTTGTACTGCTTTTATCAATTCAGATCAACAAACACAATCAACAAACATTTATTAAATTAAATTTATTAAATGACAAATATTTTATTAAGCATTGGGAATCTGGAAACAAAAAAATTAATCCCAGCCCTCAAGAAGATATCAAGATATCTCTCCCTCCCTCCCTTCCTCTCTCTCTCTCTCTCTCTCTCTCTCTCTCTCTCTCTCTCTCTCTCACACACACACACACACACACACAGATATATGTGTATATATGCATATATATGTATGTATGTATGTATGTATGTATGTATGTATGTATGTATGTATGTATGTATGTAATGTTAGTGGGATATAAGATCTTCCCTGCCCATAAATAAGCCTCACATGGAGTCCATTAAGGGAAGCTTGCTTAGGGGAGACTTGCTTGTAGGAAGGCTTTCATACCTTTTGCTAATTTCTAATTTGGCACTGAGTCACAAGGGTTGTAATGCCTTCTGGCTCTGACAAGTGTATATATACTGTGAGTTGATATTTTGCTTTGAGGGCTCACTTATGAGAAGGATCTTGTGATTCCCTGGTCAAGATTCTGAGTGGCCATATATTCAGTGCTCTCTGACTGTTCAGATGTAAAAACTCAATCCAAGAATGTATATGAAATGCATAGCAATATTGCTTTGATTCAGACAGTCAGAGCCTTCTCTGTTGGTCTTTATTTCTCTGCTTGTATTTTTTCTGTTTGCATTTTCTTTGAAGTTCAGGGTGCTAACTTTTCCCCTGAACTACTGAATGTGATTTTAAAAGATTGTTGACCCTTGTAGCACCAACAGAATATCCACAGCACTGACAGTGATTATAAAAATGCTGGTAAGGTTCCGAATAACAAAATATAACAGACTCTCCCTACAGAAGACAAAAGCAAAACATTTATTCAGACACCAGAAAACCGAATCCCAATACCAGGAAACCAAATTCATCATAGCTAATAATACACCATAAAGAAGTTAATATACCATAGCACAGCAGGAAGCCATGCCATTCTTTAACCTTTCTGCAAATATTCATAAGCCTAGCTGTCTTCTTGGCTGCATCCTCTCCTCCTTCCAGCTCTAACTGTTCTGACTCCCAGCTTCCTGTGAGCTCTGTTCCACCCTTCAGCAAGTTCCTACCACCACAGGCTCCATGTGATTACATTCATCCTATTAGAGGCAGGGAATATTTAGAAATCAGAGAAGATCTTTAAACTTCCTTAGGCTTATTAAGAGGCAGGGAAGATCTTCAAACTCCCTTCCCATTACAACCCTTAAAACAGCTATCTTTCCTAGTAAAGCAGATATAAGAACCTGTGCTAGCAGCCATCCTGGATATGTCAGTGTGTTTGCCATTACAATAAACTAAATAAATATAGAGTCCATATATAAGTAGGTACTAAGTAAATATTGGAGGTAGTTATGTAGCTCATTGTCTACAGTGCTAGGTCTAGAGTTGGGAGGGCTTATCTTTCTGAATTCAAATCTACACAAATACTTACTAGTTGTGTGACCCTGGGCAAGTCACTTACCCCTGTTTGGCTCAGTTTTTTCATCTGTAAAATGAGCTGGAGAAGAAAATGGCAAAGCACTCCAGTAGTTTCCCAAGAAAACCTTAAATGGAGTCACAGAGTCAGACATATCTTAAAAACTGCTGAACAACAATAACAACAACATAAATATAGAGAGAATAAATTTTTTAAAAACACAAGGTAGTTGAGGGAAGGAACTAGCAGTTGGTGGAAGTAGCTACTGTGTGTTATTTCTATACATAATAACCTAGAATGACTCCTTATTGCCTATTATCTAGTCTAAATTCTTCTGCCTAGGTTTCTAGATTATATAATTTTATCTCCATTTGAATTATTCAACCATATTTTTCAGTACTCCACCAATATTGACTCTGTTCCAGTCAGTGCAATCTCTTCAGAATCCTCATACATACACCATGACATTTCAGTCTTCAATCTCTTTTTTCCTGTCAGGACTGCCTTCCCTTTTGCTCCCTGACTATTCAAAATCCTACCTATGATACGCAGGCCAACTTATACTTCTTACTGTCCCAAAGGAAGCAGCCTGGTTTAGTAAATAGAATGCTGAATCTGAAGTCAGGAAGACCTGGGTTCGAATCCTGCCACTGACACTTACTACTTATATGACAATGGTCAAGTAATTTGACCTCTTGTAGCTTCAGTTTTCTCATCTGTAAAACAGGAATAATGATACTTGTGCACTTTATTTACAAGGTTGTAAAGTTCAAATGAGATCATGTATGTTAAAATGCTTTCCAAATTTTTCAGTGTGATAATAAAAGTCAGCTACTACTAGTCGATGAGTCTATCCCCGATTCCCATAGGTTCTCCATTCTGCTTTCTCCTTGAGAATTATTAAATTTAAAATTTTCTAAATAAATAATTTATTAAAATTTTAAATTATTTAAATGAATTTGCATCCAGTACTAAGTAACAATCTCGACTACCTGCATATACCTAGCAATAATAAGGCACTTGCCATGTATAAACTGCAGTACTACTAGACTGTAACTTCTATGAGGGCAGTGACGTCTTGCCTAAAATTCCTATCTCCCCCAGGACTTAGAATAGGGCTCTGCACATAGTAGTTGCTTAACAAATATTTGTTGAATGAATTAATGAATTTGTGAACCAAGAGAATTCTTCAGAAACTATTTTCTTAAACAATTTCCATTTCATACAGATTGGAACATCTTAGGTGAAATGTCTAAAAAGGTTTTTGAGTCCTTGCTGATTTCAGTGCTTTCATTTTACTTTTCCCAGAGCTCCCCCCAAATTAGAAACATGATGGCAGAGGTTACTGACTTTCTGGCAATGTTTTTTCATCTTTTATTCATTTCTATGAAAGCTACCTTACTATTTGTAGTGGCAAACAAAGTAATATTTTGTTGCTTATTTCAAAAATTCAAGTACCTTTGAGCTTCACTTTGATTGTATCAAAAGTCTTTGTGGGAAACAGTATACGTTGTGTTGCCCTTAATAAGTCTAAGGGAGTTTGGAGAACTCCCCTGCCCTTAATAGGCCTAACATCATCACATGGTGCCCATGGTAGGAGGAGCTTGCTGGAAGAGTGGAACAGGAAGGAAGAAGTTCAAGCAGAGCTGGGACCAGACAGAACTGAGAGGGAGAATGTTTGTGATGTCTGCACTTTGTAGCATTCTATCTGTTGTTGTGTCAGACAAAAGCACCCTGTCTGTTGTTCTTGGTAAGAAGTCCTGAAAGAGAACTTTACTGCTGTTACAAAAGTCCGGGGACTTTATTGTTGATTTGTGCTTGATTTCTCAGACAAAAGTCTTGTCTGTTGATTTCTGTTACTTTGTCAGACAAAAAGTGAATTGAGATGATAGTGCCAACAACGTGTGTAAGTTTTGTTGTATCTCTGTTAAGCTTTGTCTTCCTAGAAACAGAAATTTCAAAGAGCTTGGAGTGGAACAGTACCCAGAAGCTGAGATATTGTAACAACAATGCAATATCCACAATACCCTCAGTGGCTATGAATATGCTAGTGTAGTTGTGAATCACAAAATGTAACAGGCTCTCCATGTGGAGGGCAGAAACAAAACCTTTATTCAAATACCAGGAAACCAAGGCACAAAAGCAGAAGGTAAAGGTCATTACAGTAACCACAAAGTTGGTACACATGGTCAATGTATCAAACACCCATGTTCCAAAGCCTTCCAAACAAAACAGGCTCCCTCAGGCAAAGATCCTCCTCTCCTCACTCACTCCCTCAAGCAAGGATATTCCTTTCCTCACTCATGGTAGCTGCTCAGCTTCCATGCTGCTTGCTCCCACAGACAGAGGTTGAGTGACCTGCCCAGGGTCACATAGTTAGTAAGTGTCTAAGGTTGCCTTTGAACTCAAGTCTCCTTTCTAAAACCATGTTAGGGGAGTCCCATGATTAGGCATTTGAAGGGAGGAAAAATATTTGATTCCATAACATAATTTATTATTATAAGACATTTTCCCAACTATTTTAAAATTATATTAGTATGACTAAATTATTAGTGGATATTAGAAGTGTAACTAGGACCAAACGTCTGAGGGGAATGAAATAGGGTATGTTTCTTCCTACTATCATCCTTTACCTCATCTTCCTACCTCCTCCATAGTTTCTTGTAGCTCCCTAGACTTGTCCTCAACCACTAGACTGTGACCCACCCGTTTCCTGACCTGTCCCATGGCCAACATCCCCAGTCAAGTCAGTCCATTCACCCTCAGGCCCTTCTCAAGTGGCTCACACACACACACACACACACACAAAACACACACACATACATACATATATATACACATACACATATACAAATACATATACATATGTACATATTTGTTGTTTAAAGAAGACAGCTGACCCTTTGCCAAACCTTTTCAGTGTATGCGTCCTCCAAGGTACTTGGAAAGTCCAGAGCTGTTTAGCTGAACTTTAAGAATGTAGGAGAATTCTCTGAGTAACTGTGGTCCTTCCTTTTGACTGATTTTCAGTCACTAGAATGAACTGTTTAAGAGGCTCTATGGAGCTGACCCCACGGCCATGGCCTCCATCTCTACCACCAATGCCTCCTCCCAAGACCTCAGGCTTCCAAAAGGCAGGGATTAGCCAAGAATGGATGGGTCACTGTGCCCAGTCTGCAGGTACAAAGTGTGCTATTTCTTCCTTGGCATACAGTTTTATAGCAGAGATTATGGATTTCTTTATTCTATTTTTTATGAAAGCAGATGTGGTCTTAGCTATTATGCATGTCAGCAAAATAAAGGGCATTTTTTAAAAATTATTTTTAATTTATATAATAACAAACATTTCCATAACATAGTATAATAAAAAGATAATTGTACACAAAGTCACAAATCTAGTATGCACAACTTGCTCTTCCTTTTAAATTTACAACAAAATTATCATGTAATTATTTTCTTCCCAACTTCCCACCTTAGAAATGGCTACTATTAGATACAAATGCATTTATATGTAAAATTCTTCTGTTCACTTATTTATCAGGCATTTTTCCCCCTCTGGATGAAGATAGTGTCTTTCTTCATATACCCTTTATAGTTAATTTGGGCATTTATAATGGATAAAATCACTTATTTACTCAAAGTCACATTTCTAAGTTTGTTATACATTATATAATAGGAGAAATAAATGAAGACATATCAATGGAAGACCTGAAGAAAATAATGATTGTATCTCTTCTATACAGGTTATTAGTTTGTGTCCATGAGAAAATTTGTATACTGGGAGCAGGTGGAGCCTCTCTGGGGAAACTTTTGCTGGGACTTTATGTTGTGATGCATGATAAGTCAGTACTCATTGCACCAAGTCATGTTTTAATGATTCCTTCCTCAATATTCAAGCCTTGATCAAGAATTTCTATTGCCTCTTTTCCTCCTGCTTTTATTGAACTACTGGGTTTTTTTCTATCATAATTGAACAGTCTACAACATTGTAGAAGGAAATATTGTGGTAAAAAGAAATGGGGTCAGATGACGCCAAGAAAAAACTACGTGGCCATTTTAGTGATAAATTGTTATGCTATAACATGGTGAATGCTGTATTTTGATTTTCTGTGAATGTTTTGTCTTAGTTTGCTATTGAATGAATGGAGCGTTGACTATACCATGTAATCAGAACCTTAAAATCTGTTCACAGCAGCAGCCCTATGGAAAGCTGCTCCTGCTTGGCATTCAGGTTTGAAACAGGAGCAGAGAGCTGCCTACTTTGTGAATCCAGGCAAGAGTCATGTGAATCCAAGAAAGAACTGGGAGCAGTCAAGGAAGAGGATCCATGGGGTCTAGAAGTCAGCATCTAATTAAGATGAAAGAGGACTTTACTTGGGTACTCTGTATTGACTGATGAGACTGTGACTCACTGTGACCTAGGCATGGATGATGTTTGTACTTTCTGCTACCTTTAAGGATGATTGGCTTAAGGATGATTGGAAGCTAACCTCTAGTTAAGTTGAAAGAAGACTTCCCTTGGACGCTTTATACTGAATGAGGACATTATGATTTACTGTGACCTAGAGGTGGATGTTTAAAAGTCTATGTAGCCACCCTAGTAATAAGTTGTTATGTTATATTGTTGTGAACATTGTGCTTTAGTTCTTTCAATGTTTTGCTTTCATTTATTGCTGAATAAATAGAGAGTTCACTATCCTATACAATTAGCTCCTTAAAGTTATTCACAACAGCAGTCTTCAGAGAGCTACTTGTGACTGGCTCTACACTATTCTCCTCTTTCCAAGTATGCTTAAATTAAAATGTGTTCTTTCCCCCCTCATTTTAAGGTATCTTTAGGAAAGCTTTTCATCTGTAAGGATTTGTTTTCATCCATCCCATTCTATCCATAGATCCCTTCATTCTTTTCTATGTTCCCCTATCCCTTTTAGCCCTCTTCAGCAACCCACTAATTAACCCTACTCTTATCTTGGCTATCACATTCCTTAGCCTTGCATTGCCTAGCTATTCCTATGAGAACTTCAATAATTGATTCTTCAATTGGATAAAGAAAACCATCCATCAGAAGTAGAAAACACAGGTACCATAGAAGAGAACTCACAGGAGGAGTTAGAAGCCAGTGTGAAAATCAAAGTAAAATCTCTTCCACTTGTCTTTGTGCCTATCTGACTCCTTACGCACTTCCCAACATCTTTTTGATTAAATCTTAGAAACAACTTTGCCTCAATTCAAAAGACTCTGTAAAGTTAAAATCTTCCATGCAGAAAAGGCCCCCTGGATGTAACTACAGATGTTTGGCTACAAAGACAGAGTTTGCTTTCAACTCACCTACACACAAAATCTCAAGAATTCTCCGTTTTTCCATTTGCTCTTCCCCATCCCAAATTGTTCCAATTAGATGTTGTCTATTAAGCTTCTAATTTGTGTATGAGTTTCAATATGAAAAGTGAACTAGGACTACCTTTTCCATATGAACCTCTCAGTTCTAAAAGCATCTGGAACCTTCTTTTCTCCTTTTAAAAAGAACGCTTGGAAACCTAAAAGGTGAATGCTAATGAATACAAAAGCATATAGATCAGTTACAAGTATAACTCACTTTACAGAATATGTTTCCCTAAATATTTTTATATAGTGACTCTTTTTCTTTCCCAGGGGCTTTCATTATTCAAAACAAACAAAAAAAAAGTCATACACTTCTCCAAGGGAAAAAAATCCTTCAGTCCACAATATAAAAAACTCATACTTAAGAATATAACAAATCTTTTAGTATCATATATTTATAGGAATAATTGAAATATTCTGATAAGACATTAATATGTAAGTCATAAAATATGAATATAAAGTTTTTTTTTAAGTTTGCAACATTAGCTTTGAAATTTAATAAAAAACAAATTCCTTCTCCTTGTTCAAATCCTGCCCATTCTTCAAGGCCCAACTCAAACCCCAGCTCTTTTATGAAATCTCCCTAGTCCATACCAACTCCAATGAATCTCTCTCCTGAGGTCCTAAGACATTTGCTATCTAGGTGATGGCAGTGAATTGAGTGGTGCCTTATAAATCATATTGAATAATTTATTTCCTATGTTGCTATCATCATTCTTTTAATTTTTGCTTGTTTTAATCTCTTGTTTTCCAATTAGATCTTAAGTTTCCTCAGGAAAAAAACTGTTATATGTTTTCGTATTCAATTCAGTAAGCATTTATTAAGGCTTGTTGTATACCGGTTACTGTGTTGGGTGCTCTGGACTTAAAGAGAAAAGAAAAAAAAGAACAACCTCAGTTCTTGGGGAATTAGTATTTTATTGAGAGAGGAAACAAGTACACATGTAAGTTCAAAGCAAAATATATAAAAAGTAAATACAAAGCAATTTCCAGGGATGGCACTAATACCTGGGACCGTAAGAAAAGACCTCATGTACCAGGTCTGAGCTGAGCCTCAAAGAAAACAAGGTTCCTACAAGGTAGAGAAAAGGAGGGCATGCATTCCAGGCACAAGGAAAGGCAAAATACAGAAGATACAGAGGTGGAGATGTTGAGTGCAAAGAATAACAAGTAGGCATCTTGGGCTGGGATGTAGAATGTAAGAATAATCAAATATAATAGGTTGAGGCCAGACTGTGAAGCCTTTTAAAGAGTTGAAGGCTAAAGTGTTTTTATTTTATCTTAGAGGGACCCACTAGAACTTCCTGAGCAGGGAAATGAGATGACCAGATCTATGCTTTAGGTCTATCACTTTGTCAGCTAGGTGGGGTATGAATTAGAAAAGGCAGACCTCTGAAGCAGAGAGACCAATTAGGAGACTATTGTAACAGACCAGGTAAGAGGTGACAAGGGCCTGAAACAAGGACACATGAGAACAATGTTGTAGATGTAGAGATGAAAGTGTTTGGCCACTGATTTGATATGAAGGTGAGAAGAACTGAAGAGTCAAGGACAGTACCAAGATTACCAACTTGAGTGACCATAGAGATGGGGGTACCCTTAACAGAAATAGGAAAAATTCAGAATAAGGGCAGTTTTGTGGGGAAAGATAATGACAGATTTTGAACATATTGTGTCTGAGAAGCTTATAATCAATCAATAAACATTTATTAAGCACCTTCTATGTGCCAAGCATCATGCAAAGTGCTGTGAATGGAACAACTAAGGGCAGTCCTTGTTCACAATAAGTTCATACTCTAATGGGGAGGGAGGAGGTGGATCAACATGAAAAATCTAAATACAAATAAGGTATCTGTCCAGACAACTGGTGATGTAGGGACTGGAGAGCAGGAAATAGACCAGAGACATATCTAATTTGAGAGTCATCTACACAGAGATGATAGCTGAATACATGGGAGCTGATGAAATCACCAAGAAAGGATGGAGAGAGGGAAAAGAAGGGTCCTAAATGGAGCCTGAGGATGCACCACTAGAAAATGGTACGTGAATAATAAACGATCCAGCACAGGGATAATGTACTTATACATTTCCTAGTATATGCTGGACAGAGGTATAAATTTTAAGGGGAAGGGTGTGTTTGGGGATATTAGCCTGGCATTTCATTGATATGAGAAACTTCCTGGTATGGCAACTCCCTTCACCAATGTTGAACAGCCAATCACCTATAACTTCCAGTCTCAGAGAGTTACCTGAGGCACTGAGAATTTAAGTGACTTATGCAAGATCACACATAGCTAGTATGTGTCACAGACAAAATTCAAAATCAGGTTTTCTTGACTCCAAGGCCAGTTCTTTCCATTACACTATGTGGTCTCTCATTCATAGCAGATACTTGATAAAAAATGTAAGTTGATTTGACTGTTTAGTCAGTCAGGTTCTACCAAACTCCCTTCCCACTATTCTGCATAGAACAGGGCGCCCAACTATCATTTTTTTTGACTATTGCTCATGCCATTTGCTCTGTTGCCTGGGGGAATGATTCAACCTTTAAATGTAAACTGATTGATTTCATATGGAAAAGGGGGATGCAGTAATGATTGTAATTTCAAATTCAGAAGCAACTGAATAAGCAGGAAAACTCATTTACTGGAACACAATCATCAGTAAATGAAACCGTGGCCAAGCATGCAAGCTGAATACAATAGCTCAGCAAACTTGGAGCTACTCCAAATTGTCTTCAGGTTGTACATAGCCCACACCCCACTTTATAAATGTGCTAATAGGATATCGCTCGATGCTTATTTTTCTACATGATGAGATCTATCTGGCTGGGTACCTTACCCACATATATACATTCTTATTGTCTCATACAATTTTAAAAACTTGACTCACTAGGCATAGGGTGAGTTTTTCACGGTCAGGTAGGATTCAATTTTAGACATGATTACATTTGCTTTAAAGAACTATGGCATTAGTAGCTGTGCTTCCAGAGAAGCTGTCTTATGCTGCTCTCTATTAAAGCAAGGGTCATTATTTTTCCCCAAACACAAAAGCACAGCCTCTAATTTACCACTTGTTCTCTCAGGGTGATGCCCCACTCCTGTCCCAGTGTATCTGGAAACACTGTAGCCTCAGGTTAGAGCTAATTTTCAGCATAGAACATGCAGACCAGGCAAGGGATGCAATTCCATGTTGCTTTTCCTAAAGAATAATGAGATCATCGGCCAACAAAAGCAGGGAAGCAGGCTTAGCAATAGTGACTGAGGAGTCAAAAGTTGTACAAGAGTACTACAGCAAGGGGTGGCTAGGTGGCGCAGTGAATAGAGCACTGGCCCTGGAGTCAGGAGGACCTGAGTTCAAATCTGACCCAGACACTTAACACAAAAACTAGCTGTGTGACTTTGGGCAAGTCACTTAACCCCAACTGCCCTCCAAAAAAAAGCAAAAAGGAAAAAGAAAGAGTGCTACAGCAAAAGAAAAAGCTTGCCTCTGTAGCAGAAACTCTAGTTACCTTCAAGACAACTCAGGCACCACCTTCTCATGAAACCCTTTCTTGTTTCCCTATGCCTCTCACTTCATATCTGTTTAGCACTTTTTGCCTATACCTATAAATGCACATCTTGTCTACCCTATAAAGTCCTTGAGGACAAGGATTTATTCATTTTTGTCTTTGTAACTAGGAGGTGCTTAATAAATGATAATTATTTAGCACAGTTCCTGGTACATAATAAGTGCTTAATAGATATTTAATGATTGATGGAGTCATTGATATTTCTAGAGTAAATGTTATAATAAACACCATAAATTGTGAAACATCTATCAATATCCTGGAGAAATCCTATTTATTTTTAGTTCTCAATTAGGTGCTTATTATGATCCAATCTGTAGAATACATTGGAGACATTTTCCTTGTGTCTGCCATTTCCTGTCCATGGGCCTCATTTCCTGTTCAACAGTTTCTACCAGAATGTAACTGAGTCCAGGAAAGTGTTGGAGTCAATAATAAGTAAGGTCATGCCATCAGACATTGATAGTAAGAAAATGGCAGATTTTTCCAAATAAAGCATTCACTTCCTTAGAGAGGGAATAGAGGTTTCTTTGTCACAAAAGCTAGAAATTGATGTTGGGAAATTCAGGTAATGATTTTGACAGGTTATGACTTCCTAATCTCCAGACATCTCCACAGCTTCGCTAACCTCCTTGCATCCCACAACAGAAAGCATGCCCTGAGGGTTTCCACTTTTCCATTTCCAGATCTTTGACCCTGCCCTTCTCCCCTCTAATTCTGAAACATGATCAAATCAACTATGACATTGTTCTTGAATGGGGTGTATCTATCTGCTCTACTACTGCCTCACTACCAATCCTGGTAACTTTTAGGCCAAAGCCCCATCTTTGGCCACTACTCCTGTATGTTGCTCCTCCATTAGAATTTAAGCTCCTTTGAAAGTCAAGACTGTCTTTTCTTTTGTATTTGTATCTTGCAGCAGCTAGGTGACATGATGGATAGATTGCTGGACCTGGAATCAGGAAGACATGAGTCCGAATTGTGTCTGAGACTCTTAATAGATGTGTGACTTTGGTTAAGTCACTCCACCTCTGCCTCAGTTTTCTCAACTGTAAGACACCAAGAGCATTTTTTAAGAATCAGATTTGTTGTAAAGTGCTTAGCACAGCACTTGACACATGATTGGTTGGATGGTTGCTGTCCTTTGCTCTTGAAGAGGACCAAAATTATATCACTATGTTGGGGTCAAGATATGGCAAATACAACTGTGCCTGATTAGACTAGTATGCGTTCAGAAGGCTATATTACAGGAGAGGCACATATAGTTCATATAGACATTTGGAGTAGTGATGTCTCTAAATTTGCATATCTCATATTTCCTTCAAGCTAATGCAATTCTATTTTGATCATCAAGCACAGTGTCTTCTTTGATGTGGGCATCTTATGCTGGGCCAGTGTCTCCCATGTCTCACAATATATTCTAAAGGTCTTCAGAAAGACCTTGAGAATGTCCTTCTAATGCTTCTTCTGACCTCCATACAAGTACTTGCCTTGTGTGAGTCCTCCATGAAAGTCTTTTAGGCAAATATACTTTTGGCATTCAAACAATGTGGCCAGCCCATCGTAGTTGTGCTCTCTGTAGTAGAGTTTGAATGCCTGACAGTTTAGTTCAAGAAAGGACCCCAGTGTCCAGTACCTTACCGTGCCAGCTGATCTTTTTTTTGATGTACAGAAGAAATCAGAAGGAAGCACATCAAGAGGCAAGAGAGATTTCAGTGTAGTGGATAGACTTTCTTATTTTTTTTAAAGCAAACTGTGAAATTGAAATTTAGATTTACATCTAGAATCTTCTTTTGGCATTGTGCTGTGTGCATGGAAATTCTCACCTTTTTTTTGGTAAAGTTTATAATTTGAAAAGAATTAACATTACCTTAAATCTGGAAGCCTTACAAGGTTGCCTATGACATGTGGCTCTTTCTGCTCCCAAGGAAATTGAAACACATTCACCAACCACTTCCATAGAGATTTCACTATATCTATTGCAGAATTTATAATCTTCTATATGCCAGCAGCTATCATTTTGAAAAAGTCAAGCAATTTTCAGCACCAACACTTAATACTTTCCAGCATCAACTTCCAGACAGACAAGGCCTTTTCCAGTATTGCATCTCCAGTTATTGGCTCATCACAAGAGGTGTTGCCATCTTCATTGTCATCATCATCCTCATTCGTTTTCTCCCTCAAATTCAGCTGCTTAGAGACGGCATCCCCAGCATAGTCCTGATTTTGTTTCTGACAAATGAGTATCAATAATATCTATGAAATGGTTCTTGATGTTCTCCTTGAATCAAGTTCATCTTTGAAGGGTATTGAATCACCTTTCTGATTTAATTTTTCTATCCATTGGTCTGTTATCTCATGCATTGATTTCTTGAAAGATAGTGAGACCTCATCTTATTGAAGAATCAGAGTAAGTCTCCTTTCCTTTGAATAGCTCAAAGTGGGCCTGAGAGTAATGGACTGAGATCAAAGGCAACTTCCAAGGTTCAGAATACCAGCTTAGCAAACTCCATTTATTCAGTGACAGATTGAGGCAAAACATTTGCAGAACAGAGAAAATCAAAATATAGTATAACTCATTCATTTAGCAAGTAAGTTCTCAATTCAATCCAAATACTACTCCAACTCTGGACAGTACATTCATTTAGTCAGTCAAAGTCTCTCTTCTCAAATGGAGATTAGTTTCCAATCATAAACAAAGTACATTCATTTGGTCAGTCACAGAGCACAGTCAAAAGTTTCCCACCCCTGGATCACAACTGAATTACAATACCATCCATTAATGCCAAGCACTTTCTCAAAAGGGGCAGGAGACCACAGAATGCCATCTACCCTTAAGCTACAACAACATTAAGATATCATCATGGCATTGAAAACCCAAGGAAATGTCCTTCCTTCATCTTAACACAAGGCAAGTTCTCAGCAATCTCTGTTCCTGGGGAGACAAAGCTTAACAAAGCCACAATATACATTGCCGGTGTCATTAATTCAATCTCTGCCAATGGAATGGTCAGACAGCTGGAAGCCCATTTGCTGATCTGTTTCTTTGTTTGCTTGTAACTTCTGAAGTTCAGGGTGTTGACTTTTTCCCCTGAACTAAGTAAATGATATATGTTTGACTGATTAAAGTAATTAAATTAAATTAATTAAATTAAAGTAATATTCTTAACCCATTTTGACTTGCTTTCCTTTAGAAAAGCAAATCTAAGAACCTGTGCTAGCAGCCATCCTGGGTACACTAGGGTACTTGCTGATACAGTGAGGGAAAATGCAGGGTGTCTGGGAAGATGACTGATCTCTTTCAGCTGTGGGCTTTTAGGCCCTTCTGAGAGAAGAGTCCAGAATCTTCCTAAGACAATTCAAGTGAAAGTGATTCAGTTTCCTGGCAAGGTGCTGGTATACTGTCTAGGTTTCACAGGCATACAACTATGAAGTTAATACAATGGTTCTGGAGACCTTCAGTTTAGTAACTAGTCTAATATGTCTTCTCTCCCATACTTTCCTTCAGAGCCTCCCAAATGTGTGCATGTCAACCTCAACGTCTATGTATACATCCCTGGAAAGTATACTGCCAAGGTAAGTGAACTTATTCATAGCATTCAAAATGTCTCTATTTGGTGCTGAAGAGGAGCCCAAAGAGGGTTAGGGCTGCCTGAGACCCCAAAATACCAACATGCTGGGTCCTACTAAAAGAATTCTACTCAAGTCTTCTCAGCCAAGGAAAAAAGTAAAGTTTATTTTAAGTTCAAGTTCGCCACGTGGGGTGCTAGGCCATTTCAAGGTGCTCTCACAGAGCAAGTCTGTGTGCTAGGGCATTCTAAGGTGCTCTCACAGAGCAAAGTCTGTGCTAAGCTATCCCATGGCACTCTCATATTACATGGATGGAAGATGGGGTTCTATATACAAAAAGGTCATGGGGGGAATCTAGGGGTGGTTCAGAGGAGGAGATTGGGGAGGGTCTTCAGGAGGAGTCAGATGAGGTCAGACTCCAGTAATGAGTGGTTAAGGGTGGGGAGTTGCTGGAGGCTACCTGGAGACCACAGACAATGGTGGGCCAGGCCAGTTCAAGGGTGGGAAACTATTGGAACAAAGAGGGCTAAAGACTTGGGCAGTTGCAGCTGCAACTCAAGGCTCATGACCTCAGGCAAATGTCTTCCCTGGGAAGGTTCACCTTC
>CM053594.1:181059450-181083714 GCA_028646575.1 Pseudocheirus occidentalis
CATTTGCTAGTTTTAGTTGACCACAAGCTGAACAATTAGTCAACAGTATGACCCAGTAACTATTTTTAAAAATTAAACTCATATAATGGGTCTTTCCTACCAAGCATATCTGTCATCATACCTCTTTCTTCCCTAGGTATAGCTCCATAGTCAACAGTGTGACCCAAGTGCCATTTAAAAATAAAACAAAACTCATATATTGGGTCTCTCCTGCCAAGCATCTCTCTGCTATCATGCCTCTTTATTCCTTGGGTGTCACTCTGTTGAGATTAAAACAAAGAGAGGCAAACTTTAAAACATCAACTTAGTCTGGCATCAAAATTCATCCTCCATTGCTTCCTTAAGTAGTGGCCAATTACCCACAACTAAACCTCAAACAATGAATTACCCTCCTAAAGCTCTCTGATCTCCCAGGAGTACATAAACAGGATAACCCTTCCTAGAAACAAACCCTCCAGAGGAGATACCTACTGGGTAAGAAGGAATAGAGTTTTCAGACTATCATTGGGTGAAGCTTTCTCTAAGATTTTCCATCTTGCATGAATTTTCATCAATAAATTCACATAGCTCCCTTGCTGCAATGACTTGCCCCACCAGTGATCCTGAGGGAAAGGTAAATTGACCCTGTTAGAAAGTAGCCTCGATTTGCAAGACCTTCCCTGTTGTGGTGCCACCAAAGTTACTGTTCCTCCTTTGTAGTACTTTCACAAGTTCTAACTCTTTCCACTCCAGGTTCCTCAACAACTACCTTTGCTATTTGCAATTCAAGGGTAGGCATGCCTGCCACTGAAAGCCAGAAGCTCTGTTTTTCAAATACTCCATGGCAACTGCCTGTGCTATTCATACATCCTAGCAAGGTGCGACTTTCACTATGTGGGGGTGAATCTGCAAAGGATGCATATATGTGAAAGGAGCCTTCTTCCTGTCAACTGAGCATTGCTGTAATAGGCCTGTGTAATACATTTCATCAGGGGTACCTAGGAAATTGTGGGTTTTTTAAAGGAGAACGTTTATTAAATACTAAATCATAAATGACATTTTTATTCACTAAACTAAGTAAACTAAAACTTAACTTGCTTTTTTAACTAATAACTAGATTTTACTCAAAATAAGAACTTGCAAATGGATACTTATAGCCCAACCCTGTTTCTTACCCTAAAATACCTTTTGTGTCTCAGTTTTTTGGCTTACTATTTCCCCAATTGGTCCCTGCTCCCCTAGTCCTATATTTTACTATGGAAGGTCTAGAGTAAAGTTTAAAAAGTGGTGATCATCAAAAAAAAAACTAGCCGTGTGACCTTGGGCAAGTCACTTAACCTCAACTGCCCTCCAAAAAGCAAAAAGCAAAAAAAACTGGTGATCAGAGGCAGATCCTTTAAATTTTGACCTTTTTTTTTGCCTTCCTGGACCATACAGATCAGGACCACATACTACATAGACTGAGCAACAGGAAACAAAACAACCAGAGAAATCAAGAGGAATATAAAAACCTAGTTAATGTTTCCCTGACCTGGCTACAGCCTGCTAGATTCCCTGAGGTAGAGTGGGTCCTCCTAGAACAAAGGAGAGGAAGGGAGATAAACTACCTGACCCAGACAAGACCTGGGCAAAGACTAAGCAGAAATATCATGCAGGGTGCAAAGGCAGCATTGTGGACAGGATCCAAGAGGTGTCTAGGAGATACTAGATAGAATTCCTTCCTGAACCATAACCCCACTCAAACAGCAGAGGGCAAGGATTCAGGAAGCAGCAAGAAGGAAGTGGGAGTCACTGCCATAATGGATATAACAACCTGGGATCCTCAGAGACTGGGGAAATAACTCACCCAAATAGAGTTCTGAATTCTGGGTAGCCCCATTGAAGTGAGAGGGCTGCTGGTACATTAGGATAGACCTGGACCTGGACACAGCTGGACACTCAGCCCTATTTTTGCTGACACCATCAACATTTTCCTGTTTTTGTCCCATTCACTCAGTGACCTTGCTCTCCCCTAATGTATTAAGAGATACTTTACTTGGGTAATATTTTCATTTTAACAGGATTTTAAGAAATAATTCCTTAACTCAAAGGAATAATTTTAAATGTGTCCTAGCAGGACAGTGGGGGCATATTTTAAGGGAAGTGAACTTTCTTCTATTGTTCAAATCACACAGGGGTGGCTAGATGGAGGGGCAGCTAAGTGGAGCAGTGAATAGAGCACTGGCACTGGAGTCAGGAGGACCTGAGTTCAAAGTTGACCTCAGACACTTAATACTTACTAGCTGTGTGACCTTGAGCAAGTCACTTAACCCCAATTGCCCTGCTTTTCCCTCTTCAAAAAGCAAAAAAAAAAAATCACACCAAACCCAAATTCATCTCTATTTAGGGCTAGCCATCTAAAGTGAGGAGAATTTCTCTAATATTCCATGAGTCAAAGGATATATATACTCTGAGACTGGGACATTCTAAAGTGTAAAATAGTAATAATAACAACAATAACTGAGAAGGGGGAGAAGGAAAAGAGGAGGAAGAAAGAAGGAAGAGAAAAAGGAGGAGTAGCTAACATATAAAAACTTCAAGGTTTGCAAAGTACTTCACATATACTATCTTATTTGGAGGTGAGCAGTTATTGAAATAGATGAAAAATTTGAAATCAAGTGATTCTGTAAATGAATCTTGCAAACCAAAAGTAAATAAACAAGTCAATAATTTTTTTAAAAATCACATGTAAGGCTGTTCTTAGAATTACCCTCTGGCTTAGCATTACCCCTACATGACCTCTAGTGTTTACTGAAGTGTATAACCATCAGAGATAGTGTAGAAGGCCAGGACTTGGGCCAACATATCCATTTAGGGGCAGCCTTTTGGCCAGTATCTCCCTCTACTGTCTAACTTTCCTATTGTAACTTACCCCCACAAAATAATACTCCTGATGCTAATGAAGTAGTAACAATTTAATCTCATACAAGTGTTTGGTTATTAGAATCACTCATTGGTTCATGGATAGCATAGAGGCTGAAGTAATTTCATTTGCCCCTACTTTCCTGGTTTTTCAACCTTCTCTTTGAACTTCTAAAAGCAATAGTCAGAGATAAAAGTAAAAGAATCAATGAAAGATTCTATGAGAACCCTGATTTTTATGCACAGGGAAGGCAAATAAGAATCAACACTGAAATTTCCCCCACTTAAAAAAATGTGTACCATTGAGTTTTGAAACTTGAGCCTTTTTTCTTAAAAAAGACTTCATTGAGACAGCTGGGTAGAACAATGGTTAGAGTGCCAGGACTGAATTCAAAAAGACATGAATTCAAATCAGGTGTCAGATATTTACTAGCTGTGTGACCCTGGGCAAGTCACTTAACCTCTGCTTACTTCAGTTTCTCTACCTCCCCAGATGGCTTCCTTCTCTCTTCCCTTGTCTGGCCACCAATTGTTCCTAGGTAGAGGTCAGCCATCCACATTAATTTGCAAAAATGATGCCTGATGCTTTCCACTGAGACATCATGACTTATTACGCTTTTATACTAAAATGTACAAAAGCTCAGGACTTAATGGTGAGTATCAAGTGGAAGAGTGGATAATAGGGTACTTGCCATTATTCCTGAAAGAACTGAGAGTCAGTGGCAAAAGAGAATCAATGTATCAAAAAAATGAATTTGAGCAGCAATTTTCAATTTAATGTTATGTGAGACTGAAATTTAGGGTCTAGACTATAGATAGAATTGGCCTATTCTAGGAGGTTATTGGACATTTGAATATTGACCTTTGCAGTAAGATCCATGTTTTGTATTGTTCCAAGACAGAATATGCAGAAGCAATGTCCCAGTACAGAAATTTGTCATGGCTACATTGTAGTCATGGTCTACTTATCAGAATGTGTCATCTGGAAAAAAAAAATGGTTGTTCAGTTCTTATATATCTTTTTATGAAAGCACTAAATTTATAGGATCAAAGATTGAGGGTTAAAAGGGATCTTAGAAGCCATTTTGTCCAGTGCTTTTTAAACTGTAGATCATGAAAAATTTGGCAGCAGTAAAAGGTTTCTGAATGCATAATGACAAAAAATTAATTAAAAATCAAACACATAATAAATCTGAGATATTTTCTGGCCATGCTTGTCTGTGTTGCATCCAAATAAATTCACTATAGCTTTGCTTCTGAACACAAAGCATGCACACTTTGCACTGCACATGCCTTCAGGCCATGCAACGCCAACAAATGCTGCCACAACACAAAAGGGATCTCGAGTGCAAAAAAAGTAAGAAGCCCTAGAACTAGTCCAACCTCTTCATTTTATTGCTGAGGAAACTGAGGTCCAGAGGGGCTAGGGGCACACAGTAACAGAGCCAGAATTAAAACTCACTCTGAAATCAGCCATCTTTGGATCATACCTCCTCAGCCCCCTTTGGCATATAATGCTTTTGTGGCATTATACAGAATTATTTTATCAAGAGCTCATAGAGCCCTAGACTTAGAGCTTAAAAGGATTCTAGAATCTCTCCAATTCAACCTTCTCATTTTACAGATGAAAAAGTAGCCTAAGAGAGGGAGGTTACATGACTTGCCCAGCTAGAAAGTATTCAAGGCAAGCTATTAATTCAGATCTTCTTTGTTCTGAGCAAATCATTCTTTGACTATGCCACTTAGTTGCCTGTTGTAATGGCACATGATAATTAGATTACAAGGTAACCATGTTTCAGGAAAATTCCACTCATTTGAAAGGCTGAGAAATTTTCATCCTAAAAGCTTTCTTATTCTTCTTTTAGCAAAGTAGCCAAGAGTCAGTGAAGTGTAAACACTTACTGAAATTTGTTTTTGCTTTGAAGCCAAGAACCTACTCTTTCTGCTTTTTATGAGATTAACTGGAACAAGTTCTGAGAAACAGAATGGGTTTTATGATATCGGTTTTCTCAAGCTTGTGTGCTGTAATGCCTAGGAGGTAGCAGTTACCATACCTAGTAAAAACGATTCAAAATGGTTAGGTAAACTCCTGCCTTCAAAGGAGAAAGGGGGAGATGAAGATAAATATAGCTAGTGACCTACCACAATTCTTACTCAAAAAGAGCATCAATCCCAGTATTTCTCCCTAGTCATGATTGAGCTATTCATCATCATCAGGGCTTTGCTTACTCCAGATGGGAGCAATCATGTCCACTTATCTATTCTGGTATAAAACCCAATATCCTCCTAATGTATGTGTTCTATTCAGATCACTTGCCCAAGATTCCATCAAGTGAGTAACAAGTGTTTGTCAACCTCTGCTATTTCCCAAATACTGTGCTAGATGCTTAGGATACAGACAAGAACAGAACAGCATTTGCCCTCAAGATTCTGACAGTCTACTGGAGCATACAATATGTAGAAAATAAAAGGACGTGTATAAAATATATGCAAAATAAATACAAGGTAATTTCTGAGGGAAGTATTAGTATTTAAATGGGATTAGGAAGGTCTCACATAGAGGGAGGTACAAAAACTGAGTTTTGAAGGATTTTTTTATTTTTTATCTTATTATGATCACAATACCTCTTTTTTTTTTTTTTTTTTTTTTGCTTTTTGGAGTGAGGAGGACAGGGGAATTGGGGTTAAGTGACTTCCCCAAGGTCACACAGCTAGCAAGTGTTAAGTGTCTGAGGCTGGATTGAGCCCTGGTCCTCCTGACTCCAGGGCCAACACTCTACTCACTGCACCACCTGGCCACCCCACTTTGAAGGAATTCTAAAAGGATGGTGTACACTCCGGGCACAGAGAACAGCCTACACAAATACTTAGAGACAGGAGGTGAAACATTGTTTATAAGATAGGAAACATACCGATGAAGCCAAAATAGGGAACTTAGGTGGAACTGATGTGTTAACAACGATCTCTAAATCATCAAATCTAACAGCCTCTTCTCATCCTCATTCTTTGGCTTATCTGCAACCTTTTCACAACGTTAAATGCCCTTTCTTCCTGTATACTATCTCCTCTCTAAGTTTTCTTGACATTGATTGTTCTGTCTTGGTTCTCCTCCAACCTAACTGCTCCTTCTCAGAATCCCTTACTGGCCCTTCATGTAAGTCACACCCACTAGCCATGGGTGTAGTGGGCCCTCTTCTCTTTCTCTGCTATACTGTCTGGTTTGACGATTTTAATGGCTCCCATGGATTCAGTTACTACTCTCTGAATATGATTCCCAGTTCCATATATCCAGCTCTAGTCTCTCCTTAACTCCAGTTCCACTTGACTTAGTCACTAACTGACATTTAAACAACTCAAATTAGACGTTTCATAGACATCTCAAATTCTGCATATCCAAAAGAGAACTTTAACCCACCCATCCCCATCCCTTCTTCATTCCTTTCTTATTGCTATTGGGGGCATTGTTATTTTCCCAATTACTTGGGCTCATAATTTCAGTATCACAGGTGATTATTCACTTTAATTCACCTTGCACATCAAATCTGTTGACAAATGTTATCATTTCTCCTTCACAAAACCTCTTGTATACACCCCCTTTTCTTCAGTCATACAATTACTACCTTCCTTGCCTATTGCCTGAACTATTACAATAGCTTTCTAATTGGTTTTCCTGCCTCAAGTCTTTCCCCACTCCATCATCCTCCACTTAATTGCCAAAGTGATTTTCCTAAATTGTAAATGTGATCATGTCACCCCTCCATTCAATAAACTCTAGTGGCTCCCTATAACCTCAACAGTTAAAGTGCTCCATTTTGCCATTTAAAGCTCTTTACAACCTAGCCATACACATCCTATATTTTTCATTCTTCTTACTTGTTACTACTCTCTGCACGCTCCAATCCAACCATACTACCCTACTTCACTGTTCTTCACACTAGACACTACCTCCTGACTCCATGCACATTTGCATTGGTCCTTCACATGTGCTATGTTCTCCCTCCTCATCTCTACCTCTTAGCTTCACTTGCTTTCTTCAAGATTCAACTCAAATCCCATATTCTGTAAGATGACTTTCCTGGTCCCCTCATTAACTGTTATTCTATTCTCTTATGAATTTACCTTCATTTTACACTGTATATGTCTTCTATGTACATAGTTATTTGCATTTTGTCTCCATCATTAGAATGTAAGCTCCTTATAGGCATTAACAATGTTTTTAATTTCTTTGTATCCCTAGTGTTTGACATAGTATATGGCACACAATAAATAATTAATAAATTCTTGTTGACTGAATATCTAACTGACTGGCTCACAGTGTTAATAAGCCATATCCTTCTTGTATGAGTTCATTGCAAGTACAACCAGTAATTCATATATTAGTCATAAGCTTTTGGATTAGTTTAAGGTTACTTGAAATAAACCTAACTAAAACAGAGTCATATCAAGACTCTAGAGTTCTAAGCTGAGAGCTCAAAAGAGGGTATGCTGGTGAATGTTTAACAAGCAGCTTTTGGGGGGATGTATGTACATTTTTAATTGGATCTCCATTATTAACATTTTTCTATCACTTTCTTAAGTTTAGAAAAACAACAAAACAATAAGTCAAGACCCAGTGAGTAGTTTATGAGGTATAAACTTGACAGTTTCTGAGGTATAAATCTGAAAATGAAAACTAAAAATCTAGCAATCAAGTCTTAGGAGTTGGTACAAGCTGGTTCCAGCACACCCCTGCTTAAAAGATGTCTAAGAGTTTCACTTGTTCAATTCCTGCATGGAACATAAGTCCTCTCTACATCATCCTAGACTAGTGGTTATTGAACCTTTTGAAGACCTCCAGGGATGGGAAATCTCACTGTCTCATATGACAATGTGTTCCATTTCAGGACAGGTCTGATTGTCAGACTTTCTCTTTACATTGATCCAAAACCCATTCCTACTTCCATACACTCGCTCTACTGGTTTCATTGATCACTAGTACAATTTAGTGAAATTCTTGTTTTGGTACATTGAAAGAGCTGATCCATGGAGGTAATCCTTCCATTCACAGATGGTGATCTCACCATAACATGCAGCCATGATGAATGCAAAAACAGAAAGTCTTGAGTCTCACCACATATAACTAAGTTGAGCCTCAAACAGCAGACAATATACCACCAGTCTCATAATCTACACAGACTGGCAGAATCTGCCAAGGCCTACATTCTACTGATACTACCTTTGAGAACCCACAGCAACCTCTATGTTACAATGAACAGTTAGAAGACATTAGTGGAGGAATAAAATTGTATTATTCCACAAGAAAGCACCTGATGTCCTAAGAAATGAAAATCAGCTATTTATCGAGCAGAAAGAAAACTATGCCTAAAAGTTAGTACAATTTTAACTACTTTGAAATTTGGACTAGAGTTATACTTAATCTAAATTTTGAAAGAACCTGAATTTTGTAAAGCAGCTTTTCAAAAATTACCATAAAGAGGCTGGCATTTAGAAACTATGCATAGCACTTAGCACTTTTAAAAAGCACTATCCAAACACCAAAACAATCTATTATTTCTATCCTCAGTTGTGGCACCCTGATTGCAAAAAGGGCTTTTATTTCCAAGTATGGTTTAGACTAGGTGACCAATAGGATTTCTTTCAGCTCTGGGATTCTTTAATTCATTTTTTAGGAAACCTTGCATGACTAGACTCTGAATTCATGTTTCAAGGAGAAAAAAAAGCAGACATATCTACTCTTTCTTCCAATTTTCAAAGTAATATAACTGTATACATGCACATATAGGTATGTATGTGTGTACACATGCAGATAGATAGATAGATAGATAGATAGATAGATAGATAGATAGATAGATAGATAGATATTGGACAACCATCTGTCATTACCACTGAAAGGCCGTAAATCCTTTTCTTAATCTCTACTCAAAAACTTTTTAACAACTAATATTTGATATCCAATGTATTTGCCTAAAAGTCCTGGGGTACTTGGTAGGTCAAAGTACCAAAATTAAGTTCCAGGATACATTAGCCCCAAATTTCTCTCTGCTCTCTTTACAAAAGTATCTGAGAAGAGCTGTTTTATCCCTCTGGAAAAGATAATCTAAAGACTTTTACTACATCCCCAATCAGGGGTCTCAAATGAAGAACCTGTCAAAGCTCCACTACTAAAAAAAAAGAGGGTGTCTGAGTCACTTGCTTGAACTGAGCTTCAACTTGTTCCCCAATCACCTCCAATACCTGTTGAAAATGACTCTAAAATGACTCAAATTTTAGAGCTACAGAACCTACAAAATGACAGAGTGAAATACATCTCCAGCTGGGGAGAGCCTGGCAGGCCTAAAAGAAGGGTCTGTCTCACTGGGCTAGGAGCAGAGTGCAGCCCAACACGGGCTGCCACCCACACTTGAGGCACAGACAGGGCCAGAGCAGACCTCAGGGAACTGAATCACAGCTTCCGTGACTGTTTCCAGACTTTTCAACCCTCAAATGCCAAAGAGAAAGTAAAAATAAAAATCAAAGGTCTTCTTTTGTTTGTTTTGTTTCTTATGGGAAATGCCCTGAGAGTTGAACCTGCTAGTGAGCAGTATAGTTGTATGCCCCATTAATCTTATTATCAAGAGGTTCCCATCACTAAGCTAACAAGGTCACTGAATGTGCAAAGTTTAACAGATTAACATTAAAGGAAACCCATTTTATTTCATTTAGTTCTAAGGGAGAAAGCAATAATGAATGGATTTATAGGCTCACAACTAAAACTCCAGTCAATTTATGGCTTCTTCTTTTTTATTAGAAAACCAGACCACCTTGAGACCTTCAGTTCCGTAAAGCTTTCTTCTCAGCTTTGAATATTTCCTGTGCCAAGCCAAAATGACTCTTGGAGCTATAACTGCAGCCTTTACTGAGTCCTGTGAGGACAGAGCCATTTCCAAAGGTGAAGACAGAGGAAAGAGGATGGTGGAACCTGGTGTGCAAAGTAATAATGGTGAGATCATGGATTTTTCTCCCTGACAGATTAGTTTGGAGGGGAAAAATCATAAGATCATAGGAGGGAGAAGGGACTTTAGTGGCCATCAAATCCAAACCTCTCATTAAACACGGAAGAAAACTGAGGCTTGAAGAAGTTATGACTTGCCCAAAAGTGCTCAAGTGACAAAATCAGAATACAAAGGCAAGTCTTTTGACTAAATTTAGTGCTCTCGCTGCTACTTTCTGGAGTAGGCAAGGAATCCCAGGAAATGCCCTTATTCCAAATCATCTCACTGATGCATTCCACTAATTAGAGACTTACATAAATCAAAAAAGTTCCTCTTTAGAGATGCAAGCTTTCCCATTGGTCAGCTATATACCTTAATTAGAGTAATATCTAACATATCAACTGTTATCCCATGGATGTTTGGATGGAGTATAAAAAGAAGAAAGAATAATTTGAAAACTTGGAAAACCTGGGTAAAGTACTTTAGATCAACTCGGGTAATAATAGTTCACATTTATAGGGAACTTTGAGCTTTACAAAGAATTTTGCATATATTCTCTCATCTGAGTTTCACAATAAACCTTGCAATGTAATCACTATTACCCCCATTCTAGAGATAAGAAATCTGAAGTTCAGAAAGTTTAAGAACCAAAATATTATTTTTATAGAGCTAGAAAAAATAGTAACAAAATTCATCTGGGAGCACAAAAGGTCAAGAATATCAAGGGACTTAATGAAAAGAAATTCTAGGGAAGGTGACCTAGCCATACCAGATTTTAATCTGTGTTATAAAGCAGCAGTCATCAAAACTGCTTGGTACTGGTTGAGGAACAGAGTAGTAGATAAGTGGAATAGAGTAGTGGATCAGTGGAATAGATTAAATACATGAGACACAGCAGTCAATGAAATATAATTATCTACTGTTTGATAAACTCAAAGACTCCAGCTTCTGGGGAAAGAACGCACTGCTAGGAAAACTGGGAAATAGTACAGCATAAACTGGGCATAGACATCTTACACCATATACCAAAATAAAATCTAAATGTGTGCATGATCTAGGTACAAAGGCTGATACTGTAAGTAATCTGGGAGAGCAAGGAATTGTTTATCTGTCACATTTATGGAGAAGGGAAGATTTTATGACCAGAAAGCTTAAGAGACTCAATCAGAGTCACACAGCTACAAAGGGACTGATGTGAAATCTAAATTCAGGTTTTTCTGCCTCCTGCCTCTACTATGCCATCCAGCCACCCCTAGAGAAGCATAGGAGCACTCAGAATCATAAGGCAATGGAGAAGGGGAGGAAAGGAAGCAGAAGGTCCATCAGAAGGCTTTTGCACTTGTGGCTTTTGCTATAGGATTTTAGTGGTGGTCACTTTGTCCTTAAAAACCATCTCAAAATTATTACCTTTGGTTTTTAGTGACAATGCTAAAAAACAAACAAACAAAAAACTCCATGTTTCCATGTTTCCAGAATCTTCCAGAATTTGCTCCTAAAAATACATCACAAATGCCTTCACAGAGGACTAAGTCAAGGAACCACCTCACCAGATGTTGATCACAAAGCAAGAAAATGTTTTTATAACAATTAATTAATAAGCATTCATTAAGTGCTTCATATATGTGAAGCCCTGTATAAGGAGAAACAAAGTATAAAAGAGCTTGCAGTTTAGCAAGGTGAAATAACATTTACATACATATATGTACAAACAAAAGAGTTTCAAAATAAATACAAGATAATATGTGGTGGCTGGTGAGATGAGGAAAGAATTCATGTAGAAGATAGTGCTTGAGCTAAGATCAGAAGGAAGCTAAGAGTCCTAAGAGCCAAAGGAAAGGAGCAAGTGCATTCTATTTACAGGAGTAAAACCAATGCTTAAGAATATGGGATAATGATAGGAGGTGGAGTGCTGTCAGTCAGTCAATAAATATTTATTAAGCTCCTACTATGTGTCAGACACTGTGCTAGGCATTGGGGAGACAAATACAAGTTTTAAAAGAGAGTCCTTGCCTTTAAGAAGCTTAGAATCTAACAGTGCATTGTGTGTAGAGCAAGGCCAATGTTTCTGAATGGGGATATGAAATAAATGTGATGCAATAAATGTAATAATTTAATATAATATGTAAATGTAATATAACGTAATAAATAAATAATATGTAATAAATCTAGAACAGTTATGAATGATTTAAATGCCAAAAAAAATCATTGATCTTATAGAAAATAGGGAGTCATTGGATTTTATTGAGTAGGCATATGAAAATAAGACCTATATTTTAGCAGCTATGTAGAAGGTGGTTTGCAGCAGAATACATAAAATGTAGATATATTTAGTAGACTAGATAAACTACTATAGTTTTACATAACATTGTCATTTAGCCTTAACCCTTAACTTGAGAATCTTAGCTAGATAGCCACAACCATTTTTACCATCTATAAAGTGGAAATATTATAGACTTTGTCCTACTAATTTCCTATGTTACAAGGGCTCAATTAGGATCCAAGAATCACAAAATCTTAGAGATGGAAAGGATTTCAAAGATTTTCTAGTCTAATACCTACCTGACATGAGAATTCTCCCGAAGATATCCCCAATAAATAATCACCTAGTCTTCCTAAAGACCTTTAGAGACCTATTTCTTCCTAAATAAATCTATTCCTTCTCATTCAGCTTTGTAGAATTTTAGTCTTTAGGAAGTTCTGTCTTGTATTCAGTCAAAATTTGCTCTCTGTAGCTTACAATCATTCTTCCAGGTTTATCTATCTGGGACTAAGTAGAACAAATCTAATCTTTCTTCTACATAAAATCCCTTCAAATATTTGAAGACAGTAATTATATTTTTCCCTAAGACTTCTCATCTCTAGGCTAAAAAAACACAAGTTCCTTCAACCATCCTGGTAGTCCTTTTCTGGATATGTTCAAGATGGTCACTTTCCTTCTCAAAATGTGGTGGCCCCAAACTGAATACAAAATCCCAAATGTGGTCTGCCCAGGAGGTAGTCCAGGGTGACTCTTGTTTCCCTTGTACTTAACACTACTTTCCTAATAACAGTACCATTTTTGGTTGTCAGTAAATAGGCATTTTTTTAAATGCTTACTATGTGCCAAATGGCATGATAAGAACTGGAGATACAAGTACAAGCAAAAAGGAAAAAAGTCCCTGAAGTCAAGGAGTCTACATACTAATAAGGTAAGATAAGACATAGAGGGGGAACTTCAAGGGAGGGGAATAGAAAAGGTATATACACAAATCGTGGTGATAAATCCTGAGAATGAAGGATGACTGATCTAGGTCATTCCTCAAAATGGAGGTTCCTAGAAGAACTCATCAGTGGCAGAAGGGTGCCAGTAACAGGGAGAAAGTGGAACGTGGTAACAAAATCCACATTTGTCATGCCATATTGTTATTCATAATAAGGTTATAGTTCACTAAAACCCCTAGCTCTTTTTTTTTGCATGAGTTGATTTTTAACCTCATTTCCCCATTTCTGTCCAATATTAATTTTTTAATCCAAGTACATGGCTTTTCATTTATCCTTCTTAAATTTCATGTTGTTAGATGGACCCCAATGTTCCAGACTATCAGGATCTTTTTGGATCCTCATCTTACCATTCCACATATTAACTGTCCTTCCCAACTTTGTGCTATTGACAAATTTGTTAACCATGCGATTTATGCCTTTTTTCCAAGTCACTGATTTTTATTAATGGAGCCCTCCACTAGAGACCTCCATCCAAGTTAACAAAGATCAATAATCTTGGGCTCAATAATTCAATAATCCCAAAACAAAAATAAAAACATAACTTTGCTTACATTTAGGTTTCTCTTTTTAAAATTTTTTTCATTTTTTAAATTTTTCCCAATTTATTTATTTATTTTTTGTTTGCAACCTTCATTTCAACAAGATTTTGAGGTACAAATATTTTTCCCAGTCTTTCCCCTACCCCACCCCAAAATAGTGAGCCTACTGAATACCTTTCCCCCAATCTATTCTCTTTTATATCCTCTACCATGCCACCCTAATTTTCTAGTAGGGCAAGATGGATTTCTATACCCCAGTGCCTGTATATCTTATTTCCCAGTTGCATGTAAAAAACAATTTTTTAACATTTACTTTTAAAACTTTAAGTTCCAGTTTCTTTTCCTCCTTCCTTCCTCACCCACCCCCACTGGGGAAGATAAGCAATTCAATATAGGTTGTACATGTGTAGTTATGCAAAATATTTCCATACTAGTTATATTGTGAAAAACTAACTATATTTCCCTCCATCCAATCTTGCTCCCCCCCCAATTATTCCATTTTCTCCTTTGACCCTATCCATTTTCAAAAGTGTTTGCTTCTAACTACCGTTTCCCCCAATCTGCCCTCCCTTCTGTCACCCTCTTATCCCCTTCCCCCCTACTTTCCTGTAGGGTAGGATACCCAATTGAATGTGTATGTTATTCCTTCCTTAAGCCAAATTCAGTGAGAGTAAGGTTGACCCATTCCCTTTCACCTTGTTGCCCTTCCCCTCCATTGTAACAGTTTTCTCTCACCTCTTTTATATGAGATAATTTATGCTAATCTATCTCTCCCTTTTTCCTTCTCCCAATATATTCCTCTCTCACCTCTTAATTTTATTTTTCAGATATCATCCCTTCATATTCAACTCATTCTGTGCATTTTGTCTATGTATACATGTACACACATATGCATACACTCACCTATATATTTATAAATACATATACCCTCCAATATATGTATATATGTATGTATACATATATATATATATATGCACACACATATGTATTCCCTTCAACTATTCTCATACAGAGAAGAGTCTCATGAGTTACAATTATCATTTTTCCATGTAGGAATATACATAGTTCAACTTTAATAAGTTCCTTATGATTTCTTTTTCCTGTTTACCTTCTCATATTTCTCTTGCTTCTTGTATTTGAAAGCCAAATTTTCTGTTCAGCTCTGGTTTTTTCATCAAGAATGCTGGAAAATCCTCTATTTCACTGAATGACCATATTTTCCCCTGAAGCATTATACTCAGTTTTGCTGGGTAGGTTATTCTTGGTTTTAATCCTAGATCCTTTGACCTCCCAAATACCATATTCCAAGCCTTTTGATCCCTCAATGTAGAAGCTGCTAGGTCTTGTGTTATCCTGATTGTGTGTCCACAATACTCAAATTGTTTCTTTCTGACTGCTTGCAGCATTTTCTCCTTGACCTGGGAATTCTGGAATTTGGCTATAATATTCCTAGGAGTTTTCTTTTTGGGATCTTTTTCAAGAGTAAATCAGTGAATTCTTTCCATTTCTATTTTGCCCTCTGGTTCTAGAATATCAGGGCAACTTTGCTTGAGGATTTCTTGAAAGATGGTGTCTAAGCTTTTTTTTATCATGGTTTTCAAATAGTCTGATAATTTTTAAATTTTCTCCCCTAGAACCATTTTCCAGGTCAGTGGTTTTTCCAATGAGATATTTCACATGGCCTTCTTTTTTTTCATTTATTTGGATCTTTTTAATAGTATCTTGATTTCTCATAAAGTCATTAGCTTCCAATTGCTCCAATCTAATTTTGAAGGAGTTAGTCTCTTCAGTGAATTTTTGAAATTTCTTTTTCATTTGGCAAATTCAGCTTTTTAAGGCATTCTTCTCCTCATTGACTTTTTGGGCCTCTTTTGCCATTTGAGTTAGTCTATTTTTTCAGGTGTTCTTTTCTTCAGTGTTTTTGGGTCTCCTTTAGCAGGCCATTGACTCACTTTTCATGATTTTCTCACGTCATTCTCATTCCTCTTCCCAATTTTTCCTCTACTTCTCTTACTTGATTTTCAAAATCCTTGAGCTCCTCCATGACCTGTAACCAATTCATATTTTTCTTGGAAGCTTTTGATGCAGGAGTTCTGACTTCATTGTCTTTTTCCCATTCCATGTTTTGATCCTTTTTGTCCCCAAAAAAGGTATTCTATATTCTGATTGTGCATCCTCATGTTGCCGCTCAATTACTTGACTTTTGAGCTCTTTGCCATGGTAGAACTCTGCTTCCATAGAGGAGAACTTTGCTCCAAATTGCAGGGATTTTCACAGGTGCCAGAGCTATTAGTTGGGTGCCCTCTCTGAAGCCCCCACAAGCTTTGGTCTATTGGCCACACACCCCAGGACCACCACCCAAGACCACAATCCAGATCTAAGCAGGTCAAAGCAAGAGCAATTACCCTCTGAATGCTTACTTGGTCTCCCTACAATCTTCAGGTCAGGAGCTCTGGAGGCAGCCACATGGCAGCAGCTGCAGCCACCAGGGCTCCACTGCTTCTCACCCCAGGGGCACGGGTGAGACCACCCTCTTCTATCACCCAGTTCCAACAGAGTTCTCCATTGACCTTTTACTTTCTCTTTGGCATTTATGGGTTGAGGAGTCTGGAAACCACCAGAGCTTCTGGTGATTGACTCTCCTGAAGTCTGCTCCTTTTGCTGCAGGTTGGGGCCACCCAGGGCCAGAATTGCACAGCTAACATGAGACTGTGCTTGGCTCCCAGCTTGGTGTGATACATCCTCCTGTAGTCTTGATAGGCTGCCTGCTTTCTGTCACTTTCTGTGTTCTATAGCTCTAAAATTTGTTTAGAGTCATTTTTACACATATTGGAAGTGGTTGAAGTGGGATCTCATGCCAAGTTTGTGCTTTTACTCCACCATCTTGGCTCCATCCTACCATTTAGTTTTTATATCTCTCTATCTTGCCAGTAAGGATGTCATGGAACACTTTGTCAAATACATACACCTTACTGCCATCAAGTAACTCTGTTTATAGTATTCCTCTCATCTACATGTTTATTAATGCAAGACAACAAATATTTATTATGTGTCTACTATATGTAAGGCACTATGCCAAGAAATATAAAAAATAGTCCCTTCCTTTCAAGGGACATTCTACTGGTAAGATACAAAATATTAACAGGTAAGTAAATACATGATTATTTGAAGACTAAGAGAAACTCTAAACATTAAAGAGATGAGAAAAGGCTTTATATTGAAGCTGACACAATAGCTTAACTCTGAAAAAAGCTATGGATTTCAAGAGGCTAAAAGAATATATTCTAGGCCTGGGGAATAATCAAGGCAAAGACATAGGAGAAGAATATAGAATGCTAATTTAGGAGAACAAGCTCATGAAGGAGAATAATGTGAAATAACCTTGGAAATGTAAGCTAAGTCCAGATGGTGAAAGGTTTTAAATACCAAACTGAGGAGCAGACACTTTATTCTGGAGATAATAGACAATCCTTGATCTCCCTGAGCGAAGGAGTTACATGGTCAGATTTTTGCTAACCATGTGAAAAGGATTTTTGGCAACTATGTGAAGAATGGATTGGAGAAGGAAAAAAGCTGAAATGAAAACCTAATTAAGAGGCTATTGCCTAGTCCAGGAAAGAAGTGGTGAGGATTGGAACCAGTATAGTAGCTATCTAAATAAAGAAAAGGAAAAAGACTCAAAAGATATTTTGGAGGTAGACACAATAAGATTGGCAACTGACGATAAGGAAGACAGAAGAGTTGAAGATGAATCCAATTTTGCAAACCTAACTAAATGGAAGGATGATTGTGCCCTCAGCAGTGACTGGGAACTTAGCAATAAATGTGGGTTTAAGGAAGAAAGGTAATGAGTTATGTTTCTGACATTATTCCTTGAGATTTCTCCAGAACACCCAGGTGGAAGTGTCTGGCAATCATAAATCTAAAACAAAATTAGATTAGCATGGTAAACCCATGAATTACTAAACCATAGTGGCTCAGAGAATTCACTTCTTCCATCTCTAAAATGCTCACAAAACTTATTCCTTATGATCTATTCTATAATCATACCTAAACTTAACATCAAAATCAACAGTCTATAGTTTCTCATTTTTTAAATATTGGAGTACATATCTTACTCTCATCCAATGGGACCTTTCATATTTTCCATGATTTCTCAAAGATTATGTACTACATTCAGCAACTATATCCACAAGACCAATCAGTATCATGGGTGTAACTAGTTGTATCCAGTGACATTAATTCATTTAGGGCAGCTAGACTGATAAAGTCTCTGATGGAGAAATATGTGAACAAATTTTTAAATGTGTAATAGATAGTAGCTCATTTAGATAGATTCCAAAATGGTTTAATGGCTGTACCCAAAGAACAAAGATTATTTGTCCAGTGTCATATTTTAGGATGGGCTCTAGTGAAGCATCCAAAAGGTTTGTCTTTCATGTTATTTGTTTGACATTTTTATTGGTGATTTACATGAAAGTATAGATAGTATACTTGTCAGATTCCAGATGATACAAAGCTGAAAGAGATAGCTTCAACATCATATGACAAAGTCCCAGTCCAAAAAGCTTTGAACTGTTAGAGCTCTGGACCACATTTAATGAGATGAAATTTAATAGAAAGAAAGTTAATTTACTTCCTTGGGTTCAAAACAGCAATTAAAAAGTACAACATGGGGCAGATTTGGCTAGAAAGCATTTTGTCTGGAAAAAAAGATCTGGGAGCTTAGACTGAAAGCACAATATGCTATCATTATAATATAGCAATTAATTCAATTAATGGAATCTTGGACTACTGACTAGTAGTAAATAAATAGTAGTTTTTTATTTAAATATTTACTAGTAGTAAATAAAAGCTGACTAGCATTTATTAAGTGTTTACTACATTCAAGGCACTGTGCTAAGTTCTGGGAATACAAATATAAGCCAAAAGAAAAAGTCCCTGCCCTCAAGGACTTTACTCTCTAACAGCGGAATAAAGTAGATGCTAAAAGGAAAGAGAGAAGAGATGGAAGGTATCTATGAAGGGGCATGGTGTTGAAAGAAGTCCAGCGAGTTAGGAGGTGACATGAGAGAGGAGCCAAGAAGTAAATCTGACTTATCTGGGAACTTCCTTAAAATTGAGGTCATGAGTAGAGTTGATCAATCAAATCAAGGAACAATAATAGGGTCAGGCATCTTCCAGGGTGAGGAGATGGATAAGGATGGTGGAGAATGAAGCCCAGACAACCAGGAGGAAAACCAGGAGAAGAGTGAAGTGTTAAACATGGCATCACTTCCTTAAAATGAGGTTCCAGGAAAAATGGACCAATCAAAGGAAATTGCCACTCAGATTTAAGAAAGAAACTCCGTCCAGGACTAGGGACACTATATTCTATGTCTTTGGTATTCTTCCCTAGTCAGACTACAGTCCGAAGATCATGTTCAAGGCATAAGTATATTAATAAACTAGAGACTGTACAGAGGACAGCAAATAGGATGATGAAGCACCTTAAGAGAATAGCATATGAAGATAAATTGAAGGGATTATGACTATTTAGCCTGGAGAAAAGAGGATTAGAAAGAACATGATAATTTTCCTTAAGTGTTTGAAAGGCTTCGCTGTAGAAGAGAGGTTAGAATCATTTTCTTTGTTACAAGAAGACAGACCTAGTAACAATGAGTGAAAGTTGCAAATAGACAAATTTGAGCTTGATGTAAGCACAAATTTTCAAACAGGCCTTTATAAAAGCAGGATTGAATTCTTGAAGAAGTAATAGGTTCTACTAGCTGTGTGACCCTGAGTAAGTCACTTAATTCCAATTGCCTCCCCTCAAAAAATATAATAACAAAAAATAAAAAAGAAGCAATAGATTCCCCCTCACTGCAGGCCTTCAATCAAATGCTAGATGACTACTTGGATGGTACAGTGTTGAAGAGATTCTCTATCAGGTATAGATTAAACTCTAAAGTCTTGAGTTCCACTCTAACTGTAAATCTCTGGTCCTGTAAATGCTGTCTTAGCATCTTCACACATCTTTGGCTTCCATACCCTCTTAAACATTGTTCTACACTTTCCCTTTATGAAGACTGTTTTCCATGATAGAGAAAACAGAAGCATAATAACAATTAAATAATTTCATCTTTTCTCTTCTGGCACTTATCATCTCATTACCAACTCCTGCCCTCCAAGCAACAAACTTATCTTCCTTTGACCTAACAAAGTTTAAAAAGACTTTTTTGTTGTCCATTTGAACAAGTAAGAACAAAAGGACCACAAATAGTGAGTCATTCCCTAGATGGTGGTGGGAAGAAATGGACCTCAGGCAGGAAGATCAGTGGATAAATTCAAAGGAAGGAGTCTTCCTTCCTTTTTTTGTGATCTACCTGACTGAGTGTTCTTGCAATTATTCCTAAGCTTTTAGGCAGGCAACCTCTTATGCGTCTATCAATTGCTAGCACTGGAGTAAAGATATACTTTGCATACATAAAGTATGCACATATACCCTTAGCATACACAAATGAGAAGTTGATTTTTTTTTTCAAAAAGGATTTCGCTAAGTGACTCAGGAAAGTAAGATAAAATAAAATTTACGGAGTACAGAAATGTTGAGTCACAGCACAAAATATCCTAAGATGTTCCTAATGATTTGCACATCTACCTTCTTCCCTCTCCCTAACCTCTCTTTCTGACCTTGACTCTGGAGAAGATTCAGCAAATGGATTTTCTAGCCACTGTTCCAAATGCCACCCTTGGTACTCTTTTGCTTCAAATCCTGTGACTCTTCTAATTTCTCCCTATTTCAGAGCAACATCAGACTAACATCATCTAGACCCAATTACAGCTTTCACACTTGTCCCCCAAGCACCGCATGTATTTCCATTTATTCACAGTATGGAGAGAAACATTTCATCCTGAGCTGATGATGCTAGAATGTTGCCAGATGTGACCGCTGAGCCAGTCAGTGATGTTTGAAAGATCCTGCTGAAAGATAAAGGTGTCATAGTACTGGTTAAAAGCAAATGTTGTTCCAATTTTCATAAAATAAGAGATAAATGGAGTTTGATGACTATGGACTAGGGAGTCACATTGATTCCTGCAAAATTCTAGAAAATATTATTAAAGGGATAGCTAATGAAAATTCATAAAAGAAAACAGTGATCACAAATATTTTTTATCTCTCTCATCTAAAACATAATGTGCTAAAATAACCTGGTTTCCCTTTTTTTGCAGCTATATTAGATCAGAAGATTTCCTTCAACAAAGTTTACTTGGTAACACATATGACAAAAGTATCTCCGCTATTTTTGCGAACAATGTGGCCTGGCTAAGTGATCATACAATTAGCTCAACTTGAAACTGGTTGAATGACCAGACCCAAAGAGTGTTTAGTAATGGAGACGAATTAGGAAGCTATTACAGGAATCTAGGTGATAAGAGATGAGGATATTAACTGGGTTAAAAATACAATGAAACAGAGTCAAAGTGAGAGATGATCATAGAGGTAAGATTTGACAACTGCTTAGATAGAGGGGTGAGTGAAATGGAAGAGCTAAATGGATGGGTTAAAAATGATTAAATTTTCAAACATAGGTGACAGAAAGAATGGTAATGACACCAATAGAAGTGGGTTACTTCATAGGAAGGATGGATTTGGAAGAAATATTAACTGGGTTCTGATTTGGACATGTTGAGTTTGAGAATTGGTAATAAAGGAATGAAGTTCATAAAAGAGACTAGATACAACCACAAAAATACCACAATCCTTGCCATTAAAGAGCTTATATTCTGCTAAGAAAATATAATATTGGGGCAGCTAAGTGGTGCAGTGAATAGAGCACCAGTCCTGGAGTCAGGAGGATCTGAATTCAAGTCTGACCTCAGACACTTGACATACTTACTAGTTGTGTCACTCAACCCAATTGCCTTGCCTTCCCCCCTCCAAAAAATATATATAATATTCTCATAGATGGCTGAATACAGGATATAGATATGTGTGTGTGTGTGTGTGTAATACACACACACATAGAAAATACACAGCAATAAGTGGAATTAACAATTCAGGTGATTATGAAACATCTCTTGAAGGAAGATGAACTTCAACTTAACCTTATAGGGGACCAGAAAAACAAAAAGGTGGAGGTGATAAATGAGGGCATTAAAGGAATGTGGGAGAGCCTTTGCAAAAGCACAACACTGGAAGAACAAATGTTGTGTACAGAAAACAGCAAGTAGGCTAATTTGTACTAGAGCACAGAATACACTGGGGGGGAGGGGGAAGGATGGAAGGGAAAAGATCTAATCATCCTATAAAAATAAACTGCAGACAGATTGTGAAAGGCATTAAATACTAACAGAGGAGTGAATTTCATCCTAAAGGCAATGCAGAGTGACTAAAGCTTCTCAAGCAGGTAAGTCACTTGGTCAGATGTACTTTAGAACTATCAATTTGTAAGGGGAGATGTTTGAATCTAGAGAGGCTAGATATAGAAAGATCAATTAGAAATGTAACAGTACGAAAGATAAGCTATAATGATCTGCTCTGGGATAGAAACTGTGAGAGCGATAAAAAAGGGTATAAACATAGGAGATGTTTACTAAATAGAATTGATGAGTCATGGAAACTGATTGAAGGTAAGATGATAACCAGACATCTTCCATGAAGTAGTAAACATCTTAGGCAAATATGGTTCTCTATTCTATGCTTCACTTAATGTTAATAAGCAAAGGCTCATTAAACAAAATTATCTGTTTATATCTTTCAAAGAACTTTTTATGATTTTGACATATCAATGGGAGTTACTTTGTTGCAGGAAAACGTTCAAGACAGTATTTTACTCTACCAAATCAGATGCTTTTTTAAAATAGTCAACAAAAAATGAGGATAGTGGGAATTTGTAGTCTGTACCCTTTTATTCAATTATATAAAGATATGAACTATTGTAGAATATCATTGGGAAAAGCCTTCCTAGAATCTTCACAAAGCTGCATTAAAGATACTGTCGAGATGAGCATAGATTATTTTGATAAAGCTGTGCAGAGATGGGTAAACAGGCATATGACTGAAAGTCATAGACTTTTTCTCAGTCACTTTTTTTGGTAAAAGCAAAGTTCACATTTTCAAAGTACCTGACACTTTAATACACTCTTTTAGATACATGAAAATCAATCCTTCGGTATTCAAAGTCATGTCACCTCTAGCCCATCTGTTTCTCTGTCTATTTGGTCTAGTGTAGCCATTATCCCTATTTTTGTTTCCTTTAAGACCATTTCCACTTTTCTGTATACCATGGGATATACTGATGTTAGAGTTCAAATGTTCAAGCCCTACACTCACTAATGTATAAAAATATTTGTTTTGGATTTTTTCCATCATTCATCTGTTCCATGTCCTTTTTTCCATTATCATCCTTAGTCTCAGGATCATTTTGCCAATATGGGTCTTTGACTAAGATTTCTGTAAACTAGTTTTCCCTCCACTTCTTCTTACTGTCTCACAAAAGGAGACTGCTTACAATCTTTGACCATTGTCCATAAGATATTATAAACAAGTTTATATCTAAAGCAATATTGTCCATGGCTCCTATATCTCTGACTTTGGCAAAGTAAACTACTGATTCCTGACTTAGTTTCTATAGTGTTTTGAATTTCTTCATTTTGTGCCTAAATCTGTCAAAGACCATTATTAGAATCTTTCCCATTTTTTGGCATCAACAACAGCCAGTTTGAATAAGTCATTTTGGGGTCATCTCAATGGCATATCAAATCTTATTTTTATTTCTTCTAATTTGGTATTGATTTTTTTTCTTTGTTCTAATAAGTCAGTAGTCTGAGTAGTCGGACTATACACAGATGGATGATTCAGAAATGACTCCCACATTGGTACCCAGTTTCCTTACTGTTATAAGATAATCAATTTAATTTTATGACATCATTTGGTGCTCACCAGGTCAAGTACCTGTTGATTCTCCTTTATTTGATTCTCTAAAAAGAGCCTGGAAGCTATTCTTTTATTTCGCCCAACTTCCTATTGTCTTTTGGCTTTGTTTATAATAAGAATATTAAAAAGAAAGCATAGTGTAGTGGCTAGAGAGCTTCCTTAAAATCTCATTTTAAGGAAGAGACATCCTCCATGACAGTAGCATCTTAGGAAAATATGTCTCTCTGTTTTATGCTTCACTTAACGTTAATAAGCAAAGGGTCATTAAACAAAATTATTTGTTTATATCTTTCAAAAAACTTATGATTTTGATGTATGAATGGGAGATACTTTGTTGTAGGAGAACGTCTAAGACACCATTTTACTCTACCAAATCAGATGCTTGGTTTAAAATAGTCAACAAAATATAATGACAGTGGGAGTTGGTAGTCTGTATCTCTTTTATTCAGTTATGTAGACATGAGCTACTGTAGAATGTCATTGGAGCTCCAGAAGATTTCAGTTTAAGTCCCCCACTGACATCTCACTTACTGGTTTGTTAGGTCTCTGATACCTCAGGTGAGGTGGAGACTCCTAAAGAGGGTCATTGATACTTCACTGTGAGATGTGGGTTGGACTGACCCTCAGCTAACAGGAGTGCATGTGATCACTTGGGGGTAGAATGCAAGGACTGTGCTTATCTGCAAAAAGCAGG
>CM053594.1:181084214-181105528 GCA_028646575.1 Pseudocheirus occidentalis
CCTGTGTCCAGAGTCTTCTGTACAGCTGTTTCTCCCAGAGTAAGTGGGAGCCGGGGACGGCTGAAGCCTGTTGAGGTAGGTATAGGTAAGACCTATACATCCTGACCCAAAAAGATAACCCTTATCAAAGTAAAAAGCTGCAGCTGCAGCAATAGCTACCCACAGCCAAAAAGATAACCCGTTTCACTGGTTGCCTGGCCTTTAACAAGTCTAAGCAGCTCTACAAGATTATAAGTTGTAGAGGAGGTACCTGCCTGAATTTGTAGAGGGAATTTCCTCACCTCCAAGTCCCCTATATCTGTTAAATGACAGGTTCAATTCCTTTCCCTTGCTTAGGATTGAATATCTCCAGCATATATTCTAATGTTGGTTAACAGTCAAGGGTCTCACATTTTACAAACAACAGCTAAATTACTGTTTATAGGTGACCTTAAAAGTCTCTTACTCTTACTACCACCAATCACCTTCTTCCTCTACTATCACTGTCACTGTCGCTGTCACTATAGAAATAGGAGGAGCCAATTTGTATTTTTCATTGTTTTCAAGGAAAGCCATGGCCAAATCATTGTTAATCAAATGGCCAGACTGCTTAGTAATATAAAGCTCTCCATATCAAAGCTTCAAAAGCAGAGATAATCTGTTGTTAACATCACTCTCAAAGTCCTTCAGTTTGGTAGAATCTGTCAGAGCTTACAAACTGTGGACATGAGCTCTGTAGTGTATGTATTTCCCAATTAAATATGCTACTAGAGCTTCCCTTCTTCAGAAGGGAGCAGAACAATGGAGTTACACAACCACCAGCCAATTAGAAGGATTTCTGAGGCTCAGAGCTGCTTTTCATACCAGTGGTCCATTGTGAGTGAACTCTAGGTAAATTTGGAGAGGCACAGAACCAGCCTTGATCAGCTCAGGGGCAACCCCAAGCAGAAATTTCAGACTCAAGACCTTGCTCAGGATTTTCTAAACATCAGGTTCAACCTATTATCCATACTCCAGCTTTGAACTCTCTACCTCATTGTTCTTATCTTGTACCAAGAAGTTAATGCCTCTGTTTCTAGAACTCTCCCCCATGCCTGGAACCCTTTATCCACAACACACCCCCTTCCCTCTTTGCATTAGCTTTTCCCCACCTTCCTTAGAAGTTTATAAACCATTCCTAGCTTTCCCCCAAATTGAGCTGTTCAAGCATTAGGCTTGACTTTTACAAATGCAAGGATTTAGCCTTTGAGAACACCTACGCCAAGATAAGATATCAGAGTAGGACCTTACGGACAATATAAATGATGTCTGCAGTTACTATAAAACATACTCTTCACTCTTGCAGTGCTCTTCATTATAATGCCGAGAACCAAGAATATATACAGTTCGAAAGAGCATAGTTCAAAAGAAAATGTATTAAGGAGTAAAATGACTGGAGTTGCCAGCAGGAGGTAACAAAAATGAGTAAAAATACAAGTCCAGTAAATATTCCTTTTTGTCCTTGGGTCCCATCTTACAAAAACATGTCCTTTAAGCATTCTACTGTCTCACTTCCCAGAGGATCACTGTTTATTTCCTATCTTCCTTAGCAATCCATCTCAGACCCTAAAAACTTTGCTACAGTCCTATCATTGGCTGCAGTACTTTTCTTCTCCAGAAAACTATTCTCTGGAGTTCTGAAGCTAACAGAACTCTCAGTGACACCAAAAGGAACATAAAGAAGGAATTGGAATTGGTTCCTGAAGAGGGCATGCCAAGGCAAGGCAGGTAGTAGGAAATGGACATTTGAGTCACCTAGTGAAATGTAACCTACATGCTCAGTTTTATAAAACTTCCCATACTGCTACAGTCCAGTTTGAGTTTAAGGTACATAGTTTATCATTTTAGCCTGACATAGCCCTCTGATTTTTAACTAGGCCAGAAAAGCTTATGTGATAAAAAAAAATACCAGTCCTTTTCCTCTGAGAAGCAGGCCTATATTGCTGTTTCTGCTGAATCATGTGCAGATTGCTTAATGATTGGCAAACTGGGAGGGCTAGAAGATCCTAGACCTGAACCTGTCACTAGACCTTTCAATACAAATGATTAAATGAGAATTTTGTGAGTTAAACATTGTGAGTGGCTTCATAAGTTTTTCCAGTGGTTCACCCAAAGTAGCATGAGGTCAACTATTCCTGCAGATTGCAAGGATCAAATATCAATATTTTTTGGTAAAATACTATGTTTCTCTGATGTAGGCAGAGTTGTATAAAGAGTATAAATCTCTCTTATTTCTGTTCTATCTCTTGCCTCTGGCAGGCTGACTAGTCCTTAGGCAGTCCCATTGGATCTAGTTTGTAGCCACATTGACAAAATGAAGAAATTAGTATCTTCCTCCCATTTGTTCATTTTGCCCTGGGAGCTGCTAGCAAATAGACAAACCACCATGCACAAATGCACAGTAATGACCTGGTAAAGCAAATGATTATTTACATCTTATTTTGGTCTCCACTGGAGGAAACAGCCTGAGATTTCTGGATGCAAAGGATCGGGAAGGACAGACAGCTTCCTCCCTTCTAAAACTCCTTCCCTTCCTTTCTGCTTGAACTGCTGTATATGGATCAGCCTCCTAAAATTGCAGTGGGGTTTGCTACACTTTAAAGCATCTATCTCTAGTAGGCTTCCTGCTTACTTTTATTTGTAGGGGACGAAAGCACTTCATTCTGACAGATGTAATTTAAAGGTTGTAGAGCAGTTGCAAATCAGATCCCAACCAACTACTTGTAAATTAAATCCCCAAATGACATATTGTGTTGTTAAATATTTATGAAGCCGTCTGAGTGAATCTGCAGCCAGCCCCTTGTTCATTAGTAGATGTAAGAGCAACTACTATATTTTGTTGATTAATCATCTGAATTTCCTTACTACAAGGAAGCATTAGGAAACTGGTCTTTAATCACACACACACACACACACACAAAAATGCTTTTTCTTTTAGGACACTCTGGAACCAAAATGCATTTGCTAACATCCTAACCAGCAGGTCAAGAAAGAAGCACATGTCTTTTCTACAGATAGAAACAGCAAATGAAGGTGGCACTAAAATGCTAAATCACAGAACCCTTGTTTTTGAAATGGACTATTTTCAATGGGCCACCATTTGTACAACTTCTAAATATTATCCTTCCTTTTGGAAACATTCTTTCGGTGCATCTTTTTCTTTTTCTTCCTTCTAAGTGACACTAATTCAAATGTCTGAATATATTGGCAGAAAACTACCCAAAAAAATTACTTTTCATCTGAGAATATCCCCCAAAACAAGTTGGGCCACAACCAGATACTTTTAGAAAGTTATCAGTAACTATATATAGAACTTCTAAATTGGAACTGTCATTTCAGCCTTCACTCCAACATCATTGCTGTGACTCCAGTAATTGTTCTATATCCCTTCATTTCCTCAGGACAGTGTGACCATTCCCTCATATTGGGCACTTTGTAATCTTTTTTAATCATCATGAACCCCTTGTAAGAGGTAGTACCAGGAGAAAAGAAATAGAAAGAGAGACAGAGACAGAGATAGAGAAAGAGAGAGAGAGAGAGAGAAGATGATGGATGGATAGATAGGTAGATAGATAGATAGATAGATAGATAGATAGATAGATAGATAGATAGATAGATAGATAGATAGAAAGATGGATGGATGGATAGACAGACAGACAAACAGACAAAGAGAGTTGCCCTTTCATCTTTCCTACTTTTCTGTGACTACAGAGGTAGTCTGCTACCATCCTCCCAGTCACCTAGACTCTCAGTCTTAATGTCCTTCTTAGTCCTCGCTCTTACACCACACATCCAATCTGTTATCAATCTTGTTGTTTCTGCCTTCCCAATATCTCTCATATCTGTCGATTTCTCTGCACTCACATAGTCACTTAGTACCCTTCACCTAGACTAATGCATTAGCCTGCTAATTAGTCCCTATCTCAAATCTCTCCTCCACTCCATCTATCCTCTATTCATCTGCCCAGGTCATTTTCCTAAAGTCCAGTTTTAACCATGGCACCACCCTACTCAGTAAAATCCAATGATTCCTATTACTTCCAGGATCAAATTTAATGTCTTTTATTTGACATTTAAAGTCTTTCATAACATGGCCCCTTTCTACCTTTTTAATCTTCTTATACTTAATTTACTCTCCTTCATATACTCTACAATCCAACTTCATTGATCTATTTACTGTTCCTTATACATGACACTCTCTTTCTACTCTGTCCCTTTGCCCTGGCTTGTCTCTCATTCCTGGAATACTCTGGCACCTCCCAGTAGTAGCAACTACACTGGCATACCCAGGATGGCTGCTAGCACATGTTCTTAGATCTGTTTTACTAGGAAAGATATAACTGTTCAAGGGGTCAGCAATCTTTTTAATTACATTCATTAGTTCAGAGGAAAAATCATCACCCTGAACTTCATAGGAAATCCAAACAAAGAAAATAGAGAAAATACAAGTAGAGAAATAAAGACCAACAGACAGGACTTCTAACTGTCTCAGAAATTAGTGCAGATCAACAGACAGACCCAACTGCCTGATCAAGGCAATACATACATAGTTACGAGAAGGAAGCACCAGCATCAGGGTGTTTCAAAGGGGAGGGGGAGAGGTGTTGGGGGATATATATGTATATGTGTGTGTATTTATTTATTTATATATGTATATATGTATGTGTATATGTACATATATATGTGTATATATGTATATGTGTGTATATGTATAGATACATTATATATACATATACACACACACACACATATGCAAGTTTCCCTTAATGGGCTCCACCTAAGGCCTACTAATGGGCAGGGAAAATCTTATATCCCATTAACATCACACTCCCCCATGCCTCTTACCTTCCCTTGTTTCCTTCAAGACTCAGAGTAAATCCTACCTTCTACAAATGACCTTTTCCAGTCAATGCCCCACTTCTCCTCCTACCTCATCCCTACTAGTGCCTTCCCTCTGGAATTACCTTCCATCTACTTGGTACATATCTTGCTTTGGCATAATTATTCACATGGGGTCTCCTCCCTTAAAACATGAGCTCCTTATAGGCAGGAGCCTTGTTTTTGCCTTTCTTCTTGTCCCCAGTGCTTAGTACCATTCCTTACATATAATGAGTGCTTAATAAAAGCTTGTTGACCAAGTGACCAATATAAGAATATTCATAATAAATACAAAGTAGCTAAACACAAGGTAGTTTGAGATAGAGGATGCTAGTAATTATGGGGATAAGGAAAGGTTTCCTGTAGAAGGTGGTGACTTGAGCTTTTATTAAAGAGAAAAATTCTATGAAATTGACCTGAGAGTGCAATTTATATCAAGCATGGGAGTGAGCAAGCACAAGAGAAACCGTGTGTCATGTATGAGAAACAGAAAGAAAAATAGTTTGTCCAATCTACTTTTCCAATTTTATTTCTCAGTACTCTACCAAGCAGAAGGTTGAGTTGGAGATGTATTATAAAAAATGTAAATTTTTGTAAAAATAAATTGTAAAATTTTGTAAAATTGTAAAAAAAGAAGACCAGTAATATTTTTAGATTTAATGGCCAATTAAAAAAAGAAAATTCTTAAATAATCTAGTCCAATCCTCTCACTTTACAAATGAAAAAACTGAGATCCAGAAAGGCTTTGCGACTTGGCCAAGGTCATACAAGTAAAAAAGAGAAGGTATTCCAATTCTGATCCCTCTTATTCCAAAGCTACTATTATTTCCATTATACCAAATATAAATACAACATGTAACTCAGAGCCACAGAAGTGAAAAGGCTTTCAAAGGGCATCTAGCCTAAGTCATACCAGAAAAAGGATGCCTTTCACAAAATACCCATCAAACCTATGTTTGAAAATCCATAGTGAAGAGGAACCATGGGTGTGCTGGAGCCAGTTCAGTCAGGTTTGGGAGAACCAATTGTTGCATTTTCAGTGTGAGCATTTATACCTTAGAAAATAAATCAAGCTTTGATATGCAGCTTGGTTGATTATACTTAATACAATGATGGAGAAAACATTAATAACATAGGTTAAACTTAAAATTTTGTCACCCATACTATTTTTCCAGAAGACAAATTAAACATTTACTGGACCACCCATAGAAAGAACCCATAACCATGATATTTTGGAATCAGACTAATTTCTAGTAAGTTTTCCCTTATGGCAAAACTAAATTAGTCTCATTTCAATTTTTCTCCATTGCTCCTAATTCTGTCCTCTGGGACCAGGCAGAACAAGTATCCAAACTCCTGGTTGCCTGTAAAATAAACACAAACTCATCAGCTTAGCATTCAATGATTCCCATAATCTAATTCAATTTACTTTTCAAATTTTATCTCTCACTACTCTACCAAAGCTGGGTGTTAATAATCCCTTGAATATGCCTTCTTGTTTTCATTTAAGAACAGAATCAGAGTTTGAAGGAACCATAGGTGCCAACTAGTTCAATCAATGCCTGACAAAGACCTTCTTCTATAATATCCCTAAGAAATAGTCATACAGTCTTTTTTTGAAGACATCTAGTGAGAGGGATCCCATCTCTCCCTGCCATAGTCCATTCCACTTTTTGATAATTCTAATTGTTATTAAGGTGGATTTTTTTTTAATTTCCAAGCCTAAATCTGCCTATGTGATTTCTTCCTAACTTCTAGGACCAATTACACCAATTCTAACTCCACTAGCTATGATGCTTCTGACTAAGTCTTTCCAAGCTATATGTATTCAGTTCCTTCAAGTGATCCTCCTAAACCCTAAGCTTAAGACCCTTTATCATTTTGATTTGTCCTCATTAGAATATTTATCAGCTTCCCTAAAATGTGACACTTAAAACTAAACATGATGTTATGTGGTCAGACCAAAGCAGAATACAACAGAACTCTCATCTTATTTTGAGATGCTATGTTACTTTTAATGCAGCCTAAGACCACATAACATTTTTGGCTCCAGTACTGTACACGCCCAGAATATCCTTCACCGTTTTTCATCTAAATTTTATTCATACTTCAAAGGCTCATTGGAACCTCACCTCCACAAATAAGCATTTCATGATAACAATGAGTAATAAGAATGTTCTCTCCTTCTTATGACCTACTATGATATGTAGTATCTATAAAATATATTTAATCATGTATTATTCTGAATTTTTTATTCCACTTCTCATAGATGTCTTTTCTTACTAACTTCTCACAACTAATCGGCAAACTCCTTAAAGGCAGTAATTGTTTCTCATATGTCTATGAATCCTTTGCATAATATCTGTGATAAATATGTAACATATAATAGGTACAAATAAATATCTATTGGGAGGTGAATCAGTAACTTCTATGGCAAATTAATGTGTTTGAGAAAGTGTTTTATTTTGCATCCGAATTATTTAATGTTAAAAACAAACTATGTTTTCCAGATGAGAGAAGTTTATTTTCTCTTGGACAAAACTATTTTTTTGTTTCCTTGATGTCATTTTCCTGCAAATAATCAGAGACTACTTCATCTGCCAACACTATGATTAATTATAGCTAACTCTCAATTAATCAGGCTAATAAGGAAAAGCCAAGAGATGGGAGGGATCAATTAGATAATGCCTCCAAGGCATTCTGAGATTTTAGAAGAAAGGAGTGTAATTAGTATAGCAAGCTCTATTATTTTTTAATTTGTTACTATAAATTCTCAGCCATTATATATTTGCATGGCAAAACTATAGTTTTAATTTCTTTTACTTTAAATTTAAGAAGTCAGATGATAATAATTACTCTTCAGTGTTCACAAACTCTTCTTTTGTGTCCAATTACAGCGACAGAACAACTCATTGTCTTTAGCTATTAGAGTAATAGCTATTATTTTGACTACTTTTTGGCTATTAGAACTACCATTTTAGATCTCTGCCTAATGAAATCAACACCAAATATAGTAAAGTCCCAAGGACACGTTGATGAAATTGGTCTTAAATGGAGTGGAGTTATATCCAGAAAAAAACTCAAATAACAAAAGTTACCAAAATTAAAGTTTCTGAGGAAAAAATGTGCACAGAAATGTTGGAATAACCTGACCAATTATCAGTCACCTAAACTCCTTCCATAGACCTAAAGCCTTACAGAGGCAACACTTCAAGTAGATAATGAAAATCTACGACATTACAGAAAATATTTACTCAATAAGACCCTAAATAACGAATGAATTTTCATCATAATTGTTTTGCACATGATGTGCCATAAATCAGAAAGTATGTCTCATTTTCTAAGTTCTACAAACAATGAAAACCAAGCATGTTGTAAATGATAGTCAAGGCAGCCCACTGAATGGTCATCTTTGAAATGTGTCAATAAAAAATCCACATTGACCATGTTTCAGGTCACTTAAAGACATTCAGCAGAATAACAGTTAAAGACTTTTTAAGTAAAGAGAATGATCTGGTTAGAGGCAGGAAATTTTAATACCTACAGTTAATATTAAGCAATCATAAAAGTTCATCACATCAATACAGAGATGACTTTGTGTTCTCTCCCAGGCTTGCTACTCACATCCTATACTTATATTTTTAGAACCCCTATTATCATTGTTCCAGGATGAATCTTTTTAAAGATGCTACTAAATTTTCCACATCTTTCTTAAGGGCTAAAGAGAGTTTAAATCAATTCCTTGTTTATTCCAATCTAATTTTCTTTTCTAGGATTCTACCAGTGAGTTAAGATGACTGTTACACACATCAAGAACATTTAAGTACTTGCTTAAATAGTGATTACCTCAGAATTGCCTTCCAGTATATACTACTCTGAATGCTAGGAAATGTGCTATTCACCGGAAAATTAATAGAGTGTAAAACATAACTAGGACAATAGGAAATGTTGAAATATTAACTTTGTGATTACATGACTGCCATATTCATTCACAACTTAATTGTTGTATTTGTACTTTACCATTCATTTCTTAGTTTAACATTTAAAACATAGATCAGATGGTTAGGTGATAGATTGATAGATAGACAAATAGACAGATAGACAGATAGACAGATAGATAGATAGATAGATGGATGGATGGATGGATAAAGGTATTATATATGGTATAGATGGTAAGGATCCCATTTCCCAAGAGACCAGACATCAATATCATTTTCTCTATTTCCCATATGGCTATGTAACAAGGGCATAGACATTGCTCAAAAAAGAATGAGGAAGAAACATTTGGGGGCAAGCGTACAGGAGAGGGTTGTCAAATGAGAAACAATAAGTTGTGACTGCCATAGTAGAGACATCAGCTTTCAGGCCAGTACTGGAGACTTTCTGAACTAAAACAGATTCTTTAACAGTTAAAGCAATCTGGTTGAACTCTGTAGGCAGAATGTGACCAACATAGATTAGGTTCTTAAAAAGTTCTGACCTCACCCACATTACAGAAAGATTCTTAAAAGTGTTCTGAAATTGTCCTTTGCCACTGGCCTCAGATCTGAGTCCTATTTATTACTGTATCTATTTTTACATGTAAGGCGGTAGATAGGGAGACATCTTGATCAATTTAATGATTTCTCCCAATCAACCTGACAGTATTATTGTATACAGGGCACTGGTTAGAGACGAGTAAGGGGCACCTTCCCAACTATGTGAGCACGTCCGCTGACACTGTACTGACTGGAACTCAGAGCCTTTTGCTTACCTCTTGGTGGGTGGCTGACTAAAAATCGATTGTCCTTCCTGGAACTGGTTGATCTCCCTCAGCCCCTTCAAACTCTCTTTTTAATTTTATCTAATTCTTCTTTTACAATGTAAAAAGTTGAAGGAAGATATTTCTTCTATACTTTCTCCCTAACCATTCCCTATACCTAGAGGCCATTTATATTGACTTTCATTAGAATCACATGGCAGCGGTGAAAAGAATATGAGAGAAAACAGACATAATGTGAACTTTATTAGCTGTAAAGATGGTAGTAAATGGATCAGAGAGGCTTTCCACAGACTCACATGGCCAAAGCAGCCAGACGGGGAAGACCAAACCTTGGGGGTTTCTATGCCACATTCTGCTTGGAACACAAAGTAAATGAGTTATTCAGGTAATGTACATATAACAAAACATGGGGTTGCTTGTTCAGAAGCTTCAGCACTATGATTCTGAAAAGGAATCTGTATACAAAAATGGGATTTCACTGAAATATCAAGGTGTTGTCCTCATAGTGAATCCCAGTTCAACCATCTTTTGGTAAAGCACTGATGAGCTATGTAAGTAGCCTAGAGTTTTGAATATTCTCTTTATTCATGGGATCCTTTGGCTACATCATGTCTTTTTCACTTTCTGTGGGAATGAAATAATTTGTCCCATATGCACTTAGTTATTTGGTTATCTAAGAAGTATTTGAGAATCCTATTACCCACATTTGGGAAAACATAGAGATAGTTATATCTAGAATTCTGGAGTATTACAAAGGGAAGAAATAAGTCAAAAAAGAAAACTGGCCCTTTGTTGTTAAGCCCCCATGATCAGACCTGTTTCTTAAAAGTTAAAGGTATTTTGGGGCCCTAAGCCATGAGTTACATGTATTTAATTTTGTCTTGTTCAATAGGAGACATGAGTCATCCTAGTAACAAGTTAAATTCAAGGATTCCAACATTGAGTATGTGAGTACAAACAAAATGAGACATGAGTATACAAATCACTGAGAATTTGTAGATACTATTATACACCCCCTCCCACTCTCTCCTCTTGAAAAGAAGACATAGATATCCTCTGAGCTCTCAGTGTTATCAAATTAGTTATCTAGTGCCTACATGCATCTGAGTAGGTTTCCTTGAGAAATTAAAATTTCAAAGCAATATGATGTCAAAAGCAGTTCCCCTATGGGTCTACTTTTCTTTCTTTACTCCTATGACACTCCTGTGACACGTTTTAACAAATGTCTAAGGCCTCCCCAGTTAGATACAGAGGTCCCCCATGGAAATTACAATGAGTCTCCTCATACTTTATTGTTTGATTAACCACCTCTTCCCACAGTCTCTTTTAGCACCGAGTCATTGATCTGTAAAGCCAAGCACAAGCAGCTTTCCAGAAGACTGCTGCTGTGAACAGCTTTCAAGATTCTGATTACACAGTATAGTGAACTCTATTCAGTAACAAATTAAAGCAAAACATTCACAGAAAATCAAAATATAGCATTCACAATGTTATGGCATAACAACTTATCACTAAAATGGCCACATAGTTTTCACAAAGTGGTCACATAGTTTTAAGCAAAAGACATTTATTTAGTAACACAATCATTTAGTAAGTCCTTAATTCAATCATCCTTAAGGAGGCAAGCTTCCTTAATTGACACAAAGTACAAAGGTCAAAGTTCTCCACCCCTAGGTCATGTTGTCTTATCTCTTCAATCAAAAAGTCCTCTTTCTTCTTAATTGGAGAAGTCCTTAACTCAATCATCTAAACATAAAGGTCAGAGTTCTCCATCCCTAGGTCACAGTAAGTCATGATTTTCTCAGTTTGCATTAAATACCCAAGGAGATGTCTTTTCATCTTGATTTGAGGCAGGCTTTTAGCTTCCATGTTTCCTCTTCCAAGGTTCCAGCTCCTGCCCAAATCTATCCAACTACCACCTAGGTTCAAAGACAGATAGCTCTCAGTTCTTTGTCCAGCTTCTTGTGCAGTTCCTGTTCCATATTGAAGTTCACAGTGTCTGGTTCACTTCAAGTCCTTCACAGTTTCTGTTTCTGGGAAGACAAAGTTTAACAAAGCCACAATAATATTCATGCATATTGCTGGCACCCTCATCAATTTACTTTCTGCCTGTGAAATCAAAATACCCAACAACAAGGTCTGAGGAATCAACACATATCATCAGTATAATCCCAGGAACTCTGAAATCATCAGCAAGATCCTCCTCCAGGATTTCTGTAAATATACAACAAGAAAATCCTCTTTCAGGGCTTCTGAAACAGCAGCAAGGTCCCAGGGCTTCTGTAACAACAGCATCATCCTCTATCAGAAGATGAATCTGAAAAAGTAACATCAAAACAGAAAGTGCCAGCACCACAGCCGTGCCTTCTCCCAGTTCTCTCCTCTCATTTCTCAGTTCTTATCAATTCTCAGTTCAATACTCAGTTCTCATTTCTCTTCTCAGTTCTTCTCAGTTCTCAGTTCTTTTCTCTCTCTCCAGCAGTAACAGCCCAACCTCCAGATGCTCACTCCCAGCAATTCTGGCATCTCTCAGCTTGGGCTTTTCCTTATATGTGGTATTAGCTCCTCCCTGTTCTGGCCCCTTCCTGTTATATCAACTCCATCACACTGTGGGATTCACAAGTTCTAGGTCTTAATACTTGGCACAATCATGAACTTCAAACAAGGTGCTAAGTACCTGTTTGGTTGCAAATACAAGGAGAGGGAAGATTTTCAAATTACTATTACCATTACATGATCATAAGAGAAATAATATTACCATCCTCAAAGTCTTCTTATATAGACAGTAGCCCACCCCACTTTCTTTATGGGGAGCTTTATCTTGTTCAGCAATCCCAAATGAGAAATATATTTCTTATATATTTTTACTCCATAGAGAGTTTACAACATACCTCCCTTTCCAAATATCTGTGGGGAACTAGGAAGTCTCCAAGTTATGAGGTAGCTCACACAAAACATCAACTGCCTTTTCTACACTATGTTTAACTTGAAGGATCACATATAGTATGTATCTATAGATAATACATATGTATCCCAAGTAATTTTTCAAGAACTGCAAGTTGTTTGATTATGGAGAGAATATGATGAGTATGTCTAAAAACAAATACTTCATTTCTTGGGAGACCATGTACCCAGGACAAAAAATGTAAATGGATAAATAGTAATGACTCTAAGAAAAAGATGAAAGCCAACATATGTGAAAAAGAAAGAGGCATTCAAGGAGAAATGGAAAAATAGCCCCTGCCAAAAATGTACTGGATGCCAGAACACTGCTTGAGAGTCTATCTGGCCTAAGAAAGGACCTGTAAGAGTCAGAGCATTCTGACTGAGAAATATAGGTAAACAAGATGACTGGGTACACAGAAAAAGCTTAAACACTGCCCACGTTGTAGGCACTTTCCTTCTGATGTTGTTTCCAGCTATTGGACTCCAATTTATTTCTGTTTTTAATAAATATGTTTAATCTCAAGGAAAGGAAATACAATATAATCTGTAGAGCAACCGTGGGGTGAGAAAACCAGGGTTTAAGTTCTATACCTTATACATACTAACCATTTGACTCTGAGGAAGTTACTAAACCTGTCAGGGTCTTCAGGGAACTCTCTAAAACTGTAAGGTATAGATAAGTTGACTACCTTAAATGGCTGAGAAAATTTCCTCCCAGGTAGTTTCCCACAGTAATGAAATCACAAGATCAGATTTTTTTTAAAAAGAATGTTGTTTGTGAAGAATGGGATACAGGACACTCAGATTTAAAGTGTTTTAAGTTAACATATGAAAACACATACTAATTCCTTTCTTTTCTCCAGAGGAAGTAAATCAAATTACCTTAGAAGCAAGTCAAGTTCAAAGGTTCCAAGGTTGGATACTAGGGTGGGGGATGGGGAGGAAGAAGGGTGTAGAATGAGCCATGGGAAATTTCACTTACTGGGAATTCCTTATCCTTACCACCAGACCACATCTGAGGCCACACATGCAAGATGATAATACAAAACTTGGGAGGAGGAGGGAGAAAGAGGAAGAAAGAGAGAGACAGAGACAGAGACAGAGAGAGTGAGAGAGAGAGAGAGAGAGAGAGAGAGAGAGAGAGAGATGTATTTCTTAGTTGGAAAGGGAATTGGGAAAATTCAGCAAGAAAAACAGAATGTTTCTAGAAGCCTCTTCTCTGTCATTACAGTAATTGCCTGTGGCTCACAGAGATATTCTTCATTCTTTAGCTGGTGGGCAGAGAGGCAAGATTTTTACTTTATCACATCATTAACAATCTAATAATATCAACAGAACCTTGTAGTTACATATTTGATAGGTGAGTATGTTTCCTATCTTGCTGAAATCTCATTTCTCAGGTCTGTCGCCTTGGGGCTTGCAAGCAGAAGGGGGAAAACTTTCAAATATTCTGCAGATGGTGAGAGCACAATATGAAGTTAATGGCCATGACTTCTAGGATGAATCTACCTCCCAGAGGTCCTACAAAGGGCCAGTGGTATCAAGCTGAAGGTTATTAGCTCCACTCTTTCACAGAGGCAAATGCAACATATAGCATTGCTAAATTACTATAACTTTCACTGTCATTGCAATACAGAATATCATTTAATAAATAGTGATTTTATGTTCATGATGATTACCAAGTCAATTTAAGATACCTTGAGTGGCTCTGAAGGCAAATTTGAAGGATTCAGCAAAACTCACACCTTCTTTGCAAAATAATCTTGAATATTGACCTATCACTCATAGAAAACAACCAAGACTCAATGGTACATAATACAAAGTAACATTATAAGAGCTAAAAAATAATTTTACCTTAAGAAAAAGCAATTCACTTTTAACTATGAGGAAATTTTTAAAAAATATAAACTTGAAACACTTTAAATCTGAGTGGCATGTATCCCATTCTTCACAAAGACAAGTTGTCTTAAGCTTAAGAAAGTTGGCTTTAAGGTGTATTAAACTTAAGAAAATAATAGAGCAGATTCATAGGAACCAGCTTTCAAATTCATTGGGATCAGAAACTATGGCCAAAACAACTTTAAAATCTCAGTGCCTAAAACATTGCTTCACACACAGTAGATACTTAATACATGTTGATTGACCTGAACTGCTTCAGACTAGAGAATATAAAGAGAAGCCATTTCACCCAATCCTCCTTCTTCAAATAGGGCTGCTATGTTGGATTGGTAAGTTCCTAACCTGCAATGGTTCCCTGACTGTAGAAGTCCCTATATCACAATGCCAAAATCTGATTATCACTAGTTAGTTGATCAACAGAATCATTAAATCATAACTAGAATATTCCAGTTTTTCAACATAGAGACTCCTGTGAATTTCAAAAACAGAAATATAACCCATTGGAGGTGCTTACTTTCAAGTACAAATTTACTTTACTCACATTTCAAGAGTTGGAAAGTTGATTCCATTAGCTTGCTAAGTCAATGTAAACTGACTTTTCCTGGGTATCTTCTACTAACAATTTGTTAAGAAAGTTCTAGGAACAAAGTGAAGAAGCTGTTATTTCTCTTCTTTGTAAGTTCCCTCTGCCTTCACCTTAAAAAGTTGAGGATTTCATGCATTAAAATCAAAATACTGCATTTTATATACACTGATAAAAATGATCATGAAAATTTCTACATTTGAATTTAATAAGCATGTATTTAAAACATAAGTCAAAATGACCAATACCAATATTTTGTTATTTGGGTGAGCCAACTGCTAAAAAAAATTAAGACAATTTTTTCATCTTAGTATGAAAAATCTTATCAATTTGTCGTTTTAACTACTAGGGAGAGAACAAATTAAGTATCACATTAACTAAAATATTAGTCATATATTTTAGGCAATTTCAGAGTTTCGACATTACTTAAAAACAAATTATTGAGTCAGATTTCTATCTTAAAGGTTTAAATGTGATTTACTCTGTATTTTTACTAGACTAGAAAGATCTTGGGAACCCAAGAAGCAAAAAAATCGTTTCTGAAAAGAGCAGCAATTTATTTCTTTCATTATTTTTTTACATTTTGGGGGGCGTAAGTTCAACTAATTAAATTTCTTTGTAGATGTCATTTAAGAATGACTTCAGGGGGAAATTAAGTTAGGCTAAAAATAACTGGAGACAATACATTTTCAAAGAATGACTGAGCTGAATTCTAGTTGTTGGCATAAATAGCTCATCAATCTTACCATCTCCAAATGACACAGAAGATATAATTTTCCATCACCTGATGTAAAATAAATATGAAAAATCCTGCAGTTTTTTTATTTTGAAGTACATTAAACTATCAGGAAGTGAAATAGATTTTAACTTATTCTTAAAATTGGATTTTTTCACAAGATGACAAATTTTATGTAGGGCATAACAAGTAGTTGGCTTGACTGGTTGAAATTAGGAAATGGTATTTAGGGACTGTTTACAAAGGCCTTCAATCTCCCCTCATTTACATGCTTCAAAAAAAAGTTTCATCTTAAAATAGATGAAAAACTAGGCCCTGTTGTGTCTATTTTACTAAGCTATTAAATAGATGTAATTATTCAAATTCTACTTCAAAGGCTTTTAAAATATTAGCCTAAAAAAGTATGTCAGAAAAGTTAAGAAGTAAGTTTGGGTTTGTTTTTTTTAATATTAGAATCTTGTCCTTCAAACTTCTCTATGACTTGCTCACTTTAGGATCCATCGAAGTATTAAAACCTTTCTTTCTGATAGATAAAACTTAGCCTATCTAAAATGGGCAATATTCCTTGTGTCTTCTCTATACCTGAATTTTTCTTCAATCTGATACTGCCTCCTATCAAAGATTTCTCACTTCCTATCTCCTGGACACCTCAGTCTATTTATCTTTCTGATTTCTTTCTCATCCCAAGACCCGACTAAATTCCTCTGGCTCTCATATTACAATTTCTTACACAATTACTTGGATTTCAGAATCAACTTTTAACAGACTCAGAGTTCAGTGAACTCTAGGCACATTTTTTTTTCTTTTTCTTTCAGATATATTCAGATACCCACCTTGCTTTGTCTATTTGTTTCAATCTTCTAAACAATTTTTCGAGGAATATGAGGCATCATAGGGTCATAGATTTAGAAAAGGAAGTAAACTTAGGGATGATTTAGCTATTCTAGTCCAATCTCTCCATTTTATAGTGGAGGAAATTTTGACCCAGATAAAGTGTGACTTGTAGAAACAGATCAAGATTGTCTCCATTCCAAACTGTGGGGATGCCCATCAATTGAGGAATGGCTAAATAAGTTGTGGCATATGATTGTAATGGAATATTATTACACTATTAGATAGGATGAGCAGGATGATTTCAGAAAAACCTGAAAAGATTCACATGAACTGATGAAAAGTAAAGTGTAAAGAACCAGAAGAACATTGTACACAATAATAGCAATATTATGAGGAGGAGCAACTGTGAATGACTTAGCTATTCTCAGAAATACAATGATCCAAGACAATCCCAAAGGACTCAAGGTGAAAAAAGAACTTCCAGATAAAAAACTGATAGAGTCTAAATGCAGATCAAAGCATGCTATTTTTCACTTTCTTTCCTTCTTTGTTAAAGATTGCCAAAACAAAATGACTAATATGGAGGTGTTTTGCATGGTTGCACATGCATAACCTATATCAGATTGGGAAGGATTAGAATTGGAACTCAAATTTTTTTTTAAAAAAAGGATCTTCCTACCCCAGTGCCTGTATATCTTATTACAAAATTGCATGTAAATAACTTTATATATACATATATATGCACATATATATGTATGTATGTATATATATATTTTAACATTTGATCAGTGAGAAACAAGTTGGTAATCAAATTAAGACAATAATTCAAACTTTTTGTTCTTAGGATTTTTTACACTCTAAAAATAATTAAACCTTTGTTCATGTTGGAAAAAAAAACAATGAATCAGGGGTGGCTTGGTGGCACAGTGAATAGAGCACTGGCCCTGGAGTCAAGAGGACCTGAGTTCAAATCCAGCCTCAGATACATAACACTTACTAGCCATGTGACCTTGAGCAAGTCACTTAACCCCAATTGCCCTGCCCTCCCCACTCCAAAAAGAAAAAAAACAATGAATGTTTAAAATTCTTTTTACATGTAATTGGGGGGAAATAAACCTTTTTAAAAATTGCTTCCCTTCCCTCATTTATTCCAATGGAAACTTTCAAAGTAGGAATTATAGTATAGTACTGAAACTATAGAAACAACTTCATTACCAATACATAAGATTAAAGTTCGGGAAAAGGGACAATACAATAATGGCCTTCTCAAAATGGAATACATAGCCTGAAGTAGGTTTCCACCTTCATAGTGAGATATTCGAAATGCTGGCTTCTAGAAGTGACCTCTGGGTGACTCTGACTTGAACTGAGACCCCACAAAAGAAAACTGTGAGAACAAGTTGTCTTTCAGGCAATATTAGACTGTCCAACAGCTGTAGAAGAAAGAACCCTAGCAACTTAATATGAAATAAACTGCCTACAACCAGGGAAAATGTTTACCTGGGTGAAAACCAAATTGTGTAAACTGTTTAAATTTTGATTCATTGTGTACTTTACTGTAATATCTATTTCTGCTTTCATTTTCCCACCTGTCAAGAATCTCCTAATACCATAGTTATCTATTGATTCTCATTGCCTTTTTGTTATTTGGAAAAGGAATTATATCATACACATTCTAATCAGGTTCAGTCCAAAGCACTGTACTTGAGAAAGGAAGCTTCAATGAACTCAGAAATAACTGAACTGTAAGGCCAACCTTCTGTTGCTAACTGGGCAAGATCTCAGTTTTAATCAGGACTGTTCAATTGATCATCAGATCATCTATGGCAAAGTGCTCAGGGCACAAAAAGTTCAATTTTGCCCTCAGGCCTCAGAGAGCTAAGGAGCAGGATATAGAAATACCAAAGAATAATTCAATGATATTTTTATAATTTTATGTGATCTGAGCAGACAAAAAATAGTGAGAAGGACATAAAAGACAGGCAGTCCTCTAAGGACAAACATAACAAATCTAACCCATCTTTCATGTGATAGCTTTTCAAATATTTGAAGACAATTATCATGCCCCTCTGAAGTCTTCTAAGGGCAAGTATATCCATGTTATTCATAAAACATGAACTAAAGACCCTTTGCCATTTTCATTGCCCTCATTTGGATATTCTCCAGTTTATCAATATCCTTTCTAAAGATGAAACCCGGAACTGAACTGAACATAGTACTACAGATGTGATCTGAGCAGGTAAAAGACTCCGCCAGCCTGACACTATGCATCACTTACTGCATTGGCTATCAAGTGGCACAGTAGAGACAGTGTGTGCCTGATGTCAGGATGACCTGAGTTCAGAGCCAGCTGAGGATATTTACTAGCTGTATCACCCTAGACAAGTCACTTAGCCCATTTGCCTCTGTTTTTTCACATGTTAAATGAGAATAAAAATAGCATCTACCACACAGGGTTTCTCTGAGGACCAAATGAGATAATGATTTTAAAGCATTTAATACAGTGCCTGGAACACAATAAGTACCATATAAATGTTAGCTGCTATTATTTTATTAGTGTTAGTATGTAAGTGGAAAAGGTTGTCATCTTGGGAGTATCATTTGAGAATTCACACAGGTCAGGCATTCACATGGTGGTCAGAAGAAGTGATACAAGGACAGCCTCAAGTTTTCTCTTAAGAACTTTAAAACTGATTGTATGACATGGGAGACACTGACACAGCACTGCTCGGCATGGTGTGCCCACATCAGAAAAGATGCTGTGCTCTATGAGCAAAGCAGAATTGAAACAGCTCAAAGGAAATGCAGGATGCACACATTTAAAGAATCCATCCCTAGTGTCCACACAGACTTATTTGTGCCCAACCTGTGGTAAAACATTCCGAGCTTGTATTGGTCTGATTAGTCACAGTCTGCCACACTAAAACTTGACTGGAGCATAGTGAGGTCACTTTGGTTCTCTTTGAGAACAAAGAACAAGCAACCATTATTTGAGAAGTACCACCTCTTACAAGTTGAATCCTTCCAGGTAATGCCTAAGATGGAAATAGCTATCTTTTTATTGCCCTATAATTTTGAACTTAAGTTCATTAAAATACCCTCTTTTTTAGAAAATTACCATCTAAACATTCCTCTTTAATATCATAGTTGGGAAATTTATCTTTGAACTCAAATATAGGCATTACATTTATTCATATTAAATTCCATCTTGTTAGACTCAGTCCAACATTCTGTGACCAAAGAGACCTTTTTCCATACTGATTCCATCTTCCAAAATGTTAGCTATAGTTTTTAGCTTCATGTAATCCACAAATGTAATAAGCATGCTGCCTGTAGCTTCATCAAAATTGTTTTTTAAAATGTTAAATATCATAAGGCCAAGCAGAGACCCATGGGAGACCTTGTTCCTTCCAAATTGCTCTTGAGCTATATGATCATTCAACCAGTTTATAACACAGATTATTAATAGGCTTACTGTTTAGCTCACATTTCTCCATCTTGTCCACAAGAGTTATAGGAGAGACTTTGTCAAATGCCTAACTAAGATCTAAGTAAACTGGTTCTACAAAACGTCCCTAATCTACCATTGCAGTAACCCTGTTAAAAATAAAAAGAAAGAAAGAAAGAAAAGACGATTATTCGGTTATTTGGGCATACGCAGTTGTTGATAAAGTCATACTGGCTCTTTGACATCCCCATCACTTTTTCTAGTTGTTCCCTAAGTATCCCTTCAATAATACTTTCTAGAGTTTTGCCAGGAGTTGAAGTCAAGTTTATTGACCAACTTTTCACACTCTGTTAATTTCCATTTTTTTAAAGTTTGCCTTTCTCTGGTTCTTCAGTACCCTCCTGTTTCCATATTTCAAAGATAGTAATTCAGTAATCATTTATGTAAAATCTTTCAGTGCAGCATCCTACAATATAATATATCTAGTCATAATTACTAGAATTCATCAAGAGCAGCTAGGGTGAACAGAATCAGGAGAACATTGTATACAGTAACAGCAACATTGTGCAATGATCAACCATGATTGACTTAGCTCTTCTCATCAATACAATGATCCAAGATAATTCCAAAAGACTCATGACGGAAAATTCTATCTACATTCCAAGAAAGACATGGTGTAGTCTGAAAGCAAATTGAAGCATATTATTTCTACCTTATTTTTTCTGGGGTTTTGTTCTGTTTCATTGACAACATAACTGTAACACCATGAGCAAGCAGCTTCCCAAAAGAATGCCACTGTGAACAGCTTTTAAGGTTTGGATTACAAGTATAGTGAATGCTCCATTTTTTCCATCACAAATCAAGGCAAACATTCACAACAAATCACAATATAACATTCACAACATTATGTCTTATCACGAAAAATCACAATATAATGTTCACAATAGCTTAACATTAAGATAGTCACATAATTTTCACTACAGTGACCATAATATTTAGAACAAAAAACAAAAGAATAATCAACTAGTTTCCCTAAGGGGGAAACCCTCCTTACTTAATCATTCAGTCATTTCACAATACAATAATCAATCTTCCACTCATGGGGCAATCATAGATTAAATTAATCAGTCACTTATCTAGCAATCAGTATAAGTATCATTAATCACAAAATACAATCATTAGAAAATTACACAAACCCTCCACCCCCTTG
>CM053594.1:181106028-181116145 GCA_028646575.1 Pseudocheirus occidentalis
AATAAATAATGTAAACAAGAAAACAAATAAAAACTAAATAAAAAAGAGATTAACTTGTTCAATGTATCCTTTTCCAGTTGAAGAAGTTGAAAGTACTGTGATGTTAAGTGATTTGTCCATTGTCACTGAGGTATTGGGGGTAGATCCAGATTCGACCCAGACCATCTGAATCTAAAACCAGAGCTCTAGTTATATGAGACTGAAGTGATGTGACCATTCTTAGCACATGGAGAAACCTCTTCATGCCTTATCCTCTTAATCTAAAACACGTTTTTATTAACAATCACAAAGCAAATTTTAGAGACAACAGGCAACATGTTATTGGAACTTGACCAAAGCTGCTGTTTGCTATGACCACATATTCTCATGATTGGCAACTTCTAGAATAAACCAACCTTTTCTGGAACAAAAGATATATCAAGAAAAAAAATGAAAAGGATTCACTCTTTGTAACTGAAATAATAGCCAGTCTGATAACTTCAGGGACTTTTTGGTGAAAGTAAAAAGATTCAACATAAAAATGACTAATTCATTGGAGATACATAGATTCAAGCTATATGCTAAGATCAGTTGGAAATGACTATTTCCAATAGGAGTGTGTGTAAACCCTTTAAATCACAACAGAGAGACAGTAAACATGGTCCCCAAATAAATACGGGATGAAACAATGTAGGCAATGTATTAGGAGCAAATTAATTAGGAGCAAATTTAGTTGGTAAAAGTAAATTTAATTAGGAGCAACAATTACATTCTCTACATAGATCATGTTTGACCACACTTTCACTTTTATGTTACCTTGGAAGTGTTCTCTAGAGGGCAGCTAGGTGGCACAGTGACTAGAGCACCAGCCCTGAAGCAAGGAGCACCTGAGTTCAAATCCATCCTCAGACACTTGACACACTTACTAGCTGTGTGACCTTGGGCAAGTCACTTAACCCCAACTGCCCTCCAAAAAAGCCCCCCCCCCAAAAGAATTGTTCTCTAGAGAATCTAGACCTTTCCTCTATGTAACCTTCTTTTGGTGACTCCTACCCATACTCTCATTTCTCTGATTCCATAGCTACTAGTGTCCTTACTACCTATCTTATAATTATATTTTGGAGATAAGGTAACTGGGACTGAGTGAGATTAAGCAATTTGCTCAGGGTCAAACTGCTAGTAAGTGTCTAAGATAGGATTGGAACTCATTTTCCTGACTCCAAGTATAACAACACTCTCTCTATCCCCTTTGCTATATGGAATTCTTTTCGTGAAAAATCTCATTTTATTGGTATTCTTACTTCCTCATTCTTCTTCTTCAAAACAAAATTGACAAGAAAGGAAAACAACCCCATAAAAATCCCAATAAGCTGCCTAAAGTAATCACATATATCACTTCCTTCTCCCAAAGTAGCGAAAGAAACAAAACATATAATTATGATATATAGAGTCCTTACTGAATTTCTTCATCAAAGTACCCACCTTACAGCATAAGGTTCAGTTTCTTCTGATGTATTTTGGGAGGCAATTAGAGCTCTTATGGGGCAGGTAGGTGGTATAATGAGTGGATACAGCTCTGGGTCTGCATTTAGTAAGACTCATTTTTGTAACTTCAAATCTGGCCTCAGATGTTTACTAGCTGTGTGACCCCAGGCGAGTCACTGAACCCTGTTTGCCTCAGTTTCCTCATATGTAAAATGAGCTATAAATGGCAAATCATTCCAGTGTCTTTTCTAAGAAAACCCCAAATGGGGTCATGAAGTGTCTGAGAGAAGAGACCGAAATGACACAATAACCAAAAGAGTTCTCACACTAAGATGCTTGATCCTTTTATATCCAATGTTGTTGTAAAGTCCTGTGACAGGCATATAATGAGAGAAGAAATCTCATCCTAGTTTTCTGGAGTTTAACGGAACACAGTCTCCCACAGGGAACTGGTAAAGTAGAAACTAATACATTTGTTTTTGGCAGTGAGAAAGAAAAGTTCTTTCAGATAAAACCAGCCAATTGTCCATAGGGTAAGATGAAGATTAAAGGACAGACTATACAGTTTACTAAGCACTTGGATCACTCAGAGAATGAATACCCTGTTTTGCAAGTCTCTGAATATGACAGAGAAAATTCTCCCCTTATAGTTACTGTGGATAAAAACTGAACTGTGCAGATTTTTTTGGTAGAATATAGCAATTTACTGTGAATTAATGATAGGAATGGAACTGTTGTGGTTTCAGGGTGTGTTATGGAGTCATTTCAAAGAATTCAGAGTCAAACCACCTCTCATCCAAGTACAGGCATTTATTGAGATTGACGCCTCTCATGAAGCAGGCTAGGTTCCAAGAGGAATCAGTAACTTCAGAGAAAGCAAGATGGATTTTTATAGGATAAAGATGCAATTACACAGCAGAAATTGTGAATATTAAAAGGCGGGTGGGGTTTGTCAAAGGATTAGGTAATAAGGGAGAGGTCCTTTCTATGGTTCTGTGGTCAAACATCCTGGTTGTGCTGCCCTCTGATTGGCTAGCTATTGTGATCCTGTCTGGTCAAAATGGATAGTGAAGTATTGTGGTCCTGTCTTGGGCTAAATGGATGATGTGATTATGGCTGAGTACAAGAACACACCTGTTCAAATATGTGAATTGGATGTGGGGGCAGTGGCTAGCTAGGGGCAGTGATTGTATTGGTTGCGGGGGCTCTGGTGTGGTTAAAGCCAGATTGTGTGGTTAAATCAGGATATGCTTGCTGTTCAGTGGGGCCCATAAGAAAGTTAGAATATTGGGGCTGGGGGTAACTTTATTAGGATTCCACAAGAACATTTAAAAATGTATCAAAAATACTTATAAGAAGCTTTGTTTTGAAGCATTAGTTCTTTACAGAAAAAGGTTCACATAGGGACAAGTATTGGGCATGTGTTTTCACTGGGATAGGGAATTGCCCAGGTGAGGAAACTGCCTGTGCCAACACAAATTGGTCCCTTTCCTGCAACTTAGAGAGTTGATGGAGCACTGAAAGGTTTGGTGACTTGTTCAGGGTCACATAGTCCCTCATTTGATGTGACCATTCCTGCTAGCTGCTGTCCTTTATTTCTACTCCTTCTGTTTAAGCTCCTTGAGAATGATCTTTATTCTTGGTGACTTCACTTCCTCTCCTGTCATTTACTTTTTACTTTTAATTAATTAATTTATTTTTAGTTTTAAAATTTACTTCCACAATATTTTGAGTTCCAAATTTTCTCCACATCTCTTCCCTTCCCCCACCTCAAGATGGCAAGCATTTTGATTACTCCTTCCCTCAATCTGCCCTCCCTTTTATCACCTCCCTCACCCCTACTTCTCTTACCCCCTTCCTTTCTATTTTCCTGTAGGGTAAGCTAGATTTCTATACCCTATTGTCAGTATATCTTACTTCCCAGTTGCATATAAAAATTTATTTTGACATTTGTTTTTAAAACTTTTGAGTTCCAAATTCTTTCCCTTCCTCCCTCCCCACCTACCCTCAATGAGAAAGCAGGCAAATCAATACAAGTTATACATGTGTAATCACAAAAAATACTTCATAATGGTCATGTTGTGAAAGACTAACTATATTTCTCTCCATCCTATCCTGCCCCCCATTTATTCTGTTCTCTCCTTTGACTCTGTCACTCATCAAAAGCATATGCTTCTGATTACCCCCTCCCTCAGTCTGCCCTGCCTTCTACCCTACCCTACTCCCTTATCTCCTTCCCCCAACTTTTCTGTAGGGTAAGATAGCTTTGAGTGTATATGTTATTCCCTCCTTAAGCCAAATACAATGAGAGTAATATTCACTCGTTCTGTCTCACCTCCTGTCTCTTCTCCACCGTCTAAGTTTTTCCTTGCCTTTTTTATATGATAAAATTGATCCAATTTTACCTTTCCCTTTCTTGTTTTCCTAGAACATTCCTTTCTCATCCCTTAATTTTGTTTTTTTAAAATATCATTCCTTCATCTTCAAGTCACCCTGTACCCTGTGTGTATATGTATGTATGTATATGTACATACATGTGTGTATGTGTATATTTCCTCCAACTACCCTAATACTGAGAAAGGTCTCGTGAGTTACAAATACCATCTTTCCATGTAGGAATGTAAACAGTTCAACTTTAATAAGTCCCATATGATTTCTCTTTCCTGTTTACCTTTTCATGCTTTTCTTGAGTCTCATATTTGAAAGTCAAATTTTCTATTCAGTTCTGGTCTTCTCATTAAGAATGCTTGAAAGTCCTCTATTTCATTGAATATCCATTCCCTCCCCCACCTCTGAAGGATTACACTCACTTTTGCTGGGTAGGCGCTTCTTGGTTTTAATTATAACTCCTTTGACCTCCAGGATATTATATTCCAAGCCCTCCAATCCCTTAATGTAGAAGCTGCTAAATCTTCTATTATTCTGATTGTTTCCATAATATTTGAGTTATTTCTTTCTAGCTGCTTGCAATATTTTCTCCTTGACCTAGGAATTCCGGAATTTGGCTATAATATTCCTAGGAGTTTTGCTTTTGGGAATCTCTTTTAGGTGGTGAACATTGGATTCTTTCTATTTCTATTTTCCCCTCTGGTTCTAGAATCAGGGCAGTTTTCCTCGCTAATTTCTTCAAAGATGATCTCTAGAGTCTTTTTTTGATCATGGCTTTCAGGTAGTCCAATAATTTTAACATTATCTCTCTTGGATCTATTTTTCAGTTTAGTTTAGTTGTTTTTCCTATGAGATATTTCACATTGTCTTCTATTTTTTCATTCCTTTGGTTTTGTTCCATAATTTTTTTGATTTTTCATTAAGTCAACTTTCATTTGCTCCATTCTAATTTTTAAGACATTATGTTCTTTAGTGAGGTTTTTTTACCTCCCCTTCCATTTGGCCAATTATGATTTTTAAGGCATTCTTCTCCTCATTGACTTTTTGGACCTTGTTTACTATTTGGTTTAGTTTATTTTTAAGGTGTTATTTTCTTCATTTTTTTTCCTTCAACAAGCTGTAGACTCGTTTTTCATGATTTTATTGCATCACTTTCAATTCTCTTCCCAATTTGTCCTCTACTTGTGTTACTTGATTTTCAGAATCTTTTCTGAGTTCTTCCATGGCTGTGATCAGTTCATATTTTTCTTGGAGGCTTTAGATTTAGGAGCTTTGACTTTGTTGTGTTCTGGTTGTTTGTTTTGATCTTCTTTGTCACCAAAGTAAAATTTTATATTCTGAGCTCTTTGCCATTGTTTGCTCATTTTTTAACCAATTATTTGACTTTTAAACTCTTTTCTAAGGTAGGTATCTGATTCTGATGTGGAAAGTACTGTCCCAAGTTTTGAAAATTTTGTGTAGCTGTTTTCAGAGATATTTCTAGGGAACAGTAAATTTTCACTTCTTCCAAGATGATATGATCCAAGGAGAGAGAGGTGTTTACTCTTCTCCTGGCCTGTTCTATGGACTGTAAGTGACCACAAGAACTCTTTTCTCCCTTGAAACTGTGAGGAGGATTCCCTCTCCACCACTGCCACAAGCTCCACCATCCAAACTTTCCTCCTTGCCTCTGGATCACCACTCAGGCCTGTGATCTAGGTCCAAGTACCAGCAAAGCAAGATAATCCTGCTTCAGCACCAGCAAAATGATCCCTACTATCTCCCTGTGATCAGTTGCTCTATTCCTTCACTGTCTGTGAGACCAGAGCTTTGGAAGCAGCTGCAGCCACTGTTGCCACCCCAGGACTGGAACCAGACTACACTTGTTTCACACCCAAGCCTGACAGACCTTCGAAGTTGTCTTTGGCATTTGTGGGTTGAGAAGTCTGGAAACCACCACAGCTGCCAGTGATTCAGTCCCCTGAGGCCTCCTCCAGGTTTTCTGGATCCTGGTCTATGCTGGTACATTTTGCACTAAACTGTGCTCCTTTCACCAACTGGCACAACGGACCTTTCCTGTTGACCTTCTAGGTTGTTTTGGGCTAGAAATTTGTTTCACTCTGTCATTTTGTGGGTTCTGCTGCTCTAGAATTTGTTTAGAGTCCGTTTTTACAGGTGTTTAGAGGAATTTGGGGGGAGAGCTCAAGCCACTCCCTGCTTTTACTCTGTCATCTTTGCTCCACTCCCTCCTTTTTTTTTTTTGGAAGAGGGAAGGCAGGGCAATTGGGGTTAAGTGACTTGCCCAAGGTCACACAGCTAGTAAGTATTAAGTGTCTGAGGTCATATTTGAGCTCAGGTTCTCTTGATTCAAGGATTGGTGCTCTATTCATTGCACCACCAAGCTGCCCCACTAATTTACTTTTAAACCCTGGGTAGTCTTGTTTCCAACAGGAATCAGTTCTTGTCTGGAGCTGCCATACCATCAGGTGTCCCAGCAGTACTTCCCAGTTGCCTCCCACTTACCTTGCCTACTCTTTGGTAATGCTGTTGTTATTTGTTTTTTTTCCTCTTGTTTTTGTATTCACAACGTGTAAGACAGTTCCCGGCATTCAGTAAATGCCATCTATCTTTAACTGAAACTACTCTGTCCAGAGGTACAGATGATCTCTTAAACTACATCCTTCTTGAACTCACTGCTGTCTTTGATACTGCTGACCATCCTCTCCTCCAGGATACTGTCTCCTCTCTAGTTTTTTTTTTATGACATTGTCTTCTCTTGGTTCTCCTCCTACCTGTTTGACCACTTCCTCTTAGTCTTCTTTTCTGAATCTTCTAGGTCTTTCCCATTAACTATGGGTTTCCCCAAAGGATTGTTTCATGGCCCTCTTCTCTTTTCCTCCATACTATTTTGCTTGGTAATCTCATCAGTTCCCATGGGTTCATTTATCATTTCAATGCATATGATTACTAGATCTGACTATCCAGCCCTAATCTCTCTGCTGAGTTTATAATTCTATATCACCTTCTGGATGTTTTCCATTGGGTGTCCTGAGGCATCTAAAATTCAATGAGTCCCAAACAGAACCCATTAATTTTCTTCCCAAGTCCAGTTTTTTCTTCCAAATTTCCCCATCAGTTCCAAGGAAACTATTATCTTTCTACTTGCCAAAGCTTACAATCTTGTTTCTATCTTCAACTGTTCTCACTCAAATCATGTAGTGAAGCCATTGCCAAATATTAGTTTTATTTGTGCATTTCTTATATATATCCCCTTGTCTCCACCAATACAATTTCCTTTCTAATTCATTCCCTCTGACTTGCACTATTGAAAAAACAAACATAATATTGGTCTCCTTGCTCCAAGTCTCTGTACATGGTAATTCATCTTCTGATTTACTGCCAAGGTGATTTTTTTTTACAAGCTTAGGTCTGATCAGTTCTTTACTTAATGATCAATTTCTCCCTATTGCCTCTAGGATAAAATATAAAATCCTCCATTTCATATTTAAAGCTCTTCATAAGTGGGTCATATCCCTCCTTTCCAGTCTTCTTGCACTTTATTCTCCTCCTTATACTCTAGGGATCATCCACACTGGCCTATTTGTTGTTCTTTTTTTTAAAATTTTTTTTTGGAGGGAGCAATTGGGGTTAAGTGACTTGCCCAAAGTCACATGGCTAGTTAGTATGTCAAGTGCCTGAGGCCAGATTTGAACTCAGGTTCTCCTGACTCCAGGGCTGGTACTCTACTCACGGTGCCATCTAGCTGCCCCATACTTGTTGTTCTTTACCCCAAACAATCCACCTCTTGAGTCTATGCATTTGCACTAGCTATGTCACATGCTTGAAATGCTCTGCCTCTTACTCTCACCTCTTAGCTTCAAAACTCAGCACAGATCCACCTTTGGCAGGAGATCTCAGTCCCAGTTCCTCTTTCTCATTTACTGCCTCCCCTCTGAAATTTACCTTCTCTATACATTGTGTATATCTTGTCTCTGTAGTTATTTTCATATTGTCTCTTCCCCATTTGAATGTGAACTCTTTGTGGTCAAGGACTTTATTTTTTTCTTTTCTTTGCATCCTTAATACTTTAGCCCAGTGCTAGTACTTAGTAAAGGACTAGCTACCAGTCAGAAAGTGTCAGTTCAGGCAAAATTTGAGCAAGGACTTCTTGACTTTGAGCATAGCTCTCTTATCTACTGAGTTACATGAGCGTATATACTATGTATTTATAAATGCAATAATCTTATTAATCAAATACAAAAGTAATTTAAATTCTACTGAAAAGAAAGTTCAGGAATGTTTACAATTGGAACAAGAACTTTGTTTTTGGTTACCAGAGACAAAAAACCTTAATGTAGTTATAGGATGGTTTGTTTTTAGAGCAACAATATAAGGTGCCATATGGTCAAGACAACTTCCTTTATTGAAGTCCTCAAAGATAGAAAATCCTACTATCTCCCCAGGAAGCCCATTCCATTTTTTAAATAGCTCTAGTTGTCAGGATGTGTTTTTCTACATCAAATTTAAATCTGCCTCATCATAACTTCTGCCCTCTGGGGCCAAGTGGAAATAGTCTAATCTCTTCTCCATATGACAGTTTTTCACATATTTGAAGAAAGCTTTCATGTCCTCCCAAATCTTCTCACGAACTGTCATACCTAGGTGCTCATAGAAAATGATTTTGTGGTTGTTTATCCTATTCATCATTTTTTGGACATTCTTTAGATTATAAATATCCTTCCTATTATATGGAATCAAGAAATGAATAAAATACTCCATACATTGGCTGTCCATAGTCAAATTCAACAAGATAATTGCCTCCCTAATTCTGGAAACTATCTTTCAATACAATTTGAAATTGTGTTAGCTATTTTTCCTTGCAATTTCATGCTTTGACACATATTGGGCTTATAATTCAATAAAACACCTAAACTTTTTTTCAGATGAATAGATGTCTAGCCATGTCTCTCCTATCAAGATAGGATACTTGTGAAGATGATTTTTTTTGATGCCAAGTATAAGACTTTATATTTATCCCTATTTAATTTTATCTCCTAGATTTAGTCCATTGCTCTAGCTTGTTAAGATAATTTTGAATCCTGGTTAAATCATCTAATGTTTCAGCTGTCTCTGTTAGTTTTGTGTCATCTCCAAATTTGATAAACATGACATCTCTGCCTTCATTTGAGTCATAGATAAAAATATTGAACACCACTCAGTCACATGTACAAGAAACTCCAATGGAGATGGTCTTCTAAATTGATTTCTAACTATTAATTAAATTCAGACTCTTTGGGTCTAGACATTCAAAAAGTTTTGCATTCACCTAACTGTACCATTGTGTAGTCTATATCTCTCCATCTTGTCCACAAAAATAACATGAAAAATATTGTTAAATGCTTCGCTAAAATCTAGGTAATCTGTAGCCATTGAACTCCTAGGTAGGGGATAGGAGGTATAGTGGATGAAACAATAGAGTTGGAATCAGGAAGACCGCGGTTTGAACCCTCCCTCAGATGACCATGAGCAAAAAATGTAAACTTGATCAGTTTTAGTTTCTTCATCTGTAAATGGGGATAGTAGCATTTGTCTCATAAGATTGTTGTAAAGTCAAATGACCTTGTTCATGTAGTTTGCTTGGCACGCTTCAAAATGATATAAATAATAAGTGTTTTTGGTTATTATTATTATCATTAGTAGTAGTAGTATTGTTATGATCATCTCTATTTCTTATAACCCTATCAAAGAAGAAAATGAAGGTGGTTTATTATGATCTGTTCTTGATGAAGTCATGCTGGTTCTTTGTTATCACATTTCCTTTTCTTGATATGCACTAATCATCCATTTGATAATGCTTATTATAATTTTGCCATGATTTGAAGCCAAACTCACTATCCTGTAGTTTGAAGTCTCAATTTTATGTTCGTTTTTCCTTTTCTCTGTTCTGTGGCACTTCTTTTCCCCCATAATCTTTCAAAGATTACTGATAGTACCTTAGTAATCACATCTGCAAATTCTTTCAGTACCCTGATCTTTGTCTGGGCCTGGTGACTTGAATTTATCAAAGGAAGCTAAATCATCTCTTCCTTTGACACCATTTATTTTGGGCTTCAGTCCCCATTAGTCATATCTTTCCCTGCTCTGTCTTCCAGTCTAAAGATCATTCTTCTTGGGGAAGAAAACAGAAGCAAAATTGCTTGAGAAGTCTCAGTCATTTCTTTGCAATCCTTTATCACCGTCCCATCCATTTCAAGCAATAACCCTGTTCTTTTGTTTATCTTCAATT
>CM053594.1:181116245-181153429 GCA_028646575.1 Pseudocheirus occidentalis
TGCCTCTGTGCTGGAATTGTGAAACATTTCTTGAATCCCTCAACTACTTCTTCTTTTTGGATGGTCTATAAATATATCACAGTCATTTCCCAGATATACCATTCCCCAACCCCACTCTTTCACCCACCAAGGAATTTTTCCCTGTAACAAAGAAAATCAATTAATCAAAATCAACTAGGACATATGAGAAGATATTGAGCATTCTTCATCTCTAGTCCTCTTCATTTTTCAGTAATATAGGGAGGTACATTTTCTTATCTCTTCTTTCTGCCAAGATTAGTTATTCCAATCACATATCACTGGCACTAACTCTATTATTATTTTAATTTATATTATTATAGTTATTAGGAAGAATGTTTTCCTATTTTGGTTACTTCACTCTGAAACAATTCTCACAATTTTCCAAACTGCTTTTATATGTTATTTCTTATGATACAATAACATTCCATTAAAATTACCTACCATAATTTTTGGCCATTGTCCAATTGATGGGCATTAACTTGATTTTCAAAATACGTAAGAGAACTGCCTTTTTATTTATTTATTGATTCCTTTTGCTTTTGATATTACATTAATTTCCAAATACATTTCTCAAGAAAACTTTCTTTCATAACAAGGACTTTTAAAAGGAAAAGAAAAAAATTCAAGAAACTCAACCAACATTTCTGTCTTATCTGTCAGAATGTGCAATTTTTCCATACCCATAGTCTGACGCCTCTGTAATGAAGGGAGATAGCTGTATTTTCTTAATTTTTCTATTAGTTCAAATTTGACTACTTTAATACATAATCCATAGTGCTTGCATTCATTTTTATTATTCTTTCCATTTACATTGTTGTAGTGATTTGGGCATATTGTTTTTCAGATTTTACTTAAACTATTCTTTATCAATTAACAAAATTTTCTGAATTCTTCATGTTTATTATTTCATATGATTGAGTACTATTTGATTATACTTATGAGCCACAGTTTGTTTAATGATTCTCCAATCAATGGACACCTTCTTTATTTATAGTTCTTTGTTACCACAAAACTACTGCAATGAATATTTTGATATCTATGAAATGAAATCTTTTATGTTTTTGATCTCCTAGGGTATGTGCAGTAGAATCTCTGAGATCAAAAGGCATGATTATTAAGTCATTTTTTAAAAACCGCAATTTCAAATTGATTTACAGAATGGTTAGATCAATTCACAGATCCAATGATAGTATAGGAATGTGACCATTTTTCCACATACCTTCCTTCAAGAACTATTTCCATGTTTGGACTTCTCTGGGTCTGCAGTAAATTCCCAGAGTTGATTTGATTTGCATTTATATTATTAGTAGTGATTTGTAGCAATTCTTCATAGGATTGTTAGTGGTTTAGAACTCTTTTGAGAACTTTGTTCATATTCTTTGACCACTTATCTAATGGGGGATGGATTTGGTCTTAGATATTTGTGTTAATTCCTCATATAGTTGAATATCAGATCCTTATTAGAGATATTTGATACAATTCCCTGCCATCTCCACAAGGTTCACATAATTTTCAAATTGAAGGGGATCCCAGAAGTGATCTAATTATACCAATACATGAAAATTGTCCTAATTAACAGTTTACCTATGAATTGCTAGGTAATTTCTGAAATTATGAAATGGGGCCAGCAACCTGGTGCTTTTCTCTCTGCGAAAGACCACAGGGACAATGAGTAGTGAGGCTGTGATCAAACTGTAATAAGGCACAGAGGTTCATGGTTGAATGAGCACAGAAAGTACAGGGACAAGCCAGGAAAAGGGGTACAAAGGAAAATGATGTGAGGACAGGAATGAGGTAGATAATGGGATGGGGATAGGATGGTGGAGAAAGACAGGCAGTATGATAAAGAGTGTGGCTATGGGAAGAGGTAGGTATCACTCACTTAACTGTAGATTAGAGTTGAGAGCACATGGTAGCATGGACTCTTAGGAGAGATGGAAGAGTGATGGGGAGGGGTGGAGGGGTGGGGCAGGAGTTTGAGGTATCATTTCCAGAGGGAATTTTTGGAAACAGATTCTTATCTGTGTCACCTTGGGATTAGTTCATTAACATATCCAAATCATCTCAAAATTGTCAGTAAAACTTTGAAGTCAATATATCCATATCACCTTAGAGTTTTGAGCAACATTTGGTGCTCTGCTGGTTTTACTGCAGATGTCTGTAACTTGTCTTAGAGATATGTATCATAGGACCTAACAGCAAAGCCTAAATGGCTTTCCTTGATTCAGTACATATTATAGTAATGTCATTTTGGGTTAATAAATGACTCGGTTTATAAATTATGCTCCTTTGATCTTTGGGATGCTTTGCATGTGACTTCTAGGTTTCCCTTTGCAATCTTACTTCCTGTTATTGCTACTTTACACTGGGTACTTATAAACTTCCTTACTATACTGACTAGGAGGGGTGGTGATGTTTGGGGGACCAGAGCAAGATACTGTTTTAACACATCCTAATTATGCTACCTGTATTGATTTTGTTCATGTAAAAGCTATTCAACATCATACAATTGAAATGATCTATTTTATGTTTTGTGATCCTCTATATCTTGTTTGGATAAGACATTTCCCCTAGGGATTGTTGTGAAAGGTATCTCCATTCATTTTCCTTAATTAAAAAAATGACCTTTTATTTTTATGTCAGTGGAACTTTAATTATATGCCCTTATTCTGTCTGCAAAATCCTGAACAAAAACTCAAAACAATTTTATTTCTGTTTCTGCTTCATTGATCTTTGCCAAATTCTCTCTGTCATGTTTCCCCTTTCTAGTTCCTATATTTCCTCATACGTTTATCCATATCTATATCTTCTTAACACATACAATGCTATTGTCATTCCTATTTATCTCTCTTGTTCCTTTTGAATGTTATTTCCAGGTCATATTCCAGTAATGTGCTCCATCTTACTGTGCACCAATGATGATACTTTTGAGATAAAATTTGTTTCCTTAATATAAGGTCTCTAGTTCATCATGTTTGTGATCCATACTTTGTTCACATGTGTATAAGCATATGAGACCATGGATTTTATAGCTGGATACTTTTTTTTTGGATTTTTCTTTTGGTGAATTTCTAGGCTTTTTTTTATCATTATTTTTCTTCCTTGACTGTAACTACTCTCTATGATATCTAGCTTAGCAGAGGTTTATAGGCCGTTTTTTTCCTCCCCTTTGAGAGAGATTTTTCAGGACTCAAGGAACATATTGCCAGGCCTTATTGACTGTACTTTATCCCTACCTAAGAAGCATCATTTAAAAATTTTAATTCATGTTCTGGAGTTCCAAATATTTTTCTCAGATACTTTCTTTTAAATTAACTGTTCATTTCCCAAGTCTACCTTCTTCTTCTGAAAGTCCCATCTTCAATCTGTAGCAGTGATGGAAGCACCACCTAAGCTCCCCCCTCTTCAGTAAGAGTCTCAGATTTATTACTTAGTTCCAAGTATTATTTGTTCCCTCTTTATTCTGTATTGCATTCTTCTAATCCTAACCTTACCACATGTCAGGAATCTTTTCTGATTCTTCATATTCTTATTTCCTGCTTTATTTTTACATTGAAAGCCTTATTTTGCCAGTTAAAGAAATGCTTCATTTTCCCCAATGACCTTGAGAATGGAAAGGTTTTTGAGTCTTATCATCTTCTTTTATAGGAGTGAGAGGATCCTGGACATTCAACATAAATAGCATCTACTTTGATGTTGCAGAAAGACAAATATTACATAGTCTATACAGGTCACAAGAACAATCTGACTCCTTTTCAAACTTCATTTTATTAATGAGTGGTATACATCAGTCAGTTCAGTCTAGAGTTGAAGTGAAAAGACAGGCACTACTTCGGGCTCAGCTTGTTGGGGCAGCTACGTCACAGCTCACCACTCTTTGGGAGAATATTGTTTTCAGCTTCTTGAGTTTTGTTGTGAGCCTACCAAGTTGGGGACACTGACTGGAAAATACTAGTATTAGTGTTACTGACATCTTCATTAAAAACAAAACAAAATTGAAATTGATTAGAAATACAAAAGAGCTGTGTATGATCCAATGATAGAGCAGTGGGAAAGGATTGATTAAATTGAAATAACTGTTTGAGAGCCCACCAGACTTTAAAAGAATTCAAAGTTGTGTATTGCTCATTTAGGTTCACAGAAGTACAGGACAGGTTTTGAAGCATAGTTTTGACTAACAAAGCCTTATGTAAGAGCTTTTTATAGGTGTTATAACAATTATTTTTAATTTACATAGAAAACATTTAAAAAATACTTTTCCTGATATTTATTTATACCTCCAAGACTGCCATCCATCCATCCTGTTCTGGATAGGTTTCAGAAAAACAAATAATCAGAAAAACTGTCTTATATTTTAATACTGCTACTAATATAATATCATGTCCCACAAGTATCCCCAGCCTAGCTCTTCCCATTGCCATTTGTGCCTAAAAGAAACCAATATTACATATGAAAAGATTATAATGAAAATAGTTAAGCATCTGCTATTACTTAATTATCTGTGGGAGGGAATTAAGAGTCACTTTATGTCTGAGATTGTTAGAGTCCTTGATGTGCTTAATTTATTTTATCAAGTAATGAGGTCAAGAAAATCTACCCTGATCTTTTGTTATCATTGCATTTTATGTGAAGTATGTCTCTTTTCCCTTTTTTTTGTCTGTAGAGTGTGTAGTTCATATAAATAGAAAAATTTGAATTTGTAATAGGACCTCAATCTCACCAATGGATTTTGCTTCACTGGTTTCTCTACAATTGAGTTTCTTGAACATTAAATGCTGAATAAATTCATTATTATTTTCCTTCCTCAGTCTGGTGTTCACACATGAGCCCAGAAAAACTTTCAATATATAACTTGAATGCAAATAATAGCTAAATCAGTTGATCACCTAGTTCAAGATGGTCATAAACACTGCTATGAAGCTTTATGTATTTTAAAGTCTTTCATCATTGAGATGCTTTGTTATGACAAGTCTCACCAGATGGTTTTTCATTGTTTTTCAATTTGACATCAGCCTTCCTTTTTGAGGCAATTTTCTTTACTGCCTCCTTCCCTTTAGAAATCAATTCTTAGCAACTTTTCCTTGAGTAAAATGGTTTAGTGCGCATTGGAAATCCTAAATTCATTTAGTTCCTACCAAGATCTGTTTTGTTATAACAAAAGCTTTTAGAGGTAAAGCAAGTGCTGTTTGGCTGATTTTCCAAATTTATCAGCTCTCTAGAGCAAGATAAGAATTATATATACATACATACGTGTGTGTATGTCTAATATACATCTATAAATGTCCATGTATGTGTGTACACATACATATTTAGTATGCTCTGGTTCTACTCTTTCATAACTAGGCCTCCTACATTACCTTTCATGGTTACAGGGGATTATCCTGAGAATATGAGGTATTTCTTTTATCTTTCCGTTGGCCTGAGATCCACCATCTGTATTCTCCCCATAGTTAGGGGCCAGTTACTAGCTCTATGATTCCATTTAACCATTTAACATCAATTACATTTTATAAAGGATTGTTTACTTTAAAGATATACTAAGATGAGACCTATAAGCACTATATACAATACTTCTCCAGAGCATATTATCTCCTTCACTTATTTGGGTTCTGGGAGAGTAGGATAAAAACTTATCTCAGTTTTACACAGCTTAGGTTTTACCACATTCATGTCCAAAGGCAGCACTGTTGCTGGATGGGCCCTCATCTTAGCAGTCGCTGCCCTGCATTTAGAGGCTGCTTTTTGTTCCTTGGGGAATCAAGAATAGACTGGTGGCAACACTTAGACTGGAACCCAGGCACTGGAACTCCAGCATGCTGAAGTACCTTCACAACAACCTTTAATTCATTAGGTTATGAGAGTCCAACTTCCTTCACCCAGATTGGATAAAACAAACAAAGAGGTCTAGGACCAAGGCCTATTTCTTGGCCACATAGCCTTAGAGTGGAAAAGGCCTTTGGGCCTTAGGACCTTTTCCTTTACAATATGGTCTCTCACTAGATGCTGTGAATGGAGACACTAAACAAAAGAATGAGAGGCAAAGAGAAAAGAATAAATGCCTTTGAAACTAATCAGGGCATCTCCCTTTCACCACATGATTATAGATGACTGTATCCATAGTCTCTCCAAGGCACTTCCCTTACATGTCATCAGTATTCTCACAGAAGCTAAAGACCTATCTATCTATCTACACAATGTAATTTTAATTAATTATTCCCATTATAAATATATTCATGTAAGTATATTCATGAAAATTTTTCATTGAATTTCATAAATTGGTCATGTTTCTCTGCAGTTTTTTTGCCTTCCATAAATATTTTTGAGGACTTACTGTGTGCAAAGCACACTTTGCTATGTGTTAAGTATATATAGAGAAAAAGAACATCTCTGCCTTTAAAATATTCATATTCTAGCAGGGGAGATAGGGTAAGTTTTGTTGGTTTCAGTCATGTCAGCCTCTTTGTGATCTTGTCTGGGGTTTTCTTGACAGATACTGGAATGGTTTGCTGTTTCCTTCTCCAGCTCTTTTTACAGAGGAGGAAACTTAGGCAAACAGGGCTAAGTGGCTTACCCAGGATCACACAGCTAGTAAGTGTCTGAGACTGGATTTGAACTTAGGAAGACTCCTCTTTCTGTTTCCAGGTATGGCACTTTATCCACTCTTCGACCTAGCTGCTCATCTTACTGTTGAGGAAATAGCCAAACAGAGTCTAAGTGACTTGCCCAGGATCACACAATTAGTAAGTATCTGAGGTCAGATTTGAACCCAACTCAGGTATTCCTGAGTCCAGGCCTAGCTCTCTGTCCTCTATGGCTGCTGAAAAGGAATCCTGGTATAGTTGAAAGGGCACTCAATTTTGAATCAGAGAGCTTGGGCTTGAATCCTAACTCCTCCAATCATAGTTATGCACCATGTGTACCTGAAACCTTGTTCTCAGGTTTCTTATCTGTCATATGAAGGGTTTGGTCAAAATGGTCACTTAAGTCCCTCATTTATCTCAAATGAAATAATATCAGTAAAGCACTTAGCACAGCCTGTTACATGGGAGGCACTTAATACATGCTTATGTCCTTCCCTCCCTTCACCCTTCAAATTCCAGATTTAGAGCTTATGATCCTAGGATCTTGTGACATTAAAAGTAAGGCGACTTTCCCATGTTCACACAACCAGTGTATGACTCTGGGTAGAGGTTGGCCTTGGAATCAAATTAGTATTAAAAAAAATAAAAGGACTGCTGTACCTCCTTCTACATTAGTAAACCAAGTACAGGAAACCAGAAACCAGATTCTGTCTCTCTCTATTATTTTACAATTGCAACAATAAGAGACTTTAAGTAGAGGCAGATGTTCCAAACTTGTCTCTGTTCTACTGTGAACAAATGGACACACACAACAGGCTGAGTAGACTGACATTGGTTACTGACTCAAACTTCCTAATCATTCACAGTTAATGTATAATTTCTGCCTTTAAGGGATGGAATGGCGAGGTGGTGGTGGTGGTAAATCATTCCATTGACCTTTTCCTCATCTTCTTGTTGAAGAGTTTCCTTCTTTTTATGAGGAATATGTCTGATGTCTAAACTTTGATAATGAAACATCTACATTTAGGCCACAAAGGAAAAGAATTTTCAGGTGTCTGAAACTAGGAAAGATGGATATGTTTAATAAATAAAATAGAAATCTGTCAGAGCTCACAAATGAGTCTGAGGCAGTAGAAAATAAGAATGAATGAGATAAAATAGGAAATGTGTTTCCATATCTTCTGCCTCTGTATTATTTTTTAAATTAAATTTCTGCTACAAGAACTACTGGCATATTATTTGCCTAGTGAAGTTTACTATTATTTTCTAATTAATTTCATAGGAGCAAGTGAGTGATTTCAGACAACAGAAATCTGATAGTTGTCATCATCATTAATCTAGAGTCATAGATTTAGAACCAGAAGGAACCTTAGAGATCATTTTCTCTGCTCTGTTCCCCCATTTTACAAAGGAGGAAACAGACTCTGAGGGGTTAAGGGACTTTCCCAATATCACGCGGGTATTAAGTAGCAGAGTCAGGATTTGAATCAAGGTCTTCTGACCCCAATTCTAGAACCTGTCATACTAGGTCATGTTGCCTTGTGCCTCTGCCTCCTTCTTTTATTATATTGCATGATAACTTCTCTGGTCTATCCTTCTTTCACTTGCAGATTGGGGTCCCCAAAGGACAACTACCCCAGGTTCAAGGTACTCTGGGGGTCTGAACTCCTAAAAGCTATAGGTTATGTGTGCTGCATATTTTCTTTGATTCAGAGAATAGTCAAGGAAAAGGAATTTAATAAAAAGGCATAGTAATAACTGTAATATCAAAATATCTACCTCAACAAACCTGGGGAAATTCTCTCACAAGTACACTTAATGTTAGTGGAAGATGGAACAAAAATAAAGCTTGCAAGTGGAGAGACAGTTGTGTAGGGAACTTGTGGCTAAGCTAGCTTATACCCAAAGCACCACAGAACCTCTCTTGACTTCAAATGATACCCTTATGCTCTTCCTTATAGACCATGATACTTCTGTTGGGTAAAACTCCATTAAGCCCTCAAGCCTGCTTCTAGGCTGGGCACATGATTCCAATACATGGCTAATTTCCATCATCTCCATCTTTGATCTCAGCAGATTCCAAAGGTTGTTTTTTGTGCATTGATTTACTCCTATTTTGTCCTAGAAAGAACTTGTACCCATGTCCTAGTATTGGGTGGGGGTAGAGAGCATCTCAGGTCTGGGACCAGCCATTTCCAAAGTGAAATCTCAGTTCTAGTCACCAGGTTCATGACTCTTCTCACTTACTTGACTATAACTAGACTCTCTGAGTCTGCTTTTTGCTGTGTGTGGTTTCTCTTAGGCCATGTGCTTCTGTGTAAGACTTTTATTGACCACTGCAATGGTTGAGTAGGGGGAAAAAGAGAAATTTCTTATCCTCACTACACTATGGAAGACATGTAAGGGAAAAGGTGAAAAGCATGGATAAGATCTGAGTTCTTTCTCTATAGCTGACTTTCTTCTTGACTGACTCGGAGCAACTGGAGAAGGTTCAGTTCATACCCACAATAGAGATGGCTGATCCTCTTAGCCAATCTTTGGTAGTTTCTTGTATTCTATAGTTGTCTACAACTAATGGCTCACACCCTATAATTCCATCAAGTAGACTGATGGAATTATAGACTAAACACATTTTGTTGTTGTTGTTGTTGAATCATTTGGGTAATTTCTTTATATTCTATTTTTCAGATGTTTAAGAAAACTGCTAAACAACTCTTTTACTCCTTTATATTAGTAACTGACAATAACAATGTAATTATAATTTAAATAGCACATTTTGTCACACCACAGCATAAATTAGCCTAAATCTCATCTGACAATAAGTGTCATAACTATTTGCCAAAACTAGACTTTATTTAAATTTGTTACTGCTGAAGAAAGAAAAGAAAATGATTTTTCAAATAATGCTAGCTATCTACTGCCAGTTTTCCTTTAAAAAAGTCCTATGTATCAGACTGAGTAAACTCTAGCTTTACAACCAAAGTGAGTTAAGTAGTTTCTGGTGACTTCAGGTCATCCTGTTTCTGTACAATGAAGATTACCTGTAATGCTGTGGGAATGTGAATATTCCAGTTAATGGCATTTGCTTTTTGTTTGAATATTTATTGATTTTTTTGTTATTTTTTTGTCATAAACTTCCTTTCCCTAGCAGTTTGATAACAATACACATAATCTAATCTTTTTTTTTTAATGCCTGGGTTGAGGGGGGAAGGTGGTTTTAGAATGCCTCATAGTTATCACTCTGAACATCAATTCTTGCTGTAGAAAGATATTATTATTATTTTTCTGCTTGTTTTTGGAGGGGGGAAGGCAGGGCAATGGGTGTAAGTGACTTGCCTAAGGTCACATGGCTAGAGTTTTTTTTTTTTTTTTTTGTATTAAGTGTCTGAGGCCAGATTTAGACTCAGGTCCTTCTGACTCCAGAGCTGGTGCTCTATTCACTGCACCACCTAGCCACCCCTGTAGAGAGATTTTAAAATAAAACTTTTTGGATTCCTTTTTTCTCTCCTTTCAAAATGAAGAAAGTCAGCAGGCTGGGTTATAAAATATGTACTGAGGCTAAGACATTCTCTGGAAGTGGCTATATTGATTGATCTCATATATCAAGCTGATTGTCATTTGTTTCACTTTCCTCAAGGCAAAATGCAGAAAACTTCTGACTAATTGAGAATTGCAATTGAATTTTTGTTAAGAGTCTTAAAAACCACATTAAGAATGTGCCATCTTAAGATGAAATATGTATTTTGGCTTTGTAGACAAGGACTTTGATAAGTATAGTTCTCTTTACGGTATTTTTCTGCCCATTCTCCTGGCCCTGGAACAAGAATGACTTAAGGTATATTTCCTGAGAAACCTGCATATATCTTTTTCTTGGGGGCTGGTGTCTTATCTAGAGACTTTTTTTCAAGAACATCTCGATAAAAGAGAGACAATAAACTGATTTTTTTTGGTTAAAAATAATAATAAATATAATAAATAATATAAATGTATATAAATAAATATAAAATAAATAATATAAAAATAATAAATATAAACAGTTTTGAAGAGCAGTTAATCGTAAAAGCTTTCATTTAGAGATAGAAGAGACCTCACAGATTATTTTCTTGGCTGTTTCCTTACTCCCTAAGTGAAAGTGGGGAATAAGCCAGTTTCAATGTGGCATTCTGTCAAAGGAACTGTAAGGAGAACTGATGTCTGCATCAAAATGGGCATGGGCTGAACTGGAGAGTGTGGACACAAGTCAGGCAGGTTCTGTCATAGCAGCTCCAATTTATTGATCAGAGAGGAGGGTTTATATAATAAATGTACAGTAATTATCTCTTAGATTCCCATGAGAGAATGTTTAATCTCATTGTTCATTTACATACATCTGTATGTTTTAATGTCCCTGTTCCCTTACATGCATCTATGGTTGAGTCACTGCTTGGTTCTCATGTCCTAAACTCCTGCAAGTCAGGAAGATGGTCCACCAATCTTAAGACATAATATAGCCTTCACAGAGAGTTGGTTTTGGAGAAATTCTGGACCAGACTCTTCCCATGTATGGACCTGGTCAGAAACCAGCCCTTGACAGAGAACACCCTTGAAACAGTAAAACCAGTATTTCAATAAAGTGGGTAGAAGTGATTTGTGTGGGGATGGGACAGGGAGTACTAAGAGTGCATCATAGGACCAACAGTGAGATAATCATTTGAGATGAGCATGCAGGCTTTCTTATCTCCATTATTTTTTGTCCCAGAACTAGAATAGTAAGTAGAATCCTGCCTTGGAAGGACATGAGTGCTCAGATCACATAACATGCATCCAATTTTAAAAGTTGCAAATCAGATTCTTGCTTCTGTCACAAGGTTGCAAATATGAATTTTGACACGTGCGACTTGGTTGTACTGAAATTATATAACTAGTCTCAACGAAATGAAAGTGATACAATTTGCTTTAGATACGGATTAATGTTTTAGAAGATACATTCTCTTTTTTTTTGCTTTCTTTAATTCTTACCCAGTCTTTTTTTATATCCCTGTCACAGAATCAAAACCTCACAAACAGATATTCCTTTTGTAAGCATATTCAAATACCTACTTCAGTTTGGTGTTTTATGAAGCAATATTTTGGGCCCTCCATTCTAGAATACTGAGATCTGAAGCAAGTCCCTTGAGATGAAAAAGATATTTTCTCTCTTTCTTTTGCTTTTTTTTCTTTTTACCCAAAGGTCATTTGGCAATATTTAACAATTACTTGGAGCTTAATTACTATTGAGTGTACACAGTACTTTTGGGCCTATTTTCAAATATATTTTTATTGATAACTTCTATTTTGATATCACCTATTTCTCCTACTATATCTCCCACCCCGTCCCCTATAAAAAAGGATAGTGGACAGGACATTAAACTTGGAGTCAGGAAGAACTGGGTTCTGTATTAGACACTCATTTTGTGATCTATGGCAAGTTTCTTAACCTTTTGGGTATCTGAGTTTCCTTAAACTATAAAGTAAAAGAATTAGAATGAATTTCCATTTAAGATTCCTTCCTGCTATAAATCTATAATCTCATGAAAGAATGAAAGAAAAACTTGCTGAAAAATGAAACTACATATCAAAAAAGTCTGATAATATATTCAATATCCTATGTCAAGGGTCATCCACTTCTATAAAGAGACAGGTAGTAAATGTCTTCTCATATGCCTTCTTTGAAACTTAGCCTGGTCATTAAAATTTCGGTCTTAAATGCCTATTGTTTTATTTTTGTTCTTTACATATACATATACATACACACACCTATATATCTATGTGTACCTATATATAGACACACATAAATGTGCATATATGTATACACACGTAAAAACAAAAATGTATACACATACACTGCATGTATACATGTATGCATATACATGTACATATACATATATGTATACACATATACAAAATGTACACGTACAGTTATATGCATACATATAACTGACATGTTATTTGGCTATATGTTTTGTATACCAAATATTTATCAGAGACATTTGATATAAATATTTTTCCTGGTTAATTGCTTCCTTTCTTATCCTAGTAACATTAATTTTGTTCATGCAAATTTTTTCAATTTCATGTAATCAAAATAATCTATTTTATTTTCTGTAATTGTCTTTATTCTTTGTTGATTAAGAATTCATCTCCTATTCATAGTACTGTCATAGGGATTAAAAACATAAATTTAAGACTTAGAATTAAATATTTGGTATGTTATGTTGAAATGCTTTCTTGAACACTTAGTTTTGAAGAGCAGTTAATCGTAAAAGCTTTCATTTAGAGATAGAAGAGACCTCACAGTTTATTTAGGTCAATCCCTTTATTTTTTCAGTCAAGGAAACTGAGACCCAGAGATATTAAGTGGCTTGTTCAAAAGTCATATAGATAGTAACTTACAGAGGTCAGATTTAATAGTAAAACTTCTGGTTCTTTGATTCACATTTGGAAAGTAGTCTAATAGTCATTTTGAGAGCTCCAAGTTTGGTCTTTGTAGATCAAAATAACCCTGGTCCAAATGAAAGCAACACATTTTGGAAAGGATGACATGTCATAAATATTCACTAAAAGGTATAGGTTGCCCAAGGGACACATACACACATATCTACATATATACATGTATATTTGTGTGTAAATACCATTTGGGTATTGAGGGGATCATAAGCTCATAGGATCATTAATTGATTTATTTTTATTATTTATTTATTTATTTTATTTTTAATTTTTTTAGGATCATTGATTTATAGCCAAAAGTGACCTCATATATCATTAAGTTCAACCCTGTCTTTTATTAGACCAGGAAGCTGAAGACCAGAGAGATTAAATGTCTTGCCTATGGTCACATTGCTCATAATTGTTTGAGGCAAGATTTATAGCCAGGTCTTTCTGATTTCAAGTTCATAGAATCTTGAACTCCATAGGGGAAAGATACAACAGTAGAAACTCCATGGTTGCCTTCCAAGTAAAAACTCAAAAAACTGACATTCCTGATATACCTCAGTGCAATTTTATAACCTAATAACTGACACCAATGTGTAAAACCAAGCTGAATAGGGCATCTATACTAATGCTGTCATCATTTGGGCTGATAGAGGATTATTTGTTATTCTTCTTGCAGTTTTAGGGTTAAGCCCTGCAGGGGCTTTGGCAAATAATAGTGAGGGACTAAGATTTACACAGACAGATGATTACCATTCACTTTTGGGCCTTTAGGAAGAAAGTCTGAGGAATTAAAAGAGAGGGTCTCCCTGGGGCTCCATTTAATGAACTATCAATGAGACTCTTTTTTAATGAAATAAAAGAGCACGCTCTACCCTTTCCCCTTTCCACTTTCTGTCCATTATTCCAGAAGAATAAAGATTTCAAAAAAGATAAAGAAAAACAACCCAACTGCAAAAACCAAATGATATGCTTAAAGAAATATCTGGCATCAGTAAATAGCTCCTTTTACATGTAGGAAAATTCACATTATCTATAGCCTTGACATAGAGTAAATATCTTGGGGGGAAAAGGGTGTGATGTATTAATAAAATAAGAGAATTGCAAAGAAAATTCTGCAAAGAGAAAGGGACTGATGTGGTGTTAATATTTTTCCATCCTTGATTTCTTGGTATGAAAAAGAATGGGATGAAGCAAGAATTTGATTAGCGGTACATTTAAGAATAAATAATGGTTGTATTAAAGAAAGTGAGAAATGACTAATGTCCTACCAGAACAATGAGATCCCTCAATAACATTAATAAAACCCTGCTTTAGCCTCAGCTATTACAATGTCAGGGATAATCCAGAAAGCTAGGTGAGCCAATTTGGCCTCACTGTCTTCTAAAGGGAGAGAGAAAGAGGGAGAGGGAGAGGGAAAGGAAGAAGGAGAGAGGGGAGGGATATGGAGAGTTAAAGGTAGAGATAAAGAAACAGAGAATGGAAATCTTTTTTCATTTTCTTAACTAAAAAAGCCCAAGTTCTGCTCATCTTCCTAATCCACATAGTTTATCATTTCACAGCTCTATTTGAGTCATAAAAGTTCTTCATTCACCTCATTGTAAGTCAGCACCTCAGCCATAACCAGTTGTCTTTGTTTTTTAAATGTGTTTCACACAATTTTAATGAAATGAAATATACAATAGTTAGCTCAGATACTAGCAGCACATTTTAGTCTATAAAAGTGGGTCCAAAATAAAATACTACCAAGAAATCACACACACACACACACACACACACACACACTCACACAGAAATGGAGGAGTCAGATGTTTTAAAATGAGATGCAAGCTCAGATTCTGAGGACAATGAATATTCATTCCCACAGGGACTACTATTCAAAGCTCTATCAACCTTTGTCCTTTTTTCCCTGTTCACTTGGATAATTAAATTCAATGGATATTTTTAATTAAACATTGAATGTGCTATGAAGAAAAGAATGTTCAAAATGTTCACCTCCATTCATAAAATAGATTGCACCTTAAAACCTGAGTTTAATCCACCTTGCAAAACCTCTTTAATTAATGTAAAGATGAAGTGGGGAATGTAAATATCTTTATAATTTTACCAGGGATGATATATTATTAAGTGAGAATACACAGTGTGATGAATTCATTGAAAATCATTAGAGCTTCAAGAAACCTTAGTGAACTTCAATACTAGTCCCTTCATTTTAGAGATAAGGAAATAAGCTCTAATTGGTTGTGTGACTTGCTCAAGGTTGAACAAGTACATTGACTAGAATCTAGATCTCATGACTTCCAATCTTGTGAGTTTTCTCTCACTCTCTCTCACTTTCTCCCTCCTTCTTTGCAGATTAGTTTTTATTTCATGATCACAAACTTAACTGCAGCCTAGTTAGATTTATAAAAAGAAAAGGGAAATGAGATCCAAAGAAAATTGGAACAAGTGAGAACATCATCATTATAGGCAACGAAAAAAGACTAGGTGTTGGGGGAGCATGTCGTTAGGTATTTCCTACGGTACTGTATGGTCTTTCCTATTTCCACAGATATAGAAAGGATAGTTTTTTTAGTGTTTAAGGCAAAAAACAATCAAACAAGCAAATGAATAAAACAAGCAAATTTAAGAGAATTATCTACTGTCAGCAGTGGTCATCTTCTTGCTGGTTTTGTCTATCCAGGGCCTGAAATATTCTACTGGTAGAATCGTAGTGCCTCACAAAGGTAGTGCCTTTTTTCCATTAGCCAATGACCCATGCTTAACATGCAACCAATGAATCTTAGTAGTCCAGATGAAAAAAAAAAACTGGCAGCCATTTGTATTGGGTCCTGCATTTACAATGGAGAAGATGCCAGGACTAGTGTGCTTCTGAATGAAGTTCTTAGCAGCGCAGCGAATGTTTTGCAGTATATAGACTTGACACCAAGATCATTATGACACATGAAATTACCACCCTGGTGCCCAAAACTATGAGTGATTCTGGGAGAGCAAAATCCCTTATAACCAAATCCCTTCTCTTCAATGCTCAGAGAGCAGAAGTTTATTGCTGTTTTTGGAAATCTGTCTGAAAATGGCTTGAAAGTAACTTGGTCCAGATGCTTATGGCCATGGATGACTGGGTTGGGGGCAATGGTTGAACTGGCAGGGGTCAGTGTCTGGATGTCTGAGTGAAACTGTGGGTAGCATCAACAAAGTAGCATCTTCTAGTTCCTCTGTTTTTCAGTGTTCTTTCTTTACTAAGCTCCAACAAAGTTTCTTTAAAAAATATTATTTTTAGCTTTCACTTTCTCTTGGTTATTTTTTTTAATGTTTCTGTGTTTCCTTGTGTGTACATTTGAATTCTTTTGTACTCTTAAGATTTGTTTTTTCATAGAGGAAAGAAATAACTGTCCTATAACCAATATTCATTTTGTACTTTGAGTGCATTTTATAGAAGGAGCCATATTTACTATATTTTAGGAGGACCATAGACATGAACCTCACATGTTACAATGTTTTTAGATATTTCCCTAGAGTTTAACTCTGGTAAGGTTAGGGCAGAACAAACCAGAATGAGAGAAGCTTGATCCTCCTCTTTAGGGAAAGTCCCTTCAGGATGAACCCATTCTGTGTCATCCCAAAGATAGAGCCCCTTGTGAAAATTTGAGGCCTTGGCTATGGGTCACAGTGATGAAGGAACTGAGGCCAAGGAACATGTCTAAGCTCATGAAGCTACAAATGATAGCTATTGTGATTGAATAGGTACAGGAAAAGTGGGCTAGAAGTTAATAGGGGCATTTTCTCACCTCATTTAAATGTCTTTCCTAGATGTAAAGTGCTGTTACTACTATTATGCTGAAGGGAAAGTCAGTTTATCAGCAGAAATAATATTATCCATTTACTTTCAGAGGCTTCTACCTTGATTGTACCTAATGAATGTAAAGTACTTGGCAATAATATAACACACAGACATGAGCTATCACTATTATCAGTTATCAACTTGTAGTGGACAGAGCATTGAGCTTTGGTTAAGAGAACCTGTGTTTGAAATCCACTTTAGATGCTTACTCGCTATATTACTTAACCTTTCTCAGTCTATATCCTCATCTACAAAATAGGGACACAATAATAATAGCAACCAGTTCACAGGGTTGTTGATAAAGATTAAATGAAATAATGTGTAAAACATTTTATTCATTTTAAAATGCTGTATAAATGTTAGCTAGTAACTTATTACCACCATGATTATCATCATCATTATCATTCTGAGTGCCAGGAGGACAAATATGAAAAAATTGTGGTAATTAACTACAGTAAAAGAGTACAATTTTTTTTCATTTAGTAGGCATTTACTGTGAGCCTAGTACAATATCAGACATATGCCCTGAAGCATATAAAAGAAGTCGTTAACACAGTCCCCCAGTCTGAGAAATAAAGGGCAGGCAGCATGAGTATAGATGAAAAGAGAGGACAACAGCAAGCATTCCCTAATATAGTTACATTTTAGGCATGAGAAGGAAAGCATTCAAATTTTGTGAGGGCGTCATTTGGATGGGGTTAATCCAGGAAGATTTGTTCTACTGAGTAGAATTTAGACTTCATTGAACAACGATCAGAGGACCACAGATCTAGAGCTGAAAGAGACCCCCAAGAGGCTGTGGGGTCCAATCCTTTATTTTACCAATGAGTTTTAAGGGAGAGTCAGAGATCTTCCTGAGGTTCACACAGGTTGTAAGCATCCTCTTCTCAGACAATAAACAATACTTATTTTTTGTCCACTATGTAGAATATTCAATAATAAATAACTATTATTGGGGTGGGAGAAGGAAAGAAAGCTAATAGAAAATGAATGATTCCTGCTCTTGAGGTTATATAAAACAGCAGGGGAAAGAGAAGTCAACGCAACGTACAACACAGAAGCACAGGCAAATTAATGTAGTTCAAAAAAAAAAGTCAAAGCACCCCTCTTCACCTAGACCAATGGGCTTAATTCTAGAGTGGCCCATGGGATAGAGGGTGAGGGTAAATCTGGATTGTTGGCAAAGAATTATCATATACTCTTGTCTGCAGCAGGCAGACAAACCCTAGTTTGGTCTAGAATATTCTAGGACTGCAAACTCATGGAAAACATTGAATTAATTACAATGAATAATAATAATTAGGCACCATAATGTAGTGGAAACAGTACCGTATTTGGAGTTTTGGCAAAATCTTGGAAAAGTCAATTTCTGAGCTTCAGTTTACCTGTTATAAAAATAGGGGTATTTTTGATGGAAGATTTTTTTTTGCAATTTACCTTTTTCCTTCATATTCTAGGTACATTAATTTTATCTGTATACGTTTCTGTTTCATGTAATCAGTCACTTGTTTTATCTTTTATCTACCATTTGCCTTGGTTTGTTAAGACTATGTATCTTGCCCATAGCACTGAAAGATATGAGATCTATTCATCTTCTAATTTTTAAAAGTACCATTAACTTTAATATTAAGGTCATGCATCCACTTAGACTCTCTTGTGAAATATGACATACAGTATGGGTCTAAATGCAGTTTCTGCCAGATTGCTTTCCTTTTTCTTCAGCTGTTTAAAAAATGTGTTATAAATTCTTTCCTAATCAATTTGTTTTCTGGTTCATTGGATTTTGAATTATTGAGTTCTGTTTATTCTGATTTTCTCTTGTCTAGTCTGTCCCATTGATCTGTCTTGCTATTTTAATAAATCAGTATTAGATTATTTTGATGATTGCTGCTTTATAAAACAATTTGAGGTGTGGAGTTACTATGTCCCCTGCAGTTTTACCTCTTTTCATAATTTCCCTTATTTTTAGATCTTTTGTTTTTCCAAACGAATTTGGTGATTATTTTATTTCTTTTGATTTATCTATTAAATATTCATTTTCTTCTTCCCTCCCATCCTTCCTCAACACATTAACAAAGCAAGCAATATGATATAAATGATATATGTGAATTCATACAAAATATATATTTCCATGTTAATTATGTTTCAAAAACAAAAAAGCAAGAAAAATAAAGTGAAAAAACATGTTTGAATTTGTACTCAGAATTCTTCAGTTCTCTCTCTGAAGATTGTTAGAATTTTTCTTCATGGTTCCTTTGGACTTTTGTTGCATCATTATTTTGATCAGAGTTGCTAGGTCTTTCACAGGTGACCATCATTTCAATACTGCTATTATTGTGTACAATGTTCTCCTAGTTCTGCGTGTTTCACTTTGCATCAGTTCATATAAGTCTCAGTTTTTCTTTGAAACACCCCCCTCATAATTTCTAGCATATGCCAAAAACTTGTTTAGTCATTTCCTTATTGTTTGCCATCACAAAAAGAACTGCTACAAATATTTTAGAAATTGGTAGAAATTGTTCCCTTTCCTTTCCCCTTGATCTCTTTGGGATACAGATCTAGTAGTGGTCTTGCTGGTTCAAAGTGTAGGCACAGTTTTATAGCCATTTGGACACAGTTCCAAATTGTTCCCCAGAATGGTTGGGCCCATTCACAACTCCAAAAACTATGCATTAATGTACCTATTATCTACATCCCCTCCAGCAGTTATAATTTTCCTTATCTGTCATTTTAGCTACTCTGTCATTTTAACTAATCTGATTAGCATAAGTTGGTACCTTGGAGTTGTTTTAATTTGCATTTCTCTAATCAGTTGTAATGTAGAGCCCTTTTTTTCATGCTCCTATTGATAGTTTTGTTTTCTTCTGAAAACTGCCTGTTCAGGATTTTGACCATTGAACAATTAGGGAATGGTTCTTATTTTTATAAATTCAACTCAGTTCTCTATATATTTGAGAAATTAGTCCTTTACCAGAAGAATTTGCAGTGTAATTTTTTTCTTCTAGCTTTCTTCTAATTTTGGCTGCATTGGTTTTATTTGGGTAAAAACTTTTAAATTTCATATAATCAAAAATATCCATTTTACTTCCTATAATCCTCTCTTTTTCTTTTTTTTTGGTCATAAACTCTCCTTATCTGACAGGTACATTTCCCTTGCTCTCTGAAATTTACTGTTATCACCCTTTATGTCTAAATCATATGCCCATTTTGACCATATCTTAGTATATGATGTCAGTTGTTGGTCTATGCCTAGTTTCTGCCAAACTGCTCTCCAGTTTTCCTAGCATGTCAGATGGTGAGTTCTTGCCCCCAAAGTTTGGATCTTTAGTTTTATCAAATACTAGATTACTATGGTCATTGACTACCATGTTTTGTATACCTAATCTATTCCACTGATCCACCATTCTATTCCTTAGCCAGTAGCAGATTGTTTTGATAATTACTACTTTGTATTATCATTGAAATCTGGTACTGCTAGGTCACTTCCATTCATATTTTTTTTTCATTGATTCCCTTGATATTCTTGACCTTTTATTCTTCCAGGTGAATTTTGTTTTTATTTTTTCTAATTCTATAAAATAATATTTTGGTAGTTTGATTGGTATGACATTGAATAAGTAAATTAATTTAGATATAAATGTTATCGTTATTGTATTGACTTGGCCTCCCCATGAGTAATGAATATCATTCTAATTGTTTAGATCTGTCTATTTGTGTATAAAGTGTTTCATAATTGTGTTCATATAGACCCTGAGTACATCTTGGCAAGTAGATTGCCAAATGTTTTATAAATGCTATATTTATTTTAAGTGGAATTTCTCTTTCTATCTCTGTTGGATTTTGTTGGTAATATATAGAAATGCTAATGATTTATATGGGTTTATTTTGTATCCTATAACTTTGCTAAAGTTGTTGATCATTTCAACTAGTTTCTTTCAGTTGATTCTCTATGGTTTTCTAAGTATACCATCATATTGTCTGCAAAGAGTGATAGTTTTGTTCCCTGATTTCCTATTTTTATTCCTTCAATTTCTTTTTCCTGTCTTATTGCTATGGATAACATTTGTTATACAATATTGAATAATAGTTGTGTTAATGAACATCCTTGCTTCATGCATGATCTTTTGGGGAGATTTCTAGTTTATTCTCATTACATATAATGCTTAATCTTGGTTGTAGATAGATACAACTAATCATTTTAAGGAAAACTCCATTTTGTCCTGTGTTTTCTAGTGCTTTTTATTTTTTTTTTTGCTTTTTGGAGGGCAGTTGGGGTTAAGTGACTTGCCCAAGGTCACACGGCTAGTTTTTTGTGTTAAGTGTCTGAGGCCGGATTTGAACTCAGGTACTCCTGACTCCAGGGCTGGTGCTCTATTCACTGCGCCACCTAGCCGCCCCTCTAGTGCTTTTAAATAAGCATGGGTATTGTATTTTGTCAAAAGCTTTTTCTTCCTCTATTGATACAATAATATCATTTTTGTTATTGATATGGTCGATTGTGCTTTTATTTTTCCTAATGTTGAATCAGTCCTATATTCCTGGAATAAATCTCACCTGGTCATAGCGTATGGTCTTTGTGATATCTTGCTGTTATCATTTTGCTTGTATTTTATTTAACATTTTTGCACAAATATTCATGGAGGAAATTGGCCTATAATTTTCTTTCTCTGTTTTTGCTCTCTCTGGTTTAGGAAAAGCATATTTATGTCATAAAAGGAATTTAGTAGGGTTCCTTCTTTCCCTATTTTTCAAGTAGTTTATATAATATTGGTATTTATTGTTCCTTAATGTTCATTAGTTTAAAGTTTTTCTTTTTTTTTGCAGCTTTTTCTAAACCATGTTTATTTCCTTTGTTACCCTCATAATTTCTCCTTTTTCTGTCTATTCTAGACTTTTATTTTTTTTTTATTCATGGTCCTTTTGCCTATTTATTTCTTCTTTTGTGCCAGTATTTCTTATGGAGATAAAGCTTCTAAGCTACTTACTTTGGTCTCCTTCTTCTAAACTGTTTCTATTTTATTGTCTTGTGTATCTTGCCCCTTGACCTCTCTTCCCCCACTTTTGAACTATGCCTCTCTTTTTGAAATACCAATTCCTACAGATGATAGAGGAGATCGCCTCATTGTAAGAATTCTCCCATGTCCCTGATTATGTATTTCCCATGTCCCTGATAACTCTTGCTTGGCCCATGGTCATTTACTCCCTCTCCTTCAATTAGTCATGAAACTTCCTTCTTGGATTTATGGCTTCCCACTCTTCAGGGTGTCCATGGCCCCCAGAAACTCCACCCTTCTTCTGAGACAGATTGAGTGATCTCTCTAAACCCCAAATCCCTGCAGATCAGACCCATTTTTAGGTTGCTATCTCCCTTTATAGGCTATCTCCCCTATCCCATGGGAGCATTCATCAGTGGTATCCCCTCCCATCCCTGATTTCCTCTGATTTCAATCCCTCCCCTTAGCACTTGTTCGTTCTCTTATAGGTTCTCTTCTTCCTGAGAGAGTAGAGGAGTTATTCTCTATTGTTAATCTTTGACTTGATTTAAGTATATCATATGTTCTCTAAACTGGAGCTAATAATACATTGATACCTACCTCAAAGGAAAATGACAAGGATTAAATGAGAAAACATATGTAAAACACTTTGACACTCTTAAACTGCTATATACATTTGAATATAGATACTAGACCCATGATTTAATGTGGAAGTTTTTTTTTTGAGGGAACTCTCTTTACTTAAGAGAACATGGGATAGTCCAGTGGTTAGAGTGGTGGGGCTGGCGTCAGGAAGACCTGAATGTAAATTTGTCCTCAGATACTAGCTGTGAGATCCTGAAGTCCATTTAACTCATATATTTCAGTTTCCTCAACTATAAAATGAGATAAAAATAGCACCTACATCACAGGGTTGTTTTGAGGATCAAATGAGTTCATGTTTGTCAAAGTTCTTAGCACAGTGCCTCCCCCCCCCCTGTTTAAGTGCTGTAAACGTTGAACAAATACTTGTTCCCCTCTTTGTTCTTCTTCCCTCTTCTTCAACTTATTGCCTTGGAAAAGTTTCAGATTATTAGAAAATGGAGATTTGCTTAGGATCCCACAACAGGTATTTGTCAGAGGCAGGATTTGAATCCAAGCCTTGCCGGTTTTGAAGCCAGCTCTCTATCCACCATGTCATGTTGCCTCTGTCTATGAGTTATAATTAATAGTACTTATTTTATCAGACTAGTGAAATCCATTACCTAGCCTTTTAAGCAAATATCTTGCTTCCCACTTTCCGCAAATACAAATTTTTAGCTTCCAATATAGTTAATAACATACCTTTTCCAGAATCCTTCTGAGATGAATTCCACTGCACTCTCATTTTATTTTCTATATTCCATTTGTAGCATAGAATTTCACAGGGATTGTGCTGCCTGGTAACCATGTATATGTTTTGTTTCTCCAAGGAGAGATTATAAACTCTTAAGGAGACAATGCTTTGTTAACTCTTGCATTTCTCCACAGCACCCAGTACAGTGTTGGACATGCAGTAGATATTTGCTAAATTGTTGTTAGCTCAAATTCGTCTGAAGAATTCCATGCCTAAATGCACCAACTAGGAGGTAGCTACCCATAGGGAGTCAGTAGGAACGTATTGCTCATTGGTCAGTCTTTACATCAGAAAACTCTTTCTGGGTGTTTCACTTAAATAAATAGCATGGAGGCCAAGAATCCCATTTAAAAGAGTTTCAAAGGGGCAGGTTGGGGAGGAGGCTAGTACATTCATTCTTCTTAGTGACACAGAGCACTGTTTCCTTAAAACACAAGCCAGGAAGACAAGCAGAAATCTAAATAGATAGTTCTAAAGGTCATGATAAATGAATTAGGAAAGTAATCAAAATGGGTCGGCACGGCTGTGCTGCCATCCTTCATCTTAATGAATCTTTTAAAAGAGTCAATAGAAAGAAAAAGATGAAAGTAATTATTGACTGTGCACCTTGTTTGTAGAGCTCCTGGTGACTCCCAGGAATACAATATAAAGTGGAGGAGATGAGTGAATATCCATGTGGATATAAAGTATACGTGGAAGGTTAGATTTGAGTTAATCAGCATCATATGTAGCCCTTTCCCCTCTGCCTTTCTCTACTGGATTTAAAAAAAAGTAGACCAAAAAAAGACAATAGAATGGTAGTCTAGTGTTTTTCACCGCCCATTTCCCACATCCATTAGAAAAATGCTATGTGGTAGCAGTTAGGTGGCGCAGTGAATAGAGCACTGGCCCTAGAGTCAGGAAGACCTGAGTTCAAATTTGGCCCCAGACACTTAACACTTACTAACCGTGTGACCTTAACTCCAATTGCTATGCCTTCCCTCTCCAAAAAAAAAATGCTATGTGGGCAGAGGCAAGGGGATTAAAATTTCTTGTTGGCTATCCCTATAGCTCTAGAAGCCATAGAGATTAATCAATGATGAGGTGTGGCATGGCAATCACCAAAATGCTGTGTCAGTTTTGTCAGTAAGGTAGTACTGAGCAAAGGAAGAAGTCTACATTTACACTGGTAAATGTACTTATCATTTGGTTGATAGAGAATATCTATTGGTAGGAATATTCAATCAACCAATCCATAAATCAGCATGTATTAAGCACTTACTGTTTGCTACATATTGTGCTAGGAATTAGGAATAAAATTTTAACAGTGACATAGTCTTTGTTCTTGAGGATCTTACATCTTATTAGGGATGGGGGGAGGAGATACACAAAATGTAATATAAATACGAGGTTATTTTGATGAAGTTGGGAGGGAGCCACCAGTCATTTATTTCTGCCTCTCAGAACTGCTAATCAATGGGGTACACCTGACAAAGCACCTTCTTTAGATGGTTTCTGTGAAAAAAGGAAATGCTTGGTTTCATAGCTTTCTAGATTTTTCCAGTATAAAGATCCACAAGTATGTGATACATTTTGACCCTCTCCCTGTGGGCAGCTTTCTTCTAGTTATTACAGTTAGGCATCAGATTCTTTGGCTGAATTTCTGTTAACAATTTAGTGAGTATTTAATGTGTGCTGAACACTAGGTGCTGTGGGAAAATACAAAAGCATTATTGAACATCGCCTTTGTCCTTAAGGAGCTCACAGTCTCCTTGGAGAAACACAAAACATAAGCAGTTACAAGGCAGCAGACAAGAGTTCCTCTGAAACTGTACACTACAAATTGGATGTATAAATGCTGAAGGTTATAGCTCCTGGTGGTGCTAGCACTTTGAAGAGAGTTCCAAGTTTGCAGCAGTGATACAGCTTGATCTGGAATCTACCATGCCAGGGATTCTTCTCTGGTTTTGCCCTAGATTAGGCCCATTGTTAGAGGTGAAGAGAAATAAAGACACAGTTGATTCTGCAGGTTTTATATTGGCAAAAGACAAGGTTCTGAGCCAGTCAGCTTTTAGCATTATAGATAATCAAATCCTAAGTAGAACATTACAGATTATTCTGATAATGATCAAACATTACAGAGTCCTCCAGTGTGATCTCTCAGATGAGGACTTTTATAGTTATGTTGTCAACAAGTCAGGCTACAGTGTACAGACAAAATGAGGTCTGGCATGATATCAAGTACTAACTGTTTTAGGGAAGGAAGGATGAGGATGGGTATTTGGATGTAACGTGTAGGATGCAAGTACAGAAAACAAACCTTTCCAGGGAATGCCATGAATTGGGTATGTTGAGTCATAAAAGAGAGACAATCTGGACCACGATGGCACATGTGGAATTTGGAAAAGATCGCAACACTGTAGGTGTGGTGTAATCCTTGCCTTTTAGAGGCTAATGGGATGTTTATGATTTAGTTTGGGAAAGAGAACACATCTATTTGTAGTAAGTGCTTAATTGTTGGTGGTTGAATGAATGTTGTTGAAGGTAACAATACAATAACGTATCTCAAGTGCTGCTGAGTGTGTGGTCTAAGCATCACTGGTATAGAGAATCCAGGGTTATAGAAGGAATTTGGTAAAACTTCATAGAATCACAACGTTTTAGAGCTGGATGGTACTTCTGCTGCCTTCTTCTTGGGGATACCCCAAATAGGCATAATACAGCCAAGAAGTTTGTCTTTTACATCCAATCTTTACCTGACCACCTCTAGGGAGGTGGAATACATCGCCTTTAGAGATAGCCCATTCAACCTGTGCATAGGTCTAATTGTTGATAGGAAATCTTTTCCTGACATCAAGCCCAAGTTTACCTTTTTGTGACTTCTAGTCTGCTCTCGGTTCTGCTGTCTGGGACCAAGTGGAACAAATCTCTTCCATATGGTAACTGTTCAAATACCTGAACACAGCTATTATGTCCCACCTAAGTCTCTGCTTTTCCAAGGTCACCTTTCTTTAAAAAGTCCTCACATGGTGTGAACTTGAGGTCATTTCATCATTCTGGTTACCCTTTTCTGATTGTTTTTGACAGGAAGCCTGCCCTAGTCTGGATTAATATGAACACATGAGCCATATAAAGAATTCCTTTTCAAATCCTGCTTAGCTAGGAAGGAGCATAGGGTTTGAAATTTAAAGAAAAAATAGAGACAATCTGTTGGAAATTCAGGATCCTAGATTTCATCAGGAAGGAATCTCAAAAGTCATCTAGTCCTACCTCCTCCTTTTAAAGCTGAGTTAACTAAGGTCTAGGAACGTGAAGTTACTTGCATAAGATTACATACTAAGTTCATAAATTGGGGAATGGCTGAAACAAGTCATCACTTGAATGTGAATAGATGTGATGGAATATTATGGTGCTGAAAGAAGTGATGAAATGGATGGTTTTAGAAAAACCTAGAAAAACTTATATGAACTGATGCAAAATGAATAAACATAACCAGGAGAATAATCTATATAGTAGCAACAATATTGTAAAGATAATAAACTGTGAAAGACTTAGTCTTTCTGATCAATACAATGATCCACCACCACAGCTCCAAAGGACTCATAAAGATGTTATCTACCTCTAAACAATGATTGACTGATTGACTGGTTGATTGATGGGATTGACTTGATGGATTCAGAGAGCAGACAAAGCATATTTTCCTTTATTTTTTCTTGCTTTTTCTTTCAGAACATGGCTAATATGAAATTATATTTTGAATGACTTTGTGTGTATAATGGGCATTGTATCTCTTACTTTCTCAGTGGGTGGAGGAAGGGGTAGAGGGAGGGAGGAAATTTGGGACTGAAAATAAAATAAAATTTTAAATGAAAAAGTAAAAAAATTAAGAAAAAACAAAATCACATATATAGTCAACATTGGTGTTTATTCCATTGCATCACAACTCATGCCACTGAGATTGTCTAGATCGCTATGGGTGGTATTTAAAAATGATTTTGGCCAGTTCTTTTTGTAGTGGCTAAGAACTGGAAATTAAAGATCTGTCTATCAATCAGGGAGTGGCTAACCAATAAGCTGTGATATATGATTGCAATGGAATATTATTGTGCTATAAGAAATGACAAGCAGGATGATTTCAGAATAACCTGGAAAGACTTACATGAACTGATGCTGAGTGAAGTACGCAGAACCAAGAGAACACTGTACACAGTAACAACAATATTGTTTGATGAAGAATTGTGAATGCCTTAGCTGTTCTCAGCAATACAATGATCCAAGACAATCCCAATGGACTAATGATGGAGCATACTATCCGTCTCCAGAGAAAGAACCGATATTGTTTGAATACAGATTGAAGCATGCTATTTTTCACTTTCTTTCACTTTTTCCTTTTATGTGAGTCCTCTTGTACAAAATTACTAATATGGAAATGTTTTATATAATTCTACATGTATAACCTGTATCTGTTTGTTTACCACCTCAGGGAAGGGGGAAGAAAAGGAAGGTGGGAGGTACAGAATTTAGAACTCAAAACTTTAAGTAAAAATGTTAAAAAATAAAAAATAAATACTAGGACTTGGAAAAAAAGCATTTTTGGCCATAGAGGCTACATGAGTCAAAACTTTGTTACTGTCACAGCTATATAAAGTGCCATGAATAATGAGAATACACACCATGAAGCATTGATGGACATGCCTTCAGTTTCCAGTTCTTAGCCACCACAAAAAGAACTGGCAAATAGAATTTTTAAGTACCACCCATAGTTATCTAGGCAACCTCAGTGGCATGAGTTGTGATATAATGGAAAGAACACTAATGCTGACTATGTATATGATCTTGTTTTTTCTTATTTTTTTTTCTTTTCAGGTATCTTTTAAAGGGCATTGGGTTTGGAAACAGGAAAAAAAAATGGGTTCAAATCCTTGATCTGCCACCAACTAGTTTACATTTGAACTCTCTGAGTCACTTTTACCCTGTGTAAAAGGGAAGAATAACACTTGCCCTGCCAGCCTCCCAGGGTTTGGGGAAAGTTTCTTATTGTGAGGATTAAATGAGTTTGCATAGGTCTTTCCTGATTCCTCTAGCTGGTAGTTCCTCTCTCCAAATTACATTGTATGTGTTTGTATGCACTTTAGAGAGGGCCTGCTTTTCTTCTGTATGCCTTAGAAACTAGGATAGTGATGTAAATATAACAGGCGCTTAATAAATACTTGTTGATTTTGATAGAAGGAAATTTTTAGGGGACGAGCAGGTCTGAGTAGCTGACCAAAGGGCTAGGTGTCCAGAGACAGGCTCTACTGGTTCAGTCCAATTCCTTGGTAAATTAGTGGATCTGAATGCATGAAAATCATAAACTCTGTATTTTGTGAGAGGAACTTACTCAACCTTGCTTTCTACATGATGGCAGAGATGGATATTTTTGTATTTTTATTCCCAGAGCAGAAAAATAGTCACAAAGCCAGGGAGATCTAGGCTCAAACCTGGCCTCTGATGCATGCTGGCTATATGGTTGGTAAGTCACTTAATTTTATAGTGTTCTAGGGGCTCTCTAAGAATTTAAATTTCAGGCGTGCATTGGTAGAAAGAGTTTTTCACCTGGGAGTTCCTTATGCTAATGAAATCACAGGTCCAGGTACTATCTCAGTCCCTATTCTTAGCTCTTAGAACAGTGCTTAGAATGTGATAGAGCTTTAATAAATATGTGTTTACTGATTAATTAATCACAAAATGCAACATTAATGCAAATATTTTCTGCCACAGACTGCTGTGATGGATGGGTTTGTTAAGAAAAATCCCATCGATAAATTTGTAAGTTGCAAACCAATCTGGCTCACAAGGGACTATCAGATATTTATATACTTTGATGTGAATTACAATATCAGTCATAATATGGCATAAAATAATTTATATACTCTTTGCAGCAAGTTGTCAGTTTATTTATATTCTGGTCCTTCTACCTTTCCATAAAAAATACATGTCAAAGTCATATTATTCCACAAGACATTTTATTGAATAAATTTCAGAAGTATTTCATGGTAAAATATATTAGTTTAAATATATAAAAGACAAAAGTCACCAATAGGCTGTTGCCAAATGGGATGTTTTTGAATCCTTATCATCAACTTTTCCTACCCATTCAAAAAAGAAATTTGGAAAAAAAAATCAAGGTAAAGGATTTTGCAGCACAATAGGACTCTTTCTAGAAAACTTCAAATAATGCAATTTCAGCAAAACTTTCCTCTCTTCCAAATCATATCTGGATTTGAAAGTTACTACAAGCCTTCTGAAGCTAGAATAATCATATACCAATTAAATCAGGAAATGTTAACACTTTATGTTTGTATTTAACTCTGAAAAAAACAAAGAGGCTTGGATAGATCAGTGTAAGGCCTGTTTCACCCAAGGGAGGCTGGGCCTCTTACAAAATAGGGAAAGTGGTAAAAAACGAGGAGCTTTTTTTTGAAAGGTAATGATTTCAGCAGGAATAGAGATACTTTTAGAGCCAGTAGAACAGAGAATGCTATTTGCTGCATCTGTATATGGGAATGAAAACTCTTTGAAAGCAGGGCCTGTTTCCCTTCTATAGGCCTTAAAAACTAGTATAGTGATGTGCATATAGCTGGTAGAAGTAGAATTTTGGGGGGAGGAGCAGGTCTGAGGAGTTTACCAAAGTACTTGGTGTCCAGAGACAGGCTGTCCTAGTTCCATCTAATTTCTTGGTAAATCAGTGGGTCTGAATGCTTGAAAAATGTGAAGTCTGTATTTTGTGAGAAAAACTTGCTCAACCACAAATCATGGACAGTAGCTCTAGGGATTAAAAAGAAGCTCAAAAACAATATTTCTAATATGTGATATCTATCCAGTAACTAAAAAGTTAACACACTATTGAGTTAACTGAACCACATTCATATCGATATAAAAGGAGAAACATAAAGAGCTTGAAGTTAAATAGAAGGATGGGCAAATAAAGGAGTTAGTTTTATTGGGTACACAAAAATCAAAAGAAACATCAGTATATGGAATACTTGATCCTCTTGGCTTTTAAACTCTTGATTAATGCAAGAAAAAAAGACATTCATGAAGGGTAGTTTGTGCACTAATAGCAAAATATAGGCTAAAAGCTGGACCAGGCACTTGAACTTTTCATCTAAATCCATCATTTTGCAGATGAGAAAATGGGAATGTAGAGAAGGAACTTGGCCTGGGTAATTCACTGCAGAGCTAGGAGAGCCAGCATGGTAAATCCATGCCTTCTGACTCCATGCCTAATGTTTTTACACTATACTAATATTCATTATAGAATGAATGTGTGGAAAATATGTATTAGGCCCTTATTGAGAGATAATCACTCTGTTAATTGCAAATATAAAAAAGGGAGATAGTTCCTGTCCCCAAGGACAGTAATTTCTTATTTGAATGGGTAAAAGTTGATCATAAGCAATAAGGACAGAAACCCAGATCCTATTTGGGAACAATCTACTGGTGACTTTGGTTGATTATATATTTAAACTATTTCAGCAAGAAAGACCTCTGAAATATACTTAATAAAATGTCTGGTGGGATAATATGACTTTAAGATGTCTTTTTGTAGAAAGGTGGAAAGACCAGGCTATAAATAAAGACAATTTTTTAATGGGGGAAAGTAACACATACTGGGTAGTCTTGACCAGGAAAGGGGATTTTTGTCTGGAGATTGCAAGTTGATCCTAGGGCAATTAATTGAAATGCTTTCTCCAAAAGTAATGGTAGTTTTGATCTGCTTACTCTGTATAAGGCAGAAAGTAGGGATGGGCAGATGGCAAGATACCCATGGTAGATGACTGGACTTTTTGTTAAGCACAATTGGGTTTGGGGGTTGACTCACTGTACTAGACTAACTGAGTTTGTTCTCATTTACTAATTGAGTAAATTTACTAATTTACTCATTTACTAATTGAGCTCCCATCCAGTTTGCGGAAGCTCAAATCTGAGTGCATTAACTTCTTCCAGCAACTAGAAGCATCATTTTTGGAATGTAGTCCTGGTGGTACAGTTCCATTTGTAGAGAAGTGGGGCAGTGGCAGCACCAGTATGGTTGGTATGGATAGCTGTATGGGATATGAAGCAGATAAAATAAAGATATTCTATGAAGACTCTTAAAAAATCCCTTAAGCTAAATTGTTCTAAATATGGTGATTTCAATTTGAAATGAATAAAAAGGGAGGATAGTGAGAATTATATCAGGAAATATGGTTTAAGATCAAGAAATGAAAAAGGCTATTATTATACGTCAAATAAAGTAAACTTTTGGACATTGTCAATTTGGAAACCTGTTTGTGGATTATGTATGTACTTGTAAGGTTTTTCTTTTTCTTCTTTCTTCTTCTTCCTGTTATGGTATAGTAGGTAAGTCAGAAGGAGCACAAAAACCTGCTTTCTGATGAAAAATAAAATTTGAAAGAAGTGAAAGAGGTCACAGGTTTATAGACTATTCAGAAACCTTATACTCAGACCAAATTATTTGTGACTACTTTATTTAAGAATGCATTAGGAAGGCCTTGGATGTGGCAAACATCATAATAAATGAACCTACCTATATTTCAACACACAGGAAATGACTGATTACAGATATCTCTGTAGGAAGGTTGCTGGCAGGGTAGAATACAGATTGATACGAATATAAAATTAGAATAATGGATATAACTGAGGCAAAACTGTGGGCCATTATGGCAGTTCCAAACAGGACTATTTATTAAGTGAGCAGCTGACTTGAAAAGGAGGCAATAAGGATGCATAAGAGCTAAGACTGATTCACTGTATCACCATATCAGAAAAGTTTAGCTGAGAAAAAATGTTTGGCATAACAAAATCACCAAAAAAAGTTAAGGAACCACCTCAGTCAACAAACATTTAATCACTTGGGCAAATGTAAATTCTTTAAATCCAGAGCAACCTCAGAATTTAGTGAAATTTTAATTGTAAAATATTGCGGAATACCAGAAAATAGCAAAATAAAAGTCAAGGATAGAAACAATTTACAGAGATTCGCCCTTCCTCCCACCCTCCCATAAAATCTGGTTAAGCCATATCATGTAGAGGGTATTTGTAGATAGAATCAGAACGAGGAAAATAGACACAAAGTTAATACCGAAGTTTAGTATTTTTTACAGTTATCATATTTTTCCTGGCAATGGTAGTAGAGCAGTTGTATGTGATGTGATATAGTACTTGAGAAAACAAAAATGGAAAGAACATTTACATCTGACTAAATACATTCAGTTCAACTCAACTCAGTGAGTATTTAGTAATCACCTACTACATGTTAAGCACTGTACTGAGGATATGAAGACCAAAAAGGTCTTGGCTGCAAGGATTTTATATATTTTGGTGGCAATATCTTTTAAAATGTATTCAGAGATAAATTTGTAAGATAAGGGGTTGGGAGATGGGGAAGCTTTAGAAAGGATGGAAAAGATCCCACATATACAAAAAGGAGACCAGGAAGAAATCAGCAACTATTGAAACATATGCCTGATTTCTCATCTCTTTAAGATCTTTATGAGAATGTTTCATGAACACTTTGGAGATGTCATTGAGGAACAGATGAGAAGGAAACTGACAGGTCTTTGCAGACCATTTTCTCTAATAGGCAATATCCTTACATTCATACAACTGACAGAGTGCTATAGAGCATATACTGTCTTGTCATGTCTATTATGCACTAATTTAAGTATTTATCTCAAAATAATAAAGCATACTTTTGTGGACTCTTATTAAACACAATATTTGCCATGAATCCATTACAATTATTCAATACTCTCTGACACATGCATCTGCAGAGATAACCTTGTCTGGTGATTCATTGGGCATTGTCATCAATTAAGGTATAGATCAGGGAAATGTTTGCCTATGGTGTTTCTGACTGTCATGGGAGATGTCCCATGCAGAATGTAAATGAAAGGATTCTCTGTTGAGGGTAAAATTCTTTAAATGCTCCTATCCACACATTGCATAGCGTCCATTGAATAAAGTGAGAGAACACTACAGGGCCTGAGCTGTATAATATGCAGCATTATTGTAAAATAGCTCAGCCCAATTAGCCACAGTGGAAAAGACAAAGTGAATGAAAAGCATATATTTCTCTAATCATGACATACAAGTGGATGGAGGACTCATTAAGCCTATCATATTGAGTAATAGGAGTTGGGACCACATTACATTTGAAAAATTGTGCAGTAATTTCAAACTGCTAGCTGCCCCAAATTCCAGCTCAGTAGCATCAGGATACTTCCTGTGATGCTAAAAGGTTGTATGAATCAAGGGACATCATATCCTTAGAAGAATGCTAATTATGATCATCCAAAGGGCAACAGGAAGATACATGGTAGGTGTAACAGGTAGCAGTATTCTAAAGACCCCTGGTAGTTTATGTGTGATATTGGAACAAAATGTAGATAGTCAATGGCCATTCTACAGTCAAAAAAGAGAGACTTAAATAACTATAATAGAATGAGGATGTCTAACAAGACAACTATTTGATAGGCACCTTGCTTTGAGGCAGCTGAGTGAGGCTCTTTTGCCTGAGCAGCACATAATTTTCTGCTAGCTAGAAATCCGAGAGCTTGGTGTTCTTGATGGCTGTTTTGTAGATAGGCAATTGGTAATTGATATCAGTAACCCTCGAGTGAATAAGTTTTGGGGGATTTTTCAATATTTTCTAAAGGAAAAAGATCTAGCATCACTTGCATGGTTGGGAGAAGAGGGTAGGTCTATTCTTTTTTTTTTTTTTTTTTTTTTTGCTTTTTTTTTTTTTTGGGAGGGCAGTTGGGGTTAAGTGACTTGCCCAAGGTCACACGGCTAGTTTTTTGTGTTAAGTGTCTGAGGCCGGATTTGAACTCAGATACTCCTGACTCCAGGGCCGGTGCTCTATTCACTGCGCCACCTAGCCACCCAGGGTAGGTCTATTCTTATCACAAGTGACTGGCATGTGAGAAATGAGGATGAAGAGGGTTTGGAATTCCGAGGCAGAAGGAGAGGTGGAATGATGGCGGATTATGATTAGATAAAGGAATTTCAGAGTTCAGTACAAGGATGTGGAACATTTGTGGGTGATGTTAAGATTAAAGCAAGGTTGTGACTATCTCTGTGTATTACTGTGGTGGAGTGAAAATTATAGGAAATGAGTAAATTGAGGAATTTGGAGAATAGAGTATCTGATCTGGTTCCTCTCTGTGGAAAGGAGGAGAACTGTGGACCGTTGTATGCTGTCTGGGGGGTGGAGAGGCAGTCAAGTTCCAGGGGTGCCCCTGAGGCTGGGTCTTCTTCTACCCCCAGACTCCCAGAAAGGTATTGGACTAGAATTATATCTATCTCTTGCCTTCAAATATTTTTGAATAAAATAAATTCCTTTTCTTAGATCACTCTTAAGGGAGAGGGAAGCCCTTAGCCTACTTATTCACTAACTTGACTTGTTCCCACCAAATACTAGTGACGCAAAAAATTCATCACAAATAGCTGAAGAGTGAGTGAACCAATTTATCCAAGTGAAACAGCAAACAAGTTAGACTACACCAAAGAATCCACAAGTGGGAATGAGCTGTTCAACTCAGAGTGAGATCAGATATCAGAGCAAACCAGGAGAAAGAACATTTTCATCCAGAGGAGTTCCATTACTAGTAGTCTTTAGAATTACAAACAAATACTGAGACATTCTGGGCTAGTTTTCCTGGCAGGTCTGCCATTTGATGTCTTTCTGTCCCTTCTTCTGCAGTATCCTATGTACACGTATCCCCACTAATGTCTATGGGGCCAACTTACTATGTCGCTTATGCAGCTGCACAGCTCATAAGAAGTCATGTCTTTCTTTGAATATGCAGGATCATTCAACCCCTCCCCACCAAAGGCTCAAGTAGAACCTTGATTACCAACACATTTTTTCCTCTTGGGATCCTGTATCAATAGTAGTCCTGAATTTCTGAAGAATCTATAATTGAAAAGTCAAAAGTTAATTATATTGGCTACAAGGAGTTGGGAATGTTAACCACTGATCATGCCTCTCTAATTGCTTTTATCAAACACTCAGAAGTGAGGAATAGATATTCTTGTCTTCCTGAGGAAAATTACATAGGAAAAAAACATACATGTGTTTCCTTCACGAAATGTTGGTGATGTGACATTTGGAGGGAAAAATATGATATAGCAGTACCCAGGGGAGGATGGGAGACAGAGAAGGTGGGACTTTGTGCTGGGCTATAGCATTGCTAATAGTTACATCTAGTGGGTCACTATTACTGTGAAATCCTTTGTCCTCCCCTCCTCCTACTCACTCTAGTCCATTTTAGTGGTTAGGTGAGGAATTACATAACTGAATGTAGTATATGCCTTACAGTTACTCAATGCTAAGGGATAAACGATTTTATTTTGTACAAATGAAAATGCTTCAGACTTCTGTTACCACTGAACAGTCAAGGAGGTGGTTTTGCTGATGGATGTTACCAAGGCCCATGCCCTAGCATTTACTTCCTTCTTCATTGCTGGTTGTCTTCCTACCTGTCTGGTTGCTATTTCTTACTCTCTCTTTTTGTATTATTAAACATTTAATTCCCCCTAAGGATTGGTGTCCTCCAAAGTTGTCTCCTTAATCTGTCTCTTGGTAATCTCATCAGCTCCCAAGGGTTTGCTTCTCTGTATGCAGATGAATCACATATCTGTATATGTAACCCTAATCTCTTTCCCAAATTCCAGTTTCAGAACGGTGTAGTAGGACGTAATTGGATTTGGTGTCAGAGAATTTGAGCTGGCATTTTGCTGTTGCCAGTTACTACCTGTGTGGCATTGGACAGGTCTTTGAGAAAGAGGTTATTCTTTGAGTATCAATTTCTATATCTAAGATGTTGGACTAGATGAGTTTCAGGATTGTGTCTATTTCTAAATATTATGATCCTATGATAGGCAAATATCAGCTAGATATTGCTACCTGGATATTTCCTCAACATCTCACACTCATCATGTCTGAACCAATTTTCTCCCCATTTGACAAGTATTTTTTTAAAAAAAATTGATTTGTTTATTTACTTTTCATTTACAAGATTCAGTCCACAATCCCTTGAGTTTCAAATTTCTCTCCTCCCTCTAGTCCCTGCCCCTCCTCCCCACCATGGCGACATGCAATCAAGTATAGGATCTGCAAATATTTCCACATTGGGCATTAGTCTGGTTGTATAGAAGGGCTGTAACCAATGGAGTGAACAATGGGAAAGAAGAAACAAAACCAAACATGAAAAAGAATGATAACATATTGCTTCAGGCTCCATTTAAACTCTGTTCTTTCTAGATCTTTCTCTGAATGTAGATATCTCCTTCCATCCTGAGACTTGTAGAGTTGTCTTAAAACTCTGCATTGCTGAGAAGAGTCCAGTTTATCAGAGTTGATCATCACACATACGATGTGTCTGTGATTGTGTACAAATTTTTCCTGGTTCTTCTCTTCTCACGTAGCATCAATTTATATAAGTCTTTCCAGGTGAATATGAAGTCCATCTCCTCCTCATTTCTTATAGCACAATAGTATTCCATTACATTCATATACCACAACTTGTTTAGCCATTCACCAGTTGATGAGCATCCCCTTAATTTCCGTTTTTTTGCCACCACAAAGAGAGCTGCAATAAATATTTTTGCACATATGGATCTTCTTCCCGCTTCTATGATCTCTTTGGGATACAACCCCAGAAGTGGTATTACTGGTTCAAAGGGTATGCAATTATTTATAGCCCTTTGGGCATAGTTCCAGATTGCTCTCCAGAATGGTTGAATCAGTTCACAGCTCCACCAATAATGCATTAGTGTTCCAATTTTCCCACATCTTCTCCAGCATTTGTTATTTTCCTGTTTTGTCATCTTAGCCAATCTGACTGGTGAGATGTGGTACCTCAAAGTTGTTTTGATTTGCATTTCTTCAATCA
>CM053594.1:181153929-181189565 GCA_028646575.1 Pseudocheirus occidentalis
CGGATTCAGCACACCTCAAACCCTTCAGGACTTCTCTTGCCTGGAACTCAAGGATCAGCCAGGCCACCAACAAACCAAGTCCCATCCTGTTCATATCTTCAGTCAGCTTCACTGAGGAGCCAAATCCAAAATCTGTCTTGACTGTATAAAATTATTCCTTATAAACACTGGCCTTCTCCCAAGTCAACAGGGAAGTGTCTCAGCCAATAGCATTCTTCCACGTCAACAGGGGAATTCACACCTTTTCACCAATGGACAGAGTTCTATACTTAGCCCTAAGTTACTAGGATCCACTTAACCCTAAGTATATGATCTACTTAGCCCTAAATATATTACCATTACACCCTGGTACCCCTTTTTTCCTCCTAAGCCTTTATGTGTATCCCATTTCCAAGAATCTGATCCTCCGCTACAAACCTCAGACTGCAAACTTCAGAATTGATCGCATTTTAGAAAATTTAAAACTGCTTAATCAACTTCTTTGTTTTTTACCATTTTTTTACCACTGAAAGTGAGAAATTAGAAGTGAACAGACCCCACTAAAGTAAATGACAGTCTGAGCATAGACCCAGGTCTTCTAACTTCACTATGTCTTTCTACTGAGGCATTAGATAATAACAGGTTGGGACAGGGGTTGGCAATCTATGACCATGAGATAAGAATGGCTTTCGAAATTGACCCTTAGGTGATAATTTGCTAACCCCTGGGTGTTAGTCTTACTGGCTGTGTGTCTGTTTCAATAAAGGACTCGCTATTTTTTATAGTGCCTGAAGTTCTACCATTTCTATCTTTCTTAGGTATTGTTAAGGCTTGGGAGTCTTGTAGTATTATCACCTGAGGACTCTACCAAGAAGGAGAAGAAGGATCCACATACTCCCAGAGAATGGCTAAAAATGGTTCTTCAGGGGAACACCCCATGGAGCATATGAAGGGCTGTACCCTGGACTCAGTTCCATTCATGCTTCAGGGGATTCTCACCCACACCTCCATTTGAGGGCCATCTCCACACATGGTCCATGTGATATTTCCAATCCAATGTGCACAGAATACCAAGCAAATAGGCTTTTACAAGTCTTTTTTTTCTCAAGCTTTTGTTTTTGGGGGTTTTTTAGGGCAATCAGGGTTAAGTGACTTGCCCAAAGTCACACAGCTAGTAAGTGTGTCAAGTGTCTGAGACCAGATTTGAACTCAGGTCCTCCTGACTCCAGGACTGGTACTCTACTCACTGTGCCACCTAGCCACTCTGCAAGCAACTTACAAGTCTTAATGATCTTTCTAGTTCTATAAATAACATCCAAAATGCTCTTAGAAGCTGGATTTCCCTTCTAATAAATTAGGAGGAAAGGGAAAATTACCGAAAAGCACAAATCTATCCAGTGGAAAGGCAGCCAAACTGGCTTTCTATCAGCCTTCCAAACCAGAAATTTCAAACCTAGGCCAACTGTCCAGCTGTTGACTCAGTAAGCAACATGCCCATAGGTCAAAACAGTTTACTAATCTAAATGTTAGTTTAGCTCTACAAGTTTCCTTTGCCAACTACATTTAAGCAACTGCTATGCCCATCCATTTTAAAGAATATTGTAGGATGAAATCAATAATGTTCTATCAAAGTAAAACGCTTTCGAGGAACAAAATTATTAATATCTATACATAATTTTTCTCAGTTATCTGTAAGCATCCATTCATCTGCTTTTTCATAGCCCTGACACAGATAATTCGTAAATGAAAGCAGGACCGGCTTCCAATGTTGTTTAGTGGAAAATTTAGAATGGTGTTATTGATTACTACGTCAATCAACCAGAAAGCCTTTATAAAGCACTTACTATGTGTCCTGGAACTAAATGCTGAGAAAATATAAAGAAAAGCAATTAGCTGTATGACCTTGGGTAAGTCACTTAACCCCAATTGCCCTGCCTTCCCCCTGCAAAAAAAAAAGAAAAGAAAACATAGTCCCTCAATGAGTTCATGACATCAATGAGTTCATTCTCCAATGGGAAGATTATATGTAAATAACTAGGTACATGGAATATGTATTCATTAGGCAGAAAATCTCAGAGGAAAAGGCACTTTTAGTTGAGGGAGTGTTATGGGAATCTGAAGATCTTCCCTGCCTCTAGACCCTTTGCTTAAGTGGCTTAAGTGGCTCTGAGAATCTTCCCTGATTTGAAAGTATACTCTGCCCCCTAATAGGCAGAATGTGGTCACATGGAATCTGTGGCAGGAGGGTTGTTTTGGGGGACTGCCCGTGACTTGTTGCTTTGTGATTGGGCAGTGGATCTAGAGGGCTGTCACATTCTCTGATCCAGGAGAAGGCTATATATACACCCTGATATGAGGTTTTGCTTTGGGGCTCACTTAGAGAAGAGTTGTGTGATTTGGCCAGACAAGACTCTCGGAAGCTGTTGAGCCCCCCGGCTTTGAAAAACCCAGATGTTGGTGCTGCCCTCTCTGGTAACTGAATAGGTATGGATGTAATGGTCAAACATTTGGAAGCCCATCTGCCAATCTGTTTCTCTGCTTGTAACTTCTGCTTGTTACTTGTGTTTGTATTCTCTGAAGTTCAGGGTGCTGACTTTTTCCCCTGAACTAGGTAAATGATATTTGTTTGATTGATTAAAGTGAGACTGTTAACCCATTTTGAGTTGTTTTCCTTTAGAAAAGCAGATCTAAGAACCCGTGCTAGCAGCCACCCGGGGTATCCTAGGGTGCTTGCTGATACAGGGAGCTAGGAAAGGCATCACGTAGAAGAAAAGATTTTAGCTGAGATTAGAAGGAAGCCAGGGAAGAGATGGAGGTGATGAGGGAAAACATTCCAGGCATGGGAGCCAGGAAATAGAAATGAATGCAGACAGTAGGTGATGGAATGCTCTATGTGAGGAACCAGAAGGAAGATGAGGTGACTGGATTATGAAGGGCATGGAGAAGAGTCAAATGTAAGAAGAATTGGAAGGAGACCAGATTATGAAGGGCTTTAAACACCACATAGAAGACTTTATTAGATGCTGGAAATAAATAGTAAACCACTGATGATTATTGGGTAACAGGGTTGACTTTGGCAGACCTATGCTTTACAAAAATTACTTTAACACCTGAAAGGAGGATATTATCAGACTGGGGGAAAAAACTGAAGAAAGGATTATTTTAATCTTTGTGCAATATAGATTATAGGATAAGAAGATGTAAGCAGGTTATAAGCTATGCTCAATACATTTCGATTGATCAATATACTCCTTAACATTCAATATTTTTCACTAAACAACATTAGAAGCCAATACCATTTCTTTTTACAAAATATGCAGGCCTGGGCTATGAAGAAGTGGATGAATGAATCTATATTCTGTAGTACTACAGGAACCATCCATTGATGTAGGGAACTATATAATATATTCATAATATTTTCTATTTTAAAATAATATTTATGATCATTATTTAAGAACTATGTCATACCTCCATGAAAATAAAAAAAACCAAATCAATAAAACAAATTGTAATTCTATCCAAATCCAGAAGTCAGGACATAGCACATAACATACAAAATATTTTTAATTAATCATATTCATGGAATATAGAGCTAAAAAAATCTTAGCATTCTTGTCTGACTCAAACCAGATGAAGCATTCCCCCATGTACTTGCTAAAGGTTACCTAGAATCAGGAAGACCTACATTCAAATCCAGCTTCAGACACTTACTGACTGTGTGACCCTGGGCACATTGCTTAACCTCTGTCTTCTTCAGTTTCTTTAACTAAAAAAATGGGGATAATTTTAGCACCTACCTCTGAGGGATACTGTTTGGATCAAATGAAAGAATTCATTAAGGAGTTAGTACAGTGCCTGCCCCATAGAAGGTGCTTGTTTTGTTTGTTTTTGTTTTTTTGCTTTTTTGGAGGGCAGTTGGGGTTAAGTGACTTTCCCAAGGTCACACAGCTACTTTTTTTGTGTGTTACGTGTCTGAGGCCAGATTTGAACTCAGGTACTCCTGACTCCAGAGCCGGTGCTCTACTCACTGCGCCACCTAGCCGCCCCATAGAAGGTGCTTGTCATGGATAAATGCTTGTCACCTTCCGTCCAGAACTTCCTTTCTTGTTCATGGCACCACTGCCCTCCTAGTCACCCAGGTTTGTAACCTTGGTCTTCCCTCTCCCTAATCCCAGACTTCATTTCCTATCCATTAACAAGTCTTATTGATTCTACCACTACAACATCCCTGGCATTCATCCTTTTCTTTCCACTCACACAGCCTACATGGACCCTGGGCACAGAGAATGGTTCCTCTTTGGGAGATGATCCCAGGTCTCTAATTTCCCTGAGGCACTGTGACTGTGGTACAGGGAAATTATGTTACAAAAACAATGAAGACTTCAGTGAAGAGGCAGGGGAACTTCAAGGTGAGACAGCAATAGTGGTGTCTAGATGCCAGGAGTCCTGGCATCTCCCTGAGACCTGACAGCAAGGAGAGAAATAACTGCCAAGAAGGAAGAGCCAGACCACAGCAGTCCAATGTGGTACACAGTCTTCAGGCAAGCTTGCCTGCATCAAAAGCTACATCTGCCTCGTTCTGATTCCAGAAAGAGAATGACTTTACCCAAGTTTGGAAATTTCAGTCTCAAAGTACATTGTTTCTACATGTGGATGTGTGCCTAATCTCTAGACTGAGTTTACACATGTAAATTATTTTCCCTATGAGTGAATTATTTTAACTTTAATAATTGTTTTAGTCATAATGTAAAGCATTTTAAAAGTATATGCTCCTTACTAGCTTTAATAACCTGGAACAAACAGAAGTTATATGATCTTAGAGGAGATACTACAGTGGTGGTATCCAGGAACCCAGAAGTGTTGGCATATTCTTCAGACTCCATGGTGCAAAGAGAGACAGACCAGGGTTGGGAGAATAAGCTAAATATTGTAGATTATCAAATGTATCTTGCATTTAAACCAGAAGCTCACATGAATCCAAAGTTGAGTGTAATATGGGCAACATTTGAATACTACTTCTATAAACACAGATCACCACTGTTTCAGGACTTAGAAAACAATGAGTTTCTATAGTTAAAAAAATCATAACCTATTGGCCAACTTAATGATAACATCTGTAAAATTAGTCCTATCTTCAAAAAAATAGTACACTTCTAGACAGAAAAACAAAGTCTTTCCTCCGTAACAAGACCTGCAAGATTCTGTCTTCTATTACTAGAACCCAAAGTTCTCTGTGACCTTGGAGGATAATCTTTGCAGAGTATTATATGGAATCACCAGTATGGAGTCTCTAAAAAAACACCAAAAGGCAGAAATATGAGTAATAGGATTTCTACCTGTTAACTAAACAAAATATTATTAATACAATATTACTGAATGAAAGATATGATAGAAATATCCTCTGTAAGAGAAACAAAATACATGACTTTTGGGTAATTACTTGCAGTGAAGTCCACTTACAGTTTAAATTTCTCAAAAAACTAGAATGTAAAATAAATAAATACTGTAATATGAGTTATTTGTATTTCTCCAATCTTTGCTTTCTTCATTGATAAGATGAAGGTCTTGTACTAAATAATGCTTTCTGGCTTTAATATTCTGTGTATTTTAGGATGCCAAAAAGGAAAAAACAGTATTTATATTCCACTTTCTACCCAGAAGAAATCTCTGGGTGAAGATTTGTGCAAATGGTATTTGGTTTCAATCTTTGTGGTATTAATTCACCTGTTGCCTTACTGGCAAATTGGTTAGGAAGAGTTCTGTGAAGCAGGTTTATTCAGTTAATCTCATATTAAACTTAATTTCGGTTGTTTTTTTTCTAACTCGCCTTCCAGATCTTAATTATTATTGTGTTCAGGGTTTTTCATTTGTGTAAAACTGTATTGCTTATTTTATGAGACTATATGAGAAAAATGTAGGAAAACAAAACACATTATTAGACCAGATGATGAAAGAGCCTTTAATAAAAATTTCTCTCTTCTTTTGCTGCTAGCGAGCTTTTTCGATATTGCTAGTATTGATCCACTTCTCTCCGATTTGAGTCAATAAATGTAACAGAATATAGCATATTACTTTTTAGCACCTAAAAAATCAAAGATGCTAAGTGACAATAGTAGAAAATAAGGTCACATACATCCATCTATTTGAATGTCCCCAAAACTCAATATTGTATTTTCAATAATAAGCAATAGGTAAAGTGACAAAAATGTTTATTAGAATGTAAATGTTGATTTTCAGAAGTGTAATCTTTTAAAATAAAAAGATAACATGTTAATTTTCTTAAGACGTTAATAAATGGTCCCAGGTTAATACACTGTCTCTCCCATAAAACAAACTCCTGTAGATAGAGTTGTGCTGGACTCAGCTCTAACTGGAGAATAGATAGTTAATTTTCTATATGAGAATTTACACTTCAGAAATTGGCTAACAACATAATTCAGAGTTTTATTTATTGTTGTTGTTTTATTTCTGGACTGATTTGTAGGTTTCTATTATTTGAGAAAGGATGGGGAAAATGTTAATAATGCAGATCAGCCCTCCATTTTGAAGAGTAAACTCTTCAAAGTTAAAAATTGATCAGCACCCTACTCGTAGGTTCAATTCTGTAAACCAAAGGACTAAGTCTCCAATGGTGTCACAAAATGTATTTATTTATTTTAAGTCAGAGCACCTTTCTGTGACTTCATAATTATATGAGTAGAGAGCTATGCATTGTGTCCCAACATAAGGTCAAACCTAATACTTTGTCCATAGTTCTTGAGCATTTTGGAAGTAATACATCTCTCTGTATTGCTCATATTGTGAATTAGATTCATTAGATTGTGAGCTCCTTGAGGGCAGGGACCGTCTTTTGCCTCTTTTTGTCTTCCAAGCACTTAGCACAGTGCTTGTCACATAGCAGGCACATAATAAATATTGATTGTTTGATGGAATCCACAATTCCTAGTGTAGAATCCCCTCTAGACTAGGATGTTAAAAACATAGGGCCTGGGTTTAGGATAGCCAATTAAGCACATTTGCTTTGTCTGCCCTTTTGTTGAAAGAACTACAAATGTCTCATGTTTCTACTTTTGATCTAAGCAAGACTCCATTGATTATCCCACACAGTTAAAAAATAATTAGCTTGGTTAGGTAAAAATACTTAACTGTATATTGAGTGTTTTCTTTCAGCAAGGACCAAAAGAAGTCTACAGATCTCTGAAACAAATGTGAAAATAATAAAGGTGAGCAAGCTCCCCAAATCAGACTGAGCCTAGTTTATCTCACTTCTGGTTTTGAAGCAAATGTAGAGCTCCATAGAACATAAATGCGTTTTAAGAAAAATATTAGTGGAAATGTGTGATGAGATGTTCTATCTTAACTAGATAACTAAACATTTTTCTGAACTTGAGTCAACTCTTAAGTAATTATTTGAGCAAAACTTCACTTGAGCACATATCTTTTAAATTCTTGTTAAGCATTATTATGCCAAGCACACAGCTCTAGATATTTTCAGAGAATATTGACAGAAAAAGACTCTGTCAAAGCTGCAGTGTCTTAGAACACTGACTGGGACCCCTTCCCTCCCACTGGGCCCCTCTAGCATATTTGGCACCAACCTTTACTCTTACCAGCAGGTTACTATGCTTGGTTCCCCTAATAATGAACACAGCCAGGTGAAATTAAATAAGTTCATTAGATGATTATGGGAGTATCTTTTTTTTTAACTGACAACTTTTTGTAGAAAAAAGTCTATTTCTCCACCTATATTCACTTTTTTCTTGGAGTTTCTTTTTCTTTTCGTTTCAATCCAAAGAGACAATGTTTTAACTGGACTTAAAATCCGATGTAATTTCATATGCCTGAGGAGATTATAAACTCCGAGACAATAGATATTATGTCCACTACCTCTCACCATCAAACTTAGTCCTCAATGCACAATTATTTACTGACAAGCTCACAAACTAAGTCTTTGCTTGCAAGAGCCTTAAAATCTAAGGTAGACAATACTACTGTGGAGAGTCTTAAGTATCATACAAACAATAAGGAAAATATTTAACACTTAATAGCTGTGTGGCCTTGGGCAAGTCACTTAATTCCATTGCTCTGCCTTCCCTTCTCAAAAAAATTTTTTAACAAGATCATTTGGTCGTTTTACAGACCTATAATTTTCTTGGTGTAGGGGGCTCCCCCATAAAGAACCTATGTTTACCACTACAAATCAACAACTTCTCTGTCTCTTTTAGTCTTAGAGAGTCTCATGGGACACTAAGAAATTAGATGACTTCCCAAGGTTACAAAGCTGATATAAGTCAAAAACTTCATCCCAGGTCTTCTGGATTTTGCAGCCAGCTCTCTGTCTGCCACACCATTATGACTGTCAACTAATCCATCAATTTAAGATGAAAAGCAACTGTGTACAAAAGTCCTGGACTTAAAGCAGAAATGTGTTCAAAACCTACCTTTGACATTGAATGACCTTTAACCTCCCTAGGACTTGACTTCCTCTCCTATAAAATTAGTATAATACCTATAGTCCCTATCTCCCAAGGTTGTTGTGGGACTCAAATGAAATAATGTATATAAAAGCATTTAAATATTGACATGATAATTCTAAGAGAAAATATTATTCCTCTTGCCATTTCTTTTTTAAATCACTTCATCCCCCTCAAAGTCATTTGTTCAATGAATATTGATCATTCTGATAGGTTAAAGAATAATTTATTTCATAATCAAAACAAGTGATTTTTTTAAAATTATAAATAAACCATGACTATTTGTGTATCGTCTGTAGATCAATGCAATAATTCTTCAACTAAATTATAATATTATAGCATGGGGATCTCTCTCACCTTTCAGCAAATATTACTTTGGAAATCTGATGGATATGACAGATAAGACTGATTTTGAAGAAAAAATATACACACATATACACACACACGTAGGCATTTGACTACAACTGGCAATGGGGTGCTGCCATTTCAAACAGATTCCCATAACATGTTGGTTATATCAGGTGAGACTGAAGAAAAAACTTGATTTTTATTACTTTTGTGCCTATATTATAAATGTGAAAAATATTGTATTTAAGTAATTGAATATTCAATTCAAAATATTGAATTTAAATAATCTGTTTTGATCAATAGAAATGTTGAATTTAATGGATTTTATGTGTTTCTTTTTCAAATCTAAATTTTGCAAACTATTATTAAAAATAAATAATTATTCATTATAGAACACTATACTAGCATGTCATGGAAATGTACAGATTTTGACACATTATTTATTTGCTCATATTTAACAAATGTGCATAATATCAAAACATTTCTTCACATGACAATTACTTCCTTCCATGTGATCTCATCAGTGTGGATACTCAATCTGTCCATTTATTCTCATCTTATTCAATGCTCCTCCAAGTTTTCCCATAATACTTCCACCGGGGTACATCCAACATGCTAAGACCTTTCCTCCCTCTCTCTCCCTCTCCCGCTCTCTCTCTCTCCCCTCCCTCCCTCCTTCTCCCTCACTCTCTCTCTCCCTCCCTCCCTTTCTCTCTCTCTCTCTCTCTCTCTCTCTCTCTCTCTCTCTCTCTCTCTCTCTCTTCCCATTATGTAGGTATCAATGCAGCATATTGGCTGTTCACTTATCATTCCTGGTTCTGGCTACAAGACTGGCCTATCCTTTTTCAGATATCTGTCTCTTTGATGGTCTCATTTAAGTGGGATATGTGTAATTGTGTGTATATATGAGGATATGTATGCATGCACATACACACACAAGTCATCAATGGCAATAATATGTTGTTGATGATTTACACCCACATTGCATATCTCTGTGACCTGCATTTTTATTTCTTAAAGATTATGAAATTCATTGGTTTGCAGACATATAGCAAAACTGGAGAAAGCTGATATTAAAAAAGATGGAATTTTGTTTCAAGGGATCATTAAAAGCACAAATATTATATAAAATTCAAGTCATTCTGCTCTTTTTCAATTTTGGACTTAGATCATTGTCAGTCTGCAGTATCTACCACGAGAATGTCCTGATGGACCAACTCAATAGGCCATCTATCCCATTGTACATCATAGTCTGAATAATAGACGTTCATTCGCTTGGTTTTTCTTGAGGAGTTAGTGAGCCTAAGCTCTTTTCGCTGTTTATGGATCTTGTTTATGAAGCTCTGCAGTGTTCTGGGACTTGGCAGATCCATGTAATGTCATCTGCAAACAGGAGCATCTGGAGGCCCTCACCATCTGTGTCATAGAACATGCAAATTATATCATTTGTCAGTCTGCCAACTCTGGCATCAGTTCTTCCTCAGACACTTCTCACTCCTGCTCAGAGTTTACTTTTTCAATTTAGTTGGTTGCTGAGATAGGACATAGATAAGCTATTGAGAAGAGAATGGGGAAAGAGCTGGGCAGATATGCTAGTAAAGGTGTAATGACTTTCTCTTGAAAACAAAATTGTGGGTAGGATACATTTTAAACTTTAATCTTTATTATTACCATTTTCTCCATTACTTTCTTAAGTCTAGACAATCAAGAAAACAATGGCAGGCCTTGGTTTGTAGAATTTCCCAATTTTTAGGTGTAAATGTTCACACTGAAAATTCCTGCTATCAGGAACCCTTTAGAGCTGGTTCCAGCACACCCCCTGCAGCCAGAAAGCCAAAGTCATTCACTTATCATACATTTCTCTCCTGTCTAAGGCATTTCCTGCTTCTCCTCTATTTATTGCCTCTTCTTTTTTTTTCTTTAAAAGGTATCATAAAGATTTCACCTGATTTCATCATCATTCACAATAATCCTATACTTAAAAGAAGATTAACCTCATTAGGTTCCTTTTTCAAGACAAAATATGTATTTTCCAAGTTCCTTCTGATACAAAGAGATAACTTGTCCTGTGAAGCTTGCTCCAGGCACCAAGTTTCTTCTGATGGCTCTTCATTAACCTCAGTCTTTCCAGTGAAGTAGGAAATTATCCACCTTAATCTCTCTCATTTTTCTTCTTACATTCCTTAAAACTTTCTAGCATTATCATCTACTTTCTTCTCCTTCCTTTTAATCATAGAAGAGGCATCCCTTTTCCTCATAGCTAATACTTCCCTTATCTGTCATATTGATTTGATCTCTTCTTTTCCAATGTCTTCTTCCTATCTGCCTGAAAACATATTCATGTGTTCCCAGTCCAAAATAAATGGTTTTCCTTAAGTCTTAGCTTTCCTCATCAGTGCAAAACTTCTTGAAAATATTGCCTAGACCAGTGGTTCTCAACCTTCCTATTGCAGCAACCCTTTAATACTTGTATGTGGGAGTATCTGCATGTGGGCAGACCTGCCGGGAGACAGAAAGAGGAGCAATGTCTCAGTTCCTAAGACCTTCAGAAATATGTGTTTTCCAATGGTCTTAGGTGACCCCTGTGACCGGGTCGTTCGACTCCCAAAGGGGTCGCAACCCACAGGTTGAGAACTGCTGGCCTAGAAACATCTAGGTGGTACAGTGGATAGAATGCTGGACCTAGAATAAGGAAGACCTAAATTCAAATCCAGACTCAGACACTTACTATGTGATCCAGGAAATGACATTCAACCACTATTTGCCTCAGTTTCCTCAGCTGTAAAATGAGAATAATAATAGCATCTATGTCCCAGATTTATTGTGAGGAACAAAAGAGATAATATTTGTAAAGTACTTAACACAATGTCCAGCACATAGTAAGTACTTAAGAAATGTTCGTTTCCTTCCTCACTTCCTATATCCAATGCTACCACCTCCTCCATTCCACAGTCCACTCTCTCCTCAAACATATATACTGAATGAATGACGAAGTGAATGAAATGAGTAAAAAGAATGAGAACACTTTATTAAAGTCTTCATTATGTGCCAAGAACAGAATTAAGTGCTAGGAATGCAAATATCAAAAGCAAAACAGCCTCTACCCCTAAGGAAATTACATTCTAGTAGAAGAAGGCAACACATATAAAGCAGTAGCAGCCAGGGAAGGCTATTCAGATTTAAACTCCTCATAACTCTACTGAAACTGTTTTTGCAAAGGTCATGGATGACCTTGAAATTGCCAAATCCAATTACCTTTCCCCTCATCCTGCTCCTCCTCTTTATCCTTGTCTTCCCTCCACCTCTACATCCAGTAAACTCATCCTTTAATGTTCAATACAGCAGTTCCTTCCTCCACAAAGCTCTTTTTGGTCTCCCATCAATAAAAACTCTTCTCTTTAGATTCCACATGGAGTTTTATTTCACATCATTATAACAAGACTCTTTCCATGCTTCATCATGTAATATAATTATCTATACTTGCATATTACTCCACTATCAGGCTATAGACAACATGAGGCCAGATACCACTCTTCATCTAAATATTATATTCCTTTCACCCACCCAGTGCCTCATAAAAAGTAATAAACATTTCTTTTTGTTGAAAAGTTTCATTTTTTTCAAATAATTTTTTTTCTTTTCAGAGAAATAACAAAGCTAGAGCTTAAGTCAGAAGCTATTGCTACTATTCATCTGTCAAAAAGAATCAGATTCTATTGTCTGATGCCCACCACTAATAGGAGAAAGCTGCATCTACGTGTTTTGTTTATAATGTCAGCATGAAATGTCATATACCTTTTATTGGACGTAATTCAATAGCTCACTATGTACCATACAATGTAATCGGCTTACTCACATGCTTGATAAGCAAGTCTAATCATTTTTGCTCATTACACAAGTTGTAAACCAATTAATTGATGTATTTAGGAATAAAAATGAGCTGATTGCTATAATGTACCAGGATAAGCTGTCCATTTTTGCCTTCATGGCTTTTATTATAGATGGTAGAATTTCAACAGAACAAGTTATATCATTAGATCATGTGAAACGATTTTTTAAAACATCTTAATTGAGAAAAGAAAAACCATCCAAAAGAATTGTGTATGTATTGCTGGCTCTAGATGGTATAAACAGCTTCACCTTTTTATGAGAAGTTGGTCAGAATTAAATTAACCTCTCTTTAATGTCTCTCTGTCTCAGACAGCAGCTCTTGGTGCTTCTACTTGTTAGATGTTCAGAGGTGCCATTCCCTAGCAACTAGAAAATGCTAATTCATGACTTTGATTAAATTGCCTTGTATAGGCTAGACCTCGGAGAGCAGTTTTTTTTTTATGTCTCAAATTTATTTCTACATTAGAATGCAAAGAAAAGACAAAAAATGCTGAGGTTCAGACAGAGGGCCAGCCCCACCTGGCCAAAAGGGTGTAAATCAGGAATGCAAAGACACTCCCAAGCGTGCTCACATTCTTTATTGCATACATTACAACAAAATAAATGCATCAGTAATGCTAAGTACTAAGAAAATGAAGAAAGAGTAAAGGACAACCTTCCCAGGTTAGAAATATTGAGCATTCCAACAAATCAAAGGAGAAAATGATGTTCCTAAAAGTCCAGTAAGTTCAGCATCATCATACAATCAAAATAACAGGTTTGTGTTATATGGGAGTGTATAATAGTAACATGAGTATGTTTGAGTGTTTACAATTCACCTGAGAACTTGGTGTCTCTCTCCCATGCTTAGTTCACACTATCATCAGAAAAAGCTCTCTTTATACAGTATAAACACAGAAGTTAAGTCAGATTCGTGTTAGGTCCATGAATTGAGCATGTATTTGACAGCTGGACAATAGTAGATTCTTCAGAAAAGATCATCAACCAGTGCTACCTGTGATATATGAAAAGGGAGGCATTTTTAATTGCCTTGTAGCTTGCTATAGGCAAGTCCTATTTCTAAGAAGCATAATTGTTTCATTTGGGTTTCTATATAATTATTGATCCTTAGTTTTGGAAAAGGCCTCTGAGATCATATATTTCAACCCAAAAGTTTTCTTAACATCTATAAGTGTTTAACAAAGTGGCTGGTGCTTAATAAGCACTATGAAAATGCTTATTCTCTATTCTCCCTATCCAAGGGTAGAAATAGGAGATAAATGCACAGCCAAAATCAATTATCTCTTTCCACCTCCATCCATGACACTTTCTTTCCTAGGTGATGAGTAGGACAAGCAGCAACAGAGCCCTAGGTTATCCTCACTCTTCTGATGGATGGATGAAACACAGGAGATCTTGGCATCAAAGTCCTACTGCTTCTAGTCTCTTCCTTTTACCCATTTATCTGCATACAACAATGCCTGTATTGGTCTTTTGCCTTTATACACAGTATTTTCTTCTTAAAATGGAAAGAAATTATTCTCTCCTTCACTATATTCATCCCTACTTTTGAAAGCAAATTAGGAAGTTATTCAAGAGTGGAATGTGCTATTTCAAGAGAGATTGGACTCCCCCTCTCTGGAGGTCTTCAAACAAAGGCTGGATGATCATTTGTCAGATATGTTATAGTAAGGATTCCTTTGGACTATGGATTAACTAAACAGCTGCTGAGAGCCCTTCCAGATCTTGAATTCTATAAAACACCTCTCGAAATGACTTTATTCATGGTCAATCATAAACCATACTGGGATATAAAAAAGGGAACCCATGCACAAAACTTTATATTCCAAGTGATATCTGTTGAGGAATATTCTTTATACCAACCAACACATCAGGGGATCTAGAAATAAGGGATAATGCAAGTTTAGGGATCTATGTATATAAATAGGCTCACATTAGTTGTGTGAGTGGCTGGTTAATAATCAAGTGGAATACTGAGGAATAGAAGTCTTTCAAGAGCCTATCCATCATTTTGCTACACAGGTGGTAACAAGATCATAAGGGGCTGGATAGCCAAACAAAGAGGAACAGTGCCTTCATTTTAATTCATAGTTTGAATTTCTCATTTTAATTTTAATTATCTCGATCATGTCTCCAGACTCTAAAGTGTGTCATAGATGCAATGAAGAGATGAACATTTGCTCAGGGTCTTTTGTTTAGTTCTTCTTATATTAGAGTGTCTTGACTCTATGTAATTGAAGAGCAGACAAGAATAGATGGGACAAGAATAGCCAAGAGTTCAGAGGCGCTCTCTCAATTTAGGGGGAAAAGTCGTGTCATGCTCCCTTGGACATTGTATACATAAGGAATCCAAGAAAAATTAGTGAATATAAGTACTAATAAATAAATTAAATAGAACGACTGGGGGTATGACTGTGAGAAATCTTGTCATGGTCAACTAAAATGGACTACAGATCTTTGTAGTTTTGTTTTTAAAGAGACTCATTGACCTCTAAACTACTATTATAGCATGGGAAATTTAAAACAATATTCTATTTTAGAGATGACCCTATCAATGAAGTACAATCTCTGGCAGGTCCAACAAATATGGACCTAGTCATAGATGGCATGTCCACCATTAAGATCCATCCTAGTTAAGTGTATTCATCAACATGAGGTAGGGTGATGATTGGGATTTTGTAGGAGGATTAGCAATAACAGCTCATGAAAATTATCCTTTTCATTAGCTATTGTACGTGCCTAAAATTCTCTTTCATCCTTCTCTGGGCTTCTCCAGTTTCCTTCAAGTTTCAACACAAATTTCACCTGTAATAAGCCTTTCCTCATCTCCCTCAATGTTGCTGCCTTCCCTTTAAAATCACCCCCAATTTACCCTATCTATAGCTATAGCCTCTTAGTACATATTGTTTACATGTTGTCTCTGTTAGACTATGAGCTTTCTTTGCCTCTCTAGCACCTGGTGCCTGGCACAGAGTGGGCACTCAGTCAATGTTTGCTGTAGTTACTGTTTTTGTTATTATGCCCCTAAAGTATACAGAGATCATGATCTCTACCAGTGGAGGGAGACATATGCTGATGAAATCATGAATCCATGAGGCATTGAAACACAAATATATATACCACTGAGAATAAAACCTCATCTCCATTTATGGAAAGTGTTAAATACTCATACTCAACTGAATCTGAAATCTTATCAGCAACACTCATAGAATTGGAGCAGAGGAGAGATGATTTGCACAAGAGGGGAGATCTGTATGTTAGCAATAATCCCAGTGGAGAGGAGCTTAGAGGAAGCTGTACACTAGATGTGTATGACAGCCTACCCAGATCTAATTAAACTAGCCCCACATTACCATTAATGCTAGTATGCCCTGGTCAACTTGTAAGACTTTGATGAATGGCCATGTATGAAAGAACAGGCAAGTAGATAACGGGCAAGGCTCTGGGAAGTTTGTAGTAGCTAGATCAAAATCACTTGGAGTTTTCTCTTCTCTGGTGTAATTCTATGTCACCCTGCCTACTGTACCTATGATAGAAGGGTCTGTCAGAAACTTATGGGATGGGCTTCTGTTTCCCTAGGGGTCTTATGAATTCCTCTATTTCTTGGGAACTGAGATACAGAGTACACAGTAAATATGATGGGAGCATTTATGGCAGGCTTTGCAAATTTAGCCTCAAAGCCACGCATATGTTCCTTACCAATTGAGCTCTGTCCCTCATACCCTATTGTGGGGATCAAACGAAATAAAATATGTTATTAAGTGCATACTATCAGCCAGGTACTCTGAAAAATACTGGAGATAGAAATAAAGGCAGTCCTTGCTCTCAAGAAGCTTATGTTTGAATGGGGGAGCTAGCATGCAAACAAGGGCATACAAACAAGATAAACACATGATTAAGTGGGGGATGATCACAGAAGCAAGGCATTAATATTATGGGAAAGGCATCTTACAAAAGACAGCATGTTATCCACAACCTGAAGAAACCCATGGAAGCTAGGAGGTGGAGATGAGGGAGGAGAGTATTTCAGACATGGGTAGCAGCCAATAAAAATGCCCTGAGTTGGAAAATGGCATGTCTTGTATATAGAACTTGCAGGAGGCTAGTGTCACCAGATCACACGTTACAAGTAAGGTGTCCCTAGAGGAAAGGTGATCATCTTTATGACAGCTAATAACAGCTCTTTTTCTTGCTCCTAGACCTTTGAATTCCCTTTGTTCTTATTCTCCACATTGCTTTAGAATTTAGAGTCTTCTATTCCGTAATGTTAGTTGTGTTTTGGCGTGTCTGTGTCTTCCTTCCCCATACAAATGGGTACTGAGAGAGGAAGTTATTGGTTCCTTAGAGTGAACACATGTGTGCACACACACGCACGCACACACACACACACACACACACCCCAAAAGTAGAGTGAGAACAACAAGGACTCTAATACTGAGAAAGGCCAAGATTAAGAGGAAAACAGTAGAGAAACATGAGAAAACTATCCCATTTCCTTGTGTCCTAATGAGACATTTCTGCTGACTACTTTAGGAGCGTTCTTTCTTACTGGTCCTATAAGCTAGTTCAACTGTGTGGCTCAACATGAACAAAAGTGAGAATGTGGGGATCAAAATTATCAGTTTAGTATTATGGAAGTCAGTTTCTTTCCACCTTAGGATCAATTTATTCTGAATGTGAAGAAAAACAAAATTGGAAACAGAATCAGATCATATTCTTGAAATAATTCAGCTCCTCCTTGTAGGACTGAGGATGGGAAATGAAAAGTTGGATTTAATTAATTCAGAATCTGTCCTCTACAACAAACTCATTTCGAATTGTTACCTTAATATCAAGATTCCCCAATGTTAGAATAAAGCAAAAAGGTTAGACTGGGTCTCCTTCCCAGACAGAGATTTACTTTTTTTTTAATACCCAGGTTTGGAGGGATGGTTGGCAGGGAAAAGATAACTAGACACTTTGAGCCTTAGGTCTTAAGTTACCACTTGTCATACCAGCTAGGGAACATTCTACTTCTGGCTTTTATGGAAGCAGTTTGTGGGAGAAAGAGAAGGAGAAGAAAGAGGCTCATGACAAACGATAAGGAGGAAATGGTGAAGGTGCGTAGAACAAACACCAGCATTTAACATAGCAGGTGGCAGAGAGTGTTAACATGGTCAGATCTGCGCTTCAGGAAGATCAACTTGACGGTCAAGTAGAAGACTGATTAGGGCAGAGAGAGACTTGTAGTGGGTAAGTGAACCAGTGAGGCTATTGCAATAAGCCAGGTGAGAGGTGGGGAAGGCCTATACCAGAGAAATGGCAGTGTCCGAAAAGAGGGTGATCAACAGTATCAAACACTGCAGAGAGGTTAAGAAGTATTCATTCAGGGGCGGCTAGGTGGCGCAGTGAATAGAGCACCGGCCCTGGAGTCAGGAGTACCTGAGTTCAAATCCGGCCTCAGACACTTAACACAAAAAAAAACTAGCAGTGTGACCTTGGGCAAGTCACTTAACCCCAACTGCCCTCCAAAAAAAAAAAAGAAGTATTCATTCATTTTAGACCCAGTTCTTGGTCCAGCTTCTACTTCCAGATTTTATGGAAGAAAGTTGAAAGGAAGAAAAAAGATTGAGAGGATCAAGAAGAAATAAAGGGTGAGGAACTGAAGAGGAGAAATCAAGAAGGAAAAGAACAAAGAGGTCAAGACAAACCTAGATAAGTAAGAAAAAGGAGGTGGAAGAATTAGAGGAGTAAAGCCAAACTGACAGAGTGGATTAGTGGATGAAGCAAATTGGTGAAATGGAAGATTGTTGTAAGAAGGAGGGGTAAAGGACACCAAGAAGAGTTGTTAAATTATTAAGAGGTAATGATTAGTTATAAAAACAAAAAATAAGCAATAAGCAAAAAGAACTAGAGGTCTTAGTGCAAGGAAGAAAATTTGACCTCATAGGTCGCCGAGATTTGGTAGAACAAAACTCATGTTTATAAGATGACTCGATATGTGCAGCTTCTTCAAAAGAAACAATAGGTAAAAGAGAATGAAATAGCATTGTATATTAAGAAAGTATGCTCACATGTAGAAATTCAGGAAATAGAAATGACAACGTGGTGGGGAGCATTTGGGGAATAATAAAAGGAGGGAAAAACAGACGTTTCTCTGTCATTATGTCATTGAAATATATGATGGACCACTCGGACAGAAAGAAGAAATAAAGAATCTGGGGAACAAATCACAAGCCTAAGAGACATGGTAGTGATGGAGGACTTCAATTACAAAGACATATGTTAGAACACAGTATGTGTGTGTCTATCTTCTCTGGCTTTTTCTGTCTCTCTGTTTCTACATCTTTGTGTGTGTCTCTCTTTCTCTGTCTCTCTCTGCCTCTGTCTCTCTTTGTATCTATCTCTCTCTCTACATCTCTCTGTCTCTCCCCACAAAGAAGAGCAGATAATAATTCCTTGACTTGCTTTAATAAGAGTTTCGTCTTTTAAAAACCAGAGGAAAATTCTATTCTGGATCTGACTCTCACTAACAGGGAGGAACTAATTGCTGGTGTAGAGATGAGAGGAACCTTGGAGAAAAGTGACAACTGCTTTCTTGTGTTTGTGATAGAGGGAGGAAATTCAGGCACAGTCTGACATACACCCTAGATTTTAAAAATAAATTTTCAATTAGGAAGGATAAGGCAGGATCTCATTAACTAAAATTCTAGAGAAGATAAAATTACATTAATATTAAAGTTTAATATAATTAAGTTACATTCATTTGATATAATTTTTAAAAGACAGATTCCCATGGACTAAATTGTAACAATGAAAAAAAACTCAAAAGTTATGGAAAATGTTCAAGATTAAAGTTCTGAACACACAAAGGGCAACAATTTCAATGAAGAGGAAAAATGGAATTTTTCTGAAAAGATCAATATGTATGAATAAGATAGTCACCAGTTTTTAAAAAAAAATATGCAGATGAGGGGTGGCTAGGTGGTGCAGTGAATAGAGCACCAACCTTGAAGTCAGGAGGACCTGAGTTCAAATCTGACCTCAGACACTTGACACTTAATAGCTGTGTGATATTGACAATTCATTTAAACTCAATTGCCCCACCTTCCCCCCTCCAAAGAAATAAAAATATAATTTTAAATAAATAAATAAAATAAAATGTGCAGATGATAGAAGCAAATCCAAGTAACAGTGAATGAATGTAAGAGCAGGGCACCGTCCTGCAAAAATGGTCTCCAGAGCACTAATATTCATAATGAGCTGAGATTGGGGAGAGAAACTATGGACAGAAAAAAATGGGTGATTTCTTTTGTATTATCTTATTTTTAACCATGAAGGGTTAGAACCTTTGTTCAAGGTGGATGGGACAAAGATGACAGACAAAAGGAAGGCAGAACTGCCCAATATTTTCTGCTTATTTTGTCCACAAAGGAGAAAGATTTGTGCACTGAAAAATGACAGGTCAGAAATTACTGACAGAATTGATAAGTGAGGGAATTATAATAATAGCTAAAATGTATATAGAACATTTAGTTTGCAAAGCACTTTGTATATGTTTTATCATTTTATCCTCACAATGACCCTGTGAGATAAGTGGGATTCTTATCCCTACTTTATAGATAAAAGAAACTAAGGCTGAGAGAAGTTATGTGACTTGTCCAGGATATTATAGTTAGTAAGTGTCTAAAGCAAGATTTGAGTTCAGATCTTCCTGATTTCAACATTCTTTCAAGTGTTGTATCTACCTAGTTACCCTTGATAAATTCAAGTCCCCTAACCTGAACTATACCTCGTGCTCAAGTCACCTGAACAAAAACCTGAACTTCTCAAAGAGCTAGAGTCCATGATTGCTGTACCATTTTCACTAACATTTGAAATATCATGGAAGAAAGGAGAAGTACTACAAGAGTGAAGAGAGGCAAGTGTTCCAGTTTTCAGACAAAGAAAGAAAACTGAGTCTGCCACCTCAAGGCTGGTAAACTTGACTCCAACTTCTGATGAAATTCTACAATGAATCATTAACCACTATGATTGGGAAACATCTAGAAAGTAAGTTGTGTCAACACAAAGAGACAGCATTGCTTTATCAAGAGCAAGTCATGCTAGCCTAGGCTCATTTCATTTTTTGACAGAGGTTGTAAGTTGTTGAATAAAGGGGAAAGGGCAGATATTTACCTAGATTTGAGCAAAGCACCTGACAAAGCATCCCATGCTATCTTTGTGGAAAAGACAAAGAAATGGGGGCTAGAATTGACGGTATGAATCAATTGACTGAATAATGGCCCATTTCAAAGAGTAGCCATCAATGATTCCATGTCAATTTGGAAGAAAGCCTCCAGTGGAGTGCCCCAGGGATCTGTGTTTGGTCCTACATTATTTAACATTTTTATCACTGACTTGAATAAAGGTACACTCATCATATTTACAGATGACAAAACGCTAAAAGGGATAGCTAGCACACTGAATGACAAGAGTCAGGATCTGAAAAGATCTTGACAGGCTAAAATATTGATTGGGCTGACATATCACAAGAGCTTAATAAATGTTTGTTGACTGACTGGCTCTAAGAAAAAGAAATTCAATAGGAATGAATTCCTTTGAGGTTTGGATTAAACCACATGGTTGCTGAAGTCTCTTCTAACTCAAAATGCTATGATTCTGTGAACAGGATAAACTACAGAAGTATTTGTTAAATGAAAGGCATTAGTAGCTCCTTAGTCTATGGCAAAAAGCTACAATGGGTAGATAAAGTACTGGCCCTGAAGACAGGGACATCTGGGTTCAAGTTCCATGTCTGAAACATAATGATTGTATGACCTTCAGCAAGTGTTCAGACCACTTGGTATTCTAGGCAATTCTTTAAAATGATCAATTACAGAAAAGTTGCAGATCTACATTGTAGATGCATTTCCTAACCTGTAAGCTTCTTTCATCAATAAATACACAGATCCTGTCACTATTCCTAGAATTATAGCACTGATTTATTCATTATTTCTCACATATAGTGTCAATAATAACTGACAAGTTATCATTACTTATGCATTTAAGGCTCAGGGGTAGTACTGAATTCCTAAATAAGACAAATGACATAAGATTAGAAAAAGTGCTTTAAAAACTAAGAGAATATACAGATGGAAGTATTATGATATAGATTTAAGGCTTTTGTTCATAAAAGTATAGTAAAGCAAAAAATTTCTTATGATTATCAAGCTAATCAATTCAAATTTCATCAGCGTTTAGTATTCTCGAAGGAGCTGTCCATTCAAACGTATGTGAAAGTACATGCCAGTTTCCATAGACTGTTCTGTCAAGAAATAGCATTACTGGTTTTTTTTTAGAAATCTGACATTGTTAAAGTTCACATTGACTAACTGGAAGGCAATTAGATGTTCAGGGATGGCCTGTATCTTGACTGAAAAGAGCAGACTCCACTCTATGAATGTAAAGTTATATATCCAAGAAAAAAAGCATCTAACACTATAGAGGGACCAATTATCTCAATAAAAAGAATTTGCTGTTTACCCTTTATGGATTCTGCTTGAAAAAGAAAACCCTGTGAACCTGGAATGCTGGATTTCCTAAAAATAGTCATAGAACAGGACTGTTCTTTAGCATCCAGGAGTCTGGTGGGTCAAGGATCAGAGCAGAAAGAGAGGTTCCCATGACCAGGGCTTTACCTTGAGACCACAGGGTCACAATTTCCAGAATTCCTGCATCCTCTCACCAAGCAAGAGGGTGGTTAAGTAAGGAGTCTTGAAGTGAGAACTCTGAGATGATTGAAAACCTTGTGAGAACCTGGCCTTGCTGTTTCCACCTTTGTCCACTTGGCAAAACCTGTCACTGATCATAGAATAACTGAATCTCTAAGCTGGAAAGGGTCTTGGGGGCTACCTAGTCTAACACATATCCAAACAAGATTGCCTCTGCAATATAGTTGACAAGTGGTCATTCAGGCTCTTCTTAAAGATCTCCAGTGAAGAGGAAACTTTTTTTTGCGTCCATCTAATTGTTGAAAGTTTTACTAATATCAAGCCAAAATTTGCTTCTTCTAATCACTGCTTCTATTCTACCCTCAGGAGAAAAGCAACACAATTTTAATTCCCCTTGAAGCTGGCATTCTTTCAGGTACCTGAAAACATCAAAGTGTTGTTTGGCCTTTTCCTAGTTTGTTCATGTTTTTTTTAATTGCCTGCTGGTTTATTTCATAGATAAAAGACACTCTGATATATGAAGCACTAAAATAATCTTTGTGAAAATTGTTACACATGGTTCTAAATTCCCAAGCTTGAAAAGAAGTTAAGATTTTTATTCAGGGGCACAAAGATATGCCTCAGGTGATAAATAAGCAAACTGTTCACCCATTTATTTTCTAGTTGTAAAGTTATAATATCTGCTCTCAAAATAATCTCCTTAGCTTGCATTTGAAATCCACCAAGGCTTTTTTTAAAGCAGTCCTGAAAGTCACAGGACTGTGGCTTTCTTTTCTCTTTTTCATACTAAATTGTCAGGTATTTAAGGTAATCACCTTGATGGAGTAGCTGACAATATCCTCAAGATCTTTAAAATACTCCACCAGAGAAATGGTTTTTATTGGTATTTTCTACTCCCTAAAATAATCTCTTAGTAAGAATAACTACTTTCATTTTTAAAACATGAGATCTCTCTCCTCACAAAGAATTCAGAGAAATTTGTTATTGTGCTGTATACTTATATTATCCTAACTTTTGTAAATCAATAATGCCACTGAATATATGCATACAAATCCATACATGCACACACGTATGCATGTGCATGTGCATGTGTTTATATGTATTATATTACCTGTGGCATCCTGTGCCACAAAGGGTCTCAGTGCTTATTTTGAAGATGTAAAATAAGTCTCCTCAAAAAGAACCCAGAGGGAGATTTTTATTGTGCTATGTATTTGCATTATTTTAACTTTTGCAAATCAGTAATAGCATTGAATATATGTGTGTTTAAAACACACACACATAAACACACATAGATATATTTGTGTGTGTGTGTGTAAAGAGAAAGAAACAGAGATCTTTATATTGTGTTACCTGTCGCCTAGGAGACACGCTTTCCCACAAAGTCCTGGCTCTGGATTTAAGCAGATTTGTATTCAATCCTAGAAGAGCCTGACCCCAAAGAAAGAGAATCAGCCAGTCAGTAAGTTGTTCTAGGGGGCTGCTAGGTGGCACTGGCCCTGGAGTCAAGAAAATCTGAGTTCAAATATGACCTCAGACACTTAACACTTACTAGCCACACTCTTAACCCTAATTTTCCTGCCTTCCCTGCTCTAAAAAGAAAAAAAAGAGTTTTTCTGAAACACTTACTATGTGCAGGCACTATGCTAAGTGCTAGCTAGATACCCAAAGAAAGGCAAAAATATAGTCCTGTGTGAGAACACATTTAAATAGTTAGGTATTTCCTAGTACAGACATCCATGGAGTAAACTAGAGAGTTGATTCTGTAGGTAAAGAGAAGATGCATACAAGAGATGTTGTAAAGATGATAGAAATGATCTGCTGAGGACAAAAGAGGGCCCAGAAGGGCATCAGGGGCCACCATCTGGTCTTTCTCGTATGCACTGGATCATTATGTCTTTACCCCCAGAGTCGCAGGGAAAACATCTCAAATAAGACCGAATTAAGGGGTTCCTTCTAGAAAAGCTACTCAATGTACAAAATAACATATATCCAGTAGAGGAGACCTATTTATTTCTTCTACCACAAAAGAAATGCTTAAAATGTAACAGGTTCCTAAGCTCAGATTTACAAATACTTAAAATGTGAAACAGAGACCATTTACCCTTTCTACACCTGCCCAAAAGCGGGGAAAGACCCCCAGAAACATTTTTGGGACCGATGAATAGATTTTACATTCACATCAGTCTGCGCTGTCAAAGTCAAAGTCCAAATCTTCAGAGTATGACTCATCTTCCTGGCAATGGCTGTATTATCTTCCAAGAAGTATGTAGTTTGCAGGAAGCACCTTCTTCTGAGCAACCAGCACAGAATTTTAAACCTCTGAGCTCTCAAAGTCATGAGGTTGTTACTGCAGCTAAAAACTGCCCATCTCTCAAACTTGTTGCTTTGTCACTTCCACCCAGGAAAAGAAATACAGAACAGAATGGGCATCCAGAGACTTAGAATCCATTTTTAGACTCACCTAGGGAGCTGTATGTTCTCCTTACCAGGTCTTCATAGCCACCAAACCTGTTGCTGGGAATAGGAAAGGAAGAAGAAATCCTCCACCTAAATTCATCAAACATTCAAAAGAGAGATGGCATCCAAATAAAGGTTTACAAATCATTTCTGCTCATTCCTTGAGGTCCACAGAGTAGGCAGCTCTTTTTGTCTTAGTAATCAATCCTCTCTGGCCCAGCCACATTCCCCACCCACCCTCCACCCCCAGCATGGGAACCAAAAGACCATCCAGAAACCTCCAGCATTCATTTCCTTTAATAAGGGACCAGAACATATGTGTGGTTTCTCCTCATGGAGCCAAGGGTACATACCCAATTGTATGGGAAATACTCCAATGCAACCTCCTACTACATGTACATAAAATTCATTTTAACTTTAAGAAGTGTTTTTTTTCCCTTTCTCCCATATTTGTTGAGTAATTCAAGAACAAATCACCCCTCCCCTCCCATTCTCATGTAAGAATAAAAAATCAAAAACTCATGTGTTTTCTTGGTTTGCTTTGTTAACAAATCTTTATTTTTACATTTAACTTGTCTAAGTCCATAGCAAAAATTATTACTCCCTTTGTTTAAAATTCTTTTGCTAACAATTATTAAAAGTAGCTAGATTCCAAAGCAAGTATTGTACCAAATTTCTTCTATATCCCTTTCAGTCATGCCTAACTTTTCATGACTGTGTGGGGTTTTCTTGGCAAAAATAAGTAGTTTGCCATGTCAGTGGATTAAGGCAAATGGAGATTAAATGACTTGCCCAGGGTCACACAGCTAGCGAGTGTCTGAGATCAAATTTGAACTCAGATCTTTCGAACTCCAGGCTGAGAGTTCTATTCACTGAGCCACCTACGTGCCTCCCTTCTACACATAGACAGTTTATTATTTCTATTATTTTAATCATGAAAAACTCAATATCGTATTAGAAGAAGAAAGCATATGTATGTGTATATGTTTCTTTATATTCTGGGTATTTTTTGTTGTTCCCAGAGGGAACAACATCTTATTCTTATTCATCATAAACATTAAATTCCTAAGATTGCCCTGACCTCTGCCTATTCCTGTTGTTTGACAAAAGCTGCAAACTGATAAAGAACCCATTTGAAAAAAAATCCTAGCACCCTGGGGTCTCTGAGAAGCTAAGAATGTCTTTTCACAGATCTGACCCAATGACTGCTCCAAAGTTAAATTTTTAGTTCGGCCTCAGAATCCTCACATCGTACAGATCTTGAAAGGAAGGAAAGCTAACATGAATTTCATAGATCAGGTGAAAAAGCAAGAGACTTTTCTGCAAATAAGGGAAGACCAAGACTTTGGATTGCTGTGAACTTTGAGCTGCTATACCCCAATTGCAAACACACATAGTAGGGATCCACAGATGTCCAAAGCCAGAGACCCCTCTATGAACCCAGAAAAACCATGCCCTGAACTGCAAGCACCTTGGAACCTCTTTAGCAACCATGTTCCTGCCTTTTTAAAACCAAGAGTGAGCTGACTGAACCTCAAAATTCCATCCTAATAAATTTTCTTCCAATATAGAAGTTTTGTATATGGCACCTCTTTATTTCCTGATACAGCTAATCACTCACTTAGAAAGCATTTGTTGTTAACGATGAGAAAAAGACCTCTAAACTCAAATTTGAACTATCACATTCCCTCCTCCCCTGGATACTTTCTCTTGTCCAGACTAAATCTCCCTGGTTCCTTCAACCCTTCTTCACATGTCATGAACTGCAGACGGTTTCCCACCTCTTAATACTCTCCAGTTTATAGATGTCCTTCCTAAAGTGTGGCACCCAGAAACAAAAACAATAGTACAGAAAAGATCTGAAATGCAGGACACTGACATTTTTAGGCCTATTCACCAAGCCTCTCTTAATGTAGACTAATATAACCTTACCTTTTTTTTAAAGTAACAGGTTATAAGCATTTATTAAGCACCTACTGTTTGCCCTCAGGCACTGTGCTATAAATACTCTCATTATCTTATTTATATTGTTGGCTCCTATTGAAAAGAGGTCATGGAAATCAGCATTTTTATAGCCTGTGCTACATGCCAGACACTGTAATTGCTTTGCATTTACTATCATATTGGCTTCTATCAAGCTTAACAATCCAATAAAACCCACAAACTCTTTTCAGACAAACTGCCATTTGGTCAAACCTTCCCCACTTTGTATGTGGGAGGTTGATTATTTTTAATATAAGACTTTACATTTATCCTAAGTATATAAGACTTTACATTTATCCTAAGTTTCACATTATAAGATTCAGCACAACATTCTAACCTGTCAAAATCATTTTGAATCTTGTTTCTGTTGTCCAGGACCTGAGTTCTCTCTCCCAACTTCCTGCCATATGAAAATCTGAAATGCAAAATATCTATGCCTTTCATCCAGTTAAAAATTAAGGCACAAATTCCTGGGACACTTCCCTAAAAGGTAACATCAAACCATCAATATCTGCACTCTTTGCATCCAAGATGAATTCTACCTAATTGTATTATCATGTAGCCCCTGTCTGTATCTTTTGCACAGGACTAGAATGAGACAAACCTAGGTAAATTTTATCTACAGAATTCTCATGATCTCATGATCATCTAGTTACCCCATCAAAAAAGACAATAAGACTCAAGTAGGCATGATCTTCTCTCCATACTTGCTGGAAGGTGAATCTTTAGCCCTGGTTGTTCTTGCTAGTAATTCCTCCGAGGAGCTACTATTTACCATTTTTATGGCAAATCCTAGAGTTGTTATTTTCCTCCCCTATAATGTAGCACTTTGGAGGGTACATTCAATGCCCCATCTCTTTATCTTACTTTCTCTTATCAACTTGTCCTACTTGCCTTGTCTTCCTCCACCATCACGCAGCAGCCTTTGCACCCTGAAGGATCACCAAGCCTTGGGGCTCCTTCCTCAGGGACCTCGATTTTAAGGAAAGTACCCAGTGTGGCCATGCTGACTCCTTCCTTCATTTCTCTCTGGGATCCATTCCCAACTCTCCACTTTCTCTGCCATGTTCCAGTGTGGGCACCTTCTCCTTCCTCTTCCACTTTTTAGTTCAGCCAGAAGGCAAGGACTGTCTTTCCTTTTGCTTTTATTTGCATTATTGGTACTCAGGGCTTAGTAAAATACTTGGTAAATAGTAAGAACATAATAAATGCTTCTTGACTTAACTTGGCCCATTGACTACCTTCTTATTGAGTCTTCCTACTCATCCTTGAGTCCTTCTATTCATCTTTCTTATATTCCTTTAGCTCTGAGTCTTTTCCCTCCTCTGATTTCTCAATTCTTCCCAAATTTTGCCTTCCCACATTCAGTCTCTGGCTCCCATCCACAACATGATCCTGTCTCATGGAAAACAGGACTCAAAATTTGGTTCTATCCTTATGTTGAATTTCTTCATGTCATGTTTCTCCTACTGAGAGATTTTGCCCATTCTGACCAGAGTCTCTAGGCCAGATGCAACTAAGACTATCTCAACCCTTAAGCTAGAACAAATATCCAGATTAGTGTTACTTAAAATAACTCTAAAATATGATTGATTTATTTATTTAATTATTTTGCTTTATGGAGGAGGGAAGGTAGGGCAATTGGGGTTAAGCGACTTGTCCAAGGTCACACAGCTAGTTTTGTGCTGAGTGTCTGAGGCCAAATTTGAACTCAGGTCCTCCCGACTCCAGGGACAGTATTCTATTTACTGCGCCACCTAGCTTCCCCTAAAATGTGATTTCTGAACCACTTAGTGACCTAAGGGAAATAATAGGTGGAAAAAATAAATGCTCAAAGACTGAAAATGAACAAATATTGTCCCAATTTTTCAAAAAGGAAAGTTAAATTCCATAAGCTACATATCCAAGTTAGGTTTGACATTTAGTCCCTGGAGAAATTCTAGAACTGTTTACTGCAGAGAGAGTTTTTAAACACTTAGGAAAGGAAGCAATAATCACTAAGAACCACTGTGAGTTCACTAAGAACAAGCCCTGCCAGATTAACCTCATTTCCTGTTTTGACTTCTTTAATAGAATGATAGTTGAGGGGAATGCTACAATACATCATCTATCTGGATTTCAGTAAGGCATTTAACAAAGCTCCTAATGAAATTCTTATGGACTTCAGAGAGGAGTGTGGGCTGGATGACAATATAGTTAGGTGAATTCAGAACTATTTGAATTACATTACTCAAAGGATCTTGAAATGATGCATCAAGGTTAGCCTTGAGGGAGACCACAGAGATGGGAACTGTAATTTTGGTCCTGTTCTATTCTACATTAATGTTGTTGACAAAGATAAAGACATACATGGCTTGCTTATCAAATTTGAAGGTAACTTGCATCTGGGAAAGATTTGGTGACTGACTTAATTGGGATAAATAAAGATTTTATACATAATTTATACACATAAATTTTGTATTTATAGAATAGAGGGGTAGGTCAAATCCAATTTAAAATGTAGCAGGAATAAATGTAAAATCTTCCATTGGAGTTCACAAAGTCAATCAGATAAGCACTTAGTAGAATTCCTGGCACATAGTAGGCACTTAATGTTTACTGACTGACAAATGTAGAAAAATGTAGATACAATTAGTCAACAAAAAAAATCTGAGGGTTTTAGCGGACTGTAAGTTCAGTGTGGGTCAAAAAAAATGTAGCCGTGAAAAAAATACTATAGCAATCCTAATTACATTAATACAGGTACAGGATCCAGAACAAGGGACTGGTATTCCTGTGGCACTTTGTGACAGTCAAATCACATTTCATGTTCTGTTTCTAGAGTCATGTTCTAGAGTATCACGAATATCTAGAGTATCATACAGAGTATCTTGTTCTGTTTCTAGTGTCCCATTTTGAGGGGAACATTGACAAGCAAGAATGAGTTCAGAAAAGAATTCAGGAATGTAAAAGGACTATAATCCATATCATAGAAGGATCTGTTATCAAAAGAGGATCTGTTTCCTCTTCTCCTGCTAAACATGCTAGAAAGAGTTGGAGGACATAGTTTAACCTGGCTAACTAGATCCATTAAAATGTTCCTTTATCTCACCTCATACAGGCCACCACCACAGCAAGATAATCCTTAAACTCCTCTGGAAGTGAGTGTATCCCATTCCCCACAAAAATATTCCAAACCTTCTCTTTTGAGGATTCCCCTACCACTCCCTGCTCTCACCATCGCAGTTCAGGCCCTTTCTTCCTACTTTCTTAAGCAAAAAGAGAGGCTATTTGCCACAAGTTACACATTCACCCCTTCTCTGCTTTTCAAGACTTCTTGATACCATTTCCCACTCTCTTCCTCCTCCTTTATTGCAGTCTCTGAAAAGAAAACCATCCCCTTTGCACGCGCCCTTGCTACTTTCTCCTCCTGTCTTCTCTAGCAGAATTCCCCTTCTCTCTTACCTCCAGACTCTTACCTTCCCTCTTAATAGAGTGGCTTGTTCCCTGCTGTCTACATACATAATATCATGAAAAAACTCTCACTATACCCTCCCATTACTTTTGGCTATTATCTTCTTATTTCTCCATTTCCTTCCATAAGTTTCTCCTCCATTCCAGTCTATGCTCCACTGAGCTGTCAAAATGATCTTCCTAAAGTAAAAGTCTGAGCATGTCACTCTCCCTACTCAATACATTTCAGTGGTTCCTATCACCTCCAAGATCAGATAGAAAATCCTCTGGTGTTCAAACCTAACCCCACCTCCCACTCAACTTTCCAGTCTTCCTAGACCCTATACCTTGTACGCCACCCCTGTCCATTCCACTTCACCCTACATACTCTTCAACCAAATGACACTGACCTTGCCATTCCTCAAACAAACATTTCCTCTCCCAGTTATTGTTTATCCTCTCTGCCTGGAATACTCTGCCTCCTCATCACCTCCTGGCTTCTCTGGCTTCCCTGGCTTCCTTCAAGTCCCACATAAAATCCTATTTTCCATAGGAAGCCTTTCCCAGTCCCTCTTGATTCTAGTGCCTTCCTTAAGTTTATTATTTCCAATTATCCTGTCTATAGCTTATTTGTACATAGTTATTTGCATATTGTATCCCCCTCTACATTGTGAGCTCCTTGAGGAGAGTCTCTTACCTGTCTGTATCTTTAGCACTTAGCAAAGTGCCTGGAACATAGTAGGCACTTAATAAATGTTTATTAACACCAGAGAAAAGATAACTATGCCTATTGTCTGCACTTCCTCTCCTGTCACTTCTCAATTCTTTGTAGTTTGCCCTAGAGCCTTATTATTCAACTAAAACTGTTCTCTCCAAAATTACTGGTGATCTTTCTTTCAGTTGCTAAGTCTAAGAGTGTTTTATCAGTCCTCATCCTTCCTGACCACTCTGCTGCTTTTGACATTGTTGGCCTCTTCCTCCTCCCAGATAGTCTCTCCCTATTGAACTTTCATAATGATGCTCTCTCCACTCTCTTTATTCTCCTCCCATAGTCTGATAACTCCTCAGTCTCCTTTGCTAGATTGTCATCCTAACTGTGGACGACAGGATGGGGAGCATAAGGGAAGAGAGCAAGAATTTATTAAGTGCCTATTATGTGCCAGACACTGTACTAAGCATTTTACAAATGTTGTCTCATTTGATTCTTACAACAATCCTGTGAGGTAGGTACTGTTGATAGCCCCATTTTACAGTTGAGAAAACTGAGGCAGAGAGAGATTAAGTGACTTGCCCAGGGTGATACAATTAGTGACTAAGGTCACATTTAAACTCAGGTCTTTCCTGACTCTACACCCTTTCTCTATCCATTGTGCCACCTAGTCGCTCTGACTTAACTCCCCTTCTCTCTATATATTCTCTTATTCAATGAACTCTTTAGATCATATACATTTAATTATCATCTCTATGCAAATTATTCCCAATTCTGTATATCTAACCTAGTCTCTTTCCTATGTTCCACTCTTGCATCTTCCACTGGCTATTGGGTATTTCAAAATGGATGCTCTGTAGGCATCTTAAATTCAACACGTCCAAAACTAAATTTTGTTATTCTAGATTGAGGAAATTTTGACTCTTCTTCCTATTGTATCATTTTTAAAAATTTGCTCTGTTGTTTCTTCTTTTATTCCTACGTTTTAAAAAATTCCACCTGAACCATTCAGCATCTCAAAGAACACTCTGACTTAGTAAGATTCTCCAGTAATTTTCCATGCTATCAGTTCCTAAACTGTAGGTCTGACTAGTCTCTCTCTTACCCAATAAACTCCTGGATCTTCATCCAAGTTATGTATACTAACAGTCATTGCCCCCCAAAGCTTTATTCTGAGCCTTCTTCTCTTCTCCCTCTATAAGATTTTATTGGTGATTTCATTATCTCCCATGAAATCATCTTATGTTCCATCTTATGTTCTTCCTTTAATGATGGTTTTCCATTCTTATAGATTCTAGACTGTCTTATTGAGATTTTAAATTCTGTTCTTTCCTTTGGAGAGATCTCCTTGCATTCTTTCTGAGACCTCTTTTTTGCTTATTCACTTTTTTTCAGTCTTTGTTCTTCTGTTGAGTTCTTTGGCACATTTGCTTTTGTTGTGAAATGATATAGGGGATTTGGCTTATTTCCCACATCATTTCACCATCTTGTTGTTACACTAGTTTTGAACGCAGCAGTGAAAAATGTTGATTGAGCCAATGAAACTCACTCATTCATTTGAAAGAAACTTATTTGCAAAGGACATTGTTAAAATACAAAATGTCTGAAATTCAGATACACTTGTGACTTTCAAATGTATTTTCACTGATTGACAGCCAGCAATAACTGAAGATAGGACATCTTTAAAAAAATAACAATTATTATTGTTGACAGAGGAAATGCAAAAAGGGAAGTGAATTAATGAATTTATTCTTTGCTCTGAGGAGCAAGTGGGTTTTTTACCTTTAGTTGTAACAAATATACATAGCTCCTTGAGGCCAAGGACTGTCTTTTGCCCCTTTTTTGTATCCCTGATTTTTAGCACAGTGCCTGACACATAACAGGTGCTTAATAAAAGTTTATTGATTAGTTGGTTGTGAAGTATAGGAAATGAATATAATTTAAAAGTAGGTAGAAACCCAAACATAAAAACAAGATAATCAAGGAAATCTATGGAACTCCTATTCATCAGAAGTAAATTTAAAGGAAAATTAATTTATTTAGTGCTATCTTCAACTATCTTTAAAATAGACGCAAAATTAAATTGGGTAGGTCATCATTTGATTTTGCTTTCTTTAAATGTAGGAAAACAGAAGGTTTGGGCTTAATGAACAATTGGACTAACTTTCCAAAAAAAATCAGAAGTAATATTGAAAATCCAGCACAAAAAAATTAAAGAAATTTAGTGGAATTTCTTTACAGATCACTAACTATGACCCAGAATATTTTAATTAGATTAAGCCTTCATGGTTTCCAAATGCACTGTGCTTTATAACAGTTATACAAATATTAAAACACTTCACAGTAAATCTTGTTAATTACCCTTGACTTTAAAGTTCTGGAATGCTGGTGTTTAATCATTATTCTTAAGCTATTGACCTTCATTCTCACTCAATACACAGAATGCCTCTCATTTGCAGAGTAAAATAATATTCTACATCTAGTTGCAATGTTGTAATTCTGATATATATTGGTGCATTTGTGGAGCAAAATACATATTCAATAATTGGAGGATAAAGGTAAAAAATCTGACCTTCAACAAGATGTAGCTCCATGTAGCCTTAGAGCAGTAGTTTCAGTTTCTAGGATATTTTTAATGATGAATTTGGGAAGGAAAGTAAAAATGAATTCTCATCATGAAAATGTGCTGCAAATATTCTCCAACAATTCAGTATTGTGAAAGAAATGATAAATGCATTGGTAAAGAATAAACCTCTCTAAGATTTATTGTAGTGGTAAAGAAATACATATTCCACATTGAATGAATTCTTCTACAGTCATGTCAATAAGAATATTCTGGGTCAATATTGTTTTTCATTTCATTAAATATCACTTTCTATGAACTGATGTCCACAACATTGGAATTATTACTGAGCTTCTGGTGAATTTAGTGGTTACCTTATTGAAAGAGAGATTGTCTGAAGCTAACAAGAAATAAAGCCAACTCTCCAATAGCTTGTAGTTAAAGGTTTTTCTTATGTCTTTTAATAAAGCTAAAGGACAACAGACTTAGAGTTGGGAAAACTAGTTTTGGCATTAACATTATTACTGTTCTACTTTCTGGGTTTTACCTTTATTTTTGCAGTTAAAAAGCAGATGATTTAGGGAAGAGGTATCAAATATGCAACCAAGGGATGGCACTGGCAACACTCCCAAATACAGGAATCAAGTGGAAAATGTTTTACAAAGTAAACAAAAATACAATAAGTCACAATCAAAAATTATATAGATTATAATCTAACTTATAACATAGGTAATGTTGATTTGTGGTTTTCTAAGTCAATATGCCACTCCTAAGATCCCATACTTTTTTAATATGATGCCACTGGTTTGGGATATCCATACTGTAGTGCTGAAAAGTTAGGAGTTAAGATTTCCATTCACCTTCTGGATAGGTCTCAGAAGCTATTTATCCTCTCATGGACTAAAATGGAGAAGAGAACACTACCATAATATACATATGATAATGTATTAGAGCATAGGCTAATGTTGTCGCATTATAAACATTATAGACATTTACAAATTAATGAATCACGATTTTTGTTTATACTTATACTCCAACAGCTACTTTTTAAGCGGAAATGTATACCCTGATTATGATCATTAATGAGTGTGAATAAATGAAAATGGGTTTGAAAATCTACAAATCTCCTATTTCATACTATAAAGCCAAGCACAAGCAGATTCCCAAAAGAATGCTACTGTGAACAGCTTTTAGTATTTGGATTACACAGTAATAGTGAACACTCTGTTTATCCCATTACAAATGAAGATTCAGTACAATATTCCCAATATAATATTCTCAATATTACATCTTATCACAGAAAGTCACAATATAGTGTCCATAACAGCTTAACATTTGAATGACCACACAGTTTTCACTACAGTGGCCACAATATTTAGAACAGGGAACAAAAGAAGAATCACCTGATTTCCCTAAGGGGGAAACCCTTCTCACTTAAAGATTCAATCAATCAATTAACAAAAGAATAATCACCTGGTTTCCCTAAGGAGGAAACCCTTTTCACTTAAAGCTTCAATCAATCAGTTCACAATATGACAAAAGAATAATCACCTGGTTTGGCTAAGGGGGAAACCATTCTCACTTAAAGATTCAATCAATCAATTCACAATATACCAATCTTCCACTCATGGGGCAACCATTAACTTAATCAGTCACTCATCTAGCAGTCAGTCACTAAGCTAGATTCCCAATTACTAAATATCATTAGTCACTAATACAATCCTTACAAAACCACACAAACTTTCTATCCCTTGGTTTCCACCAAACCTCAGTCTCATCCAAGGGGAGGCCTTTTCTTCATCTTGACTCTGAGAGGTCTCTCTGATTCCCTGGATCCCCTTCCACGGTTCAAGCTCCCTCCTGAATCTTCCAATCACCTGGATTCAGAAGCAGACAACTGCCAGGTTCTCATCCAGTCCTCAGAGGTAGACAGCTCCCAGGTCCTTTTCCTCATCAAAACTCAGTTTCTTCCAAGAGGAAGCCTTTTCTTCATCTTGACTCTGGGTGGTCTCTCTGATTCCCTGGATCCCCTTCCATGGTTCCAGCTCCCTCCTGAATCTGCCAAACAGTCACCTGGATTCAGAAGCAGACAGCTGCCAGGTCCT
>CM053594.1:181190065-181221516 GCA_028646575.1 Pseudocheirus occidentalis
TCCCAGGTCCTTGTCCAGTCCTCAGGGCAATCCCCAGCACACACTGAAGTTCACAGGGTTCAGCACATCTCAAACCCTTCACCACTTCTCTTGCCTGGAACTCAAGTATCAGCCAGGCCACGAATAAACAAAGTCTTATCCTGTTCATGTTTCAGTCAGCTTCCAGATACTGGGAGAGGAACTCGAACTCTCTCTCTCTCTCTCTCTCTCTCTCTCTCTCTCTCTCTCTCTCTCTCTCTCTCTCCCTCTCCCCCTCTCTCTCTCTCTCTCTCTCTCTCTGTCTCTGTCTCTCTGTCTCTGTCTCTCTGTCTCTGTCTCTGTCTCTCTCTCTCTTTCTCTGTGTCTGTGTCTGTGTGTCTGTGTCTCTCTCTGTCTCTCTCTGTCTCTCTCTGTCTCTCTCTTTCTCTCTCTCTTTTCTCTCTCTCTCTCTTTCTCTCTCTCTCAGCTGGCTTCAGTCTCCATGAATCTTCCTTCACTGAGGAGTCAATTTCAATTCCAATTCTGTCTCTGTGTCTCTAGAATTCTTCTTTATACACTGGCCTCCTGTCTCAGCCAATAGCCTTCTTCCACATCAACAGAGGAGTTCATGCCTTCCCAACAATGGACAGGGTTCATACCTTCCATACTTAGCCCTTAATTACTAGGTGCTACTTAGCCCTAAGTTACTAAGCACTAAGTATCTGATAAACTGATTAGTATTACATGTACTATGTCCCCGAGTTTACCAACACTTTCACAGAAGAATATTGGACTCTAGCAACAGAAAAATGGTACATGGGAATGAAAAATTAACCTTTCAATTATATACATGTTGTAAATACTTCCTGGAAATATCAGAAACAAAGAATAGAGTATAAATAAATTATATCTACAAGCTACCAGTAGGGAAAAATCTGGAGTCTGAATTACCCAAAAATTCATCTACAAATTATAGGGTTTCATTGTCAAAGAAAGAATCAGTGGAAAGCAAGTAGGAGAAAGCAATTCAGAAATCAAAGATCATTGATTTGACTCATGTGTATTTGACTTATGTAGTACATGATGGTCCCAGGGTGTTCTTGTTACATAAATTCACTTATAATAGGTGGTTTCAGAGTAATAGCACTCATTGATGCTAACCAGGTTTGCTTTGAGGATTTAGCCGCAAAGACTTCGTTATATTAAGACTATATCTTCCATCCCTCTAAAGAAATGAACATTTCTCTTCAATTTTCTACCTATTGCCATTATTTATCCTAAATGGACAATGGTTTGACAGCTACCTGATTTTGTTTTATAGAAGTGAGATCAGATTCATGAGATCAGATTCATAACTATAATGTTAAGTAATTAAAGAACCAAGTATTTCTAAGGAAATGGTTACCTGATCTGCCTGTGGTAAGGAACTGAATTAGCTTCTTTCCCTATGTTCCATCCTCTCTCAAAGGAAAAAAGAACTAGGAAAAAATTGTGACTGGAGATATGTGCCTTGAGCTAAGCCCATTTTAATAGTTGAGGAGGGGGTAAGCAAAGTTGTCTCTAGCTTCTCTGTAGTCTCACCAAAATACTTCATCAGTTTTCATCTGAGCATAATGTCATCCCTCAACTTCTGACCTACATTGTCCAAAACAGGAAGCCATATGTTCCCAGAGAAAAAATGCACAGCAGGGTCTTGCCTAATTTCCTTCCTCCTATTTGGCACACAAGATGGAAGATGAGCCTGCTTCTTCTATTAAAAAAAGAAATCAGTAAACTGGTGAATTATGGGGCAAAGTTTTCTTTCCATTTCCAGAGTCTGAGGTCTCTATGGCAATACCTCATAGGTAGAAGAATAGGAGCCTTCAAGGACAAAAGAAGAAACTAGAAAACAATATACCAAAAAATTAGAGGAATTGGCTTGCTACCCAAATCACCTATCTCACAAAACTGAACATATTCCAATTTTTTAAAAAATGTGATTCATCAATGATGTCAGGAAATTTCATCCTTTCCTTTAAAACTCCAGAACTGTGCAGGTTCTTGCACATACTAATTAACCACATCACAAAAACTTACCAAAGTCAACACAAAAATATGGTTTAGTGGACAACATGTTAGATTTGCTGTCAGAGGATTGGCGTTTAAATCTTATCTCTGGAATTCCTTAGCAGTGTGACTTTGGATGAGTCATTTAACCTCTCTGCCTTGTTTCCTCATCTGTAAAATCAGTATTTCTAATATCTCCCTTATTAGTACCCCAGTGTTTCTATCCCCCAAGTCTGTTCTGTTCTCTCAAGCAGGTTGGTTTGGGAGGAGGGGGGAAAAGTAGGGGAGAGACAGAGATAAAACTAAACCCAAATGAGACGCTGGCATCATCTCCCTCCTGCTTAGCTAGTTGGTGCAATAGATACATTGTGAGACCTAGAATTATGAAGAACCAAGTTCAAATTTGGACTCAGACACTTTGCTAAATGTGCTGACCCTGGGCAAGTCACTTAATCTCAGTTTCCTCACTTGTAAAATGGAGCACCTACTTGTAGGATTATTGTGGCGATCAAATGAAATATTTATAAAGGATTTTGCCAACCTTAAAGGGTTACAAGAATGCTATTGTTATTACAACTAGTCACATTCAATTCTTTATTAAACATACATGACAGCAAGTTTTGAGCCTACCTTGCATTTAAAGTAACAATTTTTTTTTGTAAACAATATGTAAGCAGCAAATTCACTACTTAGAATTCTGATATTTTGATCTTTCTCCTCACTTTTCACTCATGTTAGATGGACTCCCTATGTTGAATTTCAGTGAAGACATTCACAAAAGTCACACCAGATAGGCAGGTGTGGATGGTTTGTGATATATATCACAAGAGGAAAACTCCAAATTATTAACATCACAGATGCATTTGCATATTTTAGAGTACTTGGGTAGTTAGAATGCCTTTCATATCTCTTTCTTGACATGTTTCTAAATATATGGAAGTCTCTTCCCATCTGTCCTCTTCACCTTCACAGTTTCGGAGTCAGGAAGACCTGAGTTTAGATTTGCCTTCAGTCACTTACAAGGTTAGTGTGTAACCTTGGGCAAGTCATCTAACCTGTTTGCCTCAGTTTCCTCATCTGTAAAATAATAATAATAATAATAATAGTACTTGCCTCCTAGGGCTGTTGTGAGGATCCAAGGAGATAATATTTTAATATGCTTAGCAAAGTACCTGGCACATAGTAAATGCTATGTAAATATTAGCTATTATAATTATTGTTATTCATGACTGAATTGTTATGTGTATCCCTCAAAGAATGGCCCACAATTTAGAATCATAACAATGAAGAAGAGATCTCAGTGTAAGGGAAACACAGTTTACATTTGAAGGTCTAGTTAGGTAAACTTACTGCAAACCACCAGTATAAAGCCAATGGTATATGATTATTGGCACAGAGACTGAAGTCAGAAGACTCATCTTCCCTAGTTCAAATCCATTCTCAGACAGCTTACTATTTGTGTGACCTTGGGAAAGTCACTTAATCATTTTGGCCTCAGTTTCCTCATCTGTAAAATGAGCTGGAGAAGGAAATGACAAACCACTCCAGTATCTCTACCAAGAACACATCAAATGGGTTACAAAGAGTCAGATGTGACTGAAAATGATTGAATAACAAAAAATGAATACTAGAAAGAAATTTCAACCTTTCCAATGCTGTCTGGTAAAGAAAAAGCCTAGAGAAAGAGGACAGGGAAGAGACTGGAAGTTGGGAAAACAAAAGATCTTTTTTTTCCTTTTCTCTGTAGCTGCCAATCTAATTTCACCCAGGAGAATTAAGAGGCATTTGGCACTGGTTGGTGCCTTGGGATAATAGACATTTTACCATCAGTCAATCTCAATAAGAAAGTGTCTTTATGAGGAAAGAATTGTGCCTATCACAAACGTCCTAGTGTAGTTTTAATATCTGCAGACAGGTCATTGAGGTCATAGCCTAGTTTGAGTGCTGAAGTTTTCATTTTCAACTCAGTTTGGCAGTGAGACAGACAGTTGTTTTAAAAAAAAACATGGACGGATGGAAGATATGGATCAGAAAACACCTGAGAATCTTCCCAACATGAATGAACAGGAATTGTAGCAGCACTTTCATGGTTGATTATACTTTTCTGGTATAATAATAATAATCAAATAACTAAGAGGAAGCCAGTAGCAGCAAGGACATTACAGGGACAAATATGCTGCAGATCTTCCTTGATCAATAAATAATTTAATATTTTGTGATGGTAAAACTTGGTCCTCCCTTCTCTCCTTCCTCTGCCTCTTCTTCCTCTCCCTCTCCCTCTCCCTCTCTCTTTCTCTCTCTCTCTTTCTTCCTCACACACACACACACACACACACATTCTGTTTTCATCTCTAGCTCTCTTTCTCACTCTGTCTCTGTGTCTGGCTCTCTGCTTCTTACTCCTCTCTTTTTCTCTATCTGTCTTTCTAGCTCAGTCTCTTTCTTTCTCTCTTTCTATCTCCCTCTCACTCTATCTCTCTGATTCATTCTCTCTTGTTCACTCTATCTCAAACACACACTCATACATACACACGTATACATACACACAAACATACTCACACTCACACATAATCTGCAAGCAGGGCTGGAACATTTCTGAATTCTTCCCCAACCCTTGTCTGTCAAAACCCTCTCCTGTATTAGTGCCTGTGCACTGTCATACACACTACAACATGAACTGAATTCATATTTCCACTTACCCCCAACCTGTCACCCTACAGAAAATGGCCCATGTGTCAGGAAAGCCAAGTTGGAAAATTATGCATTCCTGGCCTGGCAAAAGCCAAGAGAGAGAGCCCAAGTTTTTGGAAGCATTAGCAGAGAAATAACAAGATTCACCAGGACTTTGAGTGAAAGTCACTGGCTTTCTGGTAAGTGTGTTCTAAGTGAGAAATAGAGTTATCATCCTGTCGAACTGAGCTAAGCCTGTTAAAGGGCATTTGTTCAAATCTTCCAATTTTGGATTTGCAGACATCACTTCAATCATATCAACCAACAAAGCTTGAACATGCTTTTATACTCTTCTTAAAGCAATAGCAAGGGAACATCAAATACCTTCCCCCACATTTCTGACTAGTCTGAGGAGATGTCCCCAGGTTCACTGATTAATTCTTCCTGCAAACAAAGCCAAAAGTATATAAGAAGTGAGTAATCACTAGGTGATCTTTACAATTCCTTGCATCTCTGATTAACATTCTATGAGACTTTTTAGCCTAGAGGGAGGTAGAAAGAATTATAGAATTAATAGTCAAATTTGAGTTCTCTCTCAGCTTTACAAAAACTGAATAAAAAATCACTGTTGGGTTAAACAAATAAAGGCCAAGGTCATCCATCCTGTGGAACTTTCTTAGGAAAAAGTCAAAGACTTCATTCAAGTCCAAAAATAATATATAGTGTTGTTTCTGGATGTTAAATGGTGTGTTGTTCCTTTCTCTTCTTCTCTCTGAGATTAAAGAGAATGCATTTAAGTTTTAGAAATACCCTGACAAGGCTCAGAAAATGTTTGTAAATGGTATTTATCCCTAGCCAATTAAAAATGAAAAGAGAGATAGGAGGCAACTTAGATTGAAAAATGCTGCTAGAGAGGTAGAAAATCTATTAAGTATGGAATATTGCATATATTTTCAGACCATTTCAATGTATTGATTGATTTTGCTGAGTTTTTTCCTTTCCTGATCATTTTCTTTAATAAATATGACTTGTTAAATGAGATGACACTCTGAGAGGGGAAGAAGGGAGATACAAAATGAGAAAAATTTAGGCAATAAAAGAATAAAATACTAATACAAATATAGTCTATTAAGAGAAAAAAAGTTGTGGAAGATGATGGGTTAGTACTGGAGGCATGTATTTCTGGACTGGATTTATTCCTTCATGCCACCTTCAACCTCTTCAATCCTGAGAAAGCTTAAGCTATGAGGATGGCTTTCTAATGTGACAGTAGACTGTAAAGAGGCAGAACAAGACTGTTCCAGATAAGTACTTTTGGAAATGTTCTTAAGATCAAAAACAGAGTAGTCAGATCAAAAATCTGGGCAAAATGAGAGGCATAGGAAGAAAAAGAAAGGAAGACATATATGAAAAAGAAAATAACATTTTAAAATTATAAAGGTAAGGATAAAAATGTACCCCACCTCCAATAGGTGACGAAAAATATCAATAATTAGGGACCCATATGCCTACTCTCCCAACACAACATATGTATATACATACATTGTGTTGTGTGTATATGTATATATGTGTGTGTATATGTGTGTGTATATATACACACACACACAATTTACTCAAACATTTAAATAACATAAGACTACAACATACTTGTTATTTATTGATTTTTTTTTTAGAAAAGGCATTTGATTTGGTAGAATAAAACTCTACTCAGCAGGATTTTTTTCAACAAGGTGCCTCCTATTCATGTATCTGTGTAATCATTCACTATTCCTTGGAAGGTATAACACTATAACTAACTGTTTAATTAAATGAATCATAAACTGTCTCTGATAAGAAACATCAGTCAAAGTATAAAATAGAAAGATGCATGTTCTCCAAAAGTATTCACCTCCATGGGGTCTTGATCTGCTCTCCCCAATTCAACAATATTCAAAACTAAAGGTTTTCAAGCCCATCAGAAGATCTCCTTTTGGGGGCAGATTCAAGATGGCAGAGTAAGAGCAGGGATTTGCTTGATCTCTCCCCCAAACCCTTCAAATACTTGTAAAAAAAATGCCAACAAATTCTAGAACTGCAAAACCCACCAAATTAAGTGAAACAGATCTCCAGCCCAAGACAGCCTGGAAAGTTTACTCTCTGTGTGACCATGGTAGTCAATTACATTGCCTCAGTTTCCTCATCTGTAAAATAAGCTGGAGAAGAAAATGGCCAACCACTCTGGTATTTCTGCCAAGAACACAACAAATGAGGTTACAAAGGGTCAGACATGACTGAAAATGAATAGCAACAGATAAATACTAGAAAGAATTTGAATCTATAAAGTACAACCTTTATAGCACTTTCTGGTAAAGAAACAGCCTAGGAAGAGTCCATCACACTGGACTGGGATCAGAGCACAATCCAGCATGGGCTACACTGTTATGGACAGGGCCAGAGCAAGCCTCAGGGGACTAAATCACTGACAGCTGAAGCAGTTTCCAGACTTTTTATCCCACAAACACCAAAGACAGCATAAAGTCAGTGGGAAAACTCTGTTGCACCTGAGTGAAAGAGGCTTGTGGTCTTGCCCCAGGCCCAAGGCAGCAGATGTGGTGGCAGTTGCTTTCAGAGCTCCCAACCAACAGATGGTGGGGGGGATAAAGTGGCTGATCATAGGGCAACTGCAGGGATCCCTTGGCTGGCACTGAGGCAGGATTCTTTTGCTTTGCCCTGCTTGGATCTGGGTTGCAGTCCAGGGGGGTGGTCCTTGTGGTGGATTGTAGGGCAGTGAAGAGGGGATCCTACTTACAGTTTCAAGACAGGAAAGAGTGCTTGGGGTCACTCACAGACCAGAACACAGGCAAGCAAAGGAGTAAACACCTCTTCTTTGATCATATCAACTTGGAAGAACTGAAAATTTACACAACCCTAGAAGTATCTCTGAAGAGAGTTGCACAAAACTCCTGAAGTTTGTGACAGTACACCACCTTCCCCCACTGGAAGCAGAGTCGTAACTTGACAAAGAGTTAGATGGTCAAGTACCTAGCTGGGAAAATGAGCAGCCACCATTAAAAAAAAACTCAAACTATAGGATCTTACTTTGGTGGCAAAGAAGATTAAAACATAAAACCAGAAGAAGACAACAAAGTCAAAGCTCCCACATCTAAAGCTTCCAAGAAAAATATGAATTGATTGCAGGCCATGGAAGAGCTCAAAAAGGATTCTGAAAATCAAGTAAAAGAAATAAAGGAGGGGCGGCTAGGTGGCGCAGTGAATAGAGCACCGGCCCTGGAGTCAGGAGTACCTGAGTTCAAATCCGGCCTCAGACACTTAACACAAAAAACTAGCCGTGTGACCTTGGGCAAGTCACTTAACCCCAACTGCCCTCCAAAAAGCAAAAAAAAAAAAAAAAAGAAATAGAGGAAAAATTGGGAAGAGAAATGAGAATGATGCAAGAAAATGATTTTTAAAAAAGTCAATAGCTTGCTAACGGAGATCCAAAAAAATACTGAGAAAATAAAACCTTAAAAAATTGACTAACCCAAAAGGTAAAAGAGGTCCAAAAGCCACTGAGGAGAAGAATGCCTTAAAAAACAGAATTGACCAAATGGAAAAAGAGGTCTAAAAGTTCATTGAAGAAAATAATTCCTTAAAATTTAAAATAGAGCAAATGGAAGCTAATGACTTTATAAGAAATCAAGAAATTATAAAACAGAACCAAAAGAATAAAAAAATCAAAGACAATGTGAAATATCTCTTTGAAAGAACTATTGACCTAGAAAATAGATCTGGGAGAGATAATTTAAAACTTATTGGACTACCTGAAAGTTACAATTAGAAAAGAGCCTAGATGATCTTTCAAGAAATTATGAAGGAAAATTACCGTGAAATTCTAGAATCAGAGGGTAATATAGAAATCTGAAGAGTCCACTAATCTTGAAAGAGATCCCTAAAGGAAAACTCCCAGCAGTATTGTAGCAAAATTCCAGAGTTCCCTGATCAAAAAGAAAATATTGCAAACAGCCAGAAGGAAATAATTTGAGTAATATGGAAACACAATCAGGATAACACCAGACCTAGCAGCTTCTACATTAAGGGATTTGAGGACATGGAATATGATATTGAAAACCTTTAGATGTGAAGTCAAAGGAGCTAGGATTAAAACCAATAATCACTTACCCAGCAAACCTGAGTATAATACTTCAGGGGAAAATATGGGCATTCAGTAAAAAAGAGGACTTTCAAGCATTATTGATGAAAAGAGCAGAGTTGAACAGAAAATTTGACTTTCGAATACAAGAATCAAGAGAAGCATGAAAAGGTAGACAAGAAAGAGAAATCATAAGGGACTTATTAAAGTTAAACTGTTTACATTCCTACGTGGAAAGATGATATTTGTAACTCATGGAACCTTTATCAGTATTAGGGTAGTTGGAGGGAAAATGTGTATGTGCATGTGTGTATATGTATAATATGTGTGTGCATGTGTGTGCACACATACATATGCATGTACATATACATACATGTATATGTGTATATATGAGTGAGTATGTGTTTGTATATATATATATATATGATATCTAAAAAATAAAATTAAGGGATGAGAGGGAAATATATTGGGAGGAGAAAGAGAAAAGTAGAATGGGGGTAAATTATCTCACATAAAAGAGGGAAGAAAAAGTTTTTACAATGTAGGGAAAGAGGGAGTAGGTGAGAGGGAATGAGTGAACCTTACTCTCATCAGATTTGGCTTGAGGAGGGAATAACATACACATTCAATTGGATATCTTACTCTACATAAAAGTAGGGGAAGGGGATAAGAGAGGGGGATGATAAAAGGGAGGACAGTCTTGGGGAGGGGGTACTCAAAAGCAAACACTGTTGAAAAGGAACAGGGTCAAAGGAGACAACAGAATAAATGGGGGTGCGGCATAAGATCAAGGAAAATATAGTTACTTTTTCACAACATGAGTGTTATGGAAGTGTTTTGCATAACTACACACATATAGCCTACATTGAATTGCTCGCCTTCTCAATAAGGGTGGGTGGGAAGAGAAGAAGGGAGAGAACGTGGAACTCAAAGTTTCAAAAAACAAATGTTAAAAATCGTTTTTACATACATCTGGGAGAAAAGTTGTACTGTCAAAGGGGCATAGAAATCTATCTTGCCCTACAAGAAAGTGAGGGGGAGAGGGATAGAAGGCAAGGGCAGACTAAAGGAAGGGTTAATCAGAATGCAAGTCATTTTGGGGTGGGGGGAGAGGATAGATGAGGAGAAAATTTGGAACTTTTAAATCTTGTGGAAATAAATGTTGACTAAAATAAATAAACTATTTTTAATACAAAAAAATAAAACAAAAGTTATCCTTTTGCTGTTGAATCATGCCAAATTATTTGTAAATCCAGTTGGGGTTTTCTTCACAAAAATACTGAAGTAATTTGCTATTTCCTTCTCCAGCTCATTTTACAAATGAGGAAATTGAGAGAAACAGGGTTATTAAGTGAATTGTCCAGTGTCACACAGTCAGTAGGTGTCTGAGGTCAAATTTGAACTCACTAAAATTATTGACTCCAGACCGAGCATACTATCCATTGTATCACATAACAATTTCTTATAAGCATCGGTGAAGGTGTAAAACAGGGAGATGTATGTTCTCTAAAAGGATTTACCACTACAAGTTCTTGATCCACTCTCCTCGTTTTAACAATGTTCTGAACTAAAGATTTAAAAACCCCATTAAAGGAAATCCTTTTGAGAGTCATTCAATTATTTCTTTTTAATTATTGATATCTTTTGTTTTTAGTTTACTTCTATCTCCCAGGATATTCCTCTTTTCTCCCTCAAAGTCATTCAGTTTTTAAGGACCATGACATGATTTTATTTTAAATTTACTTTAAACTTAAATACATGATAAAATAAAAGAAACATAGTATAAACTTAAATGCAAAATAAGAAAAGAAAAAAGCATTGCTATGTATACAGTAGAACATAAGAGAGGATTGAAAATATACAGTAATAAATTTCAATTTCAAGAAAGCCTATATAATAAATACCACACATTGTGTTAAGGACCACAATGAGATCTTTTTGCCATATATGCTATTATTCAGATATACTTTGTAGGTTTAGTGATCGTGAATGAATTTTTAAAATCACTAACCCCAACAATCAGCAAGCCACTCCACACAGGCCAAATTGTTCTCTAGAATACAACTACCTTATTTTCCTTAGCCTGTAAATTGTTCTTATGCTTTGGGGAGGACAACAGTGGCAGTTGTTTGCTTATTTATTTTACATTTGGCAACTTGGAAAATGGGAAGGTTGCACCACTGGTGAACAAAAGAGAGTTTTGAAAAATATATCTAGTGAATTCCTTTTGTTCTTTGGTTATAGCAGTTTCAGTCTATGGGAGCAATCTTTTCATACTTTCTAAAGTCAGTATCAAGACTTTACAATCTCCATTTTTTTGTATTCTGGAAGTAAACTACAATTATGGGAAGATGCAAGATGCCTTCCTTTTTCTATTCCTTTTTTTCCCATTTTATTGAAATCAATAAAAGATTTCCATCTTCTATACTATGAACTTTCCAACACGACCATATTTTCATTTAACTTAAATGTAAGTTTAAATACGGCCTTCTTTCCAAAAACCATCTGTTCCACTGTGATGGCTTAAATTTCCAAAGAGTTTGAGGAGAGTAATGTTATAAGCACCCATACAAGATGAATTAATTTATGATATATATGTATGTTTCTCCTTCTGTCTCTGTCCAGGATATCTTTACTGTACACTTCAACAACAAATTCATCAGATTCCTTTTTATTACCAATTCAGCTATTGAGTTTTAACTCTGTATTCATTCCTGTCTTTGCTAAGCACAATATTCACCTTCCAGATGCCTGTATATGTTCCTCATTTTTTTATTATCTTCTACTCTGCTGATCTTTTTTCCCTCTTTAGTGCTTAAAATTCATCTACAAGTCTCTCATTTGAGGTCAATGTGACTATGTGGGCTCTTTATGCTCTCAATATTTCAATTCTTATACTCTTTCTCAGCTCATTCCTTAACATTCCTCTAAATGCCTTCAGCTCAGCACTATAAACTCTGGCTATGCTTTTAAACCATTAAATCCTAAAATGGTAACTCAAAATGTCATAGTTTATTGTTTTTTACTTACCTTAACTTTATTCCAAGGCAATTAAGAGCACTTAACATATATCAGGTGCTTAATAAATAATTGTAGGACTTAATAGAAAACCATTTCCCCATTAAGAGGATCAAGGGATTTCCTGGTTAGTTCCGGAAGCTTGTACTTGTCCTGTCTGATGTTTCTAAGGCCTTCTCAAAGCTTATAAAAAGTTTTTGTATTGTGCAAAGTAATTCGTTTCTTAAGAAACTAATTCCCAGGGAACATGGCAAGAATTTAAAGGAGAAATGAAATGACATAGGTATATTTATCACTAGTGTCAAAAACACAGTGGGAGTCACATTATCTTCACATTCAAGTGGGGAGGAAAGGAAAGTAATTTGCCTACCCTCAGTCATTATACAAGTAGAGAATAGGGATCTTCCATTGAGACAGACTGGGAAGAGAGAGAAAGAAGGAAACCTCTGAGGCAGATTGAAGGCAAAGCTGAGGATATGTTGACTAGCCTTCAAGTATGTGGCCCAGGTTAACCTCACACTAAAACAGTGACAACATTACTGTAAAGCAGCAGTACCGAAGAACGGTAGCAATGTATAGCTTCATCAAATGGAAGCCAAAAATCTAAGTACAATGGTGCCTTGGAGAATTAGCAGATAGTAGAGTTAGAAGAGTAACCAACAAAGCAAAGAGCTTCAGCAAATTACAGTTACAGAAACGGAGTAGAACGTCAGTAATGAGAGAGTTCTGGAATCAAATCAAGAGTATAGGAAGTGGAGCTGACAGTTATAGTAATTCAAAGTCAGTTGTTCTTGTTGCTCGGTGATGTCTAACACTTTGTGACTCCATGTGGGGCTGTTTTGGCAAAGACATTAGAGTGGCTTTCCATTTCCTTTTCCATTTCATTTTACAGATGAAGAAACTGAGGCACCCAGGACTAAGTGACTTGTCAGGGTCACACAACTAGTTTCTGATGCCAGACTTGAAATCAGAAAGATAAGCCTTCCTGACTCCAGGTCCTGTACTGTGATGCCTAACTTCCCCATAGAATGGTGAAAATTCAGGCAGAAGAGGTTTTCCCAAATGTGATACAAGACAGACAATACTTAAGGCAAAAATCCCTTTTCTCAAAGGATATGTTTTCCAGTGACTTGTTCCCTTCCCTATCAGTGCATAATATAAAGGAATATTGTACTGATTTGTGATTAGCACTTGAGAATGATCCTACTGAGAAAATTATGCCTATTAACTTGTTTTGCTAACCCATTACAATTAAATAATTAGCTGTTAGATTTGTGCCTCTGATCGAATAATAGAGTCTGTACTTGATTGGTGTCCAAAGACTGATAGCCCAATTTGGTACTCAAATTGAGCCCAAGCAATATAGGAGTGCAGGGTTGAGCAGGCTACCCATTGCAACTATACCATTAGGAAAATAATCACTTTTAAGAGTTATCAAAGGTCTTAGAGTAACAACTCCTCCAGGTTGCTCTGTGAATGTGCACTACCCCTAACAACAGGAATTGACTAAAAAATCCTTTCTTCTGCTTGAATATTTTCCAAATATGCCAGAGACATGTATACCCCTTTTTTCCCCTCAGTTCAGAATTCTGGCTCCAAAACTGTGCTCTTAAAGCAGGAATAATTCATTCCTAATTGTTCTTGTGTCCACATGGTAAAAACTGGAGTCAAGACGTGGCAATTATCCAATTTAAATGGAATCTATGCAAATAAGATCAGATTAAGGGGAAATTCCAATGACTTGCACAGAACTGCCATACTAAAGCACTTTGTTTTTGTTCCATATATAATGTAAATTCTATTCAACAAACATTTTTTAAGCTACTATGTAAAGAGGACTGTGCTAAGCACAAGCAAAATACAAAGATTAGATAAGTTATATTCTTCGCCTTTGTGCAGTTGACACTCTATTGCAGAGGTTCTCAACCTGTGGATTATGTTCACTTTGTAACAATGAAAATACATATTGCATATCAGATAGATTCATAACAGTAGCAAAATTACAGTTATGAAGTAGCAACAAAAATAATTTTATGGTTGGGGGTCACCACAACATGAGGAACTGTATTAAAGGGTCACGGCATTAGGAAGGCTGAGAACCACTACACTACTGGGACTGGAGGATGAAGCATTAATTTATATTGAAAGATATATATAATAATGCACCTAAATAATTGCACATAATTGTAACAATATACATAAGAGAGGGACAAGCAAAATATTAAATGAGGCCTGAAGGAAGAAAGTTAATTACTGATTGGGAAGGTCAAAGAAGACGTCTTGTTTGAATTGTACTTTAAAAAATCAGAGAATCTCAAAGATGGTAATTCAGAATCCAGCTTCTTCCTATATAAGAATTCCCTCTACAGCATCCTCAAGAAGTGATTGCCTAGTCTTTCCTTGAAGTCATACAGAAAAATCACCAGAGGGAGGGAAGTAGGTCTTTGCATAGCCAAGGAACAGTTTGAACAAAGGCAATGAAGTAGAAAAGTAAGGGGAGCATATGGCAGATGGCAAGTATGCTGATTGGCTCAACTGTTAAGTACATGGAGAGAAGAAGAATTAAATAAAACTGGATATTAAGGAAGTCTTTGGATAGTAGGCAAATGTATTTGAACTTGAGTTGATAAACAATAAGAGAGCCAGTGGAGGGTTTTTGTAAACTCCGTGAGGACTGGGATCATGTCTTAACTAAACTTGAAGAGACTCAAATAAGACAGTAAGTATTCACTTGTTCTCATCTATGTCTATGTGTTGTTGGGGCAGTTGTTCAGTCATTGTGTTCTTGTCTGACTTTTCATGATCCCATTTGGGGTTTTCATGACAAACATATTGGAATGGTTTGCCATATCCTCCTCCAGCTCATTTCATAGATGAGGAAACTGAGGCAAATGGAGGTGACTTGTGCAGGATCACACAGTAAGTGTCCAAAGCCAGACTTGAAGATGAGTCTTCCTGATTCCAAGGCCAGTGCTCCAACAACTTTGAACCTAGCTACTCCTGTAGTAGAGTAGTGGTAGTACTTGTAGCAGCAGTACCAGCAGCAGCAGCAGGAGCAGCAATAGTCGGTACAGTGTCTATTCAATTATGAGGTCTTTGAAGGCAAGGATCTTATCTATGTGACCCTTTCTGCAGAGCCTAGCAGACAGAGTACAGTACACAGACAAGTAATCTATCCTCTGTGAGGACAATGAAGATGGTGATGACATCACAGTCCACATTGTTTTTTCCTCCTGAGTGTAACTATTGCTGTATTTTTTAATTAGCTCCTTCCATGTGGATTAATCCTGGTAAGTGTCTTTTCAACAGTTCTCACTATTAAACAAGGTCATCCGCATAAGCCTCATAAGAGTTAACTACATGAATTATTCTCTCCCTGGAGTGTAGCCATTCTCTACACGCCCCTAGGTCAGAAAACAACAGACCATGGTCTGGTAGAAGGGTAAAAATTTTGCTCACTCTCTGTATGTACTTCTGCCTCTCCCTGTTTTATTTTATTATGCTTCCCCTAACGCATAGTTTAGAGTCAGGAAAGTGGTTATCTTGAAAGGCTGCCTTGTGTTTTCATATATTTGACCAACTACAATAGTATTTTGGACTTAAAAAGATTTAAATGAAAAAAATGCACTTTATTCCATCAAAAGCTTTTCCTTAATCTGTATAAACAAAATATCCAGACTTTTATTGTCCTTTTCCATGCTCTTAAGCTCTCAATATCACTAAACTGCTTTTTTTTCCACTAATCGCATAATTCACCATCATGACCTAACCTTTCTTAAAATGCTTTTCTCCACAGAGGAATTTTTTAGAATTTTCTTTAAACTGTGTTTAAATGGCCTCAATTCTTAAAGTAAATTTTACTTCCATTTCTTTATAAATAATTCTTTGAGTCATGATCTTTTCCATATCATCCTGTTTTCAATGTGGCATTAAAAGTCACTAGTGGCCCAGGAAGAAGTGGTAAAAAATCTGTTATAACATTATTAATATTTCCATCTATTCTTAAGGATTCTTCTTATAAGGTATGTGTTTTCTAGCATCTCCAATTTAGTTATGCAACTTAGTTCTACTTTTTTCTCCTTTGAAAAAAATCACCTGGGGCAGCTAAGTGGCACAGTGAATAGAGTACCAGCCCTGGAGTCAGGAGGACCTGAGTTCAAATTTGGCCTCAGACAGTTAACACAAAAACTAGCTGTGTGACCTTATTCAAGTCACTTAACTCCAATTGCCCTCCAAAAAGGCCAAAAAAAAAAAGAATTTTTTTAAAGAGGGAAAAAAGAAAAAAATCAACTGAAACATATGCCCAAATAACATCCAACTTTTCACTAGACTACCTTCCCTCCTCTTTAAAAAAGGTAATAGAAATAAAATGCATTTTCCTTCTAGGAATTGGTTTCAGCAACACAGAATTTAAGAGTTGAAAGGGACCTCAATGACTATCAAGTCTAACCTACACATGATAGGAATCCTCACTATAACATATCCAACATGTAGTCATTTAGTTTCAGCACGAAAGTTCCCAAAAATGGTGAAACCCATCAACTCTGAGGCATTCCATCATCAATTACAGCTGTAGCTCCTAGATTTTTGTCTCTCTTACAAATAAATTCACCATAGAATTATGGGACTGGAAGGAACCTCAGTAAATTGCATAGTCCACTTCTCTACCACTGGACATGCCTACACCCAAGTTACTGAACTCATAATCATTTATTAAACACTTGTTGGGTGCTAGGTGCTATTATAGTGTAAACATAGAATGGGCATGGTCTCTATCTCAAATTTTACAGTCCAGTAGGATTACAAAATCAGAAATTTAGAGCTATAAAGTATCTCAAAAGTCATCTAGATAAGACTTCTCACCAAACCCATATCTTTTTAGAAGTGAGAGTTACACATTTAAGGTAAATTGTGCATATTTTCAGGCTTTTTCAATGTGTTGCCAAGTCTTGCTGGTCTTTTTTTCCCTTTTTAAATTTTTTCTTTAAAAATATAATTAGCTATATGGGATGACTCTCTGGGAAGGGGGAAGGAGGGAAGGAAGGAGGGAGGGAGGGAGAGAAGATGCTGAAGTATATTTTGGTGATCTAAAAAAATATCAATAAAAATTGAGAAAAAATGCCATTTGGATCAGAGGTGTCAACCAGGTGGCCCACAACACTCCTTAGTGCTACCTAAATCAGATTTAAATGTAATTGAGAAATATTTGGGGCAGCTATGTGGCACAGTGAATAGAGCACCAGTCCTGGAGTCAGAAGGACCTGAGTTCAAATCTGACCTCAGACACTTAATACTTACTAGCTATGTGACCTTAGGCAAGTCACTTAACCCCAATTGCCCTCCCCCAAAAAAGCAAAGAAAAAAAAGAGAGAGAAATATTTAACAAATCAAAATACAATAAAACATAGTATTACACCTTAAAACTAAGTCAACCTGCAGCCCACAGAGATCCTTATGTATGATATAGTGATTCCTGTTTCTAGTAAGTTCGACACCACTGATCTAGACCAATCCCCTCATTTTATAGATGAGGCACCTGAGGTCAAGAATGCTTAAGAATCTAGCTCCAAATCATAAAGCTAGTAAGTGACAGAGCTGAAATGTCTTTACTGTTCTCAAAGGTTCCAGGGCAGAGCTTTCCACAACTTCAGTTATAAATTATATAACTGAAAAAGCCAAGAAGGTTCATTCAGCCTCCAGCATAGTGTAAGAATTCTTTGACAGGTGGTTTATACAGCTACCATTTCGATATTTTTTAGGGGAAAGGAAATCTGCTGCATAATGAGATGATCTATTCCTGAATTAGACAACTTTACTTATTAGAAATCTTGTTCTTACATCAAATGAAAATCTGTCTCCCCATTATTTGTCTTTTACATGGAAAAAAATTTTCTTCTGTACAGTAAGGGGATCTGACAGTTATTCATGCTTTGAATCAACTCAAGTTGCATATCTGTTTGAGTCACAGTTCCCTCCATGGAAAAATAAGTAAACCTTAGAACTGATTAGAGACTGTACGCAACTCAGATAGTGATCCACAGACACAGCCTTAAAAGATACAGGAACTGCAATATTCAACATGTATTAAGTACAGAGAACATCCTAGTGAATCTGATTTCCCAAGAGGAAAGGAGCACTAGACATGACCTCTACCTCTCCACACATGATGGCCATTGTGCCCTTAACTTCTATCAAGGGCAGGTCTCTAGAACAGGGACTGTTTTATTCTTCGTTTCTGTATCCCCATTGCCTAGACAATGCCTGGCATATAGCAAGTCCTCAGTAAATACTTATTTTTATTTGATTGAAAGAGGTAAAGGGAGACTCTGTGAAAGTGAAATAATCCTTTCCTTGTTATCTGAACCTTTCAGTTCTTTTCTCTATTAGAAGGTTACTGGGAGGAATAGTGAAGACCAGGCATATTGCCAAAGCATCAATAAGCACTACTGGAATGTTGGCTTTCCCTTCCCACTCTCTCCATCCTAATTTCTTCACTCAAAACCCCACATCTAAAACAGCAGAATTTCTTCTACATTTTCTGTCAGATTCTCACCTGACCCCTTTCTCTTCTCCCTTACTAAGCAGAATTTAGTATATTCTTAAAGATAACATAACAGTCATTTAAAGAGCTAGGATGCAGAGAGATGAATGGAAAAAAATGAACGGGAAAGTTTTTCAAGTCCTTCTAATTCAGATAGAAAAGAATAAGGAGACTTGGTCATAAAATAAAAATCTCACCACTATTATTACTTTATATTTGGCTAATATAAAAACTGCGACTCTCAAAAAACACTTTAAAGTACAGGATATTTTCTCCATTGATTTTAATTAAATTTACCTTATTTTGCCTTGATCACAAGTCAGAGAGGGGGAGGGAAGAAGGAACAAGCTTTCTACCCAAGCTCTAGGAAAAACTAATAAGCCTCCTCCACTGTGAATTTCTAGTGAATCATTAATCAGGGATTTGTTGCCTTGGTTACTGAGCCAGGTAGAGAGTCTAGTTTAAAAAAAAAAAAAAGCAATGTGACCTGTGAGCTCAGGAGACAGAAAAGTGAAGTTTCTGCATTATATCTGAAGTTCCTGTCTGCACAAAGAAAGGCTGGGGGTGGGGGGGAGAGAGAATAGGTAAAAATGTATGTTAGAAAAAAAGAAATGAAAATAATCCTTTGGTTCTTTACCTAATGAAAAATATACACACACAACTGATGATAGCTTATTGGTAATTGTATTTGAGATATTTCAAAATAAGGGACATAGGTAAAATATTTGACATTTAGACATCTCTTGTCCTAGAAAGTAAAGCATTCTACTTATCATTTACAGTAGGGAGTTGTGTTTTAGGTGCTATATTATCATTTCTTTCACAATGCCTTCCTTGATATATTCTACTACCACCCACCTACATATACACACAAGCACACATACACACACACACACACACACACACACACAAAATGACCTCCTCAGACTGCAAAATGCAGTGAACTTGGAATTACAAGACTTGAATTCATTTCTAGACCCTGGCACTTCTGAAACCTTAATTAAGTCACTTAAACCCCTCTGAGCTTCTGTAATTGGGCTAAATGATGCTTAACATACCTACCAGCTCTAGATCTGTAATACTATGTCTTTGTCCTTTTCCTGAGTGCTTTTTTATCATTTTTATTTATTTTTTATATTGTATTGTATATTGTATTAGGTATATCATTACCATTAGCTTTATTATTAGTTACATAATAGCTAGCAGTGATAACAGATTTATTTGCATATATGTATTATTGTTTTTGTTCAGTTGTCTCGGTCATGAGTGCTTCTTCACATCCCACCCCTATTTATGGTTTTCTTGGTAAAGATACTGGAATGGTGTGCCATTTCCTTCTTTGGCTCATCTTAAAGATGAAAAAACCAAGGCAAACAAGGTTAAGTGATTTGCCCAAGGTCACACAGCAAGTGGTCCTCTTGACTTCCAGACCTATCCACTTGGTCACCTAGTTGCTATATGGATGGAGGAAAGGAGGAAGGAAAGGAGAGAGAGAGAGAGAGAGAGAGAGAGAGAGAGAGAGAGAGAGAGAGAGAGAGAGAGAGAGAGAGAGAGAGAGAGAGAGAGATCAGTCATATATACCCTCAAGGAACTCACAATCTAGTTAGGGAGGTAAAACAGACAAGGTGCTACCTCCCCAACTAGATTGTAAGCTCCTCAAAGGGCAACAGCGAGCCTTATTCATCTTTGTATCCCTCAGCACTTAGCATACCCATATACATAGGATAGGCACTCATTAAGCTTCACACACAGTAGGCACTTGTTAAAGGTTTGCTATCTTCAGTAGCAGGCTAAACAAGCATCCTTTCCTATCAGTATAAATCAGATATTACATCATGTTTAGTCAAAAGGCGGGGGGGGGAGGACACACACGAATTTAAGAAGTAGAACATCTGATGAAAGGCAAATAGTGAGTTGAATGTCACTTGCCTTAGGCCTGCATTGGCTTAATAGCCATACCAAAGGCCACCTAGAACAGTAATTACTTCCCTCCCCCTCCCCTAGAATGCAAGCAACAGCAACTGTTTTCAAGCCTAGTTACCAGCTTTCCCAGGTGAGGACAAAGATCTGATTATGGTTTCTGGTGATAGGACCAAAACCCATACAGAGGAAGTAAAGGGTATAAGCTTTGCCAAATCTAATGCCATTATCATGAGTCAAACAAGGCACAGGTAAGAGTACAGAACCTCTTGTCTTGGAGGTGTCCTAGATTCAAGTTAGAGCCTCAAACTTTAGCAATGGTGGGAAAAGTAAAATATTAACCTTCTCCTCCATTTCTACTAGAAATACTATCTTTTGTTTTCCTTAAACTGCTAGGTGGTACCATGGATAGAGTGCTGGGTCAGACTCTAGAAGACTCAACTTCCTAAGTTCAAATCTGGCCTCAAACACCAACTATGTGACCCTGGGCAAATCACTTTACCCTGTTTGCCTACATTCCCTAATCTATAAAATAATCTAGAAAAGGAAACAGTAAAACACTCTAGTATCTTTCCCAAGAAAATCCCAAATGGCATCACGAAGTGTTGGGCACAACTCACTCTTTTACCATAACTGTAGAATTTCTTCCACTATTTCCTCCACAATGCACAACACCAAATATTAACCTCCTAACCTAGAAAATAGTTACAAAAAGATGACCAAACTAAGTTGAGAATGTTATTAGTCACCTAAGATGATATTTTAACTTGTTGTTGTGTTTGTCATTCTTTCTTGAAGAGGACCATGACATCAGGGAAATGATGACATGACTTGCAGTTGACTTGAATTTGAGAGAAGGAGGCTGTGCAAGGTCACTAGCCTCACTTTCTCCTCCAAAGCCATCTGGGTTCAGTGGCCTAATTTGTCAGGACAACTGGAAATGGCCCAGTATGCAATGGGAGACCCTGGCCCTTTTATCTTTTCAGGTTCTCATTTTGAGTGAGGTAATACCCATTCAGTAAATAGGCTTCTTTAAAAAGGTAGGCAAGGGATGGCCCCATTAGGTAGCACCATGGATAGAACACTGGAACTAGAATCAGGAAAACCTAAGCTTAAGGCCAGTCACAAATACTTCCCAGTTATGTGAATCCGGGCAAGTCACTTAACCTCTGTCTACCTCAGTTTCCTCTTCTGTAAAAAAGGAAAATAATAGCTTCTATCGTGATTGTTGTAAGGATCAAAAAAAAACCCAATATTTACAGAGTGTTTGCAAATCTTAAAGTACATATGACTAACAGGTATTTCTACTACTAAGCATTTGTGATATAAGGCCCTAAATTTGCTCTGTTCCCAATCTGACTCTTATCTTTTTATCTGACTTCTTTACCTGGCAACAAAATGTGGATTTTACTTTCTATCAAAGGCTTCAGTGCTCCTACCCTGATATTTACTTATCCTTTACCTTTTAGAGGCATCCAAACCCAAAGATATTTCGGCATACTGCCATTTTCCTGGCATAGATCAAGAATTTGTTAGGTTCATTTTTAATGAGAGCTAATGCAGTGATGGCAAAAAGAAAGTGGCAAAAATTACCCTGGGGCTTTGAAGAATCTGCCTTGTAAAAATTCAGTAAAATTATCCTTCTTTTTCTACAACTCTTAGGTTCAGGTTTGTAAAAAATTATCTTCTATTGAGAAGAAATTTAAATATTAGGAACCAAAGTATTATTGTTTTTCAATATTACATGATATTGGCATTCTGGTGGTATCTTTTTTTTTTGCTATTTCTGCCCATTGATTTCACAGATTCACATTATAAAGAACAATTAAAGAAACTTGTTGTCTAGCAAGCTAATGCTACCAATATAAAATTAGTTTTGGGAGTTTAGCTATGTGAAAATAGATGAGAACAGTAGATTGAAGTCAATTTATTTCAAGTTGAAGGTTTTTTAAGTATATAGTCATACTCATTTATTTGTTCATAGGTTTTTCCCTCTCTGTACTATTTTAGTAATATTTTATTTACTTATTTGTGTTAGATAAAGTGAATTATCTACTTTACATTTTGTTATTGAAATTAGTAAAGAATATCATTCAGATGCTAGCCTATAAGCTCTTGTAGAACAAAACCCTTGTAAGATTTTCTAGATGCCTGGGGCTTACTCTGGAGGACTAAAACTGAGTAAGAAAATGACAAAGTAGACCTATCAAAGCCCAGGGAAGTTCTGGAGGGAGAGAAAGAGAGCTACAGAGACACAAAGAGAGACAGAGACAGAAAGAGAGTCCAATTTTCTGGTGGGGAGAGTGTTAAAGTGATGCCCAGAGTAGAGTTTTAGGACTAGGAAGTCTGGGAAGTGCTACAGAAGCCTAGAACCCATCAAGATAAAGCCAAAGCCCAGGGAGGTTCTTCTAGGCAGTTAGCTTCACTCCCTTTCCACTAGAAAATTGGACTCTGAGCACTGCTTTGGTCATATTGTGCTTGGTTTGAAGCCTCAATAGCATTTTCCCAGCATCCCTAGCCATGCCATCTATGCCTATATTTCCCTCATCCCTTTCTAACCTGCCTTTATATATTGCCTTCCCCTATTTAGAATGCAAGCTCCTTGAAGGCAGGGAGTGTCTTGCTTATTTTTACTTGTATCTATAGTAAGAACCTGACACATAAGTGTCTAATAAATGTTTCACCTCTCTAAAATGATGGGATGGTCATAGATGAAGAATATGTTGCTCTTCATTGTTTGCTTTTAATAACTAAACATAAACATCTAGTCTGGCTCCCTAATTTTTCAGATGAGGAAAATAAAATAGTTTGTCCAAGGCCACAGAGCTTGTTAATGTCAGAGATGGGTCTAAAACTCAGATCTCCTAAGCCCCGGTCCAGTACTGCTGCCATTCTGCATGCCAATCAAGAGAAGTGAGTGTTTCTCCTGGCCTTGTCACTAACTTCAACCTTGGATATATTGCGTAAGTGGTTTGTGCCTCATTTTTACCATCTGTAAAAATGAAAATAATATTCTACCTTATTTAAAAGGTTGTAAGAAAAGAATGGGAAAATAGTATAAAAATGGGAATGGATTTTGGATTTAGAGCTAGAAAGGGCTTTAGACGCCATTCAATTATATATCCCTATGTTAGACCATTCACATTTTATACATCAGGAAACTGAGGCCAGAAAAATCAAGTGACATATGCTTTGAAAAATCAAAGGCATTGTAATTTTCAAAAATCTCTTAGGAACCTGTAAGTAACCAAATGATATAGCTGCTCACTTTAAAGAGCAAGTATTTTATAATTTCCTTTCTTGGAATCTACCTTATTCTCTCTCTCTCCCCCTCTCCCTCTCCCTTCCCCCTCCTCTCTCTCTCTCTCTCTCTCTCTCTCTCTCTCTTTCTCTCTCTGTCTCTTTATCTCCTTCCCTCAATCCCTCCCTCCCTCTGTGTGTGTCTGTGTGTCTGTCTCTCTGTCTCTGTCTCTCTGTCTCTGTCTCTCTGTCTCTGTCTCTCTCTGTTTCTCTCTCTCTTTATCTCCTTCCCTCAATCCCTCCCTCCCTCTGTGTGTGTGTCTGTCTCTGTCTCTGTCTCTGTGTCTTTCTCTGAAAATTGGTAACCAAGAAATCTAGCAGAGGAAAAGTTTCAAATAATTGGACAGTCTCTTTTATACTGAAGAGACTATCTGTTTTCCTTACTAGACTGGTGAACTGGACTTCCCAACATAGGGCAAAAGCCCTTTGAGAAACCTGCAGGTGAAGTCAATCCTTGGTATGTGCAGAGCAAGGAGTTTTTCAGACACTTTCAGAGGACAAGAACCTGAAGTCAGGCTAAAGTAAGATATAAATACTACAACCCTATATTATGTATTTTTAAGAACGGTCCCAATTTCAAGAAATGAAGCAAGGCCTCACAAAAGTAATATCCTTAACAGACTCTGTAACCAGGTACAGTCACCACACTGGCCTTGAATTTTGAGACTATGTCTCTTTAGCTGTGGTTTTCCATTTTGACAGCTGTTAGATTTTGGCTTAATGTCATTATACTCCTTCTTAAATTCAGATGTTCATGGCTAAGTGGGCGATGGTAATTCATTTTACAGCTCCATTTTCACATCCTATATCGCTAAAAGCTTAGGTAGGAAGGGGGAGGGGGGGGGGAAAGACATCAAATAGCATCCAGTCACGAAAATGAACCTCGTCCAAATGGTTTTATTCCAAAAGCCCACACTCTCTACTTCTTCTTAATGAATATATGTGTTTTATTAGACATCTCAAGTTTGATTCCATTCAACAAGTACTTCTAAGTGTCTTTTCTGCAACATATTGTGTTAAAATTGAGCCTCTGTCTTCACAGAAACAATGTGTTAAAACACTGCGTTGCATAGGGGAACTAAAAAATAATCGGGGTCAGAGTGAGGACACAGAACAAGTTTTAATATGCAAACCCGAGGACTCTCTTAATTTAGGGCAAGGGATAAGTCATATCCCCAAACCAGTTAAGTGGCAATATAAGACAGGACTTAATCTGGGGTAAATAACTCCTCTATATTTAACGATTGTTTCAAGACCTCAAAAAAGGGGGAGATCAATGTCACTAGGAAGAGTCATAAGATTCATAGATTTAGACCTGTAAAGAAATCTAAAGGTCATCGAGTCCAACCCCTCATTTTACAGATGAGGAAACTGAGGCACAGAGCTATTGAAAGACTTGCACAAAATCAGATAATTAATTAATGTCTAAAGTAGGATTTGAACCCTAGTCACCTTCATTCTAAATCCAGAGCATTGTCCACTATACCAATTAGGGAAAACCTCCTAGAGGAGGCAGGAAAAAAGTAATCTGAGGAATTCCTAAAGAGTGCTTTGGAAGAGAAGTAGGATTTCAGGGGAAAAGAAATACGATTTTTTAAAAAATGTTTTGAGGTAAGAACAAGCATGTGTTGATAGAAGAGCAAAAAGATAAACCATAGCTTTTGGAAGAAAATGTTGGCTAGCTAGGAGGTAAAGGGACACTATGAAACACCAGCATAGCATCTAACTTTCATGCAAAATATCTCCAAAATGTGTTTTACATGCAAAGGATACCTTATCAGGGCATCAAGGTAATCCCAGGTTCTTGTAGGCTAAGCCCCAAGTGCTTGACCTACAAGGGGATCTACCAAGTTAAAAAGTGTTCACATTCAGCCCTATGTATGAAGACTAATTTAACCAAGTTAGAAAGGCTCATCAGTGGGAGTTTGGCCACCAAGTGATGAGGTGAGTTCTTTTGTACTCAACAACTCAGCCTGTGTCCCAAGGCGTGGAGGAGGAGGGGAGCAATCTGCGTCAGTATCCACATGGATGAAGTCAGTCTTTCAAAGCATGAAGCACTAAATGTAAATCAAATTCCAAACCCCGGCTCTCCGGCTATCTCTACTCAACCTTTCTAACCTTCCTCAAGTCCAAAATAGAATTACTGTTGGTCTGATGAGATGCTAGACCTGAATGAAGTCAGAGGAAAAGGCCCTACAACCCCAATGACACAGTGTATGAATCACCCTGCATCATCTACAATACATATTCTCATATATTTTAAGTATTCCAAGTAGGATTATTTATAAAAACAAAAGATAGAGACTTGAACCAAGAGGTCACCACTCTATTTTCCCCTAACATATATATGTGTCCTTCAAGGGAAAGAAAATTCACAATGCCATTTTCTAAGATGTATATAAAATGTTTCTTCCAGAACAGCATGAGGCCCGCTGGTCCTCCTTCATAATTCTTTTATTAAAAATCTCTACTAGCATCTTGCTCAGATGCCTTTTTGTGACATAGAGGCAACAATGGGGTCTCCAAGGACATGCTAAGCACACAAATTCTAGTAGGTCCTACCAAACAAAAACGTCTAGCAACAAGGTCTCTGTCATCTGATGCTCACTTTCCTCCAGCTCAGACAGGTTCATTGCAAGGAGCTTGGCCATCTGCTAATGAATTCATTTAATTTAGCAACTCGTGCAGCATGTCCACCTGAAAGCAGAGAGAGAATGATACAAAGAGTAATAGCAATTCATACTTACATAGCCCTTTAATTTTTTTGGAAAGGATTCTACGTACATTACTTCACTTGATCCTCACACCAACCTTGTGAAGCAGTTGCTAATGTTATCCTCATTTTATAGATGAAAAAGTCAAGGATCAGCAGGTCAAAGTGACTTGCCCAGGGTCACATAACTAGAATGGGTTGAAGGCCAGATTCAAAGCTAGGGCTTCCTGACTCCAGATTCTGGGCTCCAACTATTCATTCCCCCATGCGCTTTCTCAAATAGGTGGAAGAAATATCTAAACTGATGAAATCATGTATAATTTTTAAGATCTGAAGTACCAATGTACTATGATGTCAAGATAACAAAATATCCAACCCACATAGGACCTGCACACCATTAGAACTTCAGCTCTTCTTTCCAAAGTTTTGTTTCCATATAAACAAAAGAAAAACTTCTTTATTGTTGGGACTTAGAGTTTTGCTTTAGGATTGCTTTTTCTGCTTCAGTTTTAAAAATTCAAACGTTATACTGACAGATTTCACAGAAACAACAAATAAAGCTCAGTGTGCTTTCTGTGACTGCTTGGACACTACAACTATTTTTAAGCTTTTCAGGACACATTAAGTTTAGTCCAAATCTTGATGTTAATATTTTTTAAAAGATATAAAAAAGAAAAAAATCAGTTTAGCAAAACCAATCAACACATCAGTTGAGTCTGACAGTATATGCAGCTATCCATACCCATAGTACCCCACCTCTATAAAGAAAGGAGTAAATACTTTAAAGCTAGCAAAGAACTGGAAATACATTTTTTCTGAGACTCAAACTATCCTGATGGTATGTCTTACATGTGTTATTATGCCCATTTTATAGATAAAGAAACTGAGGCTTGCCCATGGTCACCTAGCTGATAAGTATCAGAGGTGAGATTTGATCCCCAGTCTCCGTTGCTCCAAGTCCATCCTTACATCTATTCTCCCATGACAAGCTTCCTAGGTTAGTCAGGAAAGAATTCTTCCCCATGTTTATGAGTGGGGCTCAAGCCAAGTGCAGTATGACATCCACCAAAATAGCATCCAGATCCTTCTTGACGCAGAAACCCCAGAACAGAAATTACAATTGCAAAGTAGTTCATTAGCTTTTGTGCATACAGGTTTATGAGGTAGATTAATCTGTGTATTGTATGTAGCTCCTGAGTGACTGACTCCAGGTTGCTTAATTATATCATCAGTTTATTCCTGTGTCTCTGCAGCAGCAAAAATCATGGTGTATCACTAAGAAAGATTGTGACTCTTGAAGATGCAACGTAGCCAGTCCAGAAGGAGTTGGACCAGGATCTTTCAGAATGGAAAACTATCAATCTCATTATCCTGTAAAATCATATCGACCCTGAAACCCATACCTCCTCATCATACCCTGCCCCTAGGGGCCCTCGCCTTCTCTGATTGGACAAGGTTAAGGGTTGTCAGTGGAGAGCTCCTCCCAGATTCTCCATTTCAGGAGGAAGGCAAGGATTCCTCATCATGTTCCACTTAGTAGCAGTTAGCCTCCATCCCTTCTCTCCTCCTTTTCAGCATATTTTGTATGTCTTGTCTTCCTCAACTAGGTTATGAGCTCCTTGGGGGTAGTTATTAATTTTTTTCTTCTCTTTGTATCTCTGGCACTTGGTACAATGCCCAGCTCATAATATGTACTTAATAAATGTTTGACCAACTATGATGTCCTATGAGAGGTACACCAATCAGCTTCCTCACCTTTGTTCATAACTGACATCTTAAGAAATGTTAACAAAATTTGTGCCCTCTGAAAATTACCATTGAGAGATTTGAAATTGTCATTAAGAATTCCAGGACTCAAAGCAATTTGGAACTATGTTGAAAGGGCTATAAAACTGTGCATACAAAAAAAAAAAAACCTGTGCATACCCTTTGATCCAGCCATAATTATTAGGTCTGTATCCCAAAAAGATCATTAAAAAATGAAAAGAACACACAAAGATATTTAGAAAAGCTCTTTTTGTGGTGGCAAAGAATTGGAAATGGAGGGGATGCCAGTCATTTGAGAAATGGCTGAATTGTATATGAATGTAATGGAATATTATTGTGCTGTAAGAAATGATGAGCGGGCAGATTTCAGAAAAACCTGGAAAGACTTACATGAACTTATGCTGAGTGAAATGAGCAGAACCAAGAGAACATTGTACATAGTAACAGCAACACTATGCAATGATCAACTATGATAGAGTTAACTCTTCTCAGTGATACAATGATCCAAGACAATTCCCAAAAAAGAACTATGGAGTTGAAATGCATATCAAAGTATACTCTTTTTACTTTTTTGTTTTTTGCTTTTTTTTCTTGTTTCTTTTGTTCTTTTGTTCTGATTGTTCTTTAACAACATGAGCAATGTGGAAATGCTTAACAAGATTATATATGTATACATCTATATCAGATTGCTTCCTGTCTTAAGGAGGAAGAAGGGGAAGGAGGGAGAAAGAAGGGAAAAAAATTTGGAACTCAAAAATCTTATAAAAAATGAATGCTGAAAATGATCTTTAGTAACTAGGGGAAAATTACTATTTTTTAAAATAGGAATTTCAGGACTCCAGAGGCTTCTGAGTAACATATGGATCACAAGAAAGAAATCATATGACCCATAGGGGGTTTTTTGATGACATAACAAGGCAATAAGAGTTTTGTTACTTACCTTAAACTGACATCATGTGATGATATCCTTTTGATACTTCAATACCTGAATTAATTCATGAGTTCATCTCTGTGGCTATTTATTTCATGGATGTAGATTGTAATCTCTCTGAGCAGATAATCTTCAAGAACTGTCAAGGCTAAAAAAAAAACCTCAGTATCCTGCAACCAAAATGATAAGGACCCAAACTCAATTTAGCTAGCCCAGTTCTCAAACAATAGCTATAGAGTTCATTATCAGGCCTATACACAAAATCTTGTCAGATAGGCAAGCTCTAACAGAGCTCGCTCTATGGCACAGCCTTCAACAACTCAAGATCCTGAGACAAGTGATTATTTTCTGTTAATAACCAATTATTAAATTAGGATTGAGGTTTTTCCTTTCCATTTCCTCTTTCAAGGATCAGTCCTTATAGATTATTCAGCTAGTCTCTGAAGGACAAGGTTGATAGATTAACCTAATCTTCAGGGTACAGGCTTTAAGACTTTGAGAGAGACCCCACCCAACTAGGAGACCTTACTTTTATTTATAGTATAAATAGAATCTTATCTAGGTGAATTCCAGCCCTAAAGCATTAGGCCCATAGCCTTGTACCCCTCCATTGGAGTCTAGGATAACCCAACTCATGAAGGGGAAAACCAACTAAAATGGTCTAGGTCAGCGGTCTCAACCTGTGGGTCACGACCCCTTTGGGCGGTCTAATAACACTTTCCCAGGAATCACAGGGGTCACCTAAGACCATCAGAAAACACATATTTCCAATGGTCTTAGGAACTGAGACACAGGGCTCCTCTGTCTCCAGGCAGATCTGCCCACATGCAGACACACACCCACATATGAGTATTAAAGGGTGGTGGCATTAGGAAGGTTGAGAACCACTGGTCTAGGTAGAGATGGATTTCTTTGTCCAGGCTGCTTGAGGCAGCTAAGTCATTATCAATCCACATTTCCACAAAAATCTTCAGAAGCAGAAGATTTTTAGTCCACCTCCTTATTAATATATCTATCACCTCATTAATTGTTCACCAATCAGGGTTGATTATCATCTGTCAGAAGTACCCCCTTTTCTAAAGTTATTTAAGCATTCAAGGATTTCCATGCTTTTGTCTTTGTTTACTGAGAGAAATCATTGACCATAAATTTATTAATTATCAGTTAGCCTAGTTAATATATTATTAATTACACAGAAACTCAGGTTTTTAATTTATCTCAATCCCCTCCAAAAGTGATGAGACATCAGAATAGGTTTCCTTAATAAAGAATAAAGTTGTGAGAAGTTATTTACCCCCATTACTGACCAGTAGTGAAGCCCTACTCTGGGACTGGCCAACAGCAAGACCCCATCCCTAGATGCCCACCTGCAGAGAGACCCCATTTTCATAGCAACCCAGCAGCAAGGACCCACCCCTGGGACAGACCAACAACCAGATCTCTCCTCCAGGGCCAGTCACCAGAAATACTGTTACCATACAACCCAGCAGGATGACCCCGGTCCTGGAGCAGGCCACCAGCTAAAGCCCACACCCAGAGGAGGTCAACAGGGAAGCCCCACTCCTTATTGCAAGCCAGAAGGGAAACCTACCCCCCAGAGAAAGCAAGCAGCTAAGCCCTGAAACCCAGCTAAAGTCCATAGTAAATCCCAGAGCCCCAGAACAGACAACTTAGGACAGTGCAGGACCAGAGTTCAATTCTCACATAAAAACACCAAATCACAAAAGAGGTAGATATAAATGAGAAAAAAAAAAGAGTATGACTGTAGAAAGATACCATGGTAATAGGGAAGGTCAAGGTATAAACTTAGAAGAAGACAATAGTGTCAAAATGGCTATGTGAGGCCTCAAAGAAAAATGAAAGTTGGTTTCAGGCCCAAAAAGAATTCCTAGAAGAGCTTTAAAAGGATTTTTTAAAAATTAGAGAAATAGAAGAAAAATTGAAAAAAGAAATTAAAGCAATGCAAGAGAATCAGGAAAAAACCCTCAAAAGCATGGGGAAAGATACAAAAAAGTAACAAGTAACCTAGGGAAAAAAAACCAACAAAAAATAGAATTGGTCAAATAGAAAAGAAAGAAGTATTCATGGAAGAAAATAATTCCTTAAAAATTAGAGTTGAACAATTGGAAACTAATGATGATGCAAGGAGACATCAAGATATGATAAAAAAAAATTTTTAATTTAAAAATAGAAGAAAATGAACTTTGTCACTGGAAAAACAACTGACCTAGAAAATAGATCCAGGAAAGATAATTTAAGAATTATTGGACTACTTGAAAACCATGATAAAAAAAAAAAGCCTGGGGGCAGCTAGGTGGCGCAGTGAATAGAGCACCGGCCCTGGAGTCAGGAGTACCTGAGTTCAAATCCGACCTCAGACACTTAACACAAAAAAGTAGCCGTGTGACCTTGGGCAAGTCACTTAACCCCAACTGCCCTCCAAAAAGCAAAACAAAAA
>CM053594.1:181222016-181242994 GCA_028646575.1 Pseudocheirus occidentalis
ATACATACATACATACATATATACATATATGTTTGGTTTTTTTTTAACTAGGAAAGAAAAAAACCAAAAAAACGGCAAAGACAACTGGGACTTTGTTATGCAAACCCAATCAGTTGAGTGCACATTCTAAACAGTCAACTATCTGGTAACAAAGAGTTGTAACATCCCTGGTTTTAATTTACAAAATTATGGGGTTGAACTAGAGATTCTCTTGGGTCCTCTTCCAGTTCTAGATCTATGATACTATTTTGGAAGACAGAGAGAGGACAAAGTGCTCTATGGGACACCCTCATCTCCATTCTTTCTCTCCACATGAGTTCATTTACTCCAATCTATACTCACAGTGGTAGGTTTGATATGGTTTTTTGGCCAAGAATGGGAGGGATAACATTGGTATGTAGGAAATATATGTATACATATATATATGCTACTCACAACTGTAGATCTTGAGCCCTACCAGCTTTTTTCATTTATACACATCACTCACAATACCATTCACTCTTAAGCATAAAGTGAAGAGGAGTCAAGATTACAGGGTGATAGGAAGCAATGTAGTGAGCTCCTCTCCACAAAGTACTCCTAACAGATCTAGAAAGTATACCAGACAGAATTCTGATGGAGGAATCCAGAAAAAGTTCAGTGAGCCCTCTGTCCAGCTTAGCTCCCACTCTGGGGAGCACAGGAAGCTTAAAGGTCCCAGCTTGTTCCTAAAATCTAGAATTATAAACTCTCCATATCCCATGAAAGCAACTAAAGGACCAACGCAGACATTCTCTCCAAAAGTAGTGCGGAGCTGAGCAACAACATCAAGTCTCAGCAATAATATCAAATCCAATAGAAAGTAGGCTAAAAGAAAGAAAGGAGGGAAGGAAGGAGGGAAGGAAGGAAGGAAGGATGGAGGAAAGGAAGGAAGGAAAAGAAAAGCAGGAAAAGAAAAGAAGAAAAAGAGAAACCTACCATAATTATGGTGGCAGGAGTACTTGACATAAACACAAAAAAGAGAATGACTCCAAAGTATCTACAAGCATTGTCTCAGAGAAAAATACAGCTTGGACACAAACCTAACTAGAATTCCTTGAAGAGATGAAGCATGAGTTTAAAAAAAGAACTTGAAATGTTTTTATAAATGGAATCAGAGTGCTTGAGCAAAAAAAATGGAAAAGAAATGAGAGCTACAGAAAAAAAAATTGTAAAGAAATTTAACAGTTTGGCACAATAGGTGTAAAAACAATAGACCTAGAAAATAGATCAAGGAGAAAAAAATTAGAATCATTGGGCTAATGCAATTTTTAAAAAGGGTCCTAAAGAATATAGTTTGAGAAATCTTAAAAGAAAACTACCCAGATCTGTCAGAACCAGAGGGCAAAGTAGAAACAGAAAGAATCCATTAGTCACTTCCTGAAAAAAAATCCAAAATGAAAACTCCCAGGACCATTATAGTCAAAAACCAGAGCTTCTGGGTCAAAGAAAAAAGTACTGCAGGCATCCAGAAAGAAAGATATCAAGTGCCACAGTCAGGATCACATGTGATTTAGCAATTACCAATATAAAGGAACAAAAAGTTTGGAGCATGATCATCCAAAAAGCAGAAAAACATGGGTTTACAGCAACAAATGATTTACCCAGCTAAACTGTGTATACTGCTGGGGAGGATGGCGGGGGTGGGGGCAGTAATGGACCTTCAATGAAGTAAGGAATTTCCAAGTATTTCTGATGAAAAGATCAGAGCTGCTGAGAAACTTTAAGGTACACACACAGGAGTCAGGAGAAACATAAAAAGATAAATATGATCAAACAATAGTAAATAATTAAACAAGGATAAACTTCATATATTCAAATGCAGGAAGATGATACTTGTGTCTTTTCTGATCCCTATCATCATCAGGATTCATAGAGTGAATCCAATCAAACAAAGTCTTGGAGTTAGGGTAAGGTTTAGGGTTACTTGTATCATTATCATCTTAAGAAAATAATGGAAGGAGAAGAGAAGAGGAATATACTGGTTTGGGAGTAGTCAAAGGAAAAGTTAAGGAAAATTATCTCACATAATAAGGGTGTAAAAGTAGATTTCCATACAAACAAGGAGGTGACCAGGAAAGGTCAACACTTGAATCTAACTCTCATCTGCACTGGTTAAAAGAAGAAAGAACACACACACACACACACACACACACACACACACAGAATTAGGTACTGAAATATATTTCAATCAACAGTGAAATAGGGAGGAAAGAGGAAAACAGGGAGGGGAAATTAAAGGGACAGCAGATCAACAGTAGGATTAGTCCTCAGAAAAACACATTCTAAGAATGTAGAAAAATATTTATAGCTATTTTTAAGGTGGCAAAGAATGGGAATCTGAGGGGGAACACATAAATTGAAGGATGGAGAATGGATAAAAAAGTTATGGCACATAAATGTGATAAAATACTATTATGCTGAATTCTTCAGAGTAATAACTCTGGATTCCAGAGTAATAACCAAGATTCTAGAGGACTAATGATGAACCATGCCACCCACTTCCTGATAGAAAGATGAAGGACTTGGAACACATGATGAACCAAATATTTTTAGGGCATGGCCAATGGGAAATTTGTCTTTGATGGGCTTAATGGGTTTTGTTTTTATCACATTCTCAGTGGAGGGGAAGAGGAAGTAAGAATGCATTTCTTCACTAATTAAAACTGTGCATATTTGTGTACATGTATACATGTGTGTAGATTGGATGTGTGTCTACATATGTATGTGTAATCACTGTTATACTTCGGTATATACCTATAGCTTTGTACATATATAACTACAGAGAGACATCATGTATTGATTGACTATACATGTGTATAATAGGTTGTTTTTCTTGTATTCCCAATGGAGGGGGTAGGAAGAGGTGAGAGGGCAGATCTTGGTTGGTTAAAATATATACTCATATATGGAGTTTATATATGTATATATATGCACATACATATATTCATGTCTATGACATACATGTGTGTGTGTGTTTGTACGTGCACATATAAGTACATGCATATATACATGTGTGTATAACTTCCTAAGTCTGCTCAACACATGGACCAGCCACAGTTCTTGTGGACTAATGATGAAACACGCTGCCTACCTCCTGACAGAGAGATGATAAATTCAGAGCACAAATTGAGACAAACTTTTTTTACATGACCAATAAATTTTGATTTGCTACACTGTACATGCTTATATCAGGGGGTTTGCTTATATTTATTTCTCAATGGAAGAGGAGAGGGAAGTGGAAAGGAGAGAAGGCTGATCTTTCTTTGAAAATAAAACTTAATTTAAAAAACTTTCAAACATGAAATATTTAGTAAACAAGGCAAAAACAAGGATAATCTTAATGTAATATCTACTAAATAGAAAGTAGAAAAAACATGAATAATCAAAACATAATCTACCCATAAACCTTAGCCACAGTCTCCCACCAAAAAATTCAGGGAATACAGAAAAACAAAGGACAAAAACTTACAGAAAACAGCAGCAAAGCACATTAGTAGGCCAAACTCATGTGTCCAGTCCACTCATGACTGCAGAGAAGGTCCAATTGTCTACTATCTCTAGCAAATAATTTGTACCATTATTTGTACTTAACAGGCAAGACCATCCCTCTTCTAAGTCTCTCTGCTCTCTTCTGGATAATGTCTTTTTTCTGCCATGCTGAAGCCATTGAAGCAGTATTGAGTTCTTTTAGCCCACAATAGCCTTAAGCCTGGGGTCTGGAGAGCTTCCAAGCATGTTCCTTTGGCAAGACACTGAGCAGTATTAAATACTATCAGTGAAAATCTGCTCCCTTTAATCCCGGGATCTATAATAGGTCTTGCTCTTTCTAGGCTTTGAGAAGGTTTTCCCTCTTAAATCATAGTCAACAGTAAAGAGCAATATAAAGAATCCTTTAAAGTTTTGTTTTTAATTTTCTCAATCTGTAATTGATACTTAAAAAGCAAGGCAGATTTTCCACTAGCCATTTCCTCCCTCACCACAAGATTCTCCTTTCCTCCAATCAGCTCTTTCAAACATAAAAGCTTTTCTCAATCAGATCAGTTCCCTGAATCAACCACAGAACCTCTAGTTAACTGTTCTCTGCTTCTACTAACTTCTCATCTTTGTAGGTTTATGTGTTCCAGCTTCAATAGATGGCAACACTTTCTCAATAAACAATGACAGCATCAACCTGAATGAGCAACTCATATGATTGCCTAGATCTGGTGAACATGAATCTGGTCTCAGGAAGGTCAAGTAGGATTTGATGCACATGTATCTGATTGAAGTAGGGGAATCAGGTGCCAGCAGAGGGACTGGGAGACCTATGAAAAGTAATATCAGATGAGAATCACTAACAGGCAAACAAAACTTAAGATGTTTGGATTCAGGACACAAAAAAACAAATGGAGGGGGAGATCAAAATTCAAAATATCTAGGACGTAAACCAACATGAAATCAGGGATTACAGGTAGGACTAAAGCAAAACCATAAGTAATAAAAATTTCCATTATGACAGTATATATACAAGTACAGAGCCTTCTGGCCTACCGGGATCACCTGGTTACCATGCCCATGTCAGCACCTTAGAAAGGCAGCAGCTAACTGTTAACTCACCCTGAGACTCAATGAGAGAGCCAGTGCTAACCTGCAAACATAGCCAAATGCACGTGGAGACTCAGAGTACTAGTCTTAATAAATGGGGAGAGTGGATGTAGAGTATCCAGTAATCAAAAGCAATTCAATCTTCCCATCAGCTATTTAAGAGTACGCACTGCCTACATGTGAACACAAGAATGATAATGCATTTGAGACATGCACTTTTGGTAATCCCATAAATCCATCAAGCCTTTGGTGAAACAGGCAACAAGAATCTTGTTGTAGTGAATACTGGCAGTATGCACGTTTCTGTATACAGAACCTGGTTGTGAAGGAGGTACAAAGTTTGGAAAAGAGAGTACTCACACTCCTCAAGCTTACAGTCTAGTAGGAAGAAAAATATCACCAATATTATTTAATAAGTAGAAGCAATAGTCTTCGTGTTTACCTAGAGCTGTAAGTTTTGATAAGGACTTCTAAGATTATTTCATTTGAGCCACATAACAACCCTTTGAGGTAGGTACTACAGGATATTATCAGCCCCATTTTACAGAGGTGAAAAATGAGGTTCAGAGATATTTAGTGATTTGCCAACAGTCACACAGCTAGGAAGTGGCAGATTTTCTTGTTGTTCAGTTGTATCAGTCATACCCAACTCTTTGTGACCCTATTTGGGGTTTTCTTGGCAAAGACACTAGAGTGTTTTGCCATTTCCTTCTCCAGTTCATTTTACAGATGAGAAAACTGAGGCAAACAGGGTGAAGTGACTTGCCCAGGGTCACACAGCTAGTAAGTGCCTGAGGCCAGATTTGAACTCAGGAAGGTAAGCCTTCCTGTCTCCAAGCCCAGCACTCTATCCACTGAGCCACCTAGTTGCCCAGGAAATAGCAGGGAAAAGATTCAAACTCAGATCTTCTGAGAGACCCCACTCAGGAAGTATTCCTGATCCTTTTTTGTTTGCTGCTATAAAGTCTCTCATAGCATACCCAGGAAGCACATTGACAGAAATCAAGCCCCTCAACATATCCAAAAGCTGGTGTCTGTTCAAGTTCCAGGGTAAAACCTATATTTAGTTGCTTACCAGTAGTGCCTGGACATAAGCTTTTTAACAAAGTCCTATTATCATCTGCTGGAAAGATTTGGGGTTGAAAAGCAGGGACGTTCTCTAATTGCTGCACAACTACCCTGATCTAATCTCCCCAAAAAATCACCATAGTATGTGAGCAACAAAAAAGGGCTAAACATTAACGGGGAACCACAGCAGAACCCTAGAAAACAGAATATATTGTTATGCAATTGGCTGCTTGCCTCATCTAAATGTACTAGGAAATAATATTCGGTCACTAATCCCAGGGCTCTTGAGCTGTCAACACAGGCTGGCTGCTGTAAGTATCAGATACTCAGGCCCATATCCTGACTTTATCAGCTCAAATCCTCAGAGGTTTGGGTTTGTAGTCTGTGGTCACTTTATTCACTTATAATCTTACAAGAACTATTAAATCTCATTTAATAAATCTTTCCCTCCAACTCTTGGGCAATTAAAGGCCCTCAGATAAGAGATTATCTGAAGTATTATTAAAGCTGAAATTTTTTTCCTGGTAGTAAGCATTGTCATCTGACTCCAGGGAATTCAACCTCCAAGAATGTCCTAGCTCTGCTTTTTTCTGGTTGTGGAAAGCCAAAGGATGTCCCCAGTCCCTTCCTCTCAACTTTTCCTTTGGCTGGCCACCCAAGCCACTGGCAGCACAAGAGTTCTATTACAGTTACTTAGGGTTACTTAGGGTGGGCATTATAAAACTATGATGAAAGCTATGAAGCACCAGTCACTTTTTTTCCTGATGATTAGATTGTAAGATCTTTTCAGGCAGAGACTCAGGCATATTTATCTTTGTATTTTTTCCATCATGGTGCTCCATATTTAGTATTTGCTTAATAGGTAGAAGTAAGAGGTTTTAGAGCTGGAAGGGACCTTAGAGTTCCAACCCCTTTACTATGTGTAATACATATACATTGTGCATGTATATATACCTATATGTATATGCATTATATAATATTATAGATATATAGATATACACGCAATAGAGAGACTTCATTTACAGATAGATACATAGAGGAGAGATCTGGACTCTAAAATCCCCTCTAGCTATAAACTTTCAGGTTTCTATTTATTAAGCAAATACTAAATATGAAGCACTGAACTGATATATTAATATAGAAACATTTATATATATTATATATGTGTATATATATATATATTTGAGAAAAAATGAGTCTGAAAGTAGTGAGGTAAACTCATCCAAGATTTCAGAGTCAGTAAGATGGAGAGCTAAGATTTGAATTAGGTCTCCAAACCCTAAATCCAGTACTCTTTCCATGCCATCCAACACCTAGCAAAACACTTGGCATATCCATAGTACTTAATAAGTTCTTATTGACTTGCCTTGACTTGACCATCAAATCTGTCAGATTCGCAAAGGAAAGAAATCCCCAACTGGAGACTTTCTGGGTGGGGGGAGGCAGGGGCGGGGGAGGGGGGCTGTGACACCATCCAGTTAAGGTGGCCAAATCCAAGCTATCGACCTTCTTCCAAACTGAGAGTATTTTTCCTCATCCACATGAGAAACACCCCTTTTCCCACATCTTCATGACAGCAGATACTGACATTCACATCTGTGAAGCATTGCTCTGATAAGCTATTTCTAGCACTCCTCTATTACTCTTTGGAACTGCTACAGTTGTCTTCGATATGTTGTTGTTGTTGTTCATTCATTTTTTCAATCAAATCTGACTTTTTGTGACCCCATTTGGGGTTTTCTTGGCAAAGATACAGGAGTGGTTTGCCATTTCCTTCTCCAGCTCATTTTGTAAATGAAGAATTGAGGCAAACAGGGTTAAGTGACTTGTCCAGGATCACACAGCTAGTAAGTGTCTGAAGTCATGTTTGAACTCATGAAGATGAGTCTTCCTGATTCCAAGCACTGTGTCACCTGATTGTTCTTGATGTGAGAGATCATAAAATTTTGTTTGAAACTATTTCAAATTTCCAAAATTCTGGCTTTTGTCATCCTTTTCTTGTGATTTCAGCCTCAAGTTATAACAACAGTTGTATCTCCATGGGGGGAATTAAATCAAGCAATTCTTTCATTTTGTAGATCAGGGTTCTCAGAGTGAATAAAACGAGCTCTTTGTTCTGGCCTCTTTAGAAAGAAAACAGATTAATTCTTGAAGTCCAAGTCAGGCTTACTGATGATGAAGCAGTTCTCTTCTAAATCATCAATAAGTAATAACTTCTCTTTATTATGCATCTCTCTATCACCACACCTGCAATTCTGTATATGGTTCAGATAAAGTAGAGGAAATACAGAAGAGAGTAATAAGAATGATGAAATGGTAAAAAGGGTTAAAATGTTTCAGAGCTAGTTTTGCAAGGGAGAGTAAATAGACCAAACACATCAAAATATAGCCCATTTAAGCTCTGATGATCTTTATCTCAATTTCCACTTGCACAAATGAGTCTCAAGTCCAGGGACAGGGTTCTATTTCTCCCTCAGGATTCTAGGGATACAACTGAGAAACTGGGGATGATTCTTTAATGTGATTGGTTCAAATCCCCCACTGGCATGTTTCCCTCGAGATTATCACATGAGAATCATTAATTAATCCAGCCAAAAATAGCTTCAAAAAAGGGACATTTACTAAGATAATACTGTAAGAATATTAAGTACAAAACATCTTCCCAAAATTCTGTGATACTATTCCCCATAGATACATAGAGTCCACAGACAAGTGAGCTCAAGTTTAGAAAACAAATGTAACTACACAGTAACATAACTTCTGGTGACTGGAGGTCCTTGGGTGCTAAAGAAACTCCCCTTGGGCATGATGCGGTTTTGGGTTGGTTGGTTTTGTTAGGCTGTTTGCAAAACTGTGAATCTACATATAGTCTATCCTTGACTCCTGCTGAGGACATTGCTATCAGTTTATCTGAAATGCTACTAGGAACCAACTGAAGGTATGAAGTCCAATATCTCTTGACCCTTCAAAGCTGATTGTAAAGTCTTCCTCCAGTCAAAGAAGAAAGGAGAAGATAAGGAAGAATTAGATTAAGACCAAAACTGAGGCCTCTCCTTCCTGGCCAAGTGGCTCCTCTTCAAGGGTTTGTTAAAACCATCTCTTTCTTGGCTCTAAGTATACTTGAACCTTCCAATTCTAGTTAACTTAAAGCTTTTATAGAGGATCTAGAGGACATGATAAAACCCCTCAACCAATTGGAGCAAACTTTCAAAAACTTCTTACATTTAATCTGAAGGCTATGATTAATATCCATGAATGGATTATTTTATAATTTAGCTTTAAGGAAAGTGGGGGGATATGATTGATTGACTCAATTACTTCATCTTTACAAAAGCAAGGAAGCAAAATAGGATCCAAAAAAAATTTTAATATTATTATATTCATAAAGAGAGTAGCAGAGTAACTATACTGATAGACCAGGAAAATGTTTCGGGCCTTGTCTAAAAAAGTTTTTCATGCTGTCCAGGTTGAAAAATTGAAAAGATAATGAACTAAACAATAGAATAATTGAATGGCTCCAAATCCAGATGACTGACTAAATGCAAAAAAAAAACCATCAGTGCATGTTTATATGTCAGCTTTGGAGTAAGGTTCCTAGCGAAGTACCCATGCAATGTGTTTTTTTCATTCCGTACCATTTAATATTTTTATCAATGAAATGAATGAAGCCACAGAAGGTATACTTATTAAAGTTCATACAATACAAAGTTAGGAGACATAAGAAACACATTAGACCAGTGGTTCTCAACCTTCCTAATGCCACAACCCTTTAATACTTGCATGTGGGCATCTGCATGTGGGCAGACCCACCTGGAGATGGATAGAGGAGTGGTGTCTCAGTTCCTAAGACCATCAGAAGTATGCGTTTTCCAATGATCTTAGGCGACCCCTGTGACCCCTGTGAAAGGGTCATTCAACCCCCAAAGGGGTCACGACCCACAGGTTGAGAGCCACTGCATTAGACAGATGAGATAAGGTCCAAAAATATTTTGGCAGGGTAGAATGATAGGCCAAATGGAACAAGATAAAATCTAATAGGGAAAAAGGTCAAGTCCCATTCTTAGGTTCAAGACTCAACCTCACAAATTCAAGAAAAAAATATCAGCCTTTAGTGTACTTCACATTCGATATGAATCAACCATGTCGTAGCAACCAAAAGCTCATACAAAGAACAATGCTTACTCAATGTCCAAGATGAGAAGCAAGGTTCTACTAACCTCTTCCCTGGTCAGATCATATCTGGAAGTACTATTCAAGGAGCCATATTTTAAGAAAGACACGAATAGGCTGGAGCACATTCACTTAAGTTCATCCAGGATACTGAGGAACTGAAGGATAGGAAATATTTAACCTTGAGAAGACTTAGAAAGTGGCAGAAGCCCAGCTCTAACACTAGCACTCTCTTAGTTCCAATTCAATATTGGAATTAAAGGAGAAACTAAACTCATTGAACTGTTGACCAGAAAAAGAGTTAATTTGCCGTAAGATAGTAAGGATATGCAGGAAAAATACAGCGGGAATTTGCTTCTTTGGATGCAGCCCCTCTTATCTCCATATAAAAACAGGAATGGCAGGATATGGTGAAGGACATGGTGACTTCATTGAACTTAACAAATCCACCAGATCTAAGTGTTATAATCTGGGATTTTTTATGCCTGTATATGAGCAGGAAGCTAAGTCAGAAAAGACAGAGCCAACCAGGTATCATGAGGGAGCTGTGCCTTCCATAAGATAGTCTCCTCATGTTATATACGTGGTAAGAAAAATAAGTTTCATCAAGGAAACTCTGGTTCTGTAACAGAGGTGAACATAAGATGTGTCTTCAATTATTTAAAAGACTATCATGTAGAATATCCTTGCTTTGTCCCAAAGGACAGCTATGTGGCACCGTGGACAGAGTGCTAAACCTGGAGTCAGGAAAATTCATCTTATGAGTTCAACTCTGGTCTCAGATACTTACCAGCTGTGTGACCCTGGGCAAGTCACTTAATACTGTGTGGAGTGAGATTTTTTTGACATTTTTCTTTTTTGGAATTGTTTCCCAGCCTCAGGCTAACTTGTAAACATCTGAAGAATTGGTCTCCTTTAATCCTTGGTAATCCACAGCTGTAGCATATTAGGTGCTGAGGTTTATACCTTTAGGCATTAAGTTTGTCTGCTGAAGTTTAGGTGCCCACTCAGCCAATCAGATGCTGAGTAAAGACTTAAATTTGAACATCACAAAACAAATCCCCTCAGGGCAGCTAGGTGGTGCCATGAATAGAGAACTGGCCCTGGAGTTCCAAGGACCTGAGTTCAAATCCTGTCTCAGACACTTAACACTTATTTACTAGCTGTGTGACCTTGGGCAAGTCATTTAACCTCAACTGCCCCACCTTCCCCTCTCCAAAAAGACAAAAAAAAATTAACAAAACAAATCCCCTTAATAAAAGAATTTATTCTGTAAAACTTGGACTCAGTCAAAAGGCTGCACTCAAGGACCCAGAAGGCCACATCTGGCCTCAAGGCTGTAGGTTCCCCACCCCTGGAAATGTCCAAAATTATCTCAACAAATTTAATTACTAGGCCAAGATCAACAAGAGGACTTTTAACAAGAATAAATATTGAAATTCATATTTATGGTTTGGTTTTTAAAAATTGTACAGCATAAGTAAGACTTTGCTTGAGAGTAATTCATATGAAAAAGACCTGGGCAATTCTATTGATCTAAGTTCATTAATCAGAAAGAAAGCAGAAAATGGGGAGGGGGGAGGGGTAATAGTTTCTCAAAGGTCTCATATCTAAAATATATAAAGAATTTTGTAAAATCTATAATACGAGACATTTTCCAATTGATAAATGATCAAAAGATATAAATAGTCAATTTTCCAATAAAGAAATCAAAGCAACTTATACTCATGTGACAATATGCTCTAAATCATTGTTGATTTGAGAAATACAAATTAAAACAACCTTGAGATATCATTTTATACCTATTAGATTGCCTAAAATAATTGAAGGGGAAAATGAAAAATGCTGAAAGACATGGGGAAAAATTGGGACACTAATTCCTTGTTGGTAGAATTGTGAACTAATCCAACCATTTGGAAGAGCAATCTAGAATTATGTCCAAGGAGTTAATTAAACTACACCCTTTGACCCAGCAAATACCGCTACTAGATCTATTTCCAACGATGATTAGGAAAAAAATCCTATATGTTCTAAAATATTTATAGCAACTCTCTGTGGTGACAAAGAACTGAAAATTGCAAATATGCCCATATTGCAAATATGGCTAAACAAGTTGTATTATATGATTGTGATGGAATTCTAGTGGGCTATAAGAAATGATGAGCTTGATGATTTTAGAAAAATATTGAATAGACTTGCACAAAATAACGAAGAGTGAAATGAACAGAACCAAGAGAACATTGTAGACAGTAACAACAGCATTGTTCTAAGAACAACTTTGAGTGAATAAGTCACTTTGACTATTATAAATACTCAAAAAATACTACAAAGGACATATGAAGGAAGACTCTGTCTACATCCAGAGAAAGAACTGACAAATAGAAGTATGTATAAAATGATTTTACATATGCAAACATATTTGTTTCTAATGGTAACCTCTCTATGGGTGAGGGGGGAGAGAAGACAAATGTGGGGAAAGTAATTTATGTGACAACTTTATGATATATTTTAAATAATAGAAAGCTGTACACAGTAGATTTGCAGTTTCATGTTCAATCATCCTTTTTATTATACTGCTACAGAAATGCTTGTTTTATTCCATAAATTAAAAATAAAATAAATTAAATTTTAAAACAAAAACTAATGGTTCTTGGCTTCTGCCAAAAATATCATTTAGCCACGTTAGGCTATGTCAACAAGATAAGAGACTATATGACATGATGGATAGAAATCTGGTCATAACATGAGGAAATACTGGATTCAGTTGTTGCCTCTGATAAAAACTATGATAAAAACTGATAAAAACTCTGATAAAAAAAAACTGTGTGACAAGAGGCAAGTCACCTAATCTCACTCTCTAAGTGTTGCCTTTGATAAAAACTGGTTGTGTGACAGTGGGCAGGTCACTTGATCTCTTTCTCTTTAAGATTAATTATAGATGGAGGCCTAAAGACGCATCTTACGCCCTAGAACAGGATGCCCACAGAATGGCTACCCCAGATTCAAAGCACTTGGTAAGTCTATTCCTCTAAACTTATAACCTATAATTGATATTGATTGAACATCTTATCACTTACTTTAAATAGGAGATTATTTGATTGATTGATTCAATTACCACCACCTTTATAAAAGCATAAAACAAGGTCATATGGAAAAAAATGAAAAAATACCCATCTCATATCATTTTTGTAAGTACATTCATAAAGAATGGCAAACTGTCACAAGCTCCCACAAATGTATTTATCTTTAATAATCAGTCATATAACTCAAAATAAAGTCATTTAATGAAATAGCACAACATGAAAAGTATCAAAATAATATTTCCTCCATAAACCTGGGGTGCACTCACCCACAAACACACCTAGAATCAGAAGAAGCAGACCCAAATAGAGAACACAAGGAAAAAGCAGAGACATAGGAAATACATGTGACCAGGGAACACCAGGAGAAGTGCCCATGTTGAAAGAACACACCAAAAAAATCAAAAGCAAACGTAACAAATTATCAAGACCAAGCAGGACTCAACTGACGAGATATGAGTTGATACTCCCTGATCCACCCCTTCACAGAGACAGGAAATTCACAGAAGTAACACATTGTGTATGTTTTCAGACTTTGTCAATGTATTGGTCAGTTGTACTGATTTTTCTTCCTCTCTTAAAAAAAATTATTTGTTCTTAGGATCATTCTCAAAGAAAGGGAAGGGAGGGATACTTAAATAATGATGATGATATAGGAAACAAAAGATGGTGTTTTTTTTTATTTTTAAAAGAAATTCATCAAGTCAGAGGTGACCCATATTCTTTATGGCTAGAATTTTTTTTATGTTCCTACATGACTGGGAAGCTTCATCAATCAGGTCCTGGGAGCAGTTTTGTCTTCTTTTAGATAAAGTCTCATTTTCTTTAAGTAGGAAGAATGAACTTGTGCCATAGAAACACCGATCCTATCACAGCACTTAAATACTTTTCCATCCATTCATTCCTTCTTTTTATTTCCTCTCTTCTTCTTAGGTGGATGGAGACAAAAGTATCTTGGATCATCTTTTTTAATCTTCTCTCTTTTTTTCATCTCCCTAGTATGCAAAAGAGTAGAAAGCTCTTGGGTCTTTATTCTTTCTCTCCTGTAGGGCACTAACTCATTGTTGGCCAAACTGGGATAACAACACAGAACTTCCCAGCTCTTTATCTTCTCTGGGGTCAAAGTAAGTCATTGTAATTAGAAGTTTGAATTGTCATTCCTATGTCATTCCATTGCTTTATATATTGTTTTGTATTTCTGCTTACTTTGCATTAGTTCATACAAGAATTCCTATGTTTCTCTGAATTCTTCATATTTATCATTTAAGAAGCACTATAATCCCATTATATTTCTATATAGTTAGACTAATAAGTCTAATTAGAACAAATAATAAATCACCTGAAAGGGTCTCATGTTCAAATCACACTATTCAAAGTTATAATTATGTAAAATATAGTCATTGGTTCTAGCCCAATAGAAATATGTAGTTCATATTTGAATAATGCAACCACATCAGCAGATTTATCATTTGTACTAATAGGCATCTAATTGTACTACAATTTGTTTAAGCGTTCTTCAGTTAATGGTCTCCAACTTTGTCTTCAATTATTTGCTTTTACCAAAAAAAAAAATGCTACTGTATAGAGTTTATTATTTCTGCTCTTTTAAATAATGAGGTGGGGGGAGAGAAAAAAGAAAAAAATATGCCATGATACCCCTGAGAAGGCATTGGATTTTGATGTGATAAATTTAAATTTTTAAAAACAAGGTAGAGATGCCAGAATAGTTTTCTAAAAGAGACAATATTTAGGTCTGTAGACATAGAGAGCTAGTCTAGGTCCAAAACAATAGATTACAGGAAATTAAATAATATAATATAATAGCAGACTTTAAGGGATTAGATATACTAATATTCCCTAGCTTTGCTATGTCTCTAAATGGTCAGTCAAAAATAAATAACAACTCTTTTCAACATTATTATTTATAGATGTCCCCTGCACTTTATGCAAACTCAGTGTAGGAAATGCTTATTTGTTTCAAATGAATTAGGGAGAGTAGATAATTTGTTTTACAAAATTATCACTCTCAAAGAATTTTTATCAAAGGGTTAATATGACTTTTTTAAGTAGTAAAGTCCTTTATGGCATTTTTAAAAATTAATTTATTCATACATTTTCAAAAACATATTTACTTCATCTTGCTGTGGTGTCATAGAGATGACCTTGTGTTTTTAACAAATGGACCAGCAATGAACAAATTTTGTTAGACTCTATGATGTTGGCAAAGATTTGAGTAAAGTTTTAGTGACAATCTGGTTTTCTTTGCAGAGAGATGTATCACTACATTAGATATTGGTCATGTATTATTAGACCACACATTTGTTGACGACCTTCTAGTAAGTTATCAAGGGGTTAGGTGAAGGGTGTACCCCCACAAAGAAAAACACAGTAGTATATACTTTGTGGACAGTAACTATAGTTATTTTTAAGAAAAGTAATGAGAAGACACCTCCCTGACTCTTGGGTGAGGGAGGAGGGAGTTCATAGATATGAAATATTGCATATAATGCTATAGTCAAGGCTATTTCAATGTGTTCATTGGTTTTATGTTTTTTTAATTGGTTTCAATGTGTTCATTGACTCAGTTTTTCCCTCTTCTTTCTCTCAAAACTAGATTTTACCATCCTGTCTCCTAGGGGAGATTATACTGAAGGATATAGGATCTTTGAGACTTGTTCTGTCCTTGTCTGAGACTTCATGAATTCTGTGACCATGATGAAGAACGTCATAGGGAACATCAGGAAACTAAAGAAAGAGAGAAAAACGCTAGACCCCACCCCATGACCAAGAGAGAGTAACAAATTTTAAAAGAACTTCAGACAACAAGGTATTACTCCAAAGGAGCCCTCGTGCTTGAAACTCTAGGGATTTACATGGTTCTTTACACAAAAATATCTGGTTTGTTTTCCTCCTTTTAATAGAACTTTTTCTGTAATCTTATAAATTACATGCTTGCAATGTATATGTATATATACATATATATGTATGTATAGGAGGGTGCATGTGTATGTAAATATATATGTGAGTGTGGGCATATGTATGTTCGTGTATACACAGATAGAGGGCACAGAATGAGTTGAATATGAAGAGATGATATCTAAAAAATAAAATTTAAGAGGTGAGAGAGGAATTTATTGGGAGGAGAAAGAGATAGATTAGGGTAAATTATCTCATATAAAAGGGGCAAGAGAAAACTTACAATGGAGGGGAAGAGCAGGAAGGTGAAAGGGAATTGGACAACCTTACTCTCATTGAATTTGGCTTAAGGAGAAAATAACATACACACTCAATTGGGTATCTTATCCCTCAGGAAAATAGGGAGTAGGGGATAAGAGGGGGGATGATAGAAGGGAGGGCAGATTGCGGGAGACAGTAGGTAGAAGCAATTATTGTTAAAAAGGGATGGGGTCAAAGGAGAAAATAGAATAAGTTGGGGGTGGGATAGGATGGAGGGAAGTATACTTAGTCTTTCACAATATAATAATTATGGAAATTATTGGGATAACTACACATGTACAACCTATATTGAACTGCTTATCTTCCCAGTGGGGGCAGGTGAGGAGAAAAGAAGGGAAAAAATCTGGAACTCAAAGTTTTAAAAACAAATGTTTAAAAAATTGTTTTCTACATGCAACTGGGAAATAAGATATACAGGCACTGTGTATAGAGAGCCATCTTGCCCTACTAGAAAGTTGGGGAGGAGGGTGATGGGGAAGGATATAAGAGAGAACAGATTGGGAGAAGGGATATTCAGTAGGCTTGCTATTTGGGGGTGGGAGTAGGGGAAAGACGGGGAGAAAAATTGTAACTCAAAATTTTGCAGAAATGAATGTTGAAAACTAAAAATAAATTGATTAATTTTTTTTAAAGAGAAGGAAAAGGAAGAGAAGAGGGAGAAGATGGCGGTGGTGATGATGATGATGATGATGATGATGACAAAGACAATGATAATGACAATGAAATGTATGGAGCCCTGAGGTTTGCAAAGCTCTTTACATATATTATCTCATTTTATCCTCAAAAGGCATAATTATTATCCCTACTTTACAAATGAGGAAACTCAGGCACAGGGAGGTTAAGCAACTTCCAATGGGTTACACAGCTAATAAGTGCCTGAGGTAAAATTCAGATTCACTGAGTCCAAGTTGTGCTATTCTATCTATTCTAAAAAACTGTGCCACCAAGTTGCCCCTGAAGAGAGCAAGGAAAGAGATTCCAGTGGGGCATGGGACATTCCAAACTGTATTATAGGAAAATGGTGGGGAAAAAAATATGGTACAAATAATCACAGGTCAGTAGCCCGAGATAAAGATCTTTCATCAAATGTCATGATATTTGAGTAAAAGTCACAGTTGGAAGATATTACTACCATTTGTAGAGAAGAATGGGTTTGAAGCAAAACAAGCAACCAAAGGGGAAACTGCAAAAAGCAAAACAATTGTTCATTGGCTCAGATGAAGAAAAAGGAGGTGGGAGAATCTGAGCTTGGGATCAAAGGTTTGTTTGCACTAGACCAGGAAAATTCTCATTTTTTTTGCAATCACCTATATATGCATACATGCAATTTTTAAGCCTGGTCATGGAAAGTCAAGCCTCGCTCTCCAACTTCTCCTGACTTCCTTTCAGCTGGAGAACTCCTAGCATCGCCTCCCACCCACATTGGCTTTCAAAAAGACTAAAGGTGACAAAAAGCTGCTGCAGATTTCTCTTTGAAGTTAAAAGAAGGAAATATTATTAAATTCTGTTTTAAAGAGATTTCCTTAAAATAAAACTGCTAAATTTTACCTAGAGTTTTTTTTCAATCTGTTTTAAATATATAACATTTAAATTTAGTATTCTTTAATATTGCATTTTTTTAGTTGTGTTTAAAGGATAATTGAGTAAGAAAGCAGGCTTCACAATAATAGTGAGATGCAGTGGAAGGAACACTGGATTTGTAATTAGAGGGCATAGGTTTGAATCCATTTATTACTTTTTTGGTGTCTTATTTTTTTTCTTATATACCTTGTTTGTTTATTTGTTTTTATACAGAAACTATATTTCTCTGGGACTCATTTTTAAAATCTGTAAAATGAAAAGTTTGACTAGCTAGCCTCTTAAGAGCCCGTCCAGCTCTTGATCTATGATTCTATTATTTCTCTTTCAGTTGATCATGCCTGTGGCTGAAGCCTGGCTCTTTGGCCTGCAAATGTATAATCATGTCATGACTGTATAGCTGGTAGTAACTTATCTTCATTGTAGGCAAAATGCCTAAGAGAAAATAAATAATCATGTGAGTGGTACATTTACCAACCTAAATATAAAATGATAATACAGAACTCACAAAACCCTAAAAGGAACTTGCATGGAGGCTAAAAATAAAAATAACTCTTTTTATGAAAGTGGATTCCATTCCCCTGTGTATCTTCTAAATATTAGGAACTTGGCCATTCTAGAGGAGTCAGAGGATTTGAGATTTGAGACCTTAGAGATCATCCAAGCCCACTGCCTCCTTTTATAGATAGGGACACACAGACCCAGAAAGTTGACATGACATGCCTGATGTCTGGCACACACATATATAATAGTATTAAAATATGAACCAGGAAGCTAAGTGGTACAGTGGAGAGTGTGCTGGGCTTGGAGTCAGGAAGACTCATTTTCCTGAGTTCAAATATGGCCTCAGACACTCCCTAGCTGTGTGACCCTGGGCAAGTCATTTAACCCTGTTTGCCTCAGTTCACCATCTGTAAAATGAGTTGAAGAAGGAAATTGCAAACCACTCTAGTATCTTTGCCAAGAAAACTTCCAATGGAGTCACAAAGAATTGAACCTGACTTAACAACAACAAAACTATGAACAGAAGTCTTCTTACTCCAGAGCTACCATTCTTTCCATTATACTATGCTGCCTCTTTGATATTTCAACTCCTCCATCATAAATTCAAATTGTAACCCGAAAACAAAATAGTAAAATGAGAAAGGGCTGCCTTCCCCTTAACTGTAAATGAACTCATTCTCCAATAACAGAAAACCAACCAACCCTTTCATCTCTGTACCAAACCCTAGCAAATCACGTATTGATTGAGCAGCATTTCTGACTGTTGTTATTACTTGAATAGAAGACAACAATACAATTGATGTTTACATTGTTCAGGTAGGCTCTTGTCAGTTTACACATACAACTTTTTTCTTACTTGTTTCCTCATTTGATCAATAAATATTTATTATTAGACATCTATAAAGCACTTTTTTTCCATGAAGTTGACAACTTTAAATCTGCCTCTACACAAATAATAAGTTGATGAAAGCTAAAAAATTATCAAAACTAATCTGCGACTGTGATCATGAAATTAAGAAGCAAATTCAATAAATATTAAAATAGCTGATGAGTATTAGGATATTGGAATTTCTTAAAATAAATTCTACTTATGAAAATTTAAATAAACACACAGGTTTATGTATATTTAAATAAATATACAGGTAGGAAAAAAATTCAATAAATATTTCAAAGTATAGTGCCTAGAACATTGTAAGTGCTTAATAAATGCTTTGGGATTAATTAAGAATGATAATAGACTAGACACAGAAGATGATGGAAAAGAAATTATCTTTCTGCAGCTGTACCTTGCTGATTCCTCGCAAGACCCACACAAGTAGATCCACTGTAGTTGCCCTCAGGGAGCAGAAAGGTTGACAAACAACACCAAGAATTTTCCAGTGCTGGTGATTCTAACCAACCCCTTCCCAACTTACTGAGAAGTTATGGCAGAGTAAGGAATATAGAATTTATTACTACTTCAACGTCCAGTGGTTTATCCAACTTCATTCTTGTGTATAAACATGTTGTTTCCCTCTAGATCAGCACCTTGGGCACTGGTCCTAGTGGAAGTTTCTTTTCTTCTGTGTTCCCATGAAAGAAGTCACATTGGTCTATATCTTTCTGTGGATACTAGAGGACTGGCCAGAACTGGTCAGTTTGCAGGGGATGACATCTGCTTATGAAAATTGACCCTAGACTAGTCTATGTATATTTGTAAAATGTTTAACACAGTGCCTGGCACATAGTGGGTGCTATATAAATGTTGAATACATTCTTCCTTTCATGTATGTTTCTTTAGCTTCCAAAAGCTAATGAGAACTATAGCAGAAAGGGCCACATCTTTACATTATTCAAAATAGATTTAAAGCCTAGAATATGGGGAAAGTTGCAGTATCTCCAGAATCATGGGGGAGCTGATAAAAACAAGTTTGAGGGGAAAATAATGAGCTCAACTTTAATCCTATTCAGTTTTTAGGGGTCAATAGGTTATTCAGTTAGAGACATCTGGCAGATAAAAAGAAATACAGGGCTAGAAAGAAGGTAAGAAAGCAATGTTACATATTTATCTTCTGACAAAAAAAAACAGTAGCCCCTTTCCATTGCCCTCAGTTTCTGACACTGATGAATATTTCTCATTCTCCTATATATAAATTACCAAAAACTCAATTAGTCAAAAAGCATCAGAGTATTGAAAGAAAATTCATAGAAAATAATTTCCTTTCCTATTCTGTCCCAAAATAATATCTAGCTTGTGAGAGGAAATCAAATCTGTCTCCTACTCTCATCTACCAAATTAGATGAAACATGACCTTATAAAGTGATTAAAGTCTATTGGTACTGATAATAATAGTGATTCTTAATTACAAGGTATTTTTTCGTCTTCTAAGTACTTTACAAGCACAGTATTAACTAATTACAATAGAATACCTGATGTTTCACTCCTTGTGATTCTTAGAAAAGTCCACTGTCATTTCTTTTTTTTCCTGTAAATGAACTTTTTTAAGAAAAAAAAGAAATCTTAAAATACATGTACAGAATGGGTGATATTTAAACTTTTCAAATTAATGATTATAACAAGCTACTCCAGATAATTCTCCTAGAGTTGAATAGCAAAACCAGGACATTGATGAGTGACTTTTAAAAGGGGAAATTATGGTGATATATACCTGTAATCCCTGCTGCTAAATAGACTAAGGCTGGTGGATCTCTTGAGCTGAGAGTTCTAAGCTGCAGTGAAATAAGTTAATAGGGTGT
>CM053594.1:181243494-181275927 GCA_028646575.1 Pseudocheirus occidentalis
GGCTAGTAAGTATGTCAAGTGTCTGAGGCCAGATTTGAACTCAGGTCCTCCGGCCTCCAGGGCTGGTGCTCTATTCACTGCACCACCTAGCCGCCCCTGTTGTATTTATTTTTAAAATGGTCAGCCTCTGCCTAAATTTATCGGGCTCAAACATGCAACATCTCCCAGTCTGAATTGCCTTAAAGTCAGGGTTGAAAGGGAGTGTAGCTATAGCTACCTCTGGGGACTTTTGTTTTCTATAAACAACTGACCAGCTTAAGCTGAAGCAGTTGAGTCCCATAAAGCAACAACATTTCTTTATTGTCAGAGAAGGGCATGATCAGCCACACCAGAAGGTTAATACACTTTCCCTAGCTTCAGCCAATCTGAAGGTTCCCCAGTTATCCCTTACCCACTTCTTTCCTGCAAATGCTCTTTTCCTTCTCGTGAGGGTTGCTGGCCTGACTGAAGGGGCCAGTCTGACCCACTTTATTACCAGTATGTGTCCCTGTTAATAAGCTGATCTTGCTTAAAGAAAGATGCCTGTTTCCCTTTTACTGCACTTTATTCCCAACAAAGGATAAAAACGAAAACAAAAAGGAGGAAGGAGGTTTATCAGTACCATATCTTAAACTGTATTAACAGAGAAGTAACCATTAAAAGGACTTGATTTGACAGTGGTTAAAAATTTGGGAATTTGGTTCGCCAAACTATGTAGATATGAATTGAGGGATTTGTTTTTATATTTTAATTTGCTTAAGAGAGGAAAGCAGTGGGACAGATTAAACCACATAAAAATATAAATATTTACTTTCAGTTCTCTTAAAGGGAAATATATGTATATGTGTGTAAAACTGCACTTGGTTTATTTGTGCAAAGCTTTTTATTTTTATATGATCAAAGTTTGACCTCAGACACTAGCTGTGACCTTGGGTAAGTCACTTAACCCCAACTGCCTCAAGAAACAACAAAAAACCCCTCAAAACAAATACTATGTCATTTGACTGTCATAACAACTCCAGGAGGTAGGTGTTAACAATATTCCCATTCTAGAGATAAGGAAACCCAGGCAGATGGCAATTAAATCACTTGCTCATGGTCATATAGTCAGAAAATGTCTGAGGTAGAATTTGAATCCAGGTGTACTTATATTCCTGCTATATTTTTCAGAGTCTACATTTCACAGAGATTATTTCCGTTTTCTTTTTCACTTTGTTAATTCTCATGTTTTGTCTTCCAGAATTTTCCTTTGCTATACCCAAGGTAATCTTTTTAATCCTCCTTAAGTTCAGGAAGACCTGAGTTCAAATCTCACTTCAGACATTCATCAGCTGTGTGACCCTGGACAAGTCACTTAACTTCTCTCAGCCTCGGTCTCCTCAAATGTAAAATGAGGATAACAATAGCACCTACTTCCTGAGGTTTATGACCACCTCCCAAACCTCCTGCTCTTCTCCCTGGGGCCTCTCAGCTGAGGCTCTTATTTATGTATTTATGTGCTTTCACTGAGGAAAGAGGCCATTAAGTATTAGAACTTTCTTTTCTGTATCTCCATCCTCCAGGACTGTATCCCCCTCTCTTCTCTTTTACTTCAGTAGATCAGTAGGTACATACTTAAGCATTTACTATCTACTCTGATAACGATAAGCAGGGCAGAGAAAGACAAAAGCAAAAATGGTCCCTGCCCAATCCTAATCACAGGCATACAGAAGATGCATACACAGTGAAATTAGGTAACTGGGCAAAGATTAGAAGTCTCTGATAAAGAGATGACTCTTCTTATCTAAATCAGCTCCATTAAATGTAACCTTGACTCTATGCCCTCTCATGTTCTCCAGCAGATAGTCTCCTCAATGATCTTTCCCTCCATCCCTCCACTCTTTCCTACTTAATAGTTCCTCTCTAATTCCTTCAAGTATGCATGTCTTCACTATCCTTAAAAAACAAACTAAACCAAACCTCACTAGATCTGATCTTCCTCCAAGCTAGAATCCTCTATCTCTTCTCCCTTTTTCAGCCAAAATGCTAAGAAATATTATCTACACAGGCTGCCTCAATGGCCTTTCTTTACTTTTACACTTTTGTAATCTAGTTTAACTTCATCACTCAACTGGAATAGTTCTTTCCAAAATTATCATTGGATGTCTCATATGCCAAGTCTGATGGCCTCTTCTTAGCTCTCATCCTCCTTGATGCCTCTGAAGAACTGATCACCCTCTTTCCTTGCTTCTCAGGGTTTTCACAGCATGGCTTTCTCCTGGAGTTCTCCATCTACCGCTCTTTCTCATCTCAGTCTTCTTTGCTTTCTTATCATATCATAACATTTAATTGTGACTACACCTAATCCTCTACACTTTTTACTTGGGGACTATTACAGCAACCACACTGGCTACCCAGGACGGCTGCTAGTGCAGGTTCTTAGATCCAGTTTAACTAGGAAAGATTCAAGGGATCAACAATCTTTTTAATTACATTCATTAATTCACGGGAAAAGTCAGCACCCTGAACTTCAGAGAAAATCCAAAGAAAATAGAGAAAACACCAGCAGAGAAATAAAGACAAACAGACAGGGCTTCTAACCGTCTCAGCAATTAGCACAGATTAACAGACAGATCCAACTGTCTGATCAAGGCAATATATACTTAGTTACCAGAGAGAGAAGTATGAACATCTGGGTTTTTTTTTTTTATTGTTGTTGTTGCTTTTCTGGAGGGAAGGCAGGGCAATTGGGGTTAAGTGGCTCACCCAAGGTCACACAGTTGGTAAGTGTTAAGTGTCTGAGGCTGGATTTGAACTCAGGTCCTCCTGACTCCAGGGCCAGTGCTCTATCCACTGTGCCACCCCCACATCTGGGTTTTTCAAAGCTGGGGGGCTCCTTAACAGCCACCCAGAGTCTCATTTGGTCAAATCACAAGAATACTCTTCCAGTGAGCTCCAAAGCAAAATGCTAACCTCAGAGTATATATACCCTTTTTAGAGCCAGAGGGCATCACAATCTTCATGAGTCAGTGCCTAATTAGAAATTAACAAAAGATGTGAAAGCCTTCCCAACAGCAAGCCTGCCCTAAGCAAGTTTCCCTTAAGGGGCTCCATATAAGGCCTTTTACTAGGCAGGGAAGATCCTGGCAGTTAATATCCCATTAACATTACAGGGACTTCATCAACTCTGAAGATTCAAAAACTCAGAAATGCCTCCTCCTCCTTCCCCCAAAAGTTTTCAATTCCAACAAAAACGAAGTTCATGAACTATATTCCTTTTTCCTGACAAGGTTATTTGACTTCATTTTATATACACTATTAGAAAGCCTCATCTTTTTAGCATTGTTGAGGTATCCTAGGTAGACTGAGTTTTTGTTGATAACCTTTTTATATGATTAAACTTTTAGTTTGTTTTTCATAACAAGCTTTTAATGTTATATACCTCTTGATGGCTAAGGATAGTCATTATGATCACCAATATTTTGCTGGTGACAGCTATGTCTTAATAAGCCTGTTGAAGTATATAGAAGTAGGATTATATGTTTTACAGTTATATATAGACATGTTCTTGTATAATATAGAAAGGTATCTATGTCTAGGTTGTAGATGAATTTTTTTTTGTTGCCCATCTCTCTATTCCACAGATACTTCACACACTGTTTTTTTGGCTTCTGTAGTTTCAATTTCCCTTAATTAGTTTCTATTTCCTTGATCAAAAAGAAGACAGAACTGAAAGCTGCCAGATGACTCAAGATGAAGAGAAGAGCAGAAGGGAGTTCACAGTGAATGACCTCAATTTTCTCAGTAAAGTAGGAGGTGGGGTCTCCCTGAGAGAGAGAGAGAGAGAGAGAGAGAGAGACAGAGACAGAGACAGAGAGACAGAGAGGTGGGAGGCTTGAGGAGAGAAGGTTTAGAAAAACTTTTATGGAGAGTAAGATAGGGGAAGTAATTAGTTAAAAATAAAAGGATTATCTAGATGCTATGAGGCTTCAGATGAAAGTGGCTAACATTCCATACCTGGAATATACTGCCTTACCGCCACCTTTTACACTTCCTTGTTTACTGGAAGAATTAGCTCAAAAACAACCTTTTATATTAAGCCTTTCCTGATTCTTCTAACTGCCAATATGTTCCCTCTCAAACTACCTTGCTCACCCTTCCTTTCTTCATTTCCTTTCATCTTGTCTCTACCAGTAGACTCTAAGCTCCAGGAGGACACAATGCTTCCATTTTTATCTTTGCATCTCCAGTGTCTCACAGTGACTGTTACCCATTGGGCATTAGATATTTTGTTGACTGATTCCTTTTAGTGCTCTTATTTCAAATCTTGAGAGAGGCTAGGTCTTTCATTATTTCTTATCATGAGTCTAAAATACTTTAGAAGACTTTATGGCAAATGCCCAGTTGTCTTCTAGTGGCTCTTTCCTTTTACAGATTGCTTCTTGCTCTTTATTCATTATATTAAGAGTCTTTTTTGCTTATCCATTTTGTCAATTCTTTTAGCACTGCTAAGGATTTTTCCTCTTGCATATGTCATTGCTTACTCCACCAGTTTGACAGAAATGGCTGGTTTAATTAAGTTTTTACTGAATAATTTAAATTGTTTTAATTAAATGAAAATTCTCATATTATGCTTAGAAACCCTAAGTTATCTAAGAAATAACTAAATAGCTTTAGCTTTTCTTGACAAATATTCTGATAGTAGTAAGTAGGAAAACCAGCCCAAATGCTAAATAAATGGGTTTAATATTACATTTAATATCAACATTACATTTTAATATTTTGCTTGTTATTGCTTTCTGCTCTCTGATCATATCCATACTATTTATCAGTTTTAAAAGGTTCAAAACTTCACATAAATTTGAATCCCTATCTCAAAAAACACATTTAAGTAAAAGGTGAACTTACTGCTGTTGAATGTCATCCAATTCACTCACGGCTTCACTGAGTCCCTCATTAATTCCATTTTCAAGTAAATGTTTATATTTATCCAGGGACTCCACCTCATTGGTACATTTTTTGTCTTTCTCTTCAGCTTCCTTCAAGGACAATGTCAAAATTATAGTGGTTTTAAATTGACAGGCATTTTACATATTTATTTCAAGTAATTCTTTTAAACAATTAAAAACATACAGAGATAAAAAATATTTTCCTTATGCCTGCCCTGTTACATACTGTTATACTTGTTATAATGTTACACATATAAGAAATCAAACCATCTGTTGGGAATTCTGTATTCTAGAAGACCAGATGTTTCTGGTATTTTATTGTAGCAAGATTGTATAATATTTACTCAGTGGTAATTCCAGTTTCTAATACTAGGAAACTGTGTGATACTTGATCTTGAAGTTAGATTTTTAATTTTTATTTGCAGATGATAGAATCCTATTCCATACAGAAATTATATAAATGAAAATTGTAGGATCCTAAATATAAAATATAAGGTATAGGAGGCAATTTGCAAAGTACACTCTACTTGGAATTAGAAATTCCTGAATTTGAATTGAACACTTATTAATTATCTGACCCTGGGTAAGTCACAAGTCCCTTGACCTTATTTGGTCAACCTAATTTTCAAAGTGTCATATTTATAGCTATTTCTGCATTTGACCTTACAATACCCTGGCTTTCTTGGCTATATTTTCTTCTATGCTAGTAGTTCTCGTCCTATGGGTTGCAACCCCTTTGGGTGTGTGTGTCGAATGACCCTTTCACAGGGGTCACAGGGGTCACCTAAGACCATCTGAAAACACATATTTCTGATGGTTTTAGGAACTGAGACATTGCTCCTCCGTCTCCAGGTGGGTCTGCCCACATGCAGATACATCCATATACGAGTATTAAAGGGTCGTGGCATTAGGAAGGTTGAGAACCACTGTTCTATGCCATGTTGTACTCTTGGCTTGGGTACTGAAACTCCTGGCTGAGTTAGGTAGATATTATTCCAAATTATAATATGAAAACAATAGTACTGGGATAGCAATAACAACTGGGACAAAGAAGTTAGTTTTAAGGAAAAGGCTATCTATCATTAATATTTAGTTCCTAGGCTAGTGATGTTGCAGATTCTGAGCCTGGCTCCCACCTATGAAATATAAGACTTGTGCAAAGAAAAATAGAATCAATGGCACTAGTGGCCTCTTATCAAGGAAAAGCCTCTTACTTCATATGAATAACTAATGGAAGGGTATAACAAGAGAGGCAATAAATGGGCAAGTATGGATGTGCTGGGATCCGCATTTTTGAAATGAAGATTTATATGAATGAGATTAAAGATTCACGTGTATGTATCTCCAGGTAGATATATGTATATACTGATATATGTATACCTATAAATGAATCTATATCAATAGCTATTTCAATATAGAAATACAGAAAAGTAGCATAAGTTTACTATCTTTTTATTTTCTAATTTACTTTTCAGGCACTAAAATATATCTTGCCAGTCAACTATAACCTAATTTTGTGTTACAGGGACTGGGCCTGTGATTTCATTGATATGAGGAATTCCCAGATGATGAAATTCCCTCTACCTATGCAGAATTTTAGTGAATTGCCCAGAGCACTAAGAAGTTAAATGCCTTGCTCAGCGTGGCATAGCCAGTATGTCAAAAGAGGTTGGACTAGAACCAAGGTCTGCCTGGTTCAAAGGAAAACTCTATCTACTTCTCCATGCTGCCTCCATTTTGAACAAAGTCTCTCTAAATAGTAACATGACATTTGTTCTTACCTTAATTTTTTGTTGCTTAAGATCCTTCAGTTTTTGGACTTCGTCGTCTAACATTTTTGTACTACTCTTTACTTCTCTCACCATTGTGTTTACCTTAAAGAATACATTTTGTGTTTAAAAATGATCAGAACACACACCAAAAGTTGTTAACAAAAGTCCCCCCCAGCCCCTAATGTTTTTTTTAAAATAAATTTTTAAATGTTTTTTTGAATTAAAAATTTTCTCCCCATCTTTCCCCTACCCCAACCCTAAAACAGCAATCCCACTGTAAAGCCCTTCCCCTGATCTGCACTCTAACTTTCTGGTAGGGCAGGGAGGGTCTCCCTATCCTAGCCCCTGTATATCTTAATTCCTAGTTGCAGGTATTGCAGAGCTTTACATTCTAGATTCTTTCGGTTCCTCCCTTGTCACCCACCCCCACTGGAAAGACAATCAATTCAATACAGGCTGTGGATGTGTGATTATACAGGACATCTTCATAGTGGACATATTGTAACAGTGATTATATGTCCCTCCTTCCTATCCCTCCCCTCCTTGTTCTGTTCTCTACCCTGACCCTGTCCCTTTGTTGAAGTGTGTGCTTCCAGCATTCCTCCCCCAGACCCTGCCTTCCCCTCCGTCATCCCGCCTCTCATCCCCATGCCCCCTACTCTTCTGTGTGGCACGATGCCCAGTTTAGAGTTTATGCCATTTCTTCCCTAAGCCAGATTCAATGAGAGTAATTGTAAGTAAGGTTGTAACAGTTATCCCTTGCCTCTTTTATATGGGATGATTAACCCCATTTTGTCGCTCCCTGTCTCCTCTCTTTCTAGTCCTCTCCCACCTTGGAATTTCGCCTTTTAAAAGTATCATCCCTTCGTATTCAATTGAACTTATACCCTCTATATACACATTTCCAATGTGTATTCCAATGAGATACTTCACATTGTCTCCTATTTTTTTTTTCATTCTTTTGGTTTATACTTTTTTGATTTCTCACGGAGTCTTTAGCTTCCACTTGCTCCATTTTAATTTTTAAGGAATTTTTTTCCTCATGTGAGCTTTTGGACCTCTTTTTCCATTTGGTCAATTTTGTTTTTTAAAGCATTCTTCTTTTCATTGGCTTTTTAGCCCTTTTTTAGCATTTGGTCTAGTCTGTTTTTAAAGGTATTTTTTTTATTCTCCTTCATCAAGACGTTGACTCTTTTTTCATGATTTTCTTGCATCACTCTCATTTCTCTTCCCAATTTTTTCTCTACTTCTCTTATTTGATTTTCAAAATCCTTTTTGAGCTCTTCCATGGCCTAAGAGAAATTCATATTTATTTTTCTTGGAGGCTTTAGATACAGGAGCTTTGACTTTGTCTTTTTCTTGTGTATATGTTTTGATCTTGTCACCAGAGTAAGTTTCTTTAATCTGAGTTTTTTCCTCACTATTTGCACATTTCCCCAGCCTGTTACTTAACTTCTTAACTCTTTGTTAAGGCAGGGCTCTGCTTTCATTGTGGAAGGCATACTGTCCCAAGCTTCAGGGGTTTTGTGCAGCTGTTTTTAGAGATACTTCTAGGGACCTGTATGTTTTCAGTTCTTTTAAGGTGGTAAGAAGAGGTGTTTACTCCTCTCCTGGTCTGTGAGTAACCACAAGTACTCTGTTATGCCCTGGAACTGTGAGGAGAGTTCCCTCTCTACTGCTGCCATGAGCTCTGCTACACCAGTGCTCCTCCTTGCTGGCCCAGGACTGCCACTCAGGACTTCTAACCAGATCCAAGTATGGACAGAGGAACAGAGTCCTGCTTCAGTGCTAGCAAAGAGACTCCTGCAATCTCCTTTTGACTTGTTGTTTGATCCCCTTACTGCCTGTGAACTGAGAGAAGACACTACTGCTGCTGATTTAGTCCTTCCCAAAGCCTGCTCCTGGTTGGTTGGGGATGGACTGCACTCCTCTCTCACCCAGGTCCAAAAAACCTTTCTTGCTGACCTAAGTTGTTTTTGGAGGCTGTGGGCTGAGAAGTCTGGAAATTGCCGAAGTTGCCAGAGATTCAGTCCCCTGAGACCTGTTCTGGGTTTGTTGGGGCCTGGGTCTGTGCTGATGTGGCCTGTGCTCCTCTCTCAGCCTTCCCTATGACAGACCTTTCCTTTCAACCTTTCAGGTTGTCTTGGGCTAAAAATTTGTCTTTTTGGGAGTTCTACTGCTCTAGAATTTGTTTAGAGTAATTTTTTTACAGTTATTTGGAAGGGTTTGGGGGAGAGCACATGGGTCCCTACCTTTCCTCTGCCATCTTGGTTCTGTTCTCCCCATTTCTCTGAGTTTGACACTACTGCTCTAAAACTATAATTTATGGAAGAGGTGATGACACGCACTAGTGTAGAGTGTTTCTTCACCCTTTACCAATGCCATCAGGGACATAGTTAAAAAAAACTGCTTTCAGAATTAACTTGTTTAATCACTCATTTATAGCCTTTTCTATTTCTAGCAACTGCCTCTGACATCCAACCTCATAGGCTTGTTGTGAGTAAACAAAAGTGAAATACAGATATGAGTTGCTCTTATTTCTGAAGTCTTACTTGTTCTAGGGTCTCTTCTAAACCCAGTTTTTTATGTACAGCATTGCTTATTCCTTCTTCATATTGATTTAAGAGCTCCTTAAGTGGTATCTATAAAACATGGAAAAAATGTTTTGTTTATAAAGCATGATTATAAAGGCATCAGGATTTATTTTTGGTGTTTGTGGCAATCAGTGTCATTACTTTTGAGTGATATTATGTCTACTGAAAAAAACTTAACTATTCAATATGTTAAACTCTAGAAATGTAGCATATTATAATAACCTCTTAAACTAATCAGATTAAGTTCTTGACTTTATCAATAATTTTTTCCAACTTAAATTTATGTGAAAGGATTTGCTCTGTATGTTGAAAAATCATCCAAATTTATATGCTTGGGATGAAAAGTGACCTATTGCATTTCTCTACTTTTTCTTCTGTAGAAGAAATAAAGGTAAATTTTTGCTAATGGTGTGAGAGTGTGTGAACTGAGGGTATAAACACTTTTAAACCAAACAGAAATTAAAAAAAGCATTAATTAACAAAACTAAGTAGAATTTTGATTTGAATAGTTATTGCCTTTATTCAAATAAACAATTTTATACTAGTCTATGCTATGTGTATTGTTTGTTGAATAAAGAATGAATATTCTTATAAATGAATTAACCAAAATCCATCAATAATTAGTGGGGTGGATAGAAAGGAAAATGTTCTTTACGTATCATTTGAAGATTAAGGTATAATCAGGGAAAAAATTTCTCTTACATTCACAGATAAAAGTAGAATTATTCATTTTTTAAAAAAGGGTCTCATTTATAAGCTTCAATTTACCAAAAAAAAAAGTGTTGTTAGTACATAAGATTTAAAAAATCTTATATGACACATACAAACTTCAATACTCACATAGATTTGCGTTCTATATTTGATAGGATAGTTTGTGCCGGCTTCAGGAGTAAACTTAATTTCAAAGTCATAACCTTTGGAATTCTCTGCACTCTTTGGAATGAGTTTTAATTTTCTAGCAAGTTTATGATATTCTTCCAGTTGTGCTTCAATCTAGACAGAAAGTAACAACATAACAAAAAATAGCATCAAAATGAGCATTCTCTTAACTGGCTTTTAACTGCGATTCTGTTCTAAGCTTTGTAACTCAAATCAGTCAAATCGACAAATAATAAAAGTGGCACCAGCTACAAAATATATACAAAAATACCCAAGGCAAGAATATACAATCATTTAAACACATTCATGGATTATTTTACTACAGCTAAAATTTTAGAGATACTTGTAGGGACCTGTTACACCTGCCATGTGTTTTTTGACTTTCTCCAATGTACTGATAAGTTGTGCTGATTTTTACCCCCCGCTTTAAACAAAAATCCTGTTTGTTATATGGGATGGCTCTCTTGGAGGAGGGGAAAGGATATCGTGGATAACTATGTGATGGAAGAGAAAGAAGTCATCAATAAAAATTTATTTAAAAACAAAAAAGTGACTAGTGTGCTGTTTTATAAGAGTGATATTATCACGGGTTACTAAGGTCTATATGGCTTTTACAGCAATCGTAGTTGTTCGTCCTATGACCTCCTTTGTGGGAGCCTCAGCAACTTGCTGTCATTTCCTAGCTTACAAAAATAAACCATTACAAAGAAGATGCCTTTGACTCCTTAGTACTCCTCTCAAGGATTAGCCCTAAAAAAAGTGGCAAACTAGGCCACATGTGGTTTGGGCCCAGGACTGCTCCCCTTTTTGTACCCTTCCTTTGTTCACTTCAGTTTTCATGTTAGTCTGTGGCTGCCCAAAACTTTACCTTCCCTTGCATAAGCCAAAATTGCCTTCTGCTAATTAAAAAAGTCTGACAGTTAAAATGTATGTGATCTTAGGCTGATAGAATAATAGAATTTGTATGCTGGAAAGGACTTGAGAGATCATCCAATATAACCCTTTACTTTTTATAAAAAAGAAAACTGAGACTGAGGCCCAGACAAGTTAACTTGAACAAAATCACATGGCTAGTTTGAAGCCAAAACAGGAACCCAGGTGTCCTTATTCCCAGTCTAATTAAAATTAGCTCCTTACTGTTCCTAAGGATCCTTGCATTTAAAAAAAAATAGTTGTTACCTAAATAAAACCAACTGGTTGAATAAATAATGCTAAACAGTGTGCAGAAGAGATTATTTGGGTAAGGAAGGTTGCCTTCAAATCCCTTATTGTGAATCTATATTTTTTTCAGATTCCTGAATCTACCACAGACCCTAAAGTCAACACACCAAGGCACCTGCCTATTTCAGGGTCTGTATACAAAGTACAACTGACTTAAGTTTATATATAATCCTTGATTGCCAAAGGAATCAGGATTCCTTCGGCAACTTTCAGTTCTGTCTTCCATTACTTAAGTGAACAACAGAAGCAGTTTGGGGAAAAAAAACTACAGAAGCAAAACCAGATATGAAATATCTACAGCTAGAGACGGCCACAAAGATTCATCCACACCTAAATACAGAAACCTTACCATATCGTACAGGAACACATTTATACTTCTGGAAAATACATAGAAGTAGGTGTCAGAACTGTTTGACAGCCACTGAGGATAAAGTCAAACCTTTTTATATACCTTGATAACCTTCTGGAGACATTACTATGTCACAAGCCAAGTATTAAAAATGGTCACAATGGCTATTTTTACCTATCAAGAAAAGGGTTGTTATTCTCTCTCTATCCTATTTCCTAAAGCAGACTCATAAAAAGTTTGTCATAAAAAGTTAAACATTTAAGCACAGAGAAAACAGAAACAGAAAAAAAAAATCAGTATTCAACAGTGTTGGTTTACTAATGTTGCATAAAAAGTGAAGTTAGATAGGCCTGTTGTTTGAAAAAAGAAGGTGGTGTCTGCCTTTTATCCATAACAAGTATGGAATTCTCTGACTTTGGCTGAGTTCTGGACTTTTGGTTATTCAGAAGTTTGAGTTTTCCCAATGAAAAAGTGGAGTATTATTATACAATAGTTTGGAACCAAATATAATTTAATGTATTTTCACACTAAAGAGATCTACCTGTATCACAAACTTATTTTAGTAGGTCAACCCCTTTCCACTGGAAAGCCTAAAAAGAGCAATTTACCCTATCAAGGTCCTAATTAGCTGCCAATTAGCAAGTGTGACATACCGCTTCTTTGCTTCTAGCAAATTTTAATTCTTCATTCCATAATTGCTTTTGTTCTGCCTCTAGTTCTGCTGTTAATTTTTTGATGGTTTGCTGGAATTCATTTCTTTCATGATTTATTCTTTCGATGTCAGCAACTGAATACTTTTGGATATTGATAATGCTTTGTAGCCGGGCATTTTCTTGCTTTACTGCTTCTAATTCCAGTTCTGTATTGAGGAAAATATTGGTTAACTTTCTTGGATTCACCTATTAATAATGTCATTACTTACTCCAATTGGCATGATTCTCCATTTGGAGAGATCTACAATAGAGACATTACTATGTCACAAGCCAAGTATTAATGATGGTCACAATGGCTATCTTTACCTATCAAGAAAAGCACTGATATTCTCTCTATCCTATTTCCTAAAGCATGGACTCATAAACAGTTTGTCAGAAAAAAACCTGAAAACAGCAGTGTGACTTCATTTTATGCATCAGAAAGTGATAAAAACCTGGGTATCAAGCAAATACTTATGTACATATTGAACCATATCTTCCTACTCATTTTCAGAATAAAAGTAATTGGTTTATACCAATAATTATACCAATTATATATTATAACCAATTGTTGTAATTGATTATACTTGAAAGGCCAAGGCCATGTGGCAATGGTAGATTGAGAGCTGGTCTCAGATTCAGGAAAACCTGACTTCAAAATATGCCTCTCCCATATACTGGTTGTGAGACTCTGAGTAAGTCACTTAACTTCTTAGTGCCCTGGGTAATTCTCTTAAGACTAAAGTTGCATTGAAGGTGCCAACCTACACTTGCAGTTTCCTTACCCAGGAGCTCCCTATAGCAGTGAAATCACAGATCTAGTGCCTCTCTCTGACATTATATACGAACATTCTAATGTTTAAAAAGTGCTCTGTATGCAAGGAAATGCAGCTTAACGGAAAGAATGTTGGGTTTGGGGTCAGGAGAGGCATGGTTTTGAATCTTGCCTTCAGCTCTTTCTAGCTGTGGTCATGGCTCTCTGTGTGTGTGAAGCCCTCTAAACATTAGGTTCTTCAACTGGAAAACAGAAATCCTATCTCAGATATGGGATCAGGATCTAATGAAATAAGACATGTACATTGATTTTCAAATCTTAAAGTGTCTACCTTAATGCTCAAGACACTGGGGATACAAAAATAAGAATGAAACAGTTTCTGCCCCAATGGATCTTACAATCTACAGTACCATAACCTTCTGTAATAAGTCAAATGAATAGCCTGTATATTGTTTTCACACTTAAATCAGATAATTATTTCTTATTTCATTGGAATTTTCATTGATTCCTTAGGCAGCTACACTGTTTAGGCCCTTATTATGTCAATCGATTAGGACTCAGTTACACAAAACTTAGGCAAGACAAGTCATAAACAAGCCACCTCTCATTTACTCGAGCTCTTTGCAATCTGACTTCACTTCTCTACTGAAATTGCTGTTATTAAAATATTAAAGAGCTGTAAACTGCTAAATATGACTGAGTTTTCTTACTCTTTATCTGCCTTTGCCTTTCTGCATGATACTCTTCATGACCCCCTGCTTGTTCCAGGACATTCTCTTCCCTTTAGCTCCTATGCTTGCTCCTTGGTTCTAGTCCTACTTGTCTAACTTTCTTCTCACTCTCCTCTGCTGCTTTATCATCTAACCCCTTCTCCTGTCTCTTAAATTTGGGTCCCTTTGGGTTTTCTTTGATCCACCTCTTCTTCCTCTACTCTCTGGGGACATCATCTGCCCCTATGGATTCAATCATTAACTTTATGATTCCCCAAATAGATATATTCAGACTTAGTCTCTATATTGACCCTTCTTCCTGCATCTCTAATAGCATACTGGCATTTCCATCTGGATGTCCTACCAGTACTTTAAATTTAACATGTTTAAACTCAAAATGATTTCAGTCAGAAGGAACCTCAGGGACCATTTAGCTCAACCAGTACCTGACCAAGAATTCTTTCTACAATATCCCAGACAACTGTTTCGGCTTCACTTGAAGACTGTTAATGAGGGAGAACTCATGTCTCTAGAGTTAGCACATTCTACTTTTGAATAGTTCTAACTGTTAGGAAGCTTTTCTCCTATCAAATTTAAATCTGCCTTTGTTGACACTTTTAAACATTACTCCTAGTTTTGTCCTATGGGGTCAAGTTGAAAATCTTAATCCTTTTCCCACAACATAGACCTCCAAATATGTTAAGATGGCAATCATCTCTTTTTTAGGTTTTCTTCCCATCTTTCCCAGCTTAAGATTTCTACTTTCTTGAATAGGGCCTCATACAGCATGATCTTCAAATCCCTTACATCTACTCTCCTTTAGACCTAAGCTTTATGTCATGGACCCCTTTGGCAGTCTGGTGAAGTCTGTGGATTCCTTCTTAGAATAATGCTTTCAAATGTATAAAATAAAGAGGATTACAAAGGAAACATATTATACTGAAATACAGTTATCATGATATTAAAGTTCACGATTGCTAGGTTTATAATTTCTGCTTTTGAAACCCTTTAATTTACCAATTTCCTTCCCAAAATGTGGCACCTAGAATAGACTACAACATTACATGTAGTCTGAATAGAGACAGTAAAAAGAACTTTAACCTCTCTCAACTAAATGCTCCATCTTTCCTTCTAAATTTATCCCTCTTCCCAATCACCTAAGCTTGATATAATTTGACTTTTTTTAGTCTTTCATACCTTACATCCAGTCATTTGCCAAGGCTAGTCAGTTTCACCTTTACAACATCTTGTGTTTGTCCCCTTCTTTGCACCCTACTCCCACCCCTGTACAATCACTACCACTATCACTACTCTAGTCAAGGTGTCTATCTCTTTCCCCACTATTTGACTCCAATTTACATTTCTAGTCCTACTTCATATATCAATACCCTCCATAAATTCTCTGTTTCAATAAAATTGAACTATCAGATGGCACAATGGATAGAAGAATTGGCCTGCAGTCAGGAAGACATGAGTTCAAATCTGACCTCAGATGTTTTCTCCTTGACCTAGGAGCTCTGGAATTTGGCTATAATAATCCTGGGAAATTTCATTTTGGGATCTCTTTTAGGAGATGATTGGTGGATTCTTTGAATTTCTATTTTATCATCTGGTTCTAGGATATGTGGGTAGTTTTCCTCAATAATTTCTTGAAATAGGATGTTTGGGCTCTTCTTTTGTTCATGATTTTCAGGTAGTCCAATAATTCTTAAATTATCTTTCTTCAATTAATTTCCTAGGTCAGTTTTTTTTCCAGTGAAATACTTCACATTTTCTTCTATTTTTTTCCATCCTTCTTAATTATTTTTTTTGCTTTTTGGAGGGGTGGAAGGCCAGGCAATTGGGGTTAAATGACCTGCTCAAGGTCACATGACTAGTGTTAGGTGTCTGAGGCCGGATTTAAACTCAAGTACTCCTAACTCCACAGCCACTGCTCTATTCACTGTGCCACTTAGGCGCCCCAGTCTTTTCATTCTTTTGATTTTGTTCAATTGTTTCTTGGTGTTTCAATGAGTCATTAGCTTTCACTTGCCCAATTCTAATATTTAAAGAATTATTTTCTTCATTGAGCTTTTGTACTGCCTTTTCCATTTGGCTAAATCTAATTTTCAAATTTTTTTCTTCAGGGAATTTTTGTACAGCTTTTTTCCATTTGATCAATTTTACTTTTTAAGAAGTTTTTCTCTTCAGTGGATTCTTGTTTCTTTTACAATTTGGTCTATTTTGATTTTTAAGGTATTATTTTCTTTAGTAACTGGTTTAGCACTTCCTTTACCAAGCTGTTTACTCTTTTTTCATGATTTTCTTGTATCACTCATTTCTTTTCCCATTTTTTCCTCTAATTCTCTTATTTGGTTTTTAAAATCTTTTTTGAGCTCTTCTATGAGACTAATTCACATTTTTCTTTGAGACTTTGCATGTAGCTCCTTTGATTTTGTTTTCCTCTGAGTTTGTGTTTTGATCTTGTCACCATAGTAATTTTCTATGATCAGGATCTTTTTTTTTTTTTGTTGTCTGCTCATTTTTCCTGCTTTTTTCTTGACTTTTAACTTTATATTTAATTTGGGTTCTGCTCCTAGGGTAGAGAGGACACTGTGGGAAACTTTAGGTTTTTTGTGCTGCTGTTTTCAGAACTATGATCTAAGAAGAGGTGTCTACTATTCTCCTGGCTTGTTCACTAGTCTCTGAGCAACCACAAACACTCTTTTCTGTCCTGTAACTGTGACCAGGGTCCCTGCTCCCCTGTGGCTGCAAACTCTCCTGTGCTGGTGCTGTTCCTCACCCAGGTATGCCCTTAATTAAAATATGAGTGGTGTAAATGACCCTCAATGTATATCTAAGCCACTTGGTTCCTCTTTGTCTCTGCAAATAAATCCTCACAGAATAATAGGAAGAATGATATTATTTTGGAGATACCAATAAGGGATATGATTAAAATATGCATGCCAAAAAAGTATAGATATTTTTATAATAAGCTCCATAATGACTTAAGAAAACAAAATTACCAAGTGAGCCAGTAGGTCATATCAAGAGTGATTAGTAGCTTTTCAGATTCAGTGGATGACAAATACTCTAGAGAAGTCATTCTTAAATGCATAAATGCCATTCCAGCCACCTTTTTTTTTTGGAGGGTGGAAGGCAAGCCAATTGGTCACACAGCTAGTTGTGTCAAGTGTCTGAGGCTGGTTTTGAACTCAGATCCTCCTGACTTCAGTGCCAGTGCTCTACTCACTGCATCACCTACCTCCCATTCCAGCCACTTCTTAAAAGGAATGGTCCATCCTTAACCCACTACAAAGGGGCCTAAAAGAACACAGCTGAAAAGTCAAGAACCAACAATGATGGCAGGACAGCCCAGCATGGCTTTTTGTTTCTCAGCCCTAGTATTTGCATCCTATGTATTTCTTTCTCTGCCTTGCTTCTGGAATTGAAGGAACAGGAGATAAGTATGTTGTCTTTTCATCTCACTTCCACCTTCTCTCTAGTCAGCTGCCTATGACAACAGGACAGGAATAAGTATACACACTTTCAGGCACCAGGATACAGGTATCCACCCACTTGCCAAGAGCCATTACAAGTGCTGTTTTTGTCTTGTTCTGCCCTATGTTCAGGGACCTGAAGTGGTTAGGAAGCAGCGGCAGCAGAATCTCAAGCACCAGTTGCTGTAGCGTAAGAGAGGCAGATGGTCAGGAGGAAATTAACCAGATAGAAGGAAAATCATCTTGGACAAAAGAAACCTACATTCTTGGACTGGGGTATTCTTATCACTGAAAGAGTGAATACCCAAGTACTCACTAACATTATTACCTTTAATATCTAATATTGTGACCTTACCTACAGCAAGAACTTCTTCATTGAGATAACTTAATTTCTGGTCAAGAATGCCAGAATGAGACTCCAAATTGTCCATATATGCCAGGTACTTCTCAACATCTGCTTTTGATGATACCTTCACGTTTTTTAGTGATAACAGACGATTCTTTAGAGAAAAGAATATTAAATATGTGAACAAAAGAGAGACGATTAATTTTTTTTTTTTTTTTTTGCTTTTTGGAGGCAATCAGGGGTTAAGTGACTTGCCCGAGGTCACACGGCTAGTTTTTGTGTCAAGTGTCTGAGTCTGGATCTGAACTCAGGACCTCCTGACTCCAGGGCTGGTGCTCTATTCACCACGCCACCTAGCCACCCCTGAGACAATTTATCTTAACCCAAAATTATTTCAAATACGAATACCCAAAGAACTGATTTTTGTCAAGGTAGAAGACTTCAGTGTGGGAACTCCAACCATTAAGGCAGATCATAACTTATTTAAGACTCAGGAGATGCCTGCTAGGGAGTTACCTGAGGCACAAAGAAAAGGAGGATGAATTCATCTCAAGTCTTCCTGACTCTAAATCCAACACTATCTATTATGCCAATATCAAAGTCACACATCTCTTGCTAGAAATAAGCAAATGCTGTGATGTTACATAGAGTTATTAAGGAGAAGGATGTCTTAATAAGTAAATAACGAGGTGAGGAACTTAAAAGTTAGAGAGAAATTGTTTTAAAGTACTAATTTCCCTGGCACTTAAAAACGGTATTATTTTTGTGAAGTTCAAAGCCTAATTTTAACCTCAAAAATGTCTTGACTAGACAGCTAAATATACACATACAACTATCTAGATTAAGGTATCAAATTGTAATTACACAATGCTTTTAACTTATATAATGTATCTAATGTACAAAGTGTAATATTAAACAAAAAATAAATTCTTTTGTTACTTCTTTTCCCAACAACCATAAAGGACCTCCAAACTGAGACATGAGACTTATTTTTGGCCTTACGTAAATGTACATGAATCTTGCATCAGGTGACAGATCTCACTAATCTAAGCTCCATCACACAAGGGACAAATGGATTCTAGGGAATATAAAGCAACTCACTTTCACAAGAGGTTCAATCTTACAACAAATAAAATTTCTTAAAAACACATCTCTTCATGAAAAAGACAAAGCACCATATCAGATAAAAAGGAATTGATAGACTAAAAGAGTTTTTTTAGCTCATATTCCCAACTGTACAATCTCACTAGAGACAGGTATGTTTACTAACCGGTTCATTTTCTCTTTCTCGTTCCCGCTTTGCAATTTCTTCAGTTAACTTTTTGTTTTCTAAAGCTAAAGATTCTAGCTTGGAATCGTCTACATTAAATAAGTCCTCTGAAAAGAAATAAAACCCCCAAATGTAGTTAATATGAACCATTAGTTATTAAAAAATAGATTATATCTCGTATTAAATTTTCCTGATAGTATATCTAGTAGGACATTGACTGTTCCCTACTCCCCATCCTTTCTGTAAATACTTTTCAAAGTGTGATCTAGCTCTCTATCTTCCCCATGAGAAACATTTGGCATAACCAGATCAATGGCCAGGATGGTATCTCTCCCAAGAGTAAGTCATTATGAAATGGTTTCATCATTTTTCCAGAGTTTACATGCTTACTGAAGGAAACTCTTTTGGCATTCAGATCTATACTTGCCCTTCATATATAAACTGTTTTTTCAACATAAGTAATGATATCAAGTAAAAGAAAATCATTAAACCTCTATAATACACATTGTGGCTTGAGTTTTATGGTCGTATAATCAAATGGAAAAACTGATTTAAGTCAGGGAACTTGTGTTTTCATCTGCCAGAGAATGTGTGAAAGACTTTAGGCAACTTCCTTAATTATACCTCAGGGCATGAGGATACCATCTGTCCCCCAAGGGAAAGCATGAAGACTGATGAGTAAGGTACCTTAAAAAAATAAAATCCCTACATAAATAAGATTTATTTTGATGGTGTTTAGTTTAAAAAGTTTAATTACTTCAGTATTTAGTACAAGGCAACACATTTTAACATATTAGAATTGAAAAATACTTACTTAGCTTTGACTGTAACTCTGTATCCAAATCTTCAAAAGAATCAGCACCAGTCATGAAATTTTCATAGCATTTTACAGTATAGTCCAAAAACAACTGGAAAAGAGGGAAGGGGATTTTTTTCTTTGAAGTCACAATTTCTTAGCTAGCTATTTTACTATTTTCCTTTGTGGAAAGTATCAATTTAAATTAGTTAAATAAAAACCAAACACACTAATAGGAATCTAAGAATACATAAAGAAAATTCATGTATTTCATTCATTTTACAGATTTACTCATATACAGATTTACTTTATGTGCTTTGACTTCTTAGTATAAAATTATAGCAAAAGCAAGAATATCTTCCTTTGATTTAGTCCTTGGAACAACAAAGAAAAGGAAGGTCATTAAGAAATATGAAATGCTGAAGGGTAACTGTGTTAAAATGGAAACACAGGGCAGATAGACCATGAGAAGGGGAGGGAAGAAGCATTTACTAAGCACCTATTTTGTGTTAGATATTTTGCTAAGAGCATCACACCTTGATCACTGTTTCTCTTCAGACCTGATGGGACTAACCCAGGACTCGGAACCCAAGAGCCCTGGGAATACTGACCTTAAAGAAGAGGCATTAACACTTGCTTTGCTACTGTACTCTAAGGGCCATGGGACTTTTCTGACCTGTACCTAAAATTTTCCATGTACGTTGTCTCCCTCCTTGGAATATGAGCTTGCTAAGAGCAGAGACTATCTACTTTTCTATTTGTATTCTCAGTGCTTAGCACAGCACTTTGCACACAGTTAAGTGCTGCATTCATTCACTGAGTTTAGTGTGGATTCAAAAGTGCAAGTTTGAGGCAGCTCTTTAGGATATGCCAGTGATACCTTACAGGAATCAATACTAGGCTGAGCATTATTTTTTCTTTTTGGAGGGGGGAGGGAAGAACAATTGAGGTTAAGTGACTCGTCCAAGGTCACACGGCTACTAAGTATTAAGTGTCTGAGGCTGAATTTGAACTCAGATCCTCCTGACTTCAGGGCCCGTGCTCTATCCTCTGTGCCACCTAGCTGCTCCAAGGCTGAGCATTTTTTTACATGCTAATGGGACACATGTTTTTTCTTCTATTCCTATTATATGCAAAACTGAGGCAATTCTTTTGTTTTATTTTTTTTTGACCAATAGTAATGATGAGTTATACTGTGCTATACTCCCCTGGAGACCACTGCAATATAAGATACCTGGTTAGAATTAGAAATACACATTAAGGTAACTGGTAAGCCTCGCCTCACTACAACTATACTGTGACCATTAAAGTAGATTCACTGAATTTGATGTGCAAAATGCAGGGAACAGTCTGTCATGATAGTGTTGATTAGGGCCTTATCAAAACTGCAAAGCTAGTACTGGTCTTGTTACTTTAAAATATGTAAAGATAATAAAAATATCCATTTTCTAGTGCTGAAACCATCATGTAAGCTTTTTGTGGTATACGGGAAAACAAGGGAGTAAGAGTCACAAGACTTGAGTTTGAGCAAATTTGTTGAACGTTACCTAGCTTTGTGACCGCAGAGAAGTTGCTTAACTATTCTGAGTTTGTTTTCTTATTTAATAATAATAAAACCTAACATTTATGTAGCATGTACTATGTGCCAAACAATTGTGTGTCAATCTTTAATTACATTTTAATTTAATATGCATACACCAGTACTTCAAAAAGAAAAAAAATACTATAAATTACATTAATTTTTATGTGATGACACTTTCAGTTCATTAACACCATGCCAATTCATAAAAATAAAAAAAATTCTGTGAGGTTAGGGTACCTTATTATGCATTATTCCATCTTCACTCTCTCCTTCCCAGGGCTGTCCATCATCAAATGAAGGTGAACTTTGTTTGCTGGCAAAAACAATCTAAATAGGACACGGTAAAATACTTAGCTGCTCTAAAACATATACATTACTATCAGATTCATCTCTTCAAAAATTTTTTTCCTAAAACAAAGTATTATATCTATAAATACATTTATGTTATTCCTAACATTGATGTTTTCAGAGTACAGTATGAGAGGAAGACTAAATTCATAATCTTGGCTTCATTAGCAATATTTTAATTAGCTACACATAACTGCAAGAAATACTATCTTAACAAGGAATCCAGTGCAATTAAAGAAATATTACTAATAAGGAATAATACACTTAATGCTATGATAAACAAACAGAAACTTCCAGGAATGGAAGGATTCCTTACAAACAATGTATGTTTGCATCTTTTGCTGAATCATTGTTTATTACCCATACATCAAAGCCCAAATAAAAATTTTAGTTTACTATCTCCTTCCCTACATTTTAGGAAATGTCAACCAGGTAATGACCTGGAGGTGGCTAGTATTTGCAAATTTTTCATTTTCTTAAAAACAAAACTAAATAGAATATATATTCCCATATTTCATATCATTTACTTTTAGTGCCCCAAGTGATTAGCATTTTGCAGGAAATACTTTTGACCTTTGTTTTAAAAAGTTAAAAGTTTGAGTAGGACCGGTATTTGTACACATTAGCATGTTATGTTAATAACAGAATTTTCTTCTACATTATCAAACTTGAACGTCTTTAAGCAATAAATGGAATGTATTAACACTAAGTGAAGTCAAAGCAATTGAAAGGATAAGAAAAATGGTTCTAGGAAAATATCAGTCATAGTAGTTTCTGGATTATAATCTGATCTCTTGATTCAGTATAATCCTTTATCCACAAGGTAACTTTCCTTAATTTAAGATTTTTAGTAAGCTTCCCAAGCATGTCTTTTCCATCTCCTTTTCTAATTCATCATCTTTATCATGTCTCCTAACTATAGGTGTTCTCCAAGACTCTATCTTAGGTCTTCTATTCTCCTTTGTTTATATTCTCCCTCACGGGGCAGCTAAAAGGTATGATGGATAGAGCACAGGGGCAAGAGTAAGAAAACCTAAGATCAATGTGGCCTTAGGCACTTACTAGCTGTGTGACCCTGGGCAAGTCACTTAACCTCTGTTTGACTATTTCTTCATCTATAAAATGGGGATTAATAATAGCACCTAACTTCTAGAGCTGCTGTGAGGACCAAGTAAGATCATAATTGTAAAGCACTTAGCACAGTATCTGGTACATAGTAAGAGATGTATAACTGTTAGCTATTATTATTATTGCTGATCTTATCAGCTCCCATAGCTTAATTTTCATCTCTGTTGATAACTCACAGATCTATGTATCTAGCTCCATCTCTTCCCAAGCCACAATTACTATTGGACAGTTCAAACTGGAGGTCCCAGAGATATCTCAAAATTAACAAGTTGAAAATTAGGCATTATGCATCCCCCAAACTCACTCCTCTTCCAAAATTTCCTGTATGTTGAAGGTGCTGCCATTCTTCTAGTCTCCCAGATTAATAAATTTAGTACTGATTGCAACTCCTTCTCTCTCCTTGATTTCAAATATCCAATGAGCTGCCAAATCTGTTTCTACCTCTGTAACACCGCTCACACTTGACTTCTTCTCACGTGGCTACCATCTTGGTTTAGGCCCTTATCACCTTTTGTCTAGAATATTTCAATGGTCTCCTACTTGGTCTTCCTGTAATTTTCACGAAGGGCAAATCTGAACATGTGACTTTTTCTAATCGACAAAGTTCCTAGGGAGACTCTAGAGAAAATATAGTTCTCTGGTTAGCTTTGAGAGCACTACAGAAACTGGTCCCAATTTGTCTTTTCACTTTCACTGTACACTACTCCTCTTCCTCTCTAATCCTGACAAACTAGCTTTCTTTCTATTCTTCAAACATGACACTTTTGTCTTTCCTTTGTCTGATTCATTTTACTTGTCTATGTAGCGTGTAGTACTTGCTGCCTGGAACAGAAAGGATGACATGTGGCTGATCAAACTGTAACTAATTTTATATGGCCTAACACTTGATAATTTAGGCCAAATCAGTAATCTAGACCTCTTTCTGAAATTATAACCCTAAAGTTAGAACCCAAGCCACTTGTTCTCCAAATACTTTTTTTTTCCAGAATAGTATATTTTAATTCAGTGTTACATTTCTGTACAAAGTTTGTGGGACTGAGCTTACAAAAATTTTTAGATGAATGACTTTGTAGTAACTCAAGATACAATTGAATTGGTTGAATTACCTAGTTCAGAACTAAAAACCATATGGAATTTTTAAAAGTTTTTTTTTTGCAGGGGGGAAGGCAAGGTAATTTGGATTAAATGACTTGACCAAGGTCACACAGCTAGTTGAATGTCAACTATCTGAGTCTGGACTTGAACTTGGGTCTTCTTGACTCCAGGGCCAATGCTCTATTCACTTTGCCACATCACCGCCCCATTTTAATTCATTTTTAATTGAAAGATTTTTAAAATTTTAATTTGAAATGAAAATTTTGTGATGCCATTTGATGTAAATAAAAATACTTCATGCTGAGGGACTGTAAAGCTGAAGTTATAAATCTCTGCTTCACTTATTTTGGGATGCAAAACATCCCTCTATTTTTAAAAGCAAATGTCTTAATCTTACTTTATTCGATTCAGACAATACCTTGACACAGTCTATAAACCAGTTCAGACCTGCCACAACATGAGGCCATGTATGAGGTGCTCCCACTGTATACATGGAGCTTTTTGGTAAAGTGAATGGATACCTATAAAAGCAACAATGATGTAATATATTAAACCTAAGAGTGGATAAAATAAGCATCTCATAAAAATCAATTAATGAACAAGTATTTGTTAAATGCCTACTATGCGGTACATAACAGGGATATAAACATAAAGAATTAACAGCCTTTACTCAAAAATAGCTTACTTTCTCATAGGTGAGACAAGGTTATATCAAAATATATAGTATAAAAATATAATAAATAAATACAAATATATACAAAGTAGTTAAACACAAGAGTTTTAGAGGGAAGGTGCTAGCAGTTGTGGGTTTCAGGAAAAGCTCCATACAGATGACTGTGCTTGAGTTGTGTCAAAAAGGAAGAGAAGAATCTATGAGGTAGAGGTAAATGAGGAGTGTTTCAGACATGGGGGTTGGGCAGTGCAGAGGCACAGAGAGAGGAGGTATATGTTAGGAACATAGAGATTGCCACTTTAGCTTAATCATAAAGTGCTGAAGGGGGTGTAATGTACGGGGTAAGGTTGTATCGGATTTAAAAAGCTATACAGAGGATTTTATATTTAGAGTTTGATGAATGAAGAACTAACATAGTAAGAACTTCACTTAAAGAAAAGCACTCTGGCAGCAGTATGTAGGATGGTCTAGACTGGTGAGAAAATGAAGGGAGATTAATTTAAGAGACCATTGTGATAGTTTAGGCAAGAGGAGATGAGGGCTTAAACTAAGGTGGTACCTGCATTGAGCAGAGAAGAGTCAGATATGAGAGATACAGAAACAAAATTTGGCAACTTACTGTTTGGGTATTTCAGGTGAGAAAGAATGAGAGTTCAGGAGATGAATCCAAAGTTGCAAAACTGGCTGAGTAGAAGATCAGCAGCATCTTTGACAAAATTGGTAAGTTTGGAAGAGGGGCAAGTTTGGAAGGAAAGATAATGAATGAGCTCTGATTTGGACATGTTGAGTTTAAGATGTCTTTGGTACATCCAGTTTGGAATGTCCAATAGTCAATTAGTAATCTGGCACTAACTCCATGGGGAGAAAGGTAGCATAGTGGACAGAATGGTAAATGTGGAGTTAGGAAGACCTGAGTTCAAGTCCAGACTTAGACATTGACTAGTTGGGTGACACTGTATAAGTCACTTAACCCTATTTGCTTCAGTTTCCTCAACTGTAAAAATGGGAAAAATAATAATACCTAGCTCCCAGGATTGTTGTGAGGATCAGCTGAGAGATGTATAAAGTGCTCAGCACAGTGCCTGGCACAAAGTAAGCTCTATTTAAATGCTGATTATTGTTACTCCTCCTCCTCCTCCTCCCCCTCCGCATCTCCTGTCATTACACATTGTGGCTGGATCTAATGGCCATCTGAAGACCTAAAGCCATGACATCTGATGAGGTCACTGGCAATGTGTGGAATAAGGGAGGAAATAGGAAGCCTAAGAAATAGATTACAGAGAAAGAGGGATCAGAAAGAGAGGAAGAGAATCAGGAGCAAGTAGTGTCATGGAAATCAAGAAAGGAGGGAGCATCTGGAGAGGGTGGTCAACAGTATCAAATATGCATAAAGTTGAGAAGGATTAGGACTGAGAAAAGACCTTCAGAACATAATCTGATAGTGTCAAGTGTAAATGAAGAAGGATTAGACCTGGTAAAAAGGTCCACCTTTTTATGAGACTGAAAGGAAAAAGTGGAAGATGATGTCATGTCAAGGTAAGTCAAGATAAAGAGAAAAGGAGAATGAGGGACCCCATAGCAAATGGTCTCAAATTTTAGTAAAGTAGGAAAGAAGATCCTCAGCTGACAGAAAGAGGAAGGCAAGGGAGAGATGTGGGAAGCCTTATGGAGGGAAGTGAAGGTTTGGAATAGCTTTTCTGGGGCATGAGACAGGGAATCAATTAGCTTCAACTGGCTCCACACTGTAGCAAGTCAGCAGAAGCTGTATAATATGAATTTTTAATGTACCTAGTAAGCACAGTTGTGAGAATTACTTTAGCAGCTCTTATGTGAGAACTGAGGAGGGAAAGTTAGAATAATCCAGGGCTGAGGTTTAGGAAAGAGAAAGAGGCAATAGGAAAAAGAGACCAGGGATTCAAGAGTAGAGAACAGTGTCGAGTTGAAACAGTTGATTACTGCGCTAATGTCAGAGGAGTTAAGTGAAATCAAAGGGGTCCAATTTCAGAAGTCTGAGAAAGTACTAAGGACTAGAAAGATTAGAGGTCTGGATAAAAAACAGGGTAAAAAACAGAAGTATAATGAAAGGAGATAATGGTCAGATAGGGAAATGTCAGAATTTCTAAGTGGGGAAGTTGAACACTGATGAACAATGGTGAGATTCCTATGTGATGATTCCTACATGTGGCTGAGGTGGAATGGAGATGGTCATGTGACTTAATTTAAGGAGGATAAGGAATTGGAATGTAAGTGAGCTTGAAGGAGCATCTAAATGGATTGAAGTCCCCAAGTATAAAGGTAGAAGTTGGGGAGGACAGGGAGCTGGTGAAATAGGTACTGAATTCCTTAAGAATAATTGGGGATGAAGGTGGGAGGGGGCGTGAGTTCATTACACTTAGAACTACCACAATTTGGACTCAATGACTAATCGGCCACAAGTTTTTTTTTATTTAGATAATTAGTTATTTGTTCTTTACTCAAACCTATTTTACTGTCAAAAACTAATTTAGATAGGTTAGCATAGCAGAGTGAGAAGTTTGATTATCAAGTTTTCTGTTCAGCTCAGTTTTTTCATCAACATATACAAAGTAGTTTTAGAAGGAGGATGCTAGTAGCATTGTTGGTATTAGGAAAAGCTTCATGAGGAGAATTGTGCTTGAGTTGTATCATAAAGGAAGAGAAGGACTTTATGAGGTGTAGGTAAGGGGGAGAAAAATCTTGGTAAACTATGGAAGCATTGTGGTCAGCGTTACAACTTCCTTTTGAACAAAAAATTATAATAGTATTATACTGTCCAAAAGCATAAGGATAAGCTGAATACAAAAGTCAGTTGTGATTTCATCAATGTAGGGGACTCCTAGTTTGAGAACTGTCTCTATTGAGACAGACCTATGATTTTATTCCAGTTGCCTTGGACAGGGAGAGTTTACATAATTTACCCATGGTCATAAAAATCCAGGATTTTAACCCTATTCTTAGATCAAGGCCAACTCCCCATCTACTATGCCATGTACCTCATTCATAACTTACTTGGGTAAAAACTTTCTTTTCACATTCCCATAGACTATGTAATGATGTTTGCAGCCATGCTTTGAATGTTTCTCCCTCTTATATTTTCAGTCCAATGAAAAATTAAACATACATACCCGAGATCTTTCAAGATTTTTGGAACCTCCTCTTCAAACTTACTATCAGGAATCTCATAAGAAGGTGTTAAGAAGCCAAAAATAAAAGTGAATATCTTTAGGAAGTCTTTAACAGATGGACTTTGTAGAGATTTCATGGATACACCACAGGCATAGCCATTTTCTGTAAGAAACTATAAGAAGTTTTTTTTTTTAAATAGACCCAAGTGCTGATTAAAAATCTCCCAAGCTAACAGTTGGAACTTAGAACATCAATTGGCAGAATACCTCATAGAGTTGTCGAATACACTGCTGAACAAATGTTTTGTCATTAAGTGGTCTAGGGTCTTTGATTTTTTCAGTGCCTCCAAATACACCAAGCAGACTGTTCCGGGATCCAGGTCCACTAGTTCTAGAAATAAATAAAAGTGGTGAAAATAGTCTCTTTTCCTGTACGTGTATACACCTTTAGCCACATTTAGATTATTAGACGTTTACTTTGAATTTTAAAACTATTTCAAAATGGAGAAACTACAATTTTACTTTATTCTTTAGAAAAAGAGTAGGAAGTGTTTTCTTCACAGCATTGTTTCAATTCTTTGGTGGTGGTGATTTTTTGTTTATACTGTTGTAGTTATAATATATATTGTTTTCTTGGTTCTGCTTACTTCATATTGCTTTGGTTGAAATATGAGACTTGCCACACTTTCCTACATTCATCATGCTCAGAGATTACAATGGACAATTACTGTATTGTAAGAAACAATGTACCAAAATTGGTGTAGCCATTTTCGAACAATAGATATCTACTTTGTTTCCAGTTCTTCACTATCACAAAAAGTGCTACTATAAATATTTTTATATCTATGGAGCCTTTCTTTTTGTCAACAACCACCTAGTAGTAAAAAGCTAGGTCAAAGTGTATGAACAGTTTAGTCACTTTATTTTCACAATTCCAAATTCATTATTAAAGCATGTTTGGACTAATTCGCAAGCCCACCAACAAAGTGTTTGTGTGTGCGTGTGTACATATGTACATACATCCACAAAATATGTTAATCTGTCTACAACCCTCCAATATAGACTATTTTCATATTTTGTAATTTTTGCCAATTTACTGAGTATGAGGTGAAACTTGAGGGCTATTTTGATATGCTCTTGTCTTATTTTTAATGACCTGGAGTATTCTTTCATATGGTTAACACTTCGCTTTTATTTTTAGAACTATTTGTTTATGTTCAACTACCCTTTTGGGGAATGATTTTTGGTCCTATATATCTTGGACATCAAACCTTTATAAGAGATATTTTCATGAAAATATTTTTCCCCCAGTTGACTGTTTTCCTTCTTATTCTAGATATATTTTGTTTGTACAAAAGTTTTTCAATTTTATGTAAACAAAATGATCTATTTTATCTTTTGTAATTGTGCACATTTTATTTTCTGCATAAAATTTCAAGATAGGCTTTTTTCTCAAATCAGAAGAATTGTTTTGGGACTAAAATTGTTATATCACTCTTCTTAAATTTTCCCCCCCCCCCAATCTCTAAAAATTTTTGTTGTTTTGAAGAAGTATTTTGCAGTAGAATGGATGAAGATTATTTTTTAGCCATTCTAGCAAATTCTACTTTTCTTAACTAGCCAGAGATTTTAAAAAGAAGATAAACTCCCCATTGTTGAACCTCTTGAATATAATAATAGCTAACATTTTATGGTGTTTTATGGTTTACCAAACAATTTATACATATTATACCTAATTTTATAACAACCCTGTATGGTAGGTATCATTTTTAAAAAAATTAATTTTTTTTTCCTTTTCGGAGGGGGGAGGGCAAGGCAATTGGGGTTGAGTTGCCCAAGGTCACACGGCTAGTGTTAAGTGTCTGAGGCTGGATTTGAATTTAGGTCCTCCTGACTCCAGAGTGCTGCCCCTGGTAGGTAAAGATCCTCATTTTTAAACATGAAGAAACTCAGGCCAAGAAAGGTTAAGTGACTTTCTTTCTTTTTAGTAAAGAAAACATTTATCCAAATTGGTAACAAAACAGAAATTAGAGAAGCTATACATAGGAGAATATATACCAGACAAAAGAGAATAAAGGAGCTCTCCCATTATGAGACAGATAACTCAGTTCAACCAAGAGAGGGGTCTAGATCTTATCCAAAGGGAAATTCCCCAAAGTCTCTAATATAACCAGCTGGAGACAGAGACATGATGGAGACTGTCAGTTTCTCTAGTGTCTCTCCAGAGTATTTTCCTTTAGAAATCTGAAGTGAGGTTGGCTTTGTCTATCTTCCTTCTCAAAGCTAGGTGCCAGAAGCACCTAAAATAACTGAGTCTGACCAGTCCTGAAGAAGAAAGAATGCTGGAGCTCTGCCCCTCTTACCAACTGCCACCCTGTCCATCTCATAGAGCAAAGCATTTATTTCCACTAATAAGAAGAGAGTCTCATACCAATGGGCTTTGGGGTAGGGGTTACATGGGCAGAAACTCTTTGCAGTTGCATCCAAAGCCCAGCTGGGGTATGTCCAAAACCGTCTCATGCTTCTCTCCCTTCTTGTATTTGAGAATCAAGTTTTCTGTTCAGCTCAGTTTTTTCATCAAGAATGTTTTAAAGTCCTCTATTTCACTGAATGACCATATTTTTCCCTGAAGCACTATACTCTTTTTTGCTGGGTAGGTGATTCTTGGTTTTAGTCCTAGCTCCTTTGATCTCCGGAATATCATATTCCAAGCCCTTTGATCCTTTAATGTAGAAGCTGCTAGGTCTTGTGTTATCTTGATTGTGTTTCCACAATACTCAAATTGTTTTCTTCCTGACTGTTTGCAGTATTTTCTCTTTGACCAGGGAACTGTGGAATTTGGCTATAATATTCCTAGGAGTTTTCTTTTTGGGATCTTTTTCACAAAGCGATCAGTGAATTCTTTCAATTTCCATTTTGCCCTCTGGTTCTAGAATATTAGGGAAATTTTGCTTGATAATTTCTTGCAAGATGGTGTCTAGGCTCTTTTTCTGATGATGGCTTTCAGGTAGTCCAATAATTTTTAAATGATCTCCCCTGATTTTCCAATGAGATATTTCACATTGCCATCTATTTTTTTCATTTGTTTAGATCTGTTTTATAGTACCTTGATTTCTCATAAAGTCATTAGCCAACAATTGCTCCAACCTAATTTTGAAGGAGTTATTCTCCTCTTCTGTATGTTTTTGAAATTCCTTTTCCACCTGGCAAACTGGACTTTTGAAAGCATTCTTCTCCTCATTGTCTTTTTGGGTCTCTTTTGCCATTTGAGTTAGTCTATTTTTTAGGTACTAATTTTTTCAGTGTATTTCTGGGTTTCCTTTAGCAGTCTGTTGACATTCTTTTCATGATTTTCTTGCATTGTTCTCATTTCTCTTTTGAATTTTTCCTCTACTTTTCTTACTTGATTTTCAAAATTCTTCCTGAGCTCCTGCATGGCCTGTAACCAGTTCAAATTTTTCTGGGAGGCTTTTGATGCAGGAGTTCTGACTTCATTGTCCTCCTCTCACTCCATGCCTTGATCCTTTTTAAAAAGGGATTCTATTGTCTGTTTGTGCTTCTGTTGCTTGCTCATATTGGCAATTTCTTGACTTTTAAGCTCTTTGCCACAGTAGAACTCTGCTTCCAGAATGGAGAAAGCTATGTCTCAAATTGCTGGGGTTTTGGCAGCTGCTGGAGCTATTAGAAGGGCACCATCTCTACAGTCCCCACATGCTCTGAGTCACTGGTCACACACCCCAGGACCACCACACAAGACTGCAATCTGGGATCCAAGCAGGTCCAAACCAAGAGCACTTAGCCTCTGAATGGTCGCTTGGTCCCCCTACAATCTGCAGGCCAGAAGTTCTGAAGCAGTCATGGGGTAGCGGCTACAGCCACTGTGCCTCCTCTGCTTATCACTCTGGGAGAAGCAGCCAGACCGCACTCTTCCATCTCCCTCTGGACCAACCACGTTCCATACTGACCTTTCACTTTGTCTTTGCCATTTATGAACTGAGAAGTCTGGAAACTGCTACAGCTGCTTGTGATTTACTCTTGTGAAGGCTGCTCCAGCTGTAGCTGGTCAAGACCACCCTGGGGCTAAAACCTCAGCTCAGGTGGGAATGCCCTCAGCTTCCAGAGTGCTGCAATGGACCCTTCTTGCTGGCCTGCTGGGCTTCCTTCAGTGGGAGCTTTGTTTCTCTTTGTTACTCTGTGGGTTCTGTAGCTCTAAAGTTTTTTTTTTTAATTTACTGACTTATTTACTTTTAGTTTACAAGATTCAGTTACAGAATCACTTGAGTTTCAGATTTTTTCCCCTCCCTTCTCCCCTCCCACCCCCCATGGTGGTGTACAATCATATATGGGATCTGCAAACATTTTCACATTGTACATCAGTTTGGTTGTATAGAAGCATTGTAACTAGTAGAGCAAATAATGGGAGCAGAAAAAAGAAAACAACAAAAGAAACAAAACCAAACATGGAAAAGAACAATAGCATGTGTTGCTTCAGCCTCCATTTAAACTCTGGTCTTTCTAGATCTTTGTCTGAGTGTAGGTATCTCCTTCCATTCTGAGACTTGTAGAGTTGTCTTTTAACTGTGCATTGCTGAGAAGAGTCCAGTCTATCAAGGTTGGTCGTCACACATATGATGTGTCTGTGACTGTGTACAAATTTTTCCTGGCTCTGCTGTT
>CM053594.1:181293805-181309785 GCA_028646575.1 Pseudocheirus occidentalis
ACCCCTGAAAGATTATACTCAGTTTTGCTGGGTAGGTAGTTTGTGGTGGTAATCCGAGTTCTTTTGTCTTTGGGAATATAATATTCCAAGCCCTCTGACCCTTTAATGTAGAAGCCTCTAAATCTTGTGCTATCCTGACAGTGACTCTAGCATACTTGAATTGTTTCCTTTTGACTGCTTTCAGTATTTTTTCCTTGATCTAGGAATCTCTTTGATCTGGAATTTGGTTATAATATTCCTGGAAGTTTTCATTTTGGGATCTCTTTCAGGAGGTAATTGGTGGATTCTTTCAGTTTCTTTTTACCTTCTTATTCTAGAATATCAGGGCAGTTTCCCTTAATAATTTCTTGAAAGATGATGTCTAGGCTCTTTTTTTCATCATGACTTTCAGGTAGTCCAACAATTTTAAAATTATTTCTCCTTGATCTGTTTTCTAGGTCAGTTGCTTTTCCAATGAAATATTTTACCCTTTCTTTGATTTTTTTCTTTCTTTTGATTTGTTTTGATTGTTTCTTGATGTCTCATAAAGTCATTGGCTTCCATTTGCCCAATTCTAACTTTCAAGGAATTTGTTTCTTTAGCAAGCTTTCATATCTCCTTTTTCATGTGGCCAATTCTACTTTTCAAGGCGTTCTTTTCTTCATTGGATTTTTGTGCCTCTTTTGCCATTTGACCTGTTCTGTTTTTTTTTAAGGTGTTATTTCTTCAGTAATTTTTTTGTGCCTCCTTTGCCAAGCTGTTGACTCTTTTTCCTTGATTTTCTTGAATCACTTTAATTTCTCTTTCCAATTTTTCCTCTGCCTTTGTTATTTGATTTTTGAAATCCTTTTTGAGCTCTTCCATGGCATGAGACCAATTCACATTTTTCTTTGAGGCTCTAGATTGCAGGAAGTTTGGTTCTGCTGTCTTCTGAGTGTGTGTTTTGATCTTCCTTGTCTCAATAGTAACTTTCTATGGTCACAGTTATTTTCTGTTGTTTGTTCATTTTTCTATCCTATTTCTTGACTCTTAACTTTATGCTAGAGTGGGGCTCTGCTTCCCAGGTGGAGGGCACACTGTCCCAAGCTTTAGGTTTTTTTGTACAGCTGTTTTCAGAGGTAATTATGGGGACATGTAAGTTTTTGGCTCTTCCAAGGTGGTATGATCTAGGTAGACATGTGTTTATGACTGTCATGTACTGTGTACTGGTTTATGAGTGACCACAAGTGCTCTTTTCAACCTTGGAACTGTGACCAGGGTCTTTACTCCCCTGAGGCCTCAAGCTCTACTGTGCTATTGCTCCTTCTCACACAGTGACTAAGACCCAAGAGTGTGACCCGCATCTAAGTATAGGCAACAGAAAAGGGATCCCTAAAAATTTCCTTCTGATCAGTTGTCCAATCCCATTACCATCTGAGAGCTGAGAGGTCTGGAAACTGCCATAGCTGCCCCTGATTCAGTCACTTTGAGGCTTGCTCCTGGTTTGCTAGGGTCCTTCTGTCCTGGAATGTGTTTCTCTCTCACCCTGGTGCAACAGACTTTTCCTGTTGACCTTCTAAGTTGTCTTGGGCTAGAAAATTGTTTCACTCCATCTTATGGTGTCTTCTGCCTCTCTAGAATTGTTGGGATTACCCTGAAGGGGTAGGGTTTTTAGTACATATCTCTTGGTTACTGGAAGTACTTTCCTCTCTTTGTGGAATCATCAGAAAGTTTCTCTAGGTGTAGCTCGCTGATGAGCTCTGAAGTTTTCTACCATTGTGGGATTCTGAAGCTGTCTTACTTTAGCGTTTCTAGTTTGTCTTTGTTATGTCTTTCATCTCATGGGACAAGTGTTGCCATCAGCCACTGCTACTTCAAGGACACTACTTCTAGTTCTCATGGACATTGGTGGACAAAAGGACCTTTGGGTGTTCTGACTTTTCAAAGTTTGCAGGGTCATAGCCTGGTCAATTCTGTCTCTGGATACTTGATTGCCTTTTCTTGGGAGACCTTTTCTTTGTTCTTAGTATGTCTCCCTCTGTATTCCCAAATGGATGCTTTATCTTCTACTTGTAAAGATATGGTGAATCCCTTGCTTTAGGTGGGGAGAAGGAAAGGAGGGCAACTAGGTGGTATAGTGGATAGAGTGCCAGGTGTGAAGTCAGGAAGACTCATTTTACTGACTTCAGATTTGACCTCAGACACTTAGTAACTGTGTGACCCTGGGCAAGTCACATAAGCCTGTTTGTCTCAGTTTTGTCATCTGTAAAATGAGCTGGGGAAGGAAATGGCAAACCACTCTAGTATATTTTCCAAGAAAACCCCAAATAGGTTCATAAAGAGTTGGACATGACTGAAAAGATTGAACAGCAAAAGGAGGGCAGGGGAGAGATCAAGGTACTTCTTCTTTTCTCCCCATGAACTATTTTTTTCTTAGCTACTTGAAATCCTCAGCTTTCAAATTCAGAATCCTTTCCTCCCCTGCTTTTGGAGGGCAGAAGGTAGGGCAATTGGGGTTAAGTGGCTTGCCCAAGGTCACACAGCTAGTAAATATTAAGTGTCTGAGACCAGATTTGAACTCAGGTCCTCCTGACTCCAGGGCCAGTGCTCTATTCACTGTGCCACCTAGCTGCCCCTGGAATCCTTTCTTACCCTACTGACTATTTCTGTACTAGCTTGCTCTTTTATATGTATTCCCAAGGGGCATGACTTTTCTTGAAGTAATCACAAAATATGTCATATGTAGCATCACATGCTTTCATTCAGTAAACCAAAATTCCTATGACTTTTTAAATTTTATTAAGGATTCATTAATATCAGTTTGATTTTTATTGATTTAATCATGATATCTATACCTTATGTGAATAATTGGGGTGGGAGAATGGTCCCCATCCTTATATAAATGTAAGGTAAATTTGGGGAGAAAGCACTAGCAGCTAGAAGGAATCAGGAAAGATCTTATGTTGGAGGTGATATTTGAGCTGAATCTTGAAGGAAGCAAGGGATTCTAAGAGGTAGAGGTGAAGAGTGAGTAAATACTGGGAATGGGGGACCAGCCTGTGCAAAGGTACAGAGATGGGATATGGGATATTGTATGTGAAGAGAGCAAAATCAATTTGGGTGGATTATAGAATATATGAAGGAAGATAGGTTGGTGCCTGCTTATGGACAGATTTAAATGCCAAATCGAGGAGTTTGCATTTCATACTAGAGGTAAAAATGAATAAGAATTTTTATAGTGCTAACTCTGTGCTGATCACTTTACACTCATTCTCTCATTTGGTTCTCCCAACAGCCCTGGTACTATTATTATTTCCATTTTACAGTTGGGGAAACTGAGGCAAACAGCTTAATTGACTTACTCAGGATCACACAGCTAGTAAATATCTGAGGCCAGTTTTGAACTCAAGTCTTCCTGACTCCACGTCCAGTACTCTTGTACTATGGCACCACTAACTAATAGGGAGCCACTGGAGTTTATTGAGCAGGGGAATGATATGGTCAGATCTATGCTTCAGGAATATTACATAGCAACTATTTGGAGGGTGGATTGGAACTGGGAGAGACTCGAGGCACAGAGACCAATTAGGATTTTAACAATAACCCAAAGGTGAGGTGTTGAGTGCCTGAACTTGGGTGGTGGCTTTGTGTGTGCAGAGAAAGGGATGTGTGAGAGATAAATTCGTCTGCGACTTTTTAGATAATAACTCCTAGAGAGTGGCCTAAGTCACATACAGGTTAGAGGACTTGCTTAGGGTTATGAAATGCTAGAAGTAGATTTTGAACCAAGTTTTCTATGTTTAAGACCAGTAATCTATTTATTTGGGAGGCTGCCTTTATTGTCGCTTGCAAATATTGGGCAGGTAATATTGTTTTTCACCCAATCTAAAAATGTCTCACTGAAAGTCCCAGACTAATTAGCAGGATCAGTTTAGAGAATGGAAGCCCACAGATCAGGGAGTCATATAAAAATTTCTGGATTTCATCAACATATTCCTCCTTGATACCTTGTCTAACACATAGTAAATGCTTAACAAGTGCCTGTAGACTGTATGACGGACTAGGAAAATGATATAAGTAAAGCAGCTGATATCTTTTGTGGTAATTGGGGACCATGGAGGCAAGTTGCTTATTTCTATTAAAGAATTTTGCTTGAATGATGATAGAGAAGCCCTAAAAAGCTGTTTAAAATTGATTTCTCTGTAGAAAGAGCATTTCTAAGCTTTAATATTTTCCTTTGCTATTCCTTACTAATACCATTGCTTGTGGTTAGAATGTCCTCTGTTCTTGATCCCTATTTCTACCCATTTTTTAAGGCCCTATTCAAATGAAGCTTTCCTCTGTGAAGACTTTTCAGATTTCTCTCTCTCACCACTAGGTAACACAGTGGATAAAGTGCCAGGCCTTGAGATAGGAAGGCTCATCAATCTGAGTTCAAATCTGGCCTCAGAAACGTAATAACTGTGTGACCCTGGGCAAGTCATTTAACCTTGTTCACCTCAGTTTCTTCATCTATAAAATGAGCTGGAGAGGGAAATGGCAAACCACTCCAGCATCTTTGCCAAGAAAACCCCCAATGGGGTCATAAAGAGTATGAACTGAACCGAACAACTGAAAATAATTAAACAACAACTCCTCACCTCAAGTTAGAAATTAAATCTTCCTCCCTTGAACTCTCACCATTTTTTGAATCTCTCATGCACTTGTCATTATTATTGTATTATGAGTATATATTATTATTATAACTATATGAATTTTATCCTAATTATATGAATTTGTGTCTCATCTCTTATGCTAGTCTGTAAGCTTCTTGAGAGCAGGGATCAGATTTTTATTACCTACCCTCTATGCCCTTCTCAGGGTCTAATACAGTGCCTTACACAAGTAGGTGCTTGGTAAATGTCTGCCAAGAAAACAAATTCCCACTGGGGCTAAATTATTTTCCAGTGGTTTGGTTTTTGCAGGCTGTTATTATGGGCATAGACAGCTGTCCTCTTTTTCTCACTTGAAAGTTGCCTGGAGCAAGCCGCGGTAAGCAGATGTCCAGCTATTGGTCTTTCTGTTGCATTTGAGGTTGTGTTCCATTTCCTCAATATTGGCTGGATGATTTATGATCCTCTCTTTGCTGCCTGCCCTAAGTGCTATAATAATGTCGGCGTAAGTGCAAATCTGACTGAGTTAAATTGCTGTATGTGGAAACCTGACCACATTTACATGCTCCCAAATCTGTAGCCTGAGAATGTCCCTAAAGGTGACAGTGTCTACATAAGTAAATGAAATCAATTACTTTGCACGATTAAAACGAATGCTAATGACAACTGGGAGAATTATATGGGTATGGATATCTGTTTAACTCATTTAGTCTGTAGAACAACAATGCGGTCTAGACTAGACCCAGAAATGTATCATGGTCCATTTATCCATTCCAGGATCTCTGCAGTATTCACAAGCTGAAAGCAGCTGTTTCTTGAAGACCAAGAACACCCTTAATTTTTAATGAAAGCTTCTGGTTAATGGCTGTCTTGTTTTTTTAAATTTACTTTTATGTTTATCTTTTGGCCTTCATTTGTATTTCATTGTTTTCCTTTAATTATAACAACACTTAAAAAGAAATCTATGCATGGTAAATAGTGCAGAATTGAGAAGAACAATGTAGTAGTATAGGAATAATTTGCTTGGTGGTCTTTTTCCTCCCATAAGATACATTCATTCATTGACTTATTCTTTCAGCAGGTATTTATCAAGTGTCTTAGATGTGCCTAGTAGCACTAAGGAGGATTCCCAAAGAAATATAAGGATACATCCATAACTAAAGGTGTCTATTCAAAGATAGGGAAGGAACTTAGAGGCAATCTAGCCCAACCCTTCCCCTTTATTTTACAGAGGAGGACGTTGAGTTTCAGAAAGGTAAGGATCTTGTTCAAGGTTCCTTAGGGAGTAAGTGGCAGATCTGGAGTTTGAAGCAAGGTAACTAATATAAATTCAACATTCTGCTCATTATGCTACACTATTTATTGAACCATATCTTTAAAAAATACTTTATTTTAGAAATGGAATGAGTGTGTTCTTGCTGCACTCCAAACAGGCCAGCTATACCTTCCCCTCAGAGTTCTAGGGTATACTAAGGGATTTGGAAGTGCCTCTTCTCAAATGTCTTTAAGTTATCTCTTCTCTCTCCAATTCCTTGAGCCCCTAATATTGTTAGTCCCCACGTAGGAATTAGATCAGCATTTCAGTTCCATCTGACTGATTAATATCAATTAGCTTTTACAAATGTATATTTACTTTGAAATATAATAAGAACCAAAGTACAAACATTTCCACTACCCAACACCTCAGATGTATATTCTCCTTTTCCCAGCCTGGTCTTTGGGGAGAGTGGATTCAAACTTAGTTTGCTTCCTACATAGCATTGGTTGCACCAAAGTTTGTATCCAATGGACATTGCTGCTAGATGAATCCTTGTCCCAGATAATGGTGGGCTCTCCTGAAATTCATTCCTGAAAGTCACTTTTTGCTCATTGAGGCATTGATGATGGGCAGGCTACAAAACTCATCATGGACTTGGACTCTTGGAATCTATGAATCACTCAAAACTACCCTTTTGACCTTTTGAAACTCATGAAGCTAGAGACTCTAGATTAATCTCTTTCATCTAACACAGTAGACAAATGCTGAGACTGGTAAAGAACCAGAGCCTGTTTTCTTGGGGCCTCATGGGTTCAGAGACAAGAAAGCCCAAGACCCCTTCTTGTATAGCATTGTTTTTCACCAGATGGTGTCTGTGAAGAAATAAAATCAAGAGAGAGCCTCTTAAGACAATAGCTTTCAAAACTTTTTGGTCAATGGACTTTTTTATACTCTTAAAAATTATTGAGGACTCCAAAGGGTTTTTGTTTATATTGATTATATATAGTGATATTTGCCATATTAGAAATTAAAACTGATAAATGATAAAAATATTGATTCATTTAAAAATAACCACAATAGCTTCCCTCCCCTTCCATGGCACTGCCCGGCCTCATTCATTCCTCCCTGGGCCACTTGGAAACCGTCAAGTCCCTGCAGCGTCGGCAGCGGCGACACCATGTTGGGTGAAGAAACCACGTCTCTGTCAGCCATCCAGATCAGCAGGATAATGCGCCCAGAAGATGCCAACATTGCAGGCAATGTTCATGGAGGGACGATTTTGAAAATGATTGAAGACGCTGGGACTATCATCAGCACCCGACACTGTAACAGCCAGAAAGGAGAGACCTGTGTGGCTGCCTTGGCCAGGGTGCAACGCATGGATTTCCTGTCCCCCATGTCCATTGGAGAAGTGGCTCGTGTCAGTGCTGAGCTTACTTACATCTCGAAGCACTCAGTGGAAGTTCAGGTCACCGTGATGTCGGAAAACATCCTCACAGGTGCTAGAAGAGTGACCAACAAAGCAGCACTCTGGTATGTGCCCCTCTCACTGAAGAATGTGGATAAAGTGCTTGAGGTCCCTCCTTTGGTATACACCCGAAAGGAGCAAGAAGAGGAAGGTAGGAAGAGGTATGAGGCTCAAAAGTTGGAACATATGGAAACCAAGTGGAAGAACGAGGAGATGACGCAGCCCTCTATTAACCCAGAGCCATATACTGTCAGCTACAGCCAGTCCACCCTGATCCATCTAGTAGGACCATCGAACTGCACGCTGCATGGCTTTGTGCATGGAGGTGTTACCATGAAGCTAATGGATGAAGTAGCTGGGATTGTGGCTGCCCGCTATTGCAAGACCAACATTGTCACAGCTTTGGTAGATGCCATTAACTTTCACGACAAGATCTGGAAGGGTTGCATCATCACCATCTCTGGACGCATGACCTTCACAAGCAATAAGTCCATGGAGATTGAAGTCTTGGTAGATGCCGATGCTGTAGCATTGCGTTCCCAAGAGAGATACCGCGCTGCCAGTGCCTTCTTCACCTATGTGTCCCTGAGCAAAGAGGGGAAGACACTCCCTGTACCTAAGCTGCTGGTAGAGAGTGAAGAGGAGAAAAGACGTTTTGAAGAGGGCAAAGGCAGATGCCTGCAGATGAAAGCCAAGCAGCAGGCCCAGATGGATGCTGTCCCTTAAAAGTGACCTTCGACTTGAGCCACAGCAACCCAGGAAGATGCAGCTGGGAAGGAATTTGTCTGTTCACTTACAAGTGACTCACTTGGCCAAAAAATCCTATTCCCATTAAAAACTGGTGTTCTGTGAAGTATTTATAATGCGGTGTTAACCTACAGTATATTCTGAAAATGTATACACCAAAGTTTATTAATATTACTCCAGTATAAATGCTATACAGTATTACTCCAAACTGTCTCAAGTCATTCCTTGGAAAAACTTAGAAAATCCTACTGTTGCCCATTGTAAGTTATATAAAAGATACAATAACATTAATAAAGCTATTGTGGCTGGAGCGAAAAAAAAATAAAAATAACCACAACAAACCCACTTCATGTTAACATACTATATTTTTTTATCAAACATAACATTTTTTCCAAAATAAAAAAAATTGGTGAGGACAGTAGCAAAGTTTAACATATTTTAGCAAATCTCTTTAATGTCTAACTTAATAGGTCAGGAACTGGATTCTCATATCTGCATTCAGTCTGTTGAGATATGTTATTTTGGTTGATGCATGTTAGGAAAACAGCCTCACAGGGATATTTAGTTGGAAAAGGAGGAGTATTTTAATAGATCAATAATGCTTTAATATTATTATGGAAATAGCTTTGACCTCAAAGATGTCTCAAAGGGGCCTTGGGGCCCTCGAAGGATTCTCAGACCACACTTTGAGAACTGCCATACTAAGAGAAAAAGGCAAAGATCAATGAAGACCTTTGGAAGGTGGTCTTAATCTTGGTTATAGAATTGTACCAATCAGAAAGGCTTCTCCTAACCATGTGTTTAGCAGATTGGAACCAGAATATCTATGTTGCTTTGGTCTCTCCAAGGCACTTCTATTATATGTCATCACGACTTTTTTCAGAAGCAAGATCCCTTCCCTCTTCTACATCGCAAGTACCCATATCAGGATTATATTACAGAAATGCAAATGGAAATGTTGCCACCAAGGGTACCATTTTCCCCCTACTCCATGGTAGGGATTTGTTGAAGAATAATGAGGCAGCTACAGGGGCAGAAAGGGGCCATGGTCAGGGTCAGAGAGATAAAGGGCAACTGTGGTAGCAAGCATCTCCTTGCTTAGGGCCATCTACTGAGTCTACTAACCCTGCTCTGTGATGAGCTACTTATAAATATGAGTTTCCTTCTAGTAATAAGATCGCCACAATTGAGAGTAGCACTGGCCATAGGAATGTCTGTCTTTTCCTGAGTCAAAAAGGATCCCAAATTCCCTTCCCCATGTCATAAGTCTCAGGTTCAGAGTTTATTCAGAGTTTGTGTCTCTTCATCTAAAGACCAACCTGATGAGAAATACACACTGAGGTTAAGTGGACACCATTTTTGTCTGCTTCTGGAGGGAGGAAGGGTGAAACTATGAACTAAAACTCAAACTATGCCTTTCCTAAAACTCCTAGGTTTCAAGCAACTGTTGAACTTTTGGAGACTTCTGAAGAATGATGAGCTTGTAGCTTCTTGGTAGATGGTTAGTATGCATTTTTCTCTTATTAGCATGTACTATTTATATACTGATTGATATCATAATAAAACTAAGTATTTCATATAGCATCTAGGTATGTTTGACTACTTTTGGGGAATCCTGGTTCCATTGGCCCAAGGTCACAAGACTGAAATACAGAAAGGAGGTGGAGTTTACTAGTAGGTGGGTCTACAGAGCAGAATTCTAATTGGGTAAATTCACATACTCCTAGACAATGAGTTGGTATCACCTTGAGAAAGAGGCAGAGCCAAAGGATAGAACATTCATTGACATTCTGGTAACTTTAGAGAGTTTGCACCAACTCTGTTGCAAGGCCCATGCAAATATCCATATGAGAGCAGGAATTCCTGAGACCCTGATCTGCAGAGCTGAAGGAGATTAGGTGAGTGACCATCCATGCCACCTTGTGGTTATATGTATTTCATACGCTATGAATACTACATATAATTTAGACAATAATTAAGATATAAGTCATATATTTTTAGTACATAATCTCTATGAAATATAGTAGAGGCTCCTAGTATGAAAAGTACAAATTCACTTTAGTTACTGCGTTCTCTGCCTGTAAACCCTGGCCCCTGATTTCCAGGACTCATTATCTGTTTAGAGAGATAAGAATACAGACATAAAGCAGTTATGGAAACATAACTGTGAGTGAGAGGTGACCTTGTTCCAGAGAAGACTTGAGCTTAGTACCTGATTAAGTGCTAAAATGAATGGTACTGAAAGAAAACACAATAGGAGCTCATGGAAGAGGATGTTTCTACCTCTACCACATTTCTGGAATGCAGCCTCTTCTTACTATAAACAAAGTATATTCTACCTGGTTTAGGCCTTTATTACCTCTCACGCAGACTACGGCAAAGGTCTCCTCATTGCTCTCTTTGCCTCAAGGCTTTTCTTCTTCCATCTTATTTCCACCCATCTGTCACAGTGATTTTCCTTAACTATATGTATTTGACCTGTTACTCCACTACTTGATAAACCTCAGGGGTTTCCTGTTGCTGCAAAGGATAAAATATAAACTCATATTTTGGGTGTTTAAATTCCTTAATAAATATACCTCAGCCTACCTTTTGGTTTTATTATATAGTATCTTATCCTCCCTTTCTTGCTCTATAATCACAGATTGGGTGTTTTGCTCTTCCTTGTATGTGGCACTACCTCCTTCCATCTGGTGCCTTTGCTTTGGTCATTCCTTGTACCTGGAACATGTTTCTTCCTCATTTCCACCTTTTAGAATCCCTTATTTATTTCAAGACTTGGGTAAAAAATACACTCTCCACCTCAAGCTTTTTTTGATCCCATCAGGTGGGATCAGAAGACTATTATTCTCAATTCTCTGGTACATAGTTAGTATTTTTATATATATATATATATATATATATATGTATATATGTATATATGTGTATATATATCACATATATATAAAACAATCAATAACATAACATTATATAACAATAATTATTAATATATAACAAATTATATATATGCTTAGGATCATAGCCATTAAGCTGGAGTAGACCTCAGAAACAATTTGGTACAATTCTCATTTTATAGATGAGGAGACTGAGGACTAGTGATCTTAAGTAACTTGCCCCAGGTCACAGAAAGACTGCAAACTTAATTTTTTTAAACTTAACTATTTTTCCAATTTTATGTAAAACCAATTTTTCGCCTTTGATTTTTTACAGTTTTGAGTTCCAAATTCTCTCCCACCCTCCTTCCCCTGGCCCCTCATTGAGGAGACAAGTAATTTGATGAAGGTTATACATGTATAGTCATGTGAAACACATTTCTATATTAGTCATGTTGTGAAAGAGAACACACAAAAAATCAAAGAAAAATAAAGGAAGTAAAAAATCAACAACAGTATGCTTCAATATGCATTCAGATTCCATTGGTTCTTGTTCTGGAAGAGGATAGCATTTTTCATTATAGATCCTTCAGAATTGTCTTAGATCTTTGTACTGGTGAGAATAGCTAATAGACTGTAAACTTCTTGAAGTCAAAGACTTTTTCATTTTTGTCTCTGTATTCTCAGCATCTAGCATAGTGCTTAACACATAACTGGCACTTACTAAGTGCTTGTTAATTTATATGAAACAAGGTTTCTGATATGTGAAGTGAGAGGATTTGGAAAAAAAGAGATCATGCTTGTTGTTCTCTACAGTTTTGTTTAGTTTTCTTAGTTATTAAGTAACCAGACCAAGATCAGACACTTCAATCTTAGCAGTTGCCAACATTTTATTTTTATTGATTGATCAACTTTTTCCAAAAGCAAAGTTTTTTTCCCCCTTGCCCAGATTTCCTTATTTTATGTTAGAAACTTGTGAGATCAGTGAATCTGTGGGAAGGTGTTTTGGTTCCCTGGTGCTCGAAATGTGAGTTTGTTGAAGGTACCTTAAAGGGCCCGACAGTTGAATTGGTTCTCTGGGAAATGTTCTTTGTTATTCTTTCAAGTCTTGTGCTCAAAGCCATGTAAGATATCAACAGGAGATAAAATACACTGGATAGAATCTCTTTCCTCATGCCAGGCACTGAATGTTTCTTTTCTTTGTATTAAAATACAACTAGGCTTAAAAAGTACTTTTAAACCTAAAAAATTGTTATTGATAACAAACTTACTATAATCGAGGTAATGATGTACACTAATGATAATATATTTATTGTGTTTCATGGCAATTAGGCAAAAATGGCATGCAGTTCATATAAATGGCTATAATTATTATTATTCTCCACATTCACATAAGCTTAGTGTTGGAAGGATAGCCTCTGGCCCTCTAAGCCAGTGGCTATTTGATCAAGGATTTTATCCCATCAGATCACAATTTTTTTAGATTTTCACTTTTCTGTTAGTTTTCTAGTACTTAAAAAGAGTCAGTGTCAACATCTTTCATCTTATGCCTTCTGTAGCTTAACCTCAGCTTTGCTTGTTTTTTCTTTTTCCCAAAAATGCATCCATTAAAATATTATTATTAATATATTCTGAAAATTAATTAATATAGTCTAAAAAACCAGAAGATTTGGATCCAGTTCTCAGACAGCTGGAGTTCTCAATTTCTTTCCATTTTCCCTAAGTCCCTTCTGAATGACCTGGCCTAGAATAGAGTCTTGTCTTCCCCATTGACCTTCTGGTCTTCTCCCTATCATTTATATTCTCCCCAGTTGAGGGGTTTGAGCAGCTGTTCAGCTGTTCTCTGTTTTGTATCCCCTCTTCCCATCTGGAAGGACCACCCTGTAATAGCCCTATAATTTGTGATTCTTTCATAGAAGGACTGGCACAGAGCAAATTGTCAAGGTTACAGTTGTAGCTGACTTTGGGACAGATTCATTATCACCATCAGAAGACATAAGCTGTCCATAGGGAATACAGAGAACATAAGAAAAAACATACCTATACACACACAGGGAAAACTATCCTGGGACACCTAAACCTCTGATAACCTTTGAAAAGGTGTCAAACACATTCATCTCCAACAATTTCGTGTAATAGATTTTCTTAGGCAGTGACTCTGATCTTCACACCAGATTTATGGGTATTGATGAATTCAAGGTCTGTCTAGAAAGAGGACAAAGACAACTCATAGTGGTATAGATTTATTGCAACTTTACAAGGGTAATTCAGACTTTCAGCAGTTTACTTCAAGATGGTGGAAGAGGCCCTCCCAGGTCTTAAGGCCTTATGCGTATAGTCACTTACTAGCCACTTTCTTCTTAAAGGGGTGAGCATAATTCATGTTCTTCAGGCATGAAATGACTGAAGATGCCTTCTACTCTTTGTATTCCACTCTCTTCTCCAGAAGTTTTACAGAGGTGGCAAGATCTGGAGTTCACAGTACCATATATAGGACAAAGACTTTCTCTTCTCTCAGAGACTCAAAGTAGACCCTGAGGAATAAAACTGGTCCAAGAAAAAAGTTTTAAAATGTTATTAATATATTTTGTTTTTACATTATCTTCATTTCCCAGCATATCCTTCTCCCATCCCTGATCCAGAGAACCATCTTTCATAACAAAGAATATAAAAGAGAGAGGAATGGAACAATTCAGCTAAATTAACCAACGCATCAACCAAGTTAGATAGCACATATAATACTGGTCTTTTATCACTGTGAAAAAGGGTGCAATGCCAGGCACAAGCAGCTTCCCAAAAGAATGCTACTGTGAATGTCTTTTAAGGTTTTGATTACACACTATAGTGAACACTCCATTTATTCCATTACAAATCAAGGCAAACATTCACAACAAATCACAATATAATGTTCACAACATTACATCTTATCACAGAAAATCACAATATAGTGTTTACAACAGCTTAACATTAAAATGGCCACATAGTTTTCACCAAAGTGGCCACAGTATTTAGAACAAAGAACAAAAGAATAATAATCTGATATCCCTAAGGAGGTTTGCCTCTTCACTCAATCATTCAGTCATCTTACAATACAATAATCAATCTTCCACTCATGGGGCAATTGTAGATGAACTTAATCAGTCACTTATCTAGCAATCAGTCATTAAGTATTGTTAATCATTAAATACAATCATTAGAAAGTTACACTTAACAACTCCACCCTTTGGTGTCTAGTAAACTTCAATTTCATCACTGCATTCAATATCCAAGGAGAGGCCTTTTCTTCATCTTGGCTCAGGGTGATCTCTCAGATTTCCTGGATCCCCTTCCATGGTCTCAGCTCCTACCTGAATCCACCAAACAGTCACATAGAGTCAGAGGCAGACAGCTCTCAGGTTCTCTTCCATTCCTCTGGGCAGTTCTTGTTACACACTGAAGGTTGCAGGGTCCAGCACATCTCAAAACCTTCACAACTTCTGTTCCCAGGAACTAAAGGATCGACCAAGCCACAAACAAGCAAAGTCTTATCCCAGTCATGATTCTTCAATCCTACAGCAGTTCAGCTGGCCTTAGGACCCAGAAGAAATCTCAGCCTTCCAGGCAGCAGCTACTTCAGCCTTCCAGGTAAAAATTCTTGATTCTGACTGTCTCTGTTCTGGGCTCTTCTTAAACACACACACACACACACACACACACACACACACACACAAACACACACATTGGCTTCCTGTCTCAGTCAACCTCCTCCTGCCATGTCAGCAACAGGAAACAGAGTTCACACCTTCTGTTTCTTTCACAGAGGTACTTAGCCCTTAGTTACTAAGGGCTAAGTACATGCTAAATTAATTACCATCACAAAGGGTCATAGGCTCAGAAGTTTAGAGCTGGGATAGACCTTGGAGGCCATCAGTTCCAACTGCTTCATTTTACAGAGGAGGAGACTGAGCCCCAGAAAGTTGCAGCAACTTGTCTAAAATCACACAGTTATTAAGTATCTGAGGCAAAAATTCAAACCTAAATCTTCCTGTCTGCTGTGCCACCAATGATGAAGGTGCATTCTCATGTCTTTTATACCTAGCTGAGCTTCATCATCATAATTACACAGCATTCAGTTCATATTTCTTTTTTGTTCTCATTCTTTCTGTTTACCTCGGTGTAAGTGTTGCACATTTCACTTTCTAGTTCTCCTTCACTTTTTATCACTTTAAGTACTTTTTTGTATCCTTCATATTGGTCATTTTTAAAAACTACGTTTTCTTAGATTTCAGTGAGCTACTATGGTAAAAGATGGAGAGATGACCTCAGACCTAAGCAGTCCTGAGTTTAAGTTAAATTTCTGATACATACTGACTTTTTGAAATCGTGTAACCACTCAGTGCTCGAGAAAACTGGTGCCAAACTCAAATAGAAGGGAGGGTCACTAATCTTTACATAATGATCCTTAAGGGCACATATTGACTTAGAAAACCATATATAGCATTATCTTTGTCTTAGTGTATTTTTAATTTTTCTTGTTGTCCTCAAAATAAATTTTATTTAATTTATTGGGGGCAGCTAGGTGGCACTGGGGATGGAATACCAGGCCTGGAGACAAGAAAACTCATCTCCCTGAGTTCAAATCAGGTTTCAGACATTTACTAGCTGTGACCCTGGGCAAGTCACTTGACCTTGTTTGCCTATTTCCTTATCTGTAAAATGAATTAGAGAAGAACATGACAAGCCATTCCAGTATCTTTGCCAAGAAAACCCCAAATAGAGTCACAAAGAGTTAGACATGACTGAAATGATTGAAGAACAACAAAAATTTGTTTTGTTAAATATTTCCCAATTATATTTTAATTTGATTCAATATTACTCAGAGTGGGGGGTGGAGCCAAAATGGTGGCATAGAAGCAGCAAAGCACCACAGCTCCCACACAAACACGCTAAAAAACTCATAAAATGGGACGCTAAACAGATTTTCAAGCTCCAAAACTCTCCAAAAGACAGAAAGCACATCTGTTGCTACAGGCAGCGCAGCAGGC
>CM053594.1:181310285-181338988 GCA_028646575.1 Pseudocheirus occidentalis
TGAGATATTTCACGTTGACTTCTATTTTTTCATTTGTTTGGATCTGTTTAATAGTATCTTGATTTCTCATAAAGTCATTTGCTTCCATTTGCTCCACTCTAATTCTGAAGGAATTATTCTCTTCAGAAAGATTTTGAGATTCTTTTTCCATCTGTCAAATTTGACTTTTTAAGGCATTCTTTTCCTCATTGGCTTTTTGGACCTCTTTTGCCATTTGACTTAATCTATTTTTTAAGATGTTATTTTCTTCAGTCAAGTTGTTGACTCTCTTCTTGTGATTTTCTTGCATCATTCTCATTTCTCTTCCCAATTTTTCCTCCACTTGTTTGGTTTTCAAAATCCTTCTTAAGCTCCTCTATGGCTTGTAGGCAGTCTAGGTGTTTCTTGGAAGCTTTTGGTATGGGAGTTCTGACTGTGCTGTCTTCCTCCCATTCCATGCTTTGATCCTTTTTGTACCCAAAAAGTGATTCTAGAGTTTGATTGCTGTTTTTTGCTTCCTTTGCCTGCTCTTGTTGTCAGTGAATTACTTGATTTTTTAGCTCTGTGGAACTCTGTTTCCAGAGGGGAAAGCTCTGTCCCAAATCACTGGGGTTTTCCCAGCTGCCAGAGGTATTAGGGGGTTGCTGCAGCCCCCACCAGCTTTGATTCACTGAAAACACACCCCAGGACCACCACCCAAGACCATGATCTGGATCCAGGCCACTGAACACAAGAGCACTTAGCCTCTGAACGATTGCTTGGCCCCCTTGTAGTCTGCAGGCTGGGAGCTCTGAAGCAAACACGTGGAGGTGGCTGCTGCTTCTGTTGCTTCCTTGCCCTGGAGGCAGTTTGGCTGGACCACTTTTCTTCCCCAAATTTAGCTGGGTTCCACTGACCTTTCACTTTGTCCTTGTTTCTCATGGGTTGATAATTCTGGAAACTGCCACAGCTGCTGCTGATCCACTCTCCTGAAGGCTCCAGCTGCAGCTTGTCTTGGCTGCCCTGGAGTCAAGCCTAGGTTTCAGGCTGGGTTGGTTTTGCCTCCCAGCTTGCTGTGATGAGCTGTTCCTGCCAAACTTCTTTCTGTGGGAGATGTGTTTTTCTGTTGTGAGTTTTGGAACCCTAAAATTTGTTTAGAGTCTTATTTTATGGGTATTTGAGGTTGCTATGTGGGAGCTGTGGAACCTTGTTGCTTCTATGCTGCCATCTTGGCTCTGCCCCCTCCTCCCATCTTGAAAGAGTATTTATATGTTGAAGTCCCCTAGTGTGAGGTTAAGAGTAGGGGAGGAGAGAAAAACTGATCCAGGTCCTCCCAAATTATTCTTTTCTCTCTTTCCTTCCAAACAAAGACAAACCCTTGTAACAAATATGTGTAATTGAGCAAAGTAAGTTTGCCAAATAAGTTGGCCTTATTTCAAAACAAATCCCCAAATCCCACCATATCTTGGATCTGTACCTTAAGTCTTACTATCTTTCTATCAGGAGGTGGGTAGCATTCTTTGTCATGTTCCTCTGTAATCATGTTTGATAATTATGATAACCACAGTTCTTAAATCTTTCAAAATTGTTCCATTTTTACCATGATGTTATTGTAGAAATTGCTCTTTATTCTGCTTCATTTATTCTGTATCAGTTCATACAAGTTTTTCCAGATTTCTCTGAAATTGTCCCCTTCATCATTTCTTACAGCACCATTACATTCATATACCATCATTTTTTCATGATTGATTGATGCTATTTTTATTTCTAGTTTTTTTCCCCAGTACAAAAAACTACTATAAACATTTTTGTGTGTATGAGACCTTTTCCTCTTCCTTTGCTCTCTTTGGGGTAAATAAGTGGTATTACTAGGTCCGAAGGCACACACAAGTTAATTATTTTTTGAGCATGGTTCCAAGTTGCTTTTAGAATGGTTAAATGAATTCATAGGTCCAGCTGGTGTGAATCAGTGTACCTGCTTTCTAGCAGCCCCTTCAATATTTAGTATTTCCCTTTTTTGGTTATTTTTGACAATCTAGTCAGTATGAGGATGAACCCTAGAGTTATTTTGTTTTACATTTCTCTAATTATTAGTGATTTGGGGCATTCTTTCTATGGCTATGCATTGAATTTCTGCCCTTGAGAACTGCTTGTTTATATATTTTAACCATTTGTCAATTAGGAATGATTCTTATTTTTATAAGTTTGAATTAGTTTTTTATATATCTTGGAAATAAGCCTTTTATCAGAGAAACTTACTACAAAGATGTTTTTCCCCCCATTATCTCTTTTCTAGTTTTAATTTCACTGGCTTTGATCAAGCAAAAACTTTAAAGTTTTATGTTATCAAAATGATCCTTTTTATCTTTTGTGCACCTCTATCCCTTCTTTAGTCCTTCCCCTATCCATAGATCTGAAAGGCGATTTCTTCCTTCCCTCTAATTTGTTTATGATATTACCATTTTTAATCTAGGTTATTTATCCAATTGTAGCTTATCTAGGTATATTGTGTGAAGTTCAACAAACATTCATAAAGTGCTTATAATGTGCTAGGCATTATGCTTAGTGCTGAAGATAGAAGAAAAGCAATGAAAAGAAGAGAAGGGAAGAGAAGAAGCATTTACATAGTGCCTACTATTTGCCAGGCACTTAAAAATATTATCTCATTTAATTCTTTTTATTTTTTAAAATTTTTATTGACTTGTTTATTTACTTTTAATTTACAAGTTCCACAATCCCTTTCAAATTTTCTCCCCTCCCTCTTTCCCTCCTCCCCCATGCAATCAGGTATAGGATTTGCAAATATTTTCACATTGGACATTAGTCTGGTTGTATAGAAGCATTGTAACCAATGGAATGAACAATGGGAAAAAAGAAAGAAAACCAAACATGAAAAATAATGATAGCATGTAGATTGCTTTGGTCTCCATTTAAACTCTGGTCTTTTTCGATCTTTCTCTGAATGTAGGTATGTCCTTCCATCCTAAGACTTGTAGAGTTGTCATAACTGTGTGTTGCTGAGAAGAGTCCAGTTTATCAAGGTTGGTCATCACACATAGGATGTGTCTGTGACTGTGTACAAATTTTTCCTGGTTCTGTTCTTCTCACTTAGCATCAGTCTGTATCAGCCTCTCCAGGTGAATATGGAGACTGTCTCCTCCCCATTCCTTATAGCACAGTAGTGTTCCATTACATTCACATACCACAACTTGTTTAGCCATTTCCCAGTTGATGGGCATCCCCTTAATTTCCAGTTTTTTTGCCACCGCAGAGAGAACTGCAATAAATATTTTTGTGCATATGGGTCTTCCTCCCACTTCTATGATCTCTTTGGGATACAACCCCAGAAGTGGTATTACTGGGTCAAAGGGTATGCAGTTATTTATAGCTCTTTGGGCATAGTTCCAGATTGTACCTCATTTGATTCTTGCAACAACTGTGTGAAGTAGGTGCTATTATTATCTTCATTTTACAGTTGAGGAAACTGAGACAAAGTGACTGGCTCAGGGTCACACAGCTAGTAAGTATCTGAAGCTGTATTTGAACTCAGATCTTCCTGACTTCAGCTCAGTGCTCTGGCCACCATACCATGGAGCAAAAATTTCATCCTTAACCCGAAGGCATTACTTTCATTCTGATGAGATCTGAGACAACATGCAAAAACCTGTGTAGGTGCAAGATTTGTACGGTCAGATTGTCAAGATTCATTTCAGGGTAGAAATGTTACAGTTCTAAAAAATAGTCCCTCAGGATGATAGAATCTTAGAGTTGGAAGGTATATCAGAGGCCATCTGGTCTAACCCATAAATGACTGAAAAAACCCATAAATGACATCCTGAACAATCGTTCATCCAGTCTCCATTGCTTGAAGAACCTAGCCAGGGAATGTCTATTGAAGCAGCTCATTCCATTTTTGGATAGCTCTAATTGTTATTTTCCTTTATTTTGAGTCTAATTCTGCTTCTCTGCAACTTCAACCCACCATTCCCGTTTCTACTTTTCAGTGAAAATTAGTCTAATTCCTTATCTAGTTCATATACTTGGATATATGCTTTGTATGCTTGGGCAGTTATCAGGGTTCACTTAGTTCTTGGATCTTGAGAAAGGACCATCAAATTTGGCAGTTAAGAGATTATTAGTAAGTTTGAAGACAGAAGTTTCATTAGAATCAAGAGTTTCATTAGAATCAAGATAATGAGACTGAGAACCTGGGAGATTAGAAAGATGGTAGTAGGGAAAAAATTAGGGGTAGATAGGGATGGAAATAGAGAAGTTCGGAAGAAGGGTGGTGTTTTTTAATTTTGCATTTTTGGGGAGAAAACCAACATAATGAGACCTGTGATGCATATTATAGTGTATTCATGTTTGAACATCTAGTGCTACCTTGTTTCCTACTGAAAAAGCCTCCCTGTGTGTGTGTGTGTGTGTGTGTGTGTATGTGTGTGTATGTAAGGGAATTTACTCAGTGTCCAATCAAGTGAGTAGTTAGAGTTTGAAACAGTGACAGACCAGGTCCAGATTGCTAATTCAGTATGATTAAATTATTGAAATTAAACTTGAAAATAAAAAGGGTTAAAAAAAAGAAGGAAATGAGATCAGTTTGGTATTTTCATAAGACCATACCAACTTTTTTTGTAATCACTATTTACTTTTCTTAAAAAAACTGATAGCTTTTTTTTCTTTTTTACTGATTTTCATTTATGAATGTGCCCCTTCCCACTTTCCTACCCAGTGAAGTCCTAATAAAAGAATGAAAAAGAAAAATATTTCTTTTTTTCAGGAACAGGGATTCTTAACCTTTTTTTTTTTTGTGATGTCGTGGTCCCCTTTAACTCTCTGATGAAGCCTCTTGACTCCTCAGAATAATGTTTTTAAATGCATAAGATAAAATGAAATATATTACAAAGCAAACCAGTTACAACTAAATAGTTATTAAAATACTTAAAACATAGACCTTATGATCTCTGTTCTAGACTGATATTAACTGTGCCTTTAATAAATTCTAGAATTTTTCAAGAAATTTTCAAGGAATCAAAGTTAAGGTCATTGACTTATGGAAAAGTATAAACTTTGCCTTTTTTGGGGAAAAAAAAGCACTGTAAAATTAGGGTCTATAAGTCCAATTTTAGTCACCAGAATAATGGACATGGTACCATTGAAACACTGCTTTTCTTTTTTGAGGGGAAAAAAGGTGCTAAATGCTTAAGCACTGTGGAAGAAAACTTTACTTTGTATATTTAAGTCTGCTGGAAACAATTTTATTAATTTAGATTAAATTTATTTTTAACATTTCTTCTTAGAGGATGGACAGAATTACTACATACTTCTGAAAGTGTCTCTTACACAAGCCATTTTGGAGTTGCCATTTGGGTGAATTGCTCAGCTCTGATTGCTCTTTCCATGGGTTCCTGTACTGCACTCCATCTTTTAGGGTTAGATTCCCCACTAACTCCTCCCCCCAGTCCCCACCTTCCTACCCCTGTTCCCTGCTAAGGATAGGCTTTCCCCTTCCCAGGTCAAGAGAAGAATTCCAAAGAAGGGGAGTGATTATCTGGGAAAAAGGAATCTTTGCATCATTTTTTTCAAAGCTTCTTTGTATGTCTTCACAGTTGTATTCTATTTTACCTTTACCACATGGTCACTGGAAATCAAAGATTAGGTGACTTTTTAGTAGAACGAGAGGTAGCATGAGAGAATGGGAAACACTGTTCTGAGCATCATGAGACTTGAGTTTGAATTTAGATTCTGATATTTACTAGCCGTTTGACCCTGGGTAAGTTATTAACCTATCTGAACCTCAATTTAATATAATTATTTAATTTTTTAAATTAAATTTTATTTTACTTTCAGATTTGCATTTTCTCTGGTCCTCCTCCCCTCCCCCATTCATTGAGAAAGCAAGAAAAGCAATACCTATTACAAATATGTATATCCTGCATCAGTCATGTCCAAAAAAAGAAAAAAAGGAATGAAGCAAAAAAAAAAAAGTCTGTACTCTGAGTCTATCAGATTTCTGTCTGAAGAAGAATAGCACAGTCTTTTGGAATTGTGGTTGGTCATTGTACTGATTAGATGAATAGCAACCTTCTCATCTATAAAGTAAGTATATTAATACTTATACTATATACTTCATGAGATTGAAGAAAGTACTTTGTAAACCTTAAAGTACTATAGCAATAGTGAACTTATTAATATTTTTGCTTGGCAATAGGTTTGTCTTTTGGAATCTAGGGCGGGGATTGAAGTGATGGAGAGATGAAGAAAATGAAAGTCTTAGATGGATATCTAGAAATGGGGTGGAATGTCTGTTATAAAAGGTTTTAAACAATCCTAGATAGAAGATGATTGGAAAAAACTTAGAATTAGTGAGCTGATAGGAAACTTTGCTATCAGCGAGATAGAGTTTATAAGCAGTAACTTGAAAGTTTTCCTCAGAATCTGCCACATGTAATACAGTTGAATTTCAAATTTTCTTTTGGGTAGAGATGTCATTTCTATATCATCATAATAAATTATATTACATGCAAAGTGATTTTATATTTTTACTGAAATTTAAGAACATTATAATTTTGATCTGAAAAATTATTTTTAAACTTTAGTTCCTCATTTCTAAAAGCCTTTCGTAAGAAGAGACTATGTCTGTTGTACACCAGCTGTCATCTGGATGGCTACTGGATCATCTTGCCTTCATCAATAACATTGATTACCACCTCTGCCAGCAGGATGAACCAACTTCCAGTAATGCTGTACCCATCTCATCTCCCCACTGTGATTCTCTTACTCTACCTAATACATCCTCTATTGAACTTTCTGCTACATCGATGGCCTCTGAGGCTGATACAAAACCAGGGACTGATGAAAGAGAAAATAAAGCGTTACAGCAAAAATATACCTTTCGAACTGAACTGTTTCATGTTACTAAACCCTATGTGACAATAGCTGATTGTTCAGCATTTCAAAAAGGAAATAAAATGGAGGCTCAAAAGGATGACAGTATTACTCATGAGAAGCAAGAATGCGTTAAAGACCAAGATTCTTTTTCTGCTGTTAGGAAGGTATGAAATCTTCTAAAAAAGTATGTTGCTTACACATTTAAATAATTTACCATTCAGATAACTCATATAATTTCTTTTCACTCTCAGGAAAAAATAAGCAAGAAAGAACAAAAGAAGTTGAGATGAGAAGTAGTGGAATACTGTGTAAAGAGACCTGAATGTAAAAGTCAGATGACCATGTTTAACTCAAAAGCAACAAGCAGATTTCATACACACTTTCAGAAAAGTTTTCCTTCTTGATGAATTAAAATCTTAAAGGCTTAGAAGTCTAACATTTTTGGGGAGTTAGGAACAATAGAAGTAGTACACTAATAGAAACGAATTGCACTGAATAACGTGGAAGTCATATGTACAGTCAGTCTTCAGTAACTCCCTGAGACAGCAATGTAGTACAGGAGCAATGATAATAACTCTGTAATCAGTATGTACATCTTTGAAGATTGAGAAAAATTCACCTCAAAGTCATGGGAATAAAGATTATTGTCCTAATTTTACAGAAAAAAAAATAAGACCATAATCATCTTGTAGGTTGTTGTAGGTACCGCTAGTAGAAATCTTGTCTCCTGACTGAATCTAATATTTTGCCTCATAGGCTCTATTTATTCCACTTTGTATGTTAAGTAGATTTATCTTTCTATATCCTAGGAATATTGTAGCATGAATTAATGTCAAGGATTTTTCTTAATAAGTTCTATCAGGGCCTATCTTACTAATGAGGCAAAGTAGATATAGTAATAATAAATATAAATTTGGTTTATTTGACCTTATTACAAAATATCATTCATATTTCCAACAAAGTGAGGTAGATTAGAATTGCTAACTAGAATATTTTAATGATACCAAGTGTGATAGTATGTTGGATTTTATTAATATAGATAATTTATGTATAACTGTTAAACCAACAAATAGGGACATTTTGAAGCTTGAATTTTTCTTGATATTGTTACTATTAAATTAAGTCTAGATATTTCATTGACTGAAAAAAGATGGAAGCTCAGTATAATTAAACTATATGCTAAGGACATGTTACTAAACCTTATGTGACAGGACAGATTTGTGTTTTTATAGTGCAGTGCCTTCTCTGCTTTGTGTACTTCTAGTGCTTATACTGGTAAAAGAAATAGACTTACTGATGCATTTTGTTAGGCACAACTTCTTAATTATACTTAAATATTTTATGCATATGTGTATATATATATATATATGCACATATAATACTTATACTATGTGCTTCACAAAGTTATTGAAGAAAGTACTTTGTAAACCTTGAAGTACTGTAACAATAGTGAACTTATTAATATTTTTGTTTTGTCTTTTGGGATCCAGGGCTGGGATTGAAGTGACGGAAAGAAAGTCTTAGATGGATTTCTAGAAATGGGGTGGAATGTCTGTTATAAAAGGTTTTAAACAACCCTAGATAGAATGTGACTGAAGAAAGCTCAGAATTAGTGAGTTGATAGGAAACTCTGGTATCAGTGGGATAGAGTTTATAAGCAGTAACTTGAAAGTGTTCCTCAGAATTTGCCACATGTAATACAGTTGAATTTCAACACATGGGTACCTGTTGTGATTTGTGCTGTTGATTTTTATTCGTTAGTTTTCTGTTTGAGGACAGCATGCTTTGGTCCAGATTCTTTGCCTTTATTTAGTCTAAGTACACAGTTATCACCAGTATGGACTAAAATATGCAGTTCATAAAAGGGAATGTGGCAAAAGAAGCTGCTTATACATTTTACAAGTCTAAGACATCCTGATGCATTAGCTTAACTTTTTCTTGTTTTGTTTTCTTTTTAGAAAGGCAAAAGATCAGTTGCATTCAATCAAGGTGAATTGGATGCTATGGAATACCATGCAAAAGTAAGTTTCAAATATTTAATAATCATAATGGAAACTTTGTGTAAAATAGAATAGACCAACAAATAACACAAGCATTTATTCTCTCAGAGTCAAGGATTCTGACCTGGCCTGATTCTGACTTATCAACCTAAATTTAATGGAGAGACAAATAAACTACTTTGCAGAACATTCAAACGATGCTCTACATTTCAGATTACATTAGTATTTGCAAATATATATTACTATCATGTGAATTAAATGAAGTTACGTTAGTTGAATTATAGCTCTGCTTTTAATTTTCTTAAGTTGGTTTATTTACTTTTAGACTTTTAGTTTACAACATTCAGTCCCACAGTCCCTTGAGTTTAGATTTTCTCCAACTCTCTTTACACCCCTCTCCCCCATCATGGCAGTGTGCACTCGGATACAGGATCTACAAATATCTTCTCATTAATCGTTAGGTTGTAAAGAAGGATTGTTACTGATGGAATGATCAATGGGAAAGAGAAACAGAACAAAACAAGAAACAGAAACAGAGCAAGTAGTTTGTTTCAATCTGCATTCCGAGTCCGCATCTCCTTCTCTGGATGTGGCTATCTCCTTCAATCATGGGTCTTTTGGAGTTGTCCTATAACCTTGTATTGCTGAGAGGAGCCCAGTCTATTGAAGTTAGTCATCACACATACGTTGTGTTTGTGATTGTGTACAAATTTCTCCTGGTTCTGCTCTTCTCACTCAGCATCAGTTTATATAAGTCTCTCCAGGTTATTATGAAGTCTATCTGCTCCTCATTTCTTATAGCACAGTAGTATTCCATTACATTCATACACCACAACCTGTTCAGCCATTTCCCAATTGATGGGCATCTCCTTGTTTTCTAATTTTTTGCCACCATAAAAAGAGCTGCTATAAATATTTTTGTACATATGGATCCTCTTCCCACTTCTGTGATCTCTTTGGGATATAATCCTAGAAATGGTATGGCTGGGTCAAAGGGTATGCACTTATTTATAGCCCTTTCGTTGTAGTTCTAGATTGCTGTCCAGAATGGCTGGATCAGTTCACAGCTCCACCAACAATGCATTAATATTCTGATTTTTCCACATCCTTTCCAGCATTTATCATTTTGATGTCTTGTCGTCTTAGTGAGTCTGGTTGGTGATATGTGGTACCTCAGAGTTGTTTTGATTTGCATTTCTCTAATCACTAGTGATTTGGAACATTTTTTCATATGCTTATAGATGTCTTTAATTTCATCTTCTGAAAACTGCCTGTTCATATTCTTTGACCATTTATCAGTTGGGGAATGGCTTGTATTCTTATAAATTGGACTCAATTTTTTGTATATTTTAGAAATGAGGCCTTTATCAGAGATACTGGTTGTAAAAATTCTTTCCCACTTTTCCACTTCCCTTCTTGTTAACATTGGCTTTGTTTGTACAGAAGCTTTTCAATTTAATATAATCAGAATTTTCCATTTTTCATTTTGTAATGCTCTCTAACTCTTGTTTTGTCATAAAGTCTTCCCCTCTCCATAGATCTGACAAGTAATCTATCCCTTGTTCTCTCAGATTGCTTACAGTATCAACCTTTCTACCTAGATCATGCACCCATTTTGACTTTATTTTGGTGTATTGTGTTAGGTATTGGTCTATTTCCAATTTCTGCCATACTGTGTTGCAGTTTTCCCAGCAGTTTTTGTCAAATAGTGCATTCTTATCCCCAAAACTGGGGTCTTTGGGTTTATCAGACAGTGGATTACTATGGTCATTGGCTGCTGAGTCTCGTGTACACAGTCTGTTTCATTGATCCACTGCTCTATTCCTCAGCCAGTACCAAGTGGTTTTAATGACTCCTGCTTTGTAGTACAGATAAAAATCTGGTATGGCTAGGCCACCTTTCCTAGCATTTTTTTCATTAGTTGTCTTGAAATTCTGGACCTTTTGTTCTTCCAGATGAATTTTGCTACTATTTTTTCTAGCTCTACAAAGTAATTTTTTTGGCAGATTTATTGGTATGGCACTAAGTATGTAATTTAGTTTAGTTAAGATTGTAATTTTTATTATGTTAGCTTGACCCAGCCATGAGCAATTGATGTTTTTCCAGTTAGTTAGATCTGATTTTATTTGTGTGAAAAGTGTTTTGTAATTGTGTTCATATAAGTCCTGGGTTTGTTTTGGCAGGTAGATTCCCAAATATTTTGTAATGTCTACAGTAACTTGTTTTTTATTGTTTAAATCAGGAAATACTTAAGCAGAGGTTGGATGACCATTTCTCAGGGATATTATAGAGTGAATTCTTAGATGGGGTAGAAGGTTAAACTAATGACCTCTAAGGTCCCTTATACTTGAAATTATTCTTCATATAGCTTGAATCTCTACTTGAGCTTAAGATTTCCCTTCCTCCTTGTTGCTGTGTCTCCCTTCCCCACAAAAAACCCACAAGTGAACTTCTGGCACCATTAACCAAATTAAATTACCTTTGCTGTTGTTCCTAATTGGGAACATATCAATTCATTCCTCTGATGCCTCACTCATCATGCCTTTTACTTTCCTGACCAAAGTGCTTCTCCCTGTCCTCCATTCCCCTTTGTGTATAGAAGGTAGAAGGTACGTGGACTTTGGTAGAATTCAGGGACATGCATGGAGGAACACTTGGTATTTGTCCCCTCTGACAAATAAGATAGCTTTTTCCTCATCCTCCACATTTCTGCCTCTGTTCTTTCAATGGCTTTTTTTTTTAATGCAAATGATAATTAAATGAAGTGTGATAGTATATTTAAAAAAAAAATTCCAATTTTAGTAACTCACATCACCAAAACAAACATCAAATAGATAAATAATAACTGACATTTATATAACACTTTGCAAAAGCTTGCAAAGTGTTTTACATGTTGTCTCATTTGCTCATCACAGTCCTGAAAGGAAAGTCTTCCCTCGGTAGAATTTTTTTTTTTGATAGGCAAGAAACCTTCAGGTAGCTAAGGGACTTGTCCCTGGTCAGACAAGTAATAGGTATCATAGGTGAGATCTGAATGCACATCTTTCCAACCTAAGTCCACCGTTTTCTTTATTACTCCAAATGGATTCAAGCAAAATTTAAAAGTGTACATAAAATTATAAAATATAAATTATTAAAAATTTGTTTTAACAGTCCCATGACCTTTTTGCTATGTACCCTCTCATCTCTTTTCTGCAGTATTTTTTTTCTTTTTAAATTACTGCTAGTGTCGGGCCATAAAATGATCAAGGAGAATGAGAAGAGAGAAGACCAATTATTGAGTACTTACTATAAACCCTTAATTATGCTAGGTACTGTAGAAGATACAGACATATTTAAAACCTGGCTTTTGTCTTCAAGGAGTATAATGTGTCATAGAAAAACAGCACTAATAGATAAAGCAATTATAGAATAATTAAATATTAAACTATAGTGGAGAGGGCCTGGACATGATTTTATTGGTATAAGAACTCCTAGTTGAGAAACAAAATAAAACAAAACAACTCTACCAAAGCAGGCTGGCATTTTCTCTGTAATTTAGTCTGAGAGAGTAACCTAGTGACTTGCCTAGGATCACCTATCATGCACCAGAGACAGAAGTTGACCCCATTTCTTCCTGGCTTTGAGGTCAACTTTCTGAATACTACGCCTTGGTGAGTATAGAAGGTTATTATTGGATTTGCATGATGAAGGTGGTCAGTGACCTTTATGAAGAAAACACTTCCAGTGTATGTTCAAAGCAGAAACTACATTAAAAGGATTTGGAGACACATGTGGTAGTAATGAAATGAAGGTATTGAGGAGAGACTACTTGTTTGAAAGATCTGGCAAAGGAATTAAAGAGAAGACTTCTTTAACTAAACTATAAGGATTTTCTCATTTATTTTGGAACTTACTTTGTTGCCTAGAAACTGCTGTGGAGACCAAAAAGCAGAAATAGGTAGTGATGCAATAGAGTCAATGCATCATTCCATCAAACATATTTTTAAGATTTTGTTATAAAATATGGGAAAAATGCTAAATGAGTAATCATAACAATATGCATTTAGTTGTTATAATTGCTTTGATTTTTGTCCTGTAGACAGTATTACACAGAGTGTCAAATGAATTTAAGTACTGGATTCTTTTCCCTAAAAGGAAAAAGAGTGACATAATTATAGTAAGGGGAAGATACTCCTTTAGCTCTGTGTTAAAGACAGGCCAGAGTCGTGTAGACAGTCAGTTGTATTGACAGGATGTCACAGCCAGGCTAAGAATTTACCAGGTGGAAATGATCCAAGAGGGTCCTACCTTAGTCTTCCCAAGTCCCATTCCTCCCCATCTTCCCTTCCAGTATTCCCCAGAGACAGATATCCACTGATAGCATTTCATAGATGTTACACCTGTTAGGCTGCTGGCATTAAAGATCATTGGCTCAGTGACATTTCCTGATAATCATACCTGGAATCAGATTCAGAATAATATCAATTATTACCACAGTATTTAACCTTAAATAGCAGAATTTCATTAATAATAGCTTAGGGGTGGATTGTTATTATTAACTCTCATGTTGAGAATAAAAGCATTGTATTGTTTCTTGTTTTAAATCATTTCATGTTGGTTTTCTTGGCAAAGATGCTGGGGTAATTTGCCATCCTAAGGGAAACAGGGTGAGTGACTTGTTCAAGGTCACACACAGCTAGTATATGTCTGAGGCCAGATTTGAACTTATGAAGTTGTGTCTTTCTGATTTCAGGCCCAGCTCCCTATAACTCTCAAATTATCCAAAGATCTTTATCAAGTTCTTGGCCTCCCTCCCTCTTACTTGTTCCTAGGGGGAGAGGCGGGAGAGAGACCACAGAAGGCAACTTCATGTTCCCATTCCATGTACACCCCTACCCCCTACCTGTGGAACCTGGGACCAGATCTTATTACTCTAGTTATATATATGTAAATAAAATAAGGACACAAAGTTTACCGTATCCTTATTTCTACCAGTATTCAATAGGTACGTTGATTTTAATCTAAACATTTACAGTATAAAAAATATAGATGAATTTAACTGTTGTAGAAATAACATCAGAAAAATCTCCTTCCTTAACATATTTTTATTATTCCTTTTCAGGTCAGGGGGTTGATTTTGGATGGCACCACACAGTTAGTCCAAGAAGGTCTGAAAAGTGGTTTTCTTTACTCACTTTCAGAAAAACTGGACAATGGTAACAAGACTACTACTGTGGGACTTGATAGCTGTGGTTTGGCTGAACTATGTGACATGGCTAAGCAGCTGCCTTTGGTGAATGAAAGTGATACAGTACAGTTGATAGATGCAGATGTATCTGTTCCAGAACAGGATGTATTTTCCCGAATTACCCAAAACAGCTCGAACTTTACAAAGATGATTATTCTAATGGGACAGAAATACCTGTTGCCACCAAAAAGCAGCTTCCTCTTATCTGATCTTTCTTGTATGCAGCCACTTCTGAATTGTAAGTACATGTATAGTCTTTTCTTAAAGGGATTATCTCCTCCATTTTGTGACAGAATACAATAGCTCACAAGTTGAATTATAGACTTTAAAGTGATCTGCTTTGTATAAGATTGGATAAAGGTCAACATTTGTGAAGAAGTGGGACCACAAATATTTTTCCCGTTTGAATTTTTCCTTTTAATTTGTTCTGAAATTCTATAGATAGAAACTTGAAAATTTTGATAGTTTTAGATGGTAGTTTCTGTCATTTTGGACAAAGTTACAAAGATTTTAAAAGAGTAAACATCTCCCATAAAAGCTGATATTCAGAGTATAGATGATTATAAACAAGTGACTTTACTAAACTTTGTTTTATAACAGGAATATTTTCAGTATTAATTATTTACTAACCCAATAATCACCTTTCACATATAACTTCTATATTTTTTTGTGTATTTTTTTTGGAGGCAGTTGGGTTTAAGTGACTTGCCTAGGGTTACATAGCTAGTAATTGTCTGAGTCTGGATTTGAACTTAAATCCTCCTGACTTTAGGGTTGGCAATCTATCCACTGTGCCACCTAGCAGCTCCTTATTTTCTATTTTTATTTATTTTATTTTATTATTATTTTTTTGCTTTTTGGAGGGGGGAGGTCAGGGCAGTTGGGTTTAAGTAACTTGCCCAAGGTCACACGGCTAATTTTGTGTTACATGTTTGAAGTTGAATTTGAACTCAGGCCCTCTGGACTCCAGGGCTGGTGTGTCTATTCACTGCGCCACCGAGCTGCCCCCCTATTTTCTATTTTTAAATAAAAAAGGATTGTTATTTATTTTTTCCCCCTTTCATGTTCCACATTCCTGCTGGAAAAAACAAGCCCACAAACAAATCCCAAGACAAAAATAAAAACAAATCCCCTGCAACACAAGCAAAGAACACTTTTATATTGGCCATGTCAAAAAATGTATATCTAATTTAATCCATCATCTCTCCATTCAGAAATGGGTTGTATTCTATCCTTGGTTCCTAAATTTTTTTCATTTTTACAATGTTAATGTAACCTGTAAACGAACCATTAAACAGTTGCTTTGAATTGCTTGAGGTGTTTCAGCACAGAGCAAAGAATCAGAATTTTAAACATCATTGTTTGAAAGTGCTAGGTTTAGGAGCACCTGGAACTGAGTCTTATACATATTTATTTTTTCATTTGGCTATTTTAGGGGTAAAATTCTAAGTTATAAAGCAACTAGCACTTAGACAAGTAACTAAAAACTTTTTTAAAATGCCAGTTGGCAGTCTTAATAAGGTTATAAAGTTTGGGAGTTAAATTGCAAAGGTAATTTACTGCATATTTTAAATTGATGTGACTATGTCATAACACTATGGCTGAAACTAGTGGACCGTCTAGAAATCACAGAGAGCAGACACTGGTCTGATTCACCAGGTTTTTAGCAGCAAAAAAAAATCTTAGCAAAAGAGCATTTTTCTTCTCCCTTATTTTCAGTTCAGCAAAAATGGAAATTACAATAACATCTCAGAGAGCATAATCATATGAAGTAGCCACTGGTTTTTTAGATATATTGTTCTTATTGTAGTTTATTAGATTAAGTGCTATAATACTTTTTCTGTTATATTTGTGTCTAGTTGGATGTACCTTGGTTTGAGTATGACATTTGGTTTTTATGTTTATACTTTGTAATTACTACACAGGCGCTTTTCTCCTAAAATTGTGCTTTTGTTTTCAGATGGGAAAAAATACGATGTAATTGTGATCGATCCACCATGGCAGAACAAATCTGTTAAAAGAAGCAAAAGGTATACTGAAGAAATTTATTCATCAAAATTTACTGTTAAGACCATTCCAAAGTTTAAAAAAAGTTAGTCATTATTTACTAATAGTGAATAGTTTTTCAAACTTTAAGTTCTTATTTATGTTTTTAGACTTGTCATTTTTTTTATACTTTGAATTTGTAATTTTATCAGAGTGGATATTCCTTCAAAGAATATATCTGCTTATCACATGTGATTGTTACTTATGCATTTTTAATAGTTCCTTCATAGAAGATCTAGCCAACGTGCTGGAACCCTTTCATGTTTTTAGTATCTCTGGGTTGCTAGTTTGTCAATCAGATTTTCCATTTTTGTTTCATTCTCGTAATATGATCGGCCTACCTCCTTTTCTTGGGATAGTCATCCTCCAAAATGCCTTCTTTGCTACTTCTTGGGTCCAAATTGTCACTGATAATGTGTTTATTTCCATAATGCATTTTCCATTGCTTTTTGGATGATTTGTAATTTTAGTTCCTTTGAGAATTAAAGAGAGGTACCCTAGTACAGTGGAAAGATCACTGTAGAGTTGGAAGGACAAATTTGATTCCCATTTCTTTGCTACTTGCTTCATTGTTTCAGAGTTTCAATTTCCTCATCTATATATTATGGCATTCCCTAATTCACAGACATACAGCATTACTAAGAGAATATTAGAATTGAAATTAATTTCATGGGGTGGGTAGGGAACTAGCAATTGGAAGAATTGTATAAGAGATGACGCATGAACTGAACCTTGAATAAAACTAAGGATGAATGGAGAAGGAGGTGAGGAAAAATGACATTCCAAGCATGGGGGTGCATGTGGGAAGATAGCCTGTGCAGAAGCCCAAAGGTAGGATGCCACATCTGAGGGGAAAGTAGGTGATTCTGCCTAGAATATAAAATAAGTGCAGAGTAAGATGTATTGTCTCAGATTGACTCAGGTTGGAGCCAGACCACACATGGTTTTAAGAGCCAAAGAGAGAAGTTGTACTTTGTATTTGCCTAAAGGTAACAGGGAGCCACTAGGGTATTTTGAGCAGCGAAGTGATTTGGTCCGAACTGTGTTTTAGCAATATCATTTTGGAAGCTATATGGAGGTTGGGGGTAAAAGTATCGAGTCTTAGCAACTTATATACATATGGATATAGGGAGAGGAGGGGCAGCTAGATGGTACCGTGGATAGAACTCTGAACTTGAGTCAGGGAGACTTGAGTTCAAATTTGGCTAGGTGTGTGACCCTGGGCAAATCACTTATTCTTTGTCTCAGTTTTCTCAATTGTAAAATGAGCTAGAAAAGGAAAGGGCAAACCACTCCAGTATCTTTTCCAAGAAAACCCCAAATGGGGTCAAGAAGAGTCAGACACGACTGAAATGACTGAACAATAACAATTATAAGACTAGCACTGGTCTAGCCATTATGGAGTACAAAAGAACTATAATGTGGGCCTTATTTGAAAGGACCTTACAATCTAGATATGGGGAAAAGACAAACATACATAAAATGGTAGATGACAATATAGCTAATAAAATCTTAAATTGAACTGTACAGACAATTAGAAGATAGGAAAATATGTAATAACCCCTTTCCCTAATTTGTTCAATGTGCATGATATTAAGTGGTAAAGGGATTAGAGTGAAGAGAGATCGATGTAGAGGGTTTATTGGGGAAAGCCTCATGGAGGAGGAAGTAGGACTTGAACTAGATAGACTATGCTTCTGCAGAAAAGAGGGGTGAAGTTTCCTAGGTGGGGAAAAAGCAAAATTAGTGATAGCATGGAGGCCAGGGTTAGGATGAGACTGATTTTGCTGGGGTAGAAGTTTGGTGTTGAGATGTTGTAGGATAGCATCCAAAAGAGAAACAAATTTTTTGAGGGCCTTAAAAGCCAGGTGAAGGAGTTTAGATTCAGTATTGTACAGTAGAGTGTAATTGATAGTTCTGGAACAAAAAAGGGCAAAACCATAGAAGTGGTATGTGGGATTAATTGGAAGGAGGACCAGTGAGAGGCAGAAAGACTAGCCAGGAGACAAATGCAGTAATTTCAGTAATAAAATTTTGGCCTAGTATGGTAACAATACAAATTGAAAGTCTAACAAGAGTTAGTTATAAAAGGAAAACCAAAATTAATAAATATTTCAAAGGAAGAATAGACAGGACTTTGTGACTGATTGGATTTAATTGAGTGAATGAAAGGGAAGAGTAAAAAATGGTTCCAGTTTTTCCATCTTGGAAGGCTGAGAATGATTGTGGATGTGACACCAGCTTGAGTAAAAATTGTAAGATATTTAAAACTGTAATTTAGTCCTGTAAGAAGAGCAAGGACATTAGTGTTCTTTAAAAGTGCCTTTTATATGTTTCAGTGAAATTATTACGATAGTTTTAGAAGAGATGAATTCCACTTGCAACAAAGCCTGTCTGTATTAAAAAAGAAAATGGACCAAACTTGTTATATCAGGAATATGTGTCCACTAGATGTCACTGTTGATTCATACTTAGCCCTTAGAAGCCTTCTTTTAGATGGACATAATTCTATACAGAGTTCCCTGTTTAATTCTTGTTTTTCACTTCCTACCAAATTTTCCTTTATTTGCAGTAATATTTTTTTAAAATCACATGTAGGTACAATTATTTATCTTCTTGGCAAGTAAAACAAATACCTGTCCCCCAACTGGCTGCTCCAAACTGTCTTGTTATCACTTGGGTCACCAATCGACAGAAACACCTACAGTTTGTAAAGGATGAGCTTTATCCCTATTGGTCTGTGGAAGCACTTACTGAATGGCACTGGGTGAAAGTAAGTTCTGAAGTTGTCTGAGAATTTATTTACACAGGTGACATCTTTTGACTGTCATCACTTATTTGTTGTCTTTCTTCACTCATTTAACATTGTCTTTTTAAAACCTATTCATTTCTCAGTCTCTGGGTGATGGCAGATGGGGGCTGCAGGAGGATTGTCCTAGTCCCTCTTCCTTTTCCACTTTGGTCTTTTTGCCAGTTCCTTTTCATTTCAAGGCTTCCCTTGGCGCTAGGGAGGGTGATGGTGATGGAGCTGCTGGTGGAGGGAAGATGAGAAAAGAGATGAAGAAAGGCTAGATTTCTAAAAACTCATGCTTTTGAAACCCTCTCATTTAATATCCTTAAGAAGGACAAGATACTGATTTTAAAGGCAAAATAATTCACCCAAATAATTTCCCTAATCCCTTCTATATTCTAAAGCAAATGAAGCTGTTTCTAATTAATTATAGTTATCTTATTAATTTTAGATATGTAAAATTATGATATATTTAATTTTTTTATATACTAAATGTATGCTTTTTGGGGGAGGTTTACAGGTGTTTTGTCTTTGCTTTTTGTCATTTCTGTATTTTATTTGATCCTGAATTTTTAATTAGAAGTGAAATTGTTCTTATGAGGAATATATGATTCACTTTCTCATATTTTACTTTAAGATTCAGTTTTTAGGAACATATTGCAACAAAAAAATAGGAGCTATATATGTCCTAGATAATGGTCCTTCACATTAGCTGGTTAGAAAATTCTCATTTTTCTTTTCAGTACCAGAAAACTTTTGTGGATTTATTTGACTTTTTTATTCTTTTATGTCAGATCACGAGGTCTGGAGAATTTGTGTTCCCATTAGATTCTCCACACAAAAAGCCTTATGAAGGTTTAGTACTGGGGAGAATTCAAGAAAAAACTGTTTTGCCATTAAGGTATGGGAAAAGTATTATTCAAAGTTGGTTTGGTATGTTTCTCATTAAGCAAAAGTCACTCTCACTCTTAATTTGTACATATTTGAAAACCCTGAAATTGAGAATGAGTCGAATAGATAACTTTCTGTTATAGTTTTATCACATGTACTTTTATCATATTTGTTTTCTCCTGAGTCTAACTGCCCTTAAGTTCTACACTCTTGAAACTTAAACTGAAGATTTTCCTTAAATTTCTTCTTCAGAGTGAAAATCTTATCAGCAATCTTATCAGTTCATTTCAGTTAGTCAGTAAACATTTATTAAATCTCTTTTTTGAGGGGCAATTGGGGTTAAGTGACGTCACAGGGCTAGTGAGTATGTCAAATGTATGAGGCTGGATTTGAACTCAGGTCCTCCTGGCTCCAGGGCTGGTGCTCTATTCACTGCACCACCTAACCGCCCCATTTATTAAACACTTGCTATGTTCTAGGCACTGTGCTAAGTGCTAGGTATGCAAAGAAAGGCAAAAGATGGTTTCTGCTCAAACAATTATGTACAAATAAGTTCTGGAAAGAACAAATTGGAAATAATCAATAGAGGGAAGGCACACAGATTAGGGGAGGGAACCAAGGGTGGTTTCCTGTAGAAGGTGCTACAATTAATTGTGCGCTATTCCCTTCCCACATCCTTTTAAACACACCCCTCATGCTAAATGTTTATGATTTGTCTTTCCCATCAAGGCTGCCCTTGGTGGTGGTAGTGTTGCTGCAGCAAGGGAAGTGGTTGGCAAGTGAATGCTCACAAAAAAAGATGAAAAAAAAATCATAATGCCTATAATTTGTACATATAAACATTAGATATGGTGATGTAACTTACTTTTAAATTCTTTTATAAATAGGAATCCAGAGATGAAAGTACTTCCAATTCCAGATCACAAATTAATTGTCAGTGTACCTTGTACCCTTCATTCACACAAGCCACCTCTTACAGGTATGTTTATATTATTGTTGTTATACTGTTTGGGCTTTCATTAAATTCACAGATCATAAGTTTGGCATTTAAATGATTGAAAGATTTTAAAGTATTTAAAAATAGAATTGGTTATGGTATAGTGGAAAGAGCATTGGATTTGAACTCAGGAGCCTTGGGTTTATAGTCTTGTTCTGGTAGTTACTACTAGGATTCTCTGAGGTTCCTTTTCAATTCTAAAGCCTTGTCCAGTGTCACGTGTATTAAGAGCAAAGTCAGAATCTGAATCCAAGTTCTCTGACTCAAAATCCAGCACAGTTACTACTATACTATGATCCTGTGAGTAAACCCAATATTTATAAAGTCTGCAGATAGAGAAGTTGATAAAATAGGATCTGAAGGGTCTTCTGTAGAAACTTTGGGTTTTACCTATTTTATTTCCTCGTTTTGAGAGAAGACAGTTTTCCTGAGGTGCCTTTAACTGAATCGTTGGTATGGACTGCAGTCCCTAGTGGTTGTAATACTGCTTTGAGTTATTATAATCTCCTTACCACTAAACCATAAGTTACTAACATTTTTCTGTTCAGGCAGCTGAGAGAAAGATAGTAATGCATTTCTGATTTTATACTTCACATTACTTGGGAAAATGGTATTCAATCCATGACATTTTTGCTTTATACAGATTTTTTTCCCCCATGGAAACATATTTAATTAATTTTGAGGCTATCTGTGCTATAAAACAATTTAGGAGAAAATCTTACCAAGGATTTGCATATTGAGTTTCTTGTATAGAGGGTTCTTTATACATGACCAGGTTGCTTTTGAGACAAAAACAGGTGACATCTGCCTAATTGTTCCAAACTAGCAGAGTTTTTTTTTTCTGTGTATAATTTATTGTTTTCCTTTTTTCAAGTGATATTAAGTTCCCCTCCACCCCCCCAACCCAAAACTTACATGCCTGTGTGACTTAAAATGAAAAGAGTAACTTAAAATGTATGGAGAACTTGATACTGATTTTTGTATTCAACCTAAGGAAATCTAATAAGTAATCATCTCCTTTGGACTTTTCTCCTGTAGTGGATGCCAAGAATTTTGTGGTATATTTCCCACAGTTACAGTTTTACAAAATGAAAACTGCTGTGCTTTTTTAAAAAAAATCTGATATTTCTGAATAACTAAAGTTATTACTTTAAAAATGAGTGATAGTAATTAAAAATCTTAGGAGACTGTTAAAAGTAGGATGTGCAGGTTACTTATATAAAAAATTGCTAAGATCTCTCTGGTGGTAAGGTATAAGTAATGCAGTGTTTCAGTTTTTCCAGTAGAGGGCAGCAGAACCACACCATGATTTTCCAATGTCTTCTGAAGTTGAAAGTTTTGTAATAATATCTGAATGACTCATGTAGATTACATTTTGTTTAAGTAGTTATAATGACAAAAACATTAGTATTTATGGCTACTGTCATCTTATTCCATGCTACTCTTAAAAGTTCATATGTTAGTGCATAAGGATTTGTGCTTCTGGTGAAAGTAAAAATTAAAGTTTTAAGTCATCAAAAAGCAACATTCAAGTTCCTGCAGAGCATTTAACTATGGAATCATGACTCTAAGGGTTTTGGATGATACACATTCTGTGTTTAGTGCTCACAGCTTTAATATGTCATTGAAATGTACTTAAACTGTTTTATGCAAATTCATTAAATGAAATTTCCTCACTCCAGGTTTTGATTCAAGTAACAGAAGGTTTTTCTTTTAGTTTAAAACTTGTGATATCTTCCATGAAATACTGAAGATACATTTTCTTTTACAGGAGAATTGGCAGAATATTCTGTTTCATGTAGGGTACTTTTACTATATTCTCAAGGTTAGAATGTTTTCCTCCCATAGATTTAAAGATATCATGAATTTGAATTGTGAAAATGGTATCATAAGTACACTGTAGACAATTTGACAATCTTTTAAATCTACAGTAAAAAAAGTTTACATTGTTAAAAGAAGTTTTGAATCACATTTTTACCATTATCATTTACCATTTCTCCCTTATTTATGATGCTATATACTTAATGATCATTTCCTCCTGAAAACATAAAAAAAATGGATGAGATATTATTAATGAAAATTTAAAATGTGATAGGATTATAATGGTATTAGATTTTATGCTACTACAAACCAAATCGTGGTTTAGTCTTTTGAGCTGGCAGTATGGTATACAATGGCAGAACTTAGGCAGAAGTATTATCTCTTAAAATGTGAATTAATTGGAAAGATGTGGTTTTATATACATGAAGTTTAGCTTTTCAGTCAGCTTGTTTAGAACACATCTAGAACACATTTAGAAATGTTGGTTCTCACCTGTTCTATTTCAGAGCCTTCGACTCACTTGAGAACTGAGATCAGTTCTCTCTGTTCTGGACTTGTGCTCCCTCACCAGCAAGAGAAGTTAGCCTCCTGTTAAAGATACTTAGAAACTAACCCAGAGGGCTGGAGATGTAAAGGTCCCTGAGACCTTTGGGAGCTATGGAGCAGCTAGCATTGGGACTGAGTAGTAATCCTTCACACAGTTTCTCTCATGCTTTCCTGTGGAGAGTTTAAATGCCTTCTGGCCTTTTAAAGTAATGGTAGCAAATAATTTATTATTGTTTGTCAGTTAAGGTCTAGTATTTTCTCTACATTGTCTTTGTTTCATTTGTTTGTTTTTCACCTGAGTTCAGAGCAAGCCAGCAGAAAAAAGAGTAGGGAAGAGGATGGGACGGATAAGTAGAACCTGGGATGAACAGAGACAAGGACAGGAAAGACCTGAATTTTTTTCTTTGCCTCTAACTACATTCCCAGTGAGGAATGAAGGAGGATGAGTAGCTACTTGGGGATTATCTCTTAACTTTATAAATATAACCAACCAGTAGCATCTTGATTTTTTTTCACCCTGAATGTTGCTATGTTTTTAACTATGGATTTAGAATTCAAACATTTGAACTAACTTAATAAGTTATATATTTCTATTAATTTTTAAAATTTCTTTTATAAAATTCTTAATAAAGTTAAAGATATGGCATAATAGCATGTGAATACTCCTCCTTTTTTTTTTCTTCCTTATTCCCTATTGGAATGGGAGGGAAAAAGAAACTGTAGATGTGTTTAAATGTAATAGTGCTCAGAGGTATACCAGGGGAGGAGGTGGGGGGAATACTAAATGGTTCATAGATTCTGGTTGTGAGTGTTTTTCTTTTCTAAGATCATGTCTCCTTTCTCAAGTAGATTTTCAGGTTTTAGATGACCTGAGGCTTCTGGTTCCTTACCTGCTCACTTGGCTTCTGGTGCAGGGTTCTTTACCCCAGCAGATTCTCAGTTTAGTAAATGTATGGACAGGCCAACTCTGAAAAGATTTTGGGTTTTATTCTATCTTTGTACAAAAGAAAAAACCAAAATACCTGCGTCTTTCAGTATAACCTTAGGCCACATTAAAGGTGACTGGGGACAGGTAGGGCAAAGATTCATGGGGAAGAAAATGAAAGAATGATAGTGTTATTGTCCTCTAGTCCTCTGGGGAAATCTCTTCTGAAGGCAGCAGCATTTAATTATTTATTTACGAAGAGACTAGAATTCTGCAAACCAACCCTTGCTAGATTGTCCTGAAACCTGAATCTGAGTTAAATCAAACTCTAGGTATCTTCAACCTTGACTTAATATTTAATAGCCAGTGTTCAACCAATACCCCTTTCCCTATCCCCCAAACACTCTGACTAATACATCATGATGAAATAGTAATTGAAAAAAAAATACAACTTAAAAATCATTGCTATGTTGTTTTTAAAGATTCAGATATCTCCAGAGTAACTAAGGGTATGCATAATTCTTAAACATAAATTTCTTGTGTGTGTGTGTGTGTGTGTGTGTGTGTGTGTGTGTATGTGTGTGTATGTTTATGTATGTGTAGGCAGCTAGGTGGCACAGTGGACAGAGTTCTGGACCTGGAGTCAGGAAGACCTGAGTTAAAATTTGGCTTTAAATACTTACTTAGTTGTATTACCCTGGCGTGTCACTTAACGTCTGTTTACCTCAGTTTCCTCATCTTTAAAAGGGGGATAGTAATAGCACCCACCTCCCACGGTTGCTGTGAGGATCAAATAAGATCATAATTTTAAAGTGTATAGCACAGTGCTTTTCTTGGCACATTGTAAGCACAATTACAAATGTTTCTCCTCCTCCTCCTCCTCTTCTTCCTCCTTCTCTTCTTCCTCCTCCTCTTTCTCCTCTTTCTTCTCTTCCTCCTCCTCTTCCTCTTCTTCCTCCTCCTTTTCTTCATATTGGATATCATTTAGTTGTTCATATAGATGTTTTCAAAGGCTTCCCCCACTTTTTTCCCCTTGCATGGAATTTGTTGATTAAAAAATAAATTGGCCCATATTCAGGAGATATTGGGTTGACAATATTGAAAAATTTAAAAGTCACCTGTGTAGGTGTTAAAATCTTCATTTCTTATCCCTCAAATGAAAACCAATAAATCAGGACTGTTGAAGGCTCTGAAGGTGTTGTTCCCAATCTCAAGGACACTGATTTCCAGTGACTTTCCAGCTATAAATGGTAAAGCCTGTTGATGAAATCCTAGAAATTAATTTGCTGTCTTTAAAAAAAATGAAACATTCTCTTATTTTCTTTTCTTTAACAGATGAAAGGAAATTGATTTTTTTTCCCCCGTAATCATCTTTGCCTTTTTTTTTTCTTAACAGAAGTTCTGAAAGACTATATCAGGCCAGATGCTGAATGTTTGGAATTGTTTGCCCGAAATTTACAGCCTGGATGGACTAGCTGGGGAAATGAAGTTCTTAAATTTCAGCACATTGATTATTTCATTACTTCACACATTAGAAACTGACCATAATCTTCTCACTGAAGTAACAGTTCTTCTCTTCTCTACTGTCCCCCAATGTGGCCTACTTCATTGTGCCTTTACTACCAGTTGAACACTTGGATAGTGACCAGCTTTTGTATTCATTGAGGATGAGTTTAACTTCTACTTTTAATTCTGCAAATAACAGGTTAAGAGGGAAGAAAATGGGTTACTAATAACCTCATGATCTGTTAAAAAACAAACTATAGACACTTATCTCTGGGATACAATTATACTCTGAAAAGGGTTCTAGGACCTGACAAGTGAATTGAGGTTTTATGCAGTATTCTTGGTGGTTTTCAGTTGCATGTCAGAGTCGCTTCTCAGTACTTCTTTCTTTGGACTTATTTTAAGTAATAAATGCTTTTCAGAAAATAATAAACATGTTTTTAAAGAATAGCCACATCATGTGTTTTTTTCCAAGCATGAGAAGAATGCTAGATTCGGGAACAGAAGACCTGGGTTCAGATTCTGCCCTTAGACTCTTTTTTAAAAAAAAATTTTATTTTATGTTTATTTTTAGTTTACAGCATTCATTTACAGCATTCATTCAAAGATTTTGAGTTACAAATTTTCTCCCCATCTGTCCCCTAACCACCACCCCAAAACAGTGATTCCACTGTATACCCCTTCCCCCAATCTGCTTTTTCTTATATCCTCCCCAATCTTCCCCCTCCAACTTTCCAACAGGGCAAGATGGATCTCCATATCCCCAGTGCCTGTACATCTTATTTCCTAGTTGCATGTAAAAAAATTTTTTTTAAAACATTTGATTTTAAAACTTTGAATTCCAGATTCTTTCCCTTCTTCGCTCATCACCCACCCTCACTGGGAAGATAAACAATTCAATAAAGGTTGTACATGTATAGTTATGCAAAACATTTCCATACTGGATATATTGTAAAAGACTGACTCTATTTTGCTCCATCCTATCCTGCCCCCCACTTATTCTATTTTCTACTTTGACCCTGTCCCTTTTCAAAAGTGTTTGCTTCTAACTACCCTCCCCCCCCAATCTACCTTCCCTTCTATCATCTCCTTTCTTATCCCTTTCACCCCTACTCTCCTGTAGGGTAATTGTGTATGTTATTCCCTTCTTGAGCCAAATTCAGTGAAAGTAAGGTTGACCCATTCCCTTTTGCCTTCCTGTTCTTCCCCTCCATTGTAACAGTTTTACCTTGCCTCTTTTATATGAGATAATTTACCCTATTCTGTCTCTCTCCTCTATCTCCTCTCATTATATTCCTCTCTCACCTCTTAATTTTATTTTTTAAATATCCCTTCCTATTCATTTGATCCTATGCCCTCTGTCTATGTATACCTGTACACATATATACACATACTCACATATATATTCATATGCACATATACCTTCCTGTATAGACATATATATGTATGTATACTGGACTCTTTTAAAAAAATTATTTTTAGTTTTCAACATTCATTTCCACGAAATTTTGAGTTACAAATTTTCTCCCCATATTTCCCCTACCCCTCACCCCAAGAAAGCGAGCCTAATGAATACCCCTTTCCCCAGTCTCCTTCCCCCAATATATTCCTCTCACCTCTTAATTTTATTTTTTAGATGTCATTCCTTTCTATTCAACTGATCTTGTGCCCTCTCCCTATGTATATCTGTATACATATATACACATACTCACATATGTATTCATATGCATATATACCTTCCTATATAGGCATATGTTTATATACACACACACACTATACTCATACTGAGAAAAGTTTCATAAGTTACAATTATTGTTTTTCCATGTAGGCATGTAAATAGTTCAACGGCTAAGTTCCTTATGATTCCTTTTCCTTGTTTACTTTCTCATGCTTCTCTTGCTTCTGAATTTGAATGTCAGATTTTCTATTCATTTCTGGTTTTTTCATCAAGAATGCTAGAAAGTTGTCCACCTCATTGAATGACCATATTTTCCCCTGAAACAATGTACTCAGTTTTGCTGGGTAGGTGATTCTTGGTTTTAATCCTAGCTCCTTTGATCTCTGGAATATATTCCAAGCTCTTTGATCCCTTAATGTAGAACCTGCTAGATCCTGTGCTATCCTGATTGTGTTTCCACAATATTCAAATTGTTTCCTCTTGGCTGCTTGTAATATTTTTTCCTTGCTCTGGGAACCCTTTAACCTGGTTATAATATTCCTAGGAGTTTTCTTTTTGGGATTTTTTTCAAGAGGTGATCAGTGAATTCTTTCCATTTCTATTTTTCCCTCTAGTCCTAAAATATCAGGGCATTTTTTCCTTGAGAATTTCTTGAAGAATGATTTCTAGGCTCTTTTTTTGATCGTGGCTTTCAGGTAGTCCAATAATTTTTAAAAATCTTTTAAAAATATATATATTATTTTATTTATTTTCTTGTTTACATAATTTCCACCAGATTTTGAGTTACAGAATTTTCTCCCTGTGTTTTCCCCACCCCCATCCCCAAAACAGTGATCCCACTGTAAAATCCCTCCCCCAATCTGCTCTCTTCTATGTCCTCCCATAACACCCCTCTTACTTTCTGGTAGGGCAGGGAGAGTCTTCCTACCCCAGTACCTGTATATCTTAATTCCCCATTGCATGTAGTTAATGATAATAATTAAAATTTTTTTTTTCTTAACATTTGATAGTAGGGCTTTAAATTCTAGATTCCCTCGGTTCCTCCTTTGTCACCCATCCCCACTGGTAGGACAAGCAATTCAATACAGGCTATACATGTGTAATTACACAGAACATCTCCACAGTGGACATATTGTGAGAGGCTGATTCTATGTCCCTCCTTCCTATCCCGCCCCCTCTCCCCCTTGTTCTATTCTCTACCCTGTCCCTGTCCCTTTACTGCAGTGTGTGCTTCCAGCAACCCTCCCCCAGACCCTGCCCTCCCCTCTGTCATCCCACCTCTCATTCCCATCCCCTCTACTCTCCTGTGTGGCATGATAACCAGTTTAGAGTTTATGTCGTTCCTTCCCTAAGCCAAATTCAATGAGAGTAAATGAAAGTAAAGTTGTAACAGTTATCCCTTGCCTCTTCTATATGGGATGAT
>CM053594.1:181339488-181353337 GCA_028646575.1 Pseudocheirus occidentalis
TCTTCCAAGTCACAGGGGAATTCATACCTTTTCACCAATGGACAGAGTTCTGGGAATTCGCACCTTTTCACCAATGGACAGAGTTCTATACTTAACACTAGGTTACTAGGATCTACTTAACATCTGATCAAACAAATTAATTACCATTACACCCTTCAGTATAGGTGCAGTTATTATCAGCATTTTACAGTGGAAGAAACTGAGACAAACACAGGTTCAGTGACTTGCCCAGGGTCACAAACTTGTAAGTGCTTGAGGTCAGATCTGAACTCAATGTCTTCAAAAGTGAATATAGTTTCTGCCCTCAATAACTTACATTCAATTATAGAGAAAGAAAAAAAATAACATTTACATAGATAAATTGTTTATACATGTGTACACACAGGAAATAATTTCTTTTGGGGAGTGCTAAGATTAGGAAGGATTATAGTAGAGTAATTATTTTTTATTTCACTTTCATCAGTATAAACATTTACCTATAAATGTAAAATAAAGGTACAAATTCTTGATATTGAATTCTGTAGCAACAAATCAACATTATTTAAGAATGTAGTAGAAGAACATTTACTGATATTTTACCATAGAAACAGATTACTGAGCGATTTATTTATAGGAAGATCAAAGCTAGTTTAAAAGGTTTCATCCCCAACAAATCAATTGCATGTAATATAGATCTCATCCCACAGGAAATCTAGACTTTGCTAGCCAAAAAATCATTGCCCAAAGATATCCTGGGTAGCTCAGGATAAGTTACACAAATGTCTTAAGGAAGAATAAAAAGACTACAGCTATTACGATACCTCTGGGAGAAAGGACTTTTTGCAGATTTTGAAAACTGTGTTCATATACATTGGTTTTTAGTTCCTAGCAATTCAATGTCAAACTTACACACAGCTGGATCTCTTTTCATCACTCTATATTATTATCTTCACACAAATGCACTCAAAAATGACCAGGTGCTTTCAAGGGTATGATGATGAACTTTTAAACTCTCCTTTCCCTTCCCCTCCTCTCCCCTCTTCTCCTTTCCTTAGCTTTCCTTCCTATCTCATAACAGCCTCCTAACTTTTCTTCATCTATCTATGTAGGTAGCTTTTTGATAATCTACAACTATCACACGAACACCACTTTTTAAAAAGTACTTTGGGATGTAGTTCATTTGGTCCTGGTAGCTTGAACTCATCAGGGAAATCTAGGGGCTCTCTATCTCCTTCCTTATCTTGGGTATCAACTTACTAGTAATCATTTTTGTACTGTTAATGATAATTTTGCTTGGTAGAGAATACAGAAGTAAAGTGAAAGTTGAGAACCACTGCCTATTGTTATTCACTCAAGCAGTGGTTCTAGTGCTTCTTTTACATTTCTCTCTCCTTTTAGAATTAATATGTTTTTGTTGTTCTTATCTTTCCTCACTAGCTTTTGTGTTTGACTCTTTATTCTTCTGATTTTTCCATTTTCTTGTCCTCAGTGTAATCAATTTTGAACTTTTATTGCCCCTTCTAGTCTTCTTCTCTTATTGGTGAGTTCTTGTGTGGGACCACCATTTCATGCAATGCCCAAACCACTCATGCTCACTTTCATTTTTTTTTTCTGGATTCACTCCTGACCCTCTAGATCAGTGGTTCTCAACCTTCCTAATGCTGCAACCCTTTAGTACAGTTCCTCATGTTGTGGTGACCCCCACAACCATAAAATTATTTTTGTTGCTACTTTATAACTGTAATTTTGCTACTGTTATGAATCTTAATGTAAATATCTGATATGCAGGATGTATTTTCATGGTTACAAGTTAAACAGAACCCACAGGTTGAGAACCACTGATCTAGAGTACTTTCCCACCTCCTTGTCTGTAGTGTTGTCTCCTTTCACAATCCCTCCCCAACTCTTCCACCCCTTTCCAGTTCTTTTATATGTGTGGTTTTTCCCCCATTAGAGTATAAGTTTCTTAAGGGTGGGGAATGTTTTTAATTTTTTGCTTGTGCATGTAGCCCTACATTTAGCACAGTGCCTGGCCATAGTAAACACTTAATATATCTCTCTCTCTTTCCCTCATTCCCTCCTCTCTCTCTCTCTCTCTCTCTCTCTCTCTCTCTCTCTCTCTCTCTCTCTCTCTCTCTCTCTCTCTCTCCCCTTTCCTCCCTCTTCTTTCTCCTCTCTCCTTTTCTCCCTTTTTCATCCAGTATACTCTGAAGATATTTGCCTTGATATTTTTTCAGGTACTACTTTTGAAATCAACCTTACTGTTATCTTCTTTTTATGTCTTTTAAAACTCATCAAATTGAAAAAGAGTAAAACTCTTTGCAAACCTTAAAGTGATATAGAAATGCTAGTTGCTATTGTTATTATGATTATGAGTTCCGTATGTATGTGTGTGTGTGTGTGTATATATATATATATATATATATACATACATAATTCTCCTGAGATAACTTGTAATTTTCATTGCATTTGTTTCCCTTTCTGCCTTCAGAATTGCATTCCTGAGAGTTTTGAATCCCTCTTGTGTGTGATGCACAAAAAAGTTTGAGAGACATAATTTCTGGGTACTTAATAATTTTATTAATGATGGCTAGTGAATAATTAATAAAAGGATGGTCATTTAGCCTTCTCTTGTAAACCAAAGATATAACACAACAGATTTCTCAATGCTTCTGTGCCCTGTGAAGAATGGGTGTTCTGGACAGGTGGCAATCAACTATGATTGGGTAACAATGAGAAAAGAAATATTATAATGAGAGATTGGTTTGTTATAATAGGAGGCTGGGGGACTGTTACTCTGATCACTCTATCTTGGATGAAGATACTTTTTTCTGCCCAGACCACCCCTGTCTAAGGCAATCTTGAAAAAAATGGGGAACCCATTTCCACTCAGGCCTGTCTGACAAAAGTAGAATTGACTGGAATTCACCTGGACTAAAGTCTCTTTACCTTTTGATCAGATCTAAACTTTCCCAGTTGGGTAAGTCTCACCCAAGATTTCATCTCATTCTCAGTCCTGCACTTCAAAGGCTAACTGAATAACTTCCAGGAGCTAATTTCTGAATGAGGAAATAGAAAGGGAAAAAAAACCCCTTAGTCAATTCAATAATTGGTTATTAGAAGAAAGGAGAAATAATAATTTCTCTCATGTATTGCCTTCCCCTATAGGATTTAGGATATGGGATTTTACTTTCCTTCTTTATTTTTTTTGCTTTTTAGAGAGGGGAAGGCAGGGCATTTGGGGTTAAGTGTCTTGCTCAAGGTCACACGGCTAGTAAGTGTTAAGTGTCTGAGGCTGGATTTGAATTCAGGTTCTCCTGACTCCTGGGCCAGTGTTCTATTCACTGTGCCACCTAGCCACCCCAAGAAGGCAATCAATTTGGTATAGGTTATACATATGTAGTTATGCAAAACTCTTCCATAATAGTCATGTTGTGTAAGACTAACTATATTTCCCTCCATCCCATTTCACCCCCACCCCCGCCACTTATTCTATTTTCCTCATTGACCTTGTCCCTTTTCAAAAGTGTTTGCTTCTGACTATCCCCTCTCCCAATCTGCCCTCCCTTCTATTGTCCTCCTTCCCTTATTCCCTTTCCCCTTACTTTCCTGTAGGGTGACATACCAAATTGATTGTGTATGTTGTTTCTTCCTTAAGCCAAATCTGAAGAGAGTAAGGTTCACTCATTCCCTCTTACTCCCTCTCCCCCTTTCCCTCCACTCTGAAACCTTTTTCTTGCCTCTTTTATGTGAGAGAATTTACCCCATTCTATTTCTCCCTTTCTCTTTCTCCCAATATATTTCTTGCTCACCTCTTCATTTTATTTTTTAGATAGGATCCCTTCATATTTAACTCACCCTGTGCCATCCATCCATCCATCTCTCCCTCTCTCTCTCTCTCTCTCTCTCTCTCTTATGATTTACAAATATCATCTTTCCATGTGGGAATGTGAACAGTTCAACTTTAATAAGTCCCTTATGATTTCTCTTTCTTGTTTATCTTTTCATGCTTCTCTTGATTCTTGTATTTGAACTTCGAATGTTTCTATTTAGCTCTGGTATTTTCAGAAAGAATGCTTAAAAGTCTTCTATTTCATTGAAAGTCCATTTTCCCCCCTGAAGCATTATACTCAGTTTTGTTAGGTAGGTGATTCTTGGTTTTAATCCTAGTTTCTCTGACCTCCAGAATATCATATTCCAAACACTTTGATCTCTTTTTGTAGAAGCTGCTTGTGTTATCCTTATTGCATTTTCACAGTACTCAAATTGTTTCTTTCTGGTTGCTTGCAATATCTTCTCCTTGACCTGGGAACTCTGGAATTTGGCTACAACATTCCTAAGAGTTTTCCTTGTGGGATCTCTTTCAAGAGGTGCTTGTCAGATTCTTTCAATTTCTATTTTGCTCTCTAGTTCTAGAATATCAGGGTACTTTTCCTTGATAATTTCTTGAAAGGTGATGTCTAGGCTCTTTTTTTGATCATGGCTTTCAGGTAGTTCAATAATTTTAAAATTATCTCTCTTGGATCTATTTTCCATGTCAGTGGTTTTTCCAGTGATATACTTCACATTGTCTTCTATTTTTTTATTCTTTTGGTTTTGTTTTATACTTTCTTGCTTTCTCATAGCTTCCATTTACTCCATTCAAATTTTGAAGGAATTATTTTCTTTAGTGAGCTTTTGGACTTTCTTTTCCATTTGGCCAGCTTTGCTTTTTAAGACATTCTTCTCCTCATTGACTTTTTTGGACCTCTTTTTCCATTTGGTTTAGCCTATTTTTAAAGGTGTTATTTTCTTCAGTATTTTTTTGAGTCTCCTTTAGCAAGCTGTTGACTAATTTTTAGTGATTTTCTTGCATCACTCTCATTTCTTGTCTCAATTTTTCCTCTACTTCTCTTACTTGATTTTCAAAATCCTTTTTGAGCTCTTCCATGGTCTATGGCCAATTCATATTTTTCTTGGAGGCTTCTGATGCAGGAGCTTTGACTTTGTTGTCTTCTTCTGGTTGTATGTTTTGATCTTCTTTGTCATCAAAGTAAGAGTCTATAGTTCAACTTACTTTTATTGATAGCCACGCCCAACTTCCTTTTTCTTGTTTCACCAACAAACTTTTTCTTCTTTTTCCCTTTTTGGTCTCATTTTCTTTAAGGCCACCTAAGATTTCCTTCTCCACATTGAATACTGGGCCTTTAAAAATTTTTCTTTATTTCTTTCCTTCCTTCCTTCCTTCTTTCTTTCTTTCTTTCCTTCTTTCTTCTTCTTCTTCTTCTTTCTTCTTCTTCTTCTTTCTTCTTCTTCTTCTTGTTCTTCTTCTTGTTCTTCTTCTTGTTCTTCTTCTTGTTCTTCTTCTTGTTCTTCTTCTTCTTCTTCTTCTTCTTCTTCTTCTTCTTCTTCTTTTTACAGTTATACAACCCTCCAAACTTTCTACCCTCAAATTAACTACATTGTCGAGTTCCTGTTAGGACCTTTGTAGACTCTGAAGCATTTTCTAATGTGAAAATTTATTATTATTTTTATTATTCTGGAAACATTTCCATTGAACTCTTCAGGCTTCATGATCATTTTGATCATCCTATGCCTAAGAAATCCAATTCTAGTAAATCAAATTTTCAAAAAAAAATTAAAATATCATTTAAAAAAAGCAATATTGGCATTATTGGTACCTAGAACTAGGATTTTTAAAAAAATCAGATTGGGCTTGGTATATTCATAGATACAGGATTAGATAATTGAAAAGAACAATAATAAGTAGGCAGCCTCCCTATGAAATTCTATTCAGGAATCTTAACATTTTGTCAAGGTCTCCCAGCTTTAAATATTTGTTTCAGAAAAGGTTTCCCTAGCAACCAAGGTCATTTGCACATAGATAAGAAGGCCCCAACTTGTTCTTCTATCATCCAAAGATTTACTTGTTTGACACTGGATTTTATTTTCCTTTCCAGTTATGAAAAGCACACAAATGTCAAGACCTGACAGTAAACGCACAGATGCTAGCCGGCTCCATTTAAAGAAGAAGAGACACATGCATTATCATATGTATCGCTGCTTTCCTTGCTAAGCCACTCTTTTACGATCTGTCAAGAGAGTCCATTTTAACATCATGGCAGGGAAGCAAAACTTTACCTCAGAGACAGAAGTAATTTCTTCCAGCCCTGGAATTCTCTGCTTATTTAAACTTCTATAGTCAAGTCAAGTTAGCAGGCATTTATTAAGCACCCTCCATTCCCTCAGTGCCTACTATGTGCAGGGAACTATGCTAAGCAGTCAATACTTTTCATAAATGAGATCAGTGGAATTTTCCTTTTTATAACTGTCTTTTTGATACTAAATGATTTCTCTTTTTTCCTTCTAAAAGAGGTTTCAGGCCCATTGCATCTTGAAGTGGTTGAAAAATTTTTTTCTCTTTTATATTTTGCTTGTGTAATGTGTTTACTCCAGGGCAGCTAGGATAGAATGACAGGCCTGGACTCAGGCATCTTCCTGAGTCCAAATCTAGCCTCAGATATGTTTGCGACTCTGGACAAGTCACTTAACTTTATTTGCCTCAGTTTCCTCATATGCAAAATGAGCTAGAGAAGGAAATGGTAAACCCCTCCAGTATCTTTTCTGAGAAAACGCCAAGAGGGGTCAGGAACAAGAATAACAATATGTTTACTCCAGCCTCCCTCTGACTGAAGGCCTGGTGGGTTACATTTCACCCCTCCCCTTCAGGGTTCCCCAGAGCCCTGAAGGGGTTGAAGTATCTCTAAGTCTTGCCATTGGCTCATGCTCCCATTGATTGTTTCCCCTAATTTTTATTATTTTTTAAATTTTATTTTATTTTATTTTTTGCTTTTTGGAAGGGGGAAGGCAGGGCAATTGGAGGTTAAGTGAGTTGCCCAAGGTCAAATGGCTAGTAAGTGTTAAGTGTCTAAGGCCGCATTTGAACTCAGGTCCTCCTGACTCTAGGGCTAGTGCTCTATTCACTGAGCCACCTAGCTGCCCTGTTTTCCCTAATTTTAGAGGTTCATAAACTCCAGCTCCATTTAACCTCAACTGTAGACAAGTTTTTACAGAAGAACTTTTGCTTCAAAAGTTAAGCAAAAACAAACATTCAAACATTTTAGTCTCTGAGAAGGGGAACCATGTTCACAGCTTAACTAAGTTCCTATTTTAAATCAGTCCTACCACCTTCCAGGTTCAAATCATTCTCACCTCTTCTGGTATTTTCCTGGGACCCTGGCTCTTCTGGGCTTCCCTGCTGGGTCTGCAACATCTGGCTTTGAATCCTGGGTTCCAAAGTTCCCATGGCTCAAGTCCTAAGGTTGAGGATTCCACTTCTTGTACCTAGACCTGAAGGGCAAACAAAACAAGACTAAAACCACAATCATGTTTCTCAGTGCCACTGGACTTGAAGGAAGAAGAAGGTGGTCCTTCCTTCCTTATTGCACAGTATCTATGATGTACCTGCTATGAACAAACAAGTCCTTCATTTCTGGATGCTGCTGCAAAGCGAGTGAGTGATTGTGATTCGGGCAGATAGATTTAAGGATGCAATCAGTTTTGTCTAGGTAGCCAGTGGAAAGAGGTAGCCATGTGGTAAGCCAAAGGAGACTGTCTATGCATGTGCCAGTCCTTCTGTCTCCCAGAAGCAGCAACCTGGTCCTCCCACGTAGGTATTCTCAACTTAGGTGATCTGAGATTACAACAAATTACCCTATTACACCTAGCTAAATTCAGGGAAGCAGTGTGGTACAGTAGAAAGGGTATGGAGTCAGAAGACCTCAATTCAAATTTTACCTCTAATGTTTACTCTGTGACCTTGGACAAATCACTTAACCTTTGGGGGTCCTCAGTTTCCTCGTATGTAAAATGAGGGGGTTAGAATAGTCTCTGAGGTCTCTTCTACTTTTACATTCTGGATAAATGCCAGTACCCAAAGGAAATAAAACAGCATTAGAACAAGCAGAATTATAGAATTTGATAATTAGGTGGAACTTCCAAGGAGGGAGAACATATCAGTTCTGGAGACAGCCCATCCTACTTTTGAACAGTTCTAATTGTTTGATGTAGTTACTATATTCTAACCTAAATTGGTCTCTTTGCAACTCCCATCCATTGTTACTGGTTCAGCCCTCTTGGGCAAAGTCCAATTTCCCTTCTCCTTGACCAACCTTCAAATGCCTTCTTCCCAGTCTTTGCTTCTTTAGGCTAAACATCCCAGTTTCTTCAATTGACCCTCCTATGACATGGATTCAAGACCCTTCACCAGCCCAGTTATTCTGTTCTCCTCCAATTTGTCAATATCTTTGTGAAACCTTAATTACCAGAACCGAACACACAATTCCAGATGAGGTCTAATTTGGGCAGAGTATAATGCAACAATAATGTACCTAATTGTAGCATGTAATGCAACTATGATGTACCTAAATGTAGAAGCTACCTTAATGCAGCCCAAGGATTCATTGGCATTTTTAGCTGCCACATCATGCTGCTGACTTAATTTGAACTTGTGGTTCACTTAAAATCTCAGATCTTTTCCAAAACAACAACTATATCCATGCCTTTCCTGTCTTAAACATGCAAAGTTGATTTTTTGCAAGTGCAAGACTACATTTATTCCTTTTCAATTTTACCTAAATAGATTCAGCTTAATGTTCTAGCTTGTCAAAGTCCTTTTAGGTCCTGACTATCGTTGACTGTATTAGTTATTCTTTCCAGCTTTATCTGAAATTTTGATGAGTGCATTATTTTTGTCTTCATCCAAGTCACTGATAAGAATGGTGAACTTGGCAAAGGGCCAAGCAAAGTGAGATACTCCACTGGTGACCTACTACCTTATTGATATTGAGCCATTAATAATGACTCTTTGAATCTAGTCATCCAACTGGTTCTGACTCCATTTCTTGTGTTTTTTTTTCTAATTCAACTCTTTATGTTTTTCACAAGAATAGTATGAAATCTTTGATTAAAAAACTTTGTTAACATCTGGGCAAATTATGCCTACAATATTCTTTTCATTTATTTCTTTAATAATCTTTTCAAAAAAGGAAAAGAGGTTAGTCTGACATGACCTGTTCTTGATAACACCATGCTGGCTCTTTTTAAGTACTGCTTTTTTCCCCTCCTAAATGCTTCTCAGCCATCCCTTTAATATATTCTAGAATTTTCTCAGCAATAGAAGTCAAGCTTGCTGACCTATTTCAGATTCGACCCCCCCCCTCCCTTTTCCCCAAATCAGGACATTGCTCATCTTCAATCTTGTATTACTTTTCCAATTTTCCAAACTCTTTCAGCAGTCACTGAAAACGGCTTGACAATGATACATGCTAGTTCTTTCAGAATCCAAGAATGTATTTTGTCTGGGTTATGGGACTTGAGTTTATCAAGGGTAGTCAGGTGCTCTGTTACATATTTATCTCCTTACTTAGCTATCAACTTCCTGGTAGTCATTTTTATCCTGTCATTTCTAGTGTGCAGGCCATTCTTCTTTGCATAGAAAACAGAAACATCACAGAAGTGAGCAGCTCTGCCTTTGTCTCCGTTGTCAGTTATCTTCATCATCCCATCCATCCTAAGCAAAGCTCCTCTTTCCAACTGGATCCTTCTGTGCCTTCCAACATAGCTTAAGAAAAAACCAGTCTTTTAGTTGCCCTCAGTTTCTCTTAGCACATTCTAAGCTTTAGCATTCCATACATTTTTAAAAGGACCATAATGCCCTCTTATATTCATGTCCTTGCTTCTATTTCTTTTTAAAATCTAAGTTGGAGGGGTGAGTTCCATGTGCAACCACACCAATCTCTTCAGATAATTCTTATTCTTCCTTCTCATTAGAATTATTTGCCTTTGTGGCTTTAGAATTTCATTCTTGATTGTCTCCCATCCCTTCTGGACTGACTTCTTTTGAAGTATTTTAGTTAATAGGATCCTATGTATCATTCTTCTGAATCCTTTAAAACCAGGATTCCCCAAATCTAGGATGCATGTCACACTACCCCTAGGCTTTTTCTCCTTTTCTATCACAAACTCTAGGATGGAGTAATTAGTTCTTTCCAAGTTTCTTGCCCTTTCTACCTCAGAAACCAATTCCTCTCTGTTAGTGGTAATCATATTCAGAATACAATTACCCCTTGTTAGTTCCTTTACCTTTTGCAGAATTATATTATTGCTAAGTTTTATCAAGAATACATTGGCTGCTCTACTCTTGAAGGTCAGGTGGGGGGATACAAGGGGGTAAGAGAGAGAAAGAGAGAGAGTGAGAGCGAGAGAGTGAGTGAGAGAGCGAGAGCGAGAGCGAGAGCGAGAGCGAGAGCGAGAGAGAGAGATAGGCTTGGAGAATTGAAATATTCCACATTACTATATATAATGTTTCTATGCCAGGCTTTTGGTTTCTCGAATTCCTTTACTAGCTCTCATTCCAGGTGGACTCATCATCCCAATACTCTCCACTTTGTTTTTTCCCTTTGGTTTCTGTATTTCTTCATGTAAATATACCTTCTTAATATACCATTCTATCCCACCCCATTTTATCTGTCTCATTTCTTATGAATAAGGTATATTCATCCAGGGTCATAGCCTAATCACATATGTCTCCGTGTTACCTATGAGGTCAAAATTTCCCTCTTGAATTAGGACCTCTAGTTCTTGTTTGTTCCCTGTAATTCGGGCATTTGTGTATAGATATTTGAGCCCTTAGGCTTTTCCTACTGGTTCCTTTTTTAGATTTTTTTCTTTGAATTTCTGGGTGTCTTAGCGGTTGTTTTTCTTCCTTGTTGGTGGCTCCTCTCTGTATTATATGATTTTGGGTGTAAAGGCACTTCCCTCCCGCCCCCCCCCCCCTAGGGTGACTTCCCTAATAGAATTGAACCATCCACAGATTTTTTTTTCCTCAAAGTTCTAAGAATATGATATAACCAGCAGGTGGCTCTATCTGGCAAGTTTTTGAGGTTTAGGGCAAAAGTAAAAATATTCACTTTCCCCTCTAGTCCCCACTGTTGGTATTTCAGCCACATGAATCTTGCTTTAATTATGATTCCATAGCTTAGGGGTAAATGGTTCTGAGTCACATGGTTCATTTATCAATTATTTAGTTGCTTTTAAGCATCATAGGAGTCTCAATAGCTCAGAAAATCCAAGGGTAGGATGAAATCCTGACTATTTTAGATGGAATTTCAGAACTCTATTCTGTTTATTTCTGTGTATTCTTAGCTGCTCACTGGTTTCTTCCTCTGCATTCAATTAATTAGCAAATCTAGATCACAGAGAATTTTTGGCAGTGCATAGTTTTACTTGAAACAAAACCAGGAATTAGAAACAGTTTAAAGAAATAGAGAAATCCTGTAAGAAATGCCCACCAATTACAAACATAGGTAAAGGGGAAAAAGGAGGTAAGCTTTCACTTTTTTTTTTTTTTTACTGATCCTAAGATCAGTAATATCTGTGATATCTGCCAGTAGCTTCGGTCTATTTGAATTCTTAATATCCTTAATATCCCATCTTTGGGGTAGAAAGAAATGAATTCTTGATGAGGGGAGAGTTTGGTCTCCACCAATCCCAATTCCAGTGTTAGATATCATTCAAATTGCCCACTCGCTCCTCTATGAGCCCAAGGTGAAGTTTGTGGTCAGTTCCTTTGGCTGAGCATCCTTCACTTGGAGTCTTATGAAAATTACCCTTCATTCAGGAGGGACTCTTTGGACTATAGTTCCCAGAAGTCCATTTAGTTGCTTTCTAGAAATCTGCTTATAAAGAAATGGTGAATATATTATAAACAGACTAAAACTTTATGGGATTTTGGGGTGTCGCATGGAGATTTCTTCTTTTTGTCTTTGTTCCCTTATAGACTGTTGCACAATTTTCTTTTGGGAGGATGTTGTGTGTGAGACTTTTATATATTGAAGTGTTAACAAAGCTTCTTTTTTATTTCTTCTTCTTATGTGGTACACTGGAAAGAGCTCTTTTTTGCAGTTAAATGACCTGGGTTCAAATTCTACTTCTGTCACTTATTACCTGTATGATGTTGGGCAAGTAATTTCTGGGTTTCGGTTTTCTCATTTGTAAAATGAGGGGGCTGGGCTTGACAAACTCTGAGGACCCTTCTGGCTCTAAATCTATGATCCAATGAACTTTATTTGGTTGACTGATGTCTCATATCTGGGAAATATTATGTACTTTCTGATCTTTCATTTCCTTAGTAGGATAAGTCCAAGTAGCTGGGAGGTAGGATCATTAAGAATAAGGCTATTCTGGGGCAGCTAGGTGAGGCAGTGAATAGAAAACCGGCCCTGGAGTCAGGAAGACCTGAGTTCAAATCCGGCCTCAGGCACTTGACATGCTTACTAGCCGTGTGACTTTGGGAAGCTCACTTAACCCCAACTGTCCTCCAGAAAGAAAAAAAAAAGAATAAAGCTATTCTGGGGCAGAAAGTGTTCTTGCTTTGATCAAGAAAACAGAAATAATGAAATTATACCAGATGTGAAAGTTTCACAGGTCTACCCTCTTTCCTCTAACTTAGACTTGGACTCTCCAGATTTCCAAGCTCTGAGAGCAATCTTCTACACAGAGACAGAATATGCACGAAACCCTAGAAGATTGTCCTTAGGGCTGCAATAAAGCATTCCCATATACATTTCCTTTCTGCTTTTCACCTGAGAATAGCTATTCATTCTAACTAATGAATCATCCTAAAGGTACTAGGACAAATTTAATCCCCTTTATTTGGAATGCTCAGTTCCCTTCATTCCCAAATGAATCATGGAAAAGCACCCAAACAATTTTCATGATTCCTGCTAGTAGAAAAGTCACAGCTTTGAGAATGGGACATTCTATTTTGAGAGGGTAAAGATTCTTTTGTAACCAGGGAGGCTGATGTTGAATAGTATTCATGTTCCAGAAAAGTTCAGCTGTGGAAGGCTGAATCCCTGAGGTTTTGGTGACTTTCATTCTAGTTTGTGAATATCAGTTTATTTTTTTTTAAAACACATCCAATTATCTTTCATGGCTTTATAGTTGTCCCTCAAGACTTTTATTCTGTTCCCAACAATATGACAAATATGTTTCAGGGTGCAGAAAAGGAAAAATTCAGAAAAGGAGATATGTTTTTTTTCTGGACTAATAAGCAATGTTTTAAATCTAAATTTGGAAGATAGCTACAGGAGTACATATATTTCATACATGGCATAGTTGAACCTTAGGATTCATATTTGATACTCTGAATATTCTGTAAGTATTGAATCTTCATATGAAAGATTACCCATGTTCTTTATCATACTATACCTCTATCTGGCATTAATTTCCAAATTTATATGTACAACACTGAATCGATAAAGTAAATTTTATAATAAGATAGTAATGGAGAATATGAATCTCTAATTAGTGCATTTAACATATACCCTTTGAAAGATTTATGGGAATCAGAGACAAAAATATTACAGGATAAGTCATAGAGATATTGCAAGCTGTGCTAGAGAAGGAGAATCTACGCTGATGAAATTAGAAATCTTTCAGAATTTGACAGTAGAAGATATTTTGCCGTTACTTGGACTTTTAACAGGGAAGATTTCAAAGCACCAGTTGTCCCACTTAATAGCTATTTACAAGACTGACTTGAGTCATACTACTCTGTATAAACATCTTCAGGCTCAAGTCCTCAGTGAATGATAATTGAGGCTAAAGGAACTATTCTTCTACTTGATTTACATTGGTTTGCACTAGAAGGCTAGAATGATATACATCCAAGTTTAAGTACCTAGGAGTAATGGGAACTGTCTAGACTCTAGAGAAATGACAACAGTAACTTTTAGGGAAAAAAGTATGATTAGCTCCATTCATTCCTAAACTTTAAGTATATTTCTCTGCCTGAATCATCACTTGTGGCAAATTTTAAATGTATGTA
>CM053594.1:181353437-181400575 GCA_028646575.1 Pseudocheirus occidentalis
GTCACTAATAAGTGTCTGAGGACACATTTGAACTCAGGAGGATGAGTCTTCCTGGTTCCAGTGCTCCATTCACTGCACCCACTAGCTGTCTTATAAACTAAAATACGATTATGGGACAACTGATTGACAAATAGGACATATACTCAGAGAGTTTACAGCCTCTCTGCTTCCTGCCCCCCATGTCTTCCTTGTGACTGATATCTCTCTCCAAAAAGTTCACTGGTTCATCTTGCAATGAAGGTCAAAGCCTGAGCCTCACTAGGGCTCATTCTAGGCCATACTTAGAGCAAAACAAGAGAGTTTAGCCATCTTAGAGTTAAACCTTTGTCATTTCACTTGACGGAATGAAAAGGAATATAGAAAAGAAATCACTAGGTGGCACTGTTGTACCACGTTCACTGCACTGTGGTCCTCTTCATTGCTTCAATTATCTGGTTAGAAACATGTCAGTGATAAACAATGTAGGAAGCATTCTAGTCATTGATGTTTGTCTTTAAATACAGTATGGCTGAAACAAGCTTTTATTTTATTTTAAAGTACATAGTTTTTCATGGAATTTAGCAGTATTGTGAGGACATTCAGGATGTTGTGGAAATGTTAAGTATGTGCAGGTTTTCCCTTCCCATGGGTATATTCTACTTGTTAGATTAATATAGAATTTGACTACCTCTAAAGTATTCTGTAACATAAATATGGGGAGATATTGGCTAGAGAATCAGAAATCCATTTGACTAGGTAGGGTATTTTGGACAGGTCACTTTGCTTTTTCTGTGCCATAATTTCTTTATAAAATATGGTTGAACTAGAAAAGGGATTATAAAGACCTTTTTTGTGTCATGAACCTCTCTGGTTAAAACTATAGACCCTTTTTTAGAATAATGTTCTTAATTGCATAAAATAACAAATTGCATTGTAAAAGAAACCAATAACATTAAAATCCAGTTATTAAAATATAAAAAATAAATTAAAAAGTTAATGGACAACAGGTTAAGAACCCCTTGACTAGAAGATCTCTGCCTTTTACAACTCTGAAATTCAATGGTTCCAAGTTTGCAAATATAAAATATGGGGAAATCTTTAAAGGATTATGTTTAGATTTCATCTTTAAATTTTAAGGTTCTTGCTCTATGTAAGATTTAGGTCTGGAAGGAACAGAAATTACCTAGTATTATTTTAGAGGCCCACAGAAGGGAAATGACTTACTGAAGGTCGAACCAGTAGCAAACAGCAGAATCAGGACTTCGTTCCCATGCTGTCACTTCAAATCCAATGGGCTTGCCATGACTCCAGATGTACAATAAAAGGACTCATATTTTCACAAACAAGTTTTCAGCAGAGATACCCAAAGGGATAAGAAGAAAGAGGGAAATTTTAGTGAAAGGAAATGATAGAATGGTATCTAAGCCAACATCATCCTAATGTTTTATCTTTGAAATATATTCCTCTCTTTCCCTTCCACTCCTACTTCTGGCTTTTCATTTCTAAACTTAAATTTCATCACTGATTATACAAATGAATATAGAATTTCACATTCTTAGTTAATAAATCAATGACATCAAATAGTGATACAATTTATTTTTCATAAAGGGCTGAGTATCTTGCACAAATATTCTTTTTTGCTTGCTATTTTAATTTTAATTTATTTTAAATATTCATTTAAAAATTTTCAGTTCCAAATTCTCTCCTCCCTCCAGTTCCTTTCCTACACATTGAGAAGGAAAGCAATCTAATGTCAGTTATACATGTGAAGTCATGTAAATGTATTTCCATATTAACCATGTTGAAAAAGAAAGGCAAGAAAAAATAAACAAAGTGAAAAAAGTCTGGAGGTGGACAGTATTTTTCATTATGAGTTATTTGGAATCATCTTGAAACTTTGTATTGGTTAAAGTAGCTAAGTCTTTCATTGTTGATCTCTATTACACTATTGCTATTACTGTGTACAAAGTTGTCATGGTTCTGCTCACTTCATTTTATATCAGTTCATATAAATCTTCCCAGGTTTTTTCTGAAGCTATCCCTTTCATCATTTCTTACAGCATAATAGTTTTCCAATAGAATTATATGCCACAACTTGATTAACCATTCCCCAATTGATGGTATCCCCTCAATTTCCAATTTTTATGACCACAAAGAGTTGCTATGAATATTTTTGTACAAATAGGTCCTTTCCCTTTACATAGTCTTTCTTCCACATATTTTTTGGAAGTTCTGTGATTCCAAAAAAATCAGTTATTTTGGCATTGATGGTCACAATTACAGAATGTTAGAATGAGAAAATACCTTAGAGATCATTTAATCCACTCCCTTTCTCCTATCTTATTAAATAGTTTGTCCATCTGTAAAATACCATTACCAATTACCAATACCATTAATGAAATCCATGCTCTTATCAATGAGTTCCATTGATGATGATTGCAAACCATCCATCCCTGCCCATCACTTCTGGTCTATAAATTCACCCAACACACCCCTGCCTCCCTAGGAAGGAATAGGAATCTTTACCCATACTTGTTTCAAAAGGAAAAATGGAATGTTGAGTTGAGAGAAATATAAAGGTGGGACATGTAAAACAAATCAGTTCTAGGTGAGGTTTTTGTTTCTTCCATTAAAGATTATAAAATTCAATTAAAATTCAATTCTTCATATGTCAAATGGGTCTCTAAACACTTGCCCTTGATATATGTTGCTTTCAGCTGCTCACTCTTGGTGAAGAATATCTTCTCTTTGAAGGGCCATTAATGTGAAATCTCAAATGTCTCTAAGCAACTAAAATTGTGACTAACCCAAAGGACACAGAAGGTTTTCCTAATCTCCCCCTCCTCCTGCTCACTTGTCAGTATTCAGCTTTTCTTGTATTTACTTATTTGTACTAATTTGTTGTATTTTGTTGTACTAATTCAACTAATTTGTTGAATTAGAAGAGATTAAGAAGAGGTAGCAAGTATATGAAAAAGAACTCTATGTGGTTACTGATCTGGAGCCAGACATCCTGGAGAATGGAATCAAGTAGGCCTTAGCAATATGGTCAAGCATTGCTAACAACAAGGCGATGGAATTCTGTCCAAGGAATTTAAACCCTAAAAGATGATGCTGCTAAAGTGTTGCATTCAATATGCCAGTAAATTTGGAAAACATAACACATGGCCACTGGATTAGAAAAGATCAGTTTATGTCCCAGTCCTAAAGAAGGACAATGCCTAGGAGTGTTCAAATTACTGACCATTTGTGATCATTTCACTTGCCAGCAAGGTTATGCTTAAGATTTTGCAAGCTAGGCTTTAGCAATGTGTGAACTGAGAATTACCAGAAGAGCAGGCTGGTTTTTGAAGAGGCAGAGGAACTAGAGACTAAATTGCCAGTATTTGCTGGATTATGGAGAAAGAAAGGGAATTCAAGAAAAAACATCTCCCTCTGCTTCACTGACTACATTAAAGCCTTTAATTGTGTGGATCACAACAAAATGTGGCAAGTCCTCAAAGAGATAGGAATACCAGATCATCTTATTTGTCTCCTTAAGAACCTGTTTGTGGGCCAAGAAGCAGCAGCTCGAACTGAACGTGGAACAACTGATTGCTTTAAGATTGGAAAAGGGACACAACAACTTTGGCTGTTGTCACCTTATTTGTTTAACTTATATGCAAGGTATATTGTGTGAAATGTCAGACTGGATGAATCAAAAACTGAAGTTAAGGTTCCTGGGAGAAATATCAACAATCAGCAGAAGTGATGCCACTCTGATGGCAGAAAGTGAAGAGGAAATAAGAAGCGTCTTGATGAGCATGAAAGAGTAGAGTGTAAAAGCTGGCTTGAAACTTAACATAAAAAAATAACTAAGATCTTGGCAACTGGTCCAATCACTTCCTAACAAATAAAGGGAGAAGAAATAGAAGCAGTGTCTGATTTTATATTTTTGGGGTTCAAAGATCAATGGAGATGGCAACTACAGCCATTAAATTAAAAGGCATTTGCTCATTTGGAGGAAAGCTGTGGCAAACATGGACAGCATACTGGAAAACAGAGATATCACCTTGCTGGCAACAGTCTGTATAGTCAAAGCTATGGTTGTTCCAGTAGCAACGTATGGCTGTGAGAGTTGGACTATAAAGAAAGCCGAGTGTCAGAATTGATGCTTTCTAATTGTGGTGCTGGAGTAGATTTTTCAGAGTCTCTTAGACAACAACTAGATCAAATCAGTCAATACTTAAAGAAATTAAGTAATTCCAGAGACTAGAAGGTTAGACACTGATGAGGAAGCTTATGTACTTTGTTCACATAATGAGAAGATGGGACTCGTTGGAAACAATTCTGATACTGGGAAAGACTGAAGGCAAAAGGAAAAGGCCGAGGATGAGATGGATAGATTGTGTCTTGGAAACAATGCACAGACTTCAAGAGATAGTAGAGGATAGAAAGGCTTGGACAGCTATGGTCTATGGGGTCGTGAAGAGTCACATGTGACTTAATAGCAACAATATGTGAACAGTTTAATAAAGTCATTTAGTTGTACCTGTTTAGAGCTAATTGTCCTTTATTTTTTGCTATTTGTCACTAGTTACTGATAGAATTAAGGTTTAGAAAACAAACTGACTATATCTCTGGGGATTTTAAATAGCTAAGCCCTCATTAACTCTAGGGCCTAGCTACTAAAGTCCTGCAAGCACATGGCCTTTATGATTCAACTTAGACAGAAGAGTTAATATTTTTATAAAGAAATAAGAGGGTGTTAATACTGTTTCCCCCCACATTCAAACCTCCTAATCTGTGATTACATATATCATCTTAGTTGGGAGTAGGTAGGAAACTAAACATTTCCCCTTAAGATTAATAGAATCATAGAATTTTAGAACTAAGAAGGTACCTTTAAGATTCTCTGATCTAATCCCCTTATTTTACAGACGAGGAAATTGAGAACCAGAGAGTTTAAAGTACCTAGTATAAAGTCTCACAGCTAGTAAAAAAAGTAGGGATGGGACTCATTAAACTTAGTCTTATTCTCATATGTATGTGTGCATATATATATATATATATACATAAATATATATATATATATATGTGTGTATATATGTATACACATATATACCTGTATATATGTATACATACACATATATACTTGGACTGGATGATCTTCAAGGTCCATTTATGATCTAACATTCTATTACTTTCTGATCTGAAGGTGAGGCTATTTTTGCAGTGGCCTGAACTGTGAAACAATAGACTTCTAGGACTACACTCTTGCTCTCCTGTGGCACAAGATGAACAACCTGGGGTGTGCTGAAGCCAGGTAGTATTAGTCTCTAGAGAGGTAAATGGGAACTTTTCAATGTGAGCATTTACAAATCAGAGTTTGATTTATTATTTTATTTATTATCTAAACTTAAGAAAGCGGTGGAGAAAACACAAATAATGAAGATCAAACTCAAAAGTATGCCCTATTATTGCAAATTTTTGTTAAACATTGAGGAATACACCCCTGTATACAAATATCCTGAAGGGGCCAAGAAGTAAGGGATGTTTTTGTCATAGAATCAGAACTGAGACCACCTAGGCCAAATCCTTTATTTTATAGAGATGGATGCTGAGCACTCCAAGATTGTATTTTGCCCAAGAGCTGAGAATTGAAAGAATAAGAGCTGATAGTGGTACTTTGTTTCTCTCAAGATACAAAAAGATTAAAGACTTCTTGGCATTGTCAATCTCAGAGAGAATTAAAGGCACAATGTGGATAAGGGTTGTGAAAAATCAGGAATCATAGAGGATTTATAATCTGTGATAATAGAAGATGAACCCCCATGTATAAAATCCTGGATAATTCAAAATATCTAAGTAAGTCAGCACAGTTTATAGCCTTTTTGCCTAAAGCCCATAGCATGCCAATTCTGACAGTTATTATTAATAACTCAATTTATTAAGTGCCAGACACTCTGGTAGTTTCTAGCAACATAAAGACAAAAATTAAACAGTCCCTTCCCACAATGAGTATAATATGAACTGTGGGGGGAAACCATATATATGTATATATATTATTATATAGAGTGTCCCCAACATCTTAGTGCATTTTAAAGCCATTAGAACTTAAAACTGCACTAAGACTTTTGGAACAATCTATAAACAAAATGTGCATAAAGTTAATTTCACAGGTGTGGGAGAAGTAGTGCTATGAGAGTAAGGTGTGGAAGAAGCTAGAGGGTAAGGGTAAGGAAAGGTCTCATGTAAGGAGGTGCTGCTAGAGCAGAACTTCTAAGGAAACTGTGATAATGATATCCTAGTGGTCATAGGGAAGGGTTGGTGACTACTGGCAAATAACATCTTTTCATCGATGATGATTGTAGAGGTTTGTATGGAGGGGTGTCTGCATCTTCCCTTTTGCATATAAAATAAAAAAAATTACAGTAAAAGCTACTGGGCACTAGTTAGAAAAGAATCTCCTGAAAGGTAGGTAGGATTATCATTAGTGACATTGGGCTCAGTAATGGTAATGTAATTTGAATTTGAAGACCTCTTTTTGTATTGGCAAGGAAGGAGGTACTTAGCACTTAGTAATTAATCAGACTTCTATGAAAGAAACAGAAGGTATGAACCCTTGTTCCTGATGTAGCAGGAAGGGGTTGGTTGAAACAGGAAGTAGCTAATGCTGTGGGTATATAAGGATGAGCTCCAGGGAGGGACAGTCAGAATTTCTTGTGACCAGCATTTGGAGGCAGAGCAGCTACAGAAGAGAAATGAGAATCAAGAACTGAGTCAAAATTTCCTGAGAACTTGTGGTGGCAGAACTTCTTTTTTTTTTTTTTTTTTTCTTTTTGGAGGGCAGTTGGGGTTAAGCGACTTGCCCAAGGTCACACGGCTAGTTTTTGTGTTAAGTGTCTGAGGCCGGATTTGAACTCAGGTACTCCTGACTCCAGGGCTGGTGCTCTATTCACTGCACCACCTAGCCGCCCCGGTGGCAGAACTTCTGCAGTGTTCCCATCTTACTCTTGACTAAAAGCCAAGTAGTCCCTGTGTAGCCATAAACTAGAGGAGAAAAGTTTTGTCATTTCTTAAAGCACAGTAATATTCCATCATAATCACATGCCACAACTTTTTCAGTCATTCCCCAGTTGATGGACATCCCCTCAGTTTCTCATTCTTTGCTAGTACAAAAAGAAGTGCTATAAATATTTTTGAATATATGGATCCTTTTCTAGATGTATTTTCCCTTATCCCCGGGGAGCTTTATTAGGATGTGTTCCTATGTTAATATAGAAGCAGGTAGGTGGCACAATGTATAGTGTTAGACCTGGAGGCATGAAGACTGAGTTCAAATCCAGTCTCAGTCACTTCCCAGCTATATGACCCTGTTTAGTCACTTAGCCTTTGACTCAGTTTCTTCATCTGTAAATAATAGCACCTACCTTTCAGAGTTGTTGTGAGGATCAAATGAGATTTTTGTAAAGTACTTTACAAACTATAAGACTTTATATAAATTCTGTTATTTACGTGGGACTAACATCCAGGCAGACATTGCGAAGAGGCAGAATAATTCCAAGAACTATTGCAAACCCAACCTTTCATTGAATTCATTTCCCTATGTGACTAACTTCTTACTCTAAATCCAAACTCTCTTCCCATTTGGGAGTGGGACTATGTAGCATGATACAGCTGCATGTGGAATGGAAGCTGTCTGGTTTCTGGCAGCTTTATTTATCCATCAGGATAAAAACCTCATTCTATGCATCTACCTCACTTATTTTTTTTTAACAGAGGATCGTGCTGGTAAACTTGACTTTTGAGTGTGGAAATTTTTCTTCTTAAATAAGTTGCTGTATCTTTGGACCAAGTCAGAATCATGAAGAAACTTGAAGTAAAAGTGAATTTAAATGTAAGATGGGGGAAAATCTCTAAAGTATCTATTTGTCCCTTGCTAATCCAGAACACATTTTCAGTTCTTCATTTCCAGGAACACCTACTACTAAACTGGTTTCTTCCCCAGATCTATTGACTTTAGTTTTCTAACTCAGGGGGTACCTAGAGAATTTGGTTTTCCCCACTAAATTGGGTATTTACCCAAGTTTATCATTTGCTTGTCTTTCTTTAGTTTCTTTCTACTATAGACTAAATATTCCCTAGAGTTCAGGGTTTTTGAGAAATTCAGTGCAAGATTTGCTTTTCACATGACACTAAATTCAGAGTTCATATAGCTGGTCATCTGGAAATTTTACTTTGGCTTAACTCTCTTATTCTCTCTTACACGCTCTCTTTTGCAAGCCTTTGCTCCAATTAGTCAACAACGTGATTTGTGAGATAACCTGGAACCACACTGTATAAAAAGATAGCATCAACATGAATAAATGAGTTAGACATAAAAAGATAAATGTACCTGTCAGATCTATGGATAAGGAAAAGTTTGTGACCAAGTGAGAGACAGAGAGGATCATGAGAAATAAAGTGTATAATTCTGATCACATGATATTAAAAAAGTTTTGCACAAACTATGCCAAAGATAGCAAGCCAAACTATTGCCAAGACCTGTCATTTTCTCCTCTGTAACATCTTTGTCATATGTTCCCTCCTCTCCTCTGCTACTAGTCTGGTGCAAGACCACAGTACCACATACCTGGCTTATTGCAATATCCTGCTAGTTGATATTCTCTCCTTCTTTATACCTCTGTGATCTAGTAATATCAACCTCCTTGTTGCTACTTGCAGCATGACACTCTATCTCTCAACTCTAGGAATATTTACTGTTCCCATGCCTGGCATTCTCTTCCTCTTCATCTCTGCTTCCTACCTTTTCTGGTTTTCTTCAAGCCCCAACTAAAATTCTACCTTCCACAGGAAGCCTTTTCTTATCCCCTTTAATTTTAGTGCCTTCCCTCTGTTGATTGTTTCCAATTTATCCTTATCTATATCTTTGTACATAGGTGGTTGCATGTTGTCTCTCCCTTTAGACTATGAGTTCCTTGATAGCAGGTGCTGTCTTCCATGTTTCTTTGTATTCTTAGTACTTAACACAATGCCTGGTGCATAATAAGTGCTTAATAAATGTTTGTTGACTGGCTTTTAATCAAGGGATGAGAAGACTAAGAAGACACAAAATACCCATGTTTAAGTATTTGAAGGACTTTCATGTGAGAGAGGGTTAAGACATGTTCAGATTAAAAACATACTCTTGGGGTGGCTAGGTGGCACAGTGAATAGAGCACCGGCCCTGGAGTCAGGAGTACCTGAGTTCAAATCCGGCCTCAGACACTTAACACACACACACACACAAAACTAGCCGTGTGACCTTGGGCAAGTCACTTAACCCCAAATGCCCTCTAAAAATAAAAAAAAAAGTAAAAAAAAACCATACTCTTGTGAAACCAGGAGCAATGGCTTACAGAAGTTGCAAAGAGGTCGTCTTAGGCTTGATGTTAACTGAACACCTTAACAATCACCAAAAGTTGAATGGAGACCCTGCTTCAAGTGGACATTGGATGACCATTTTGTCAGGGATGGTACATTAGGGATTCTTATTCAGATAAAATTTGAAGAAGAGGGTCTTTGATGTACCTCTCAATTCTAAATTCTGTGAAGTTCCTATTCTTTGGCACTTGCTTACCTTCTTTTCTTCTCCTGAGAATATAAATTCTCCATGGGGTGCTAGATTTTATTTGCTTGGAAAGCTCTTCTTCTAGGGCAAGTGTTCTTTTAAAGGGCCTATGGTTAGACTTCAGAGGTCCATGATCTTGAAAGGGAGAAAATTACATTTTTATTTTTCACTAAGCTCTAACTGAAAGTTAGTTTTTCTTTAATTACAAATTTAAAAAAATCTGTTATTTTGAGAAGTGTTTATAAGCTTCACCAGACTGCCAAAGTGGTCCATGACACAGAAAGTTTAAGAACTTCTGCCCTCTGGTATGTATTTATATCTTAAAAAGGACTTTAAGGGCGGAGCCAAGATGGCAGAGTAGAAGCATAAACTTGGTGCAGGCTCCACTCCAATCACTTCTAATACATGTAAAAAAATGACTCTAAACAAACTTTAGAGCTACAGAACCCACAAAGAGACAGAGAGAAGCAAAGCTCCCATTGAAAGAATCTCGGCAGGCTGACAGGAAGGATCTATTGCACCAGGCTGGGAGCTGAGCACAGCTCCATGTGAGCCATGTGGTTCCCAGCTCCAGGGCGGCCCTGACCAGCAGAGGGCCTGGAGAAGACTTCAGGAGAGAGTCACCAGCAGCTGTGGTGGTTTCCAGAATTATAACCCATAAATGCAAAAAAGGAAATAAAAGGTCTGCATGGAACTTTGTGGGAGCAGGGGGATGGAGAACACAGTCCATCCCTAGTCCCTGGGGTGAGAAGGAGTGGAGGCACAGTGGCTGTGCAGTCACTATATCAGTAGTGGCTATCTCAGTAGCTCCCAACTTGCAGATTGCAGGGGGACCAAGCAACCATTCAGAGGGTAATCACTCTTACTTTAACCTGCTTGGATCTAGATCTTGGTCTTGGCTGGTGGTCCTGGGGTGTGTGACCAGTGAGCCAGAGCTTGTGGTGTCTGTAGTGAGGGTGCTCAGCTAATAGCTTCAGCAGCTGCAAATCCCCCAGCAATTTGGGACAAAGCTCTCTCCATTCTGGAAGCAGAATTATACTGTAGCAAAGTGCTCAAAAGTAAAATAATTGACTGGCAAGATGAGCAAGCCCAGGAAACATAATCAAACCATTGATTCCTTTTTTGGGGACAAAAAGGATAAAGGCATTGGGCAGGAGGAAGACAGCAAAGTCAGAACTCCTGCATCAAAAGCATCCAAGAAAAATAGGAACTGGTTATAGGCCATGGAGGAGCTCAAGAAGGACATTGAAAATCAGGTAAGAGAAGTGGAGGAAAAATTGGGGAGAAAAATGAGAATAATGTAAGAAAATCATGAAAAATGAGCCAACAACCTGCTAAAGGAGACCCAAAAATACAGTGAAGAAAATAGCACCTTAAAAAATAGACTAACTCGCTTTCCTGTTTGGGCCGGTGTTCCATAGAGCGCCAACATGGGGGTGGACATCTGCCACTACAAGGACCGGAAAGTCCGGTGCAAGGAGCCCAAGAGCCAGGACATCTACCTGCGGCTGCTGGTGAAGCTCTACCGGTTCCTGGCCCGCAGAACCAACTCCACTTTCAACAAGGTTGTCCTGAAGAGGCTGTTCATGAGCCGGACCAACAGGCCCCCTTTGTCCCTGTCTCGAATGATCAGGAAAATGAAGCTTCCTGGCCGGGAAAACAAGATTGCTATGGTTGTTGGGACTGTGACCGATGATGTGAGGATCCAGGATGTCCCCAAGCTGAAGGCATGTGCCCTTCGTGTGATTAGCAATGCCCAAAATCGCATCCTCAAGGCTGGTGGGAAGATCCTCACCTTTGACCAGCTGGCCATGAGCTCACCCAAGGGCTGGGGCACTGTCCTGCTGTCTGGTCCCTGGAGGTGTACAGACATTTTGGGAAGGCACCGGGCACTCCCCACAGCCATACCAAACCATATGTCCGATCCAAGGGCCGAAAGTTCGAGCGTGCCAAGGGCCGCCGTGCCAGCCGAGGCTACAAAAACTAACTCCCTTCCTCATTGTTATATTAAAGAATTTTGGACATTTAAAAAAAATAGACAAACTCAAACGGCAAAAGAGACTCAAAAAGCCGGTGAGGAGAATGACTTAAAAAGCCAAATTTGCCAGACAGAAAAGGAATTTCAAAAACTCACCAAAGAGAATAACTCCTTCAAAATTAGAGTGGAGCAATTGGAAGCTAATGACTTTATGAGAAATCAAGATACTATTAAACAGATCCAAACAAACAAAAAAAAATAGAAGCAATATGAAATATCTCACTGGACAAACCACTGACCTGGAAAATAGATTCAGGAGGGACAATTTAAAAATTATTGAGCTACCATGATCAAAAAAGAGCTTAGACACCATCTTGTAAGAAATTATCAAGCAAAATTGCTCTGATATTCTAGAACCAGAGGGCAAAATAGAAATTGAAAGAATTGACCCATTGCATCTTGAAAAAGATCCCAAACAGAAAACTCCTAGGAATATTACAGCCAGATTCCAGAGTTCCCAGGTCAAGCAGAAAATACTGCAAGAAGTCAGGAGGAAACAATTTGGGTATTGTGGAAACACAATCAGGATAACACAAGATCTAGCAACTTCTATATTAAGGGATCAAAGGGCTTGGAATATGATATTCTGGAGGTCAAAGGAGCTAGGACTAAAACCAAGAATCACCTATCTGTCAAAACTTAGTATAGTGCTATAGGGGAAAATGTGGTCATTTGATGAAATAGAGGATTTTCCAGCATTCTTGATGAAAAGACCAGAGCTGAACAGAAAATTTGACTTTCAAATACAAGAAGCAAGAGAAGCATGAGAAAGTAAACAGGTAAAAGAAATCGTAAGGAACTTATTAAAGTTAAACTATTTACATTCCCACATGGAAAAATGATAATTATAACTCATAAGACTGTTCTCAGTATAAGGATAGTTGAAGGGAATATATATGTATACATACTATATATATAAATGTTTGTATGGGAGGGTGTATGTATATACAATGTATATGTGAATGTGGGCATATGTATGTTCATGTTTACATAGACAGAGGGCACAGGATGAGTTTAATATGAAAGGATGATATCTAAAAATAAAATTAAGAGGTAAGAGAGGAATTTATTGGAAGAAGGAGAAAGAAGGAGATAGGTTAGCATAAATTATGTAAAAGAAGCAAGAGAAAACTGTTACAGAGGAGGGGAAATACAGGAAGGCGAGAGGGAATGGAATGGAACAACCTTATTCTCATTGAATTTGGTTTAAGGAGGGAATAACTTACACACTCAATCAGGTATCTTACCCTACAGGAAAATAGTGGGGTAGGGGATAGGAGGGAGAATGATAGAAGGGAGGGCAGATTGGGGTAGAGGGTACTTAGAAGCAAACATTTTTGAAAAGGGACAGGCTCAAAGTAGAAAATGGAATGGGAGGGTGGGATAGGATGGAGGGAAATATAATTGGTCTTTCACGATATGACAACTTTGGAAATGATTTGGGTAACTGCACATGTATAACCCATACTGAATTGCTTGTCTTCCCAGTGAGGGCGGGTGAGAAGGGAGGAAGGGAAAAAAAATCTGGAACTCAAAGTTTTAAAAACAAATGTTTAAAAATGTGTTTTTTACTTGCAACTGGGAAATAAAATATATAGACACTGGGGTACAGAAGTCTGTCTTGTCCTGATAGAAAGTTAGGGGGATGATGGGGGAGGATATAGGGAAGAATGGATTGGGGGAAGGGTATTCAGTGGGCTTTCTATTTTGGGATGGGGGGAAGGGGAAAGATGGGGAGAAAAATTGTAACTCAAAATCTTGTGGAAATGAATGTTGAGAACTAAAAATAAATAAATAAATTTTAAAAAAATAAAAAAAATAAAAAGGACTTGGATTTTCTATCATAAATGTGCAAGCTGAGGGCTCATTTCCCAGAAACCTATACCTATCAATCCAATAAATTGGACCTGAATTGGTAGAATAGAGATTTAGCCTTTTTAATCAGAGGCAGAAGGAGAGTTCAGTTTCATGCTGTTAAAGACTTTTCTGAATATCACAAAAGAGAAAAGAAGAAAAGGAACCATTTAATAAGAATGAAAAACTGCCTGACAATTTCCCTTAACATTTTAATAAGAGGTAAGTTGATAATTCATTGCCAGTCTATTACCTAGTTTGTGGCCATGAATTATAGGAGAAATTAAGTTGGAGAAATGATTGCTAGAATGAATATAGCAGAGCTGTCTAAAATGACTTCGTAAAACAAAGTAATTCAATGGTATCAATTTACCTGTAGGTTTTGGCGTAAGTGGTAGTAAGAAAGGGTTTAGGTAGGTGTAAGGAAGAACTTGAAAATAAAGTGTGATTAGACATCTGGAAAGATTACCTACTGAATATCTAATCATCATTCCTTTTTTTTTGGTCTTTTTTTTTGGGAGGGGGAAAGGCAGGGCAATTGGGGTTAAGTGACTTGTCCAAGGTCACACAGCTAGTAAGTGTTAAGTGTCTGAGGCCTGATTTGAACTCAGATCTTTCTGACTCCAGAGCTGGTGCACTAATCAGTCTTGATACAAGTTGTTTTCTGACTGCATCCAAGAAATTACACCAAAATGATGTCTAGATATATACTTTTTTTGTTTTAGCCTTTTGGATTTGCCATAAGCATGTTGTTTTGGACAGTACACTTGAGAAAACATTACTCTCTGATGAGGAAGGGCTTCAATTAGATGATAGTGAATGATTGTAAAATGCAATTGTAGCCCATGGTGCAGAGGTTGGACTTGAGTTTCATTGTCACAGGCAAGGCACAATTTCAGGTATGGCCCCAAAATATCATATTTTAGCTTAGGTTTACGTACTTACCAGAATTTTCTCATAGAGATCTTCAAATTTTCCTATATCTGAGTTTCTATAAATTTTGGCAGCTATGTCTTCGGATCACATACAAGCACACAAGGTAACAAATGCACATTGGGTAGAAAACAGCTTGATTTCATCCCACATACTTTGATTCAAAGTATTCTTAGGAGACCATAAACAGATACAAAAAGGTATAGACAGTAAGTAACCAGAGAAGAGTTTGGCTCTGAAGGGAACTGAACTTGGGGGTGCTACAAGACATTATAGTGAAATCTTTCTTTCCCTTAGGATCTTTCAGATCTATTGAGTCACTGGGTAGTATAGAATCCCCCTGGATGGCAAATACACAACCCTACACCATAATCAAATCAAAGGAGCAACTGGGGAGTCACAGTTTTTGAAAGGATTCTTTCTAGGAGCTTTTGAAGTAAAATCAGAAAATCTGATAATGTATGGCAGAATTATTATATGTTGCTGGATCATAAATGCCACAAAAATTGACCCGACTTCCTAGTTACTAGTGATTATTTCTTTGCTATGCCATGGACAATAATCTTAGCATACATCAATTACATCCTATCTATCACACTTTGGGTATATTCACCCTCCAACAAAAATTGAAAACATTAGCTCACCCCCTACTCTTGTTTAGTTGCAGTTTTAAATGTAGAGAAAAGCTGACCTGATATTTCAGATTTAGAGTAAAAAGGATTAATAAAAAAATTGTATTTGAACTTGCATAGTCAGCAGTAATTTTTCATGCACTGAATTAGAACAAAGATGTTAGTTCCCAGTTGAACATAAACAACGGCAACTTTCATGATCCTTGAAAAATTTCAAATAGAGGTCTATTAATAATTCTTAGGAGTAGCCTAGCTAAATGTGGAGGTGCTCGTCACCAGAAGTTTGCTTGGCAAATGATAACTATTTCCTAAAGTCTAGAAGTTTATATTTTGGTGGAGGAAATGCCCACATAGATGAAGTCACAGGTCTTTTGAAGTATAGAAATATTGAAAAAGAATGTTCACAGGTGAAAAGTTCTACTCTTATGGAAAATCCTTTAATAAAGAACATTTTAGTCTCTTTAGATAATTTATAAATCAAAAGCAATATTTAAAGAACCACAGAAATCTTGGAGGAAACAGAATTCATAGATATCACCAAGAATTATAGTGTATCCTACAGATAAGGTTGGATCTGGACAAATATAAAAATAAAGCTTCTGTTTGGTGGTTTTTCACTTGCCTTCTCATTCTTCCTTCCATTTCCTTTCTCTTTCCCCTTTCCGTTGAAGTAGCTATAAGTGGATAGAGTGGTACAATGGATAGATGGCTTGGCCTGAAGTCAGCAAGATCTACTTCAAATTTGACCTTAGACACTTACTAGCTCAGCGATCCTGGGCAAACAAACCATTAATCTCTGTCCACTTCAGTTTCCTTATCTGTAAAATGGGGATCAAAACAGCAGCTACCTCCCAAGATTATTGTGAGGATCAAATGATAGTTAGCAAAGTGCCTGGCAAATAGAAAGCATTGAATAAATGGTTATTTCCTTTCTCTTCTCTCACTTCACGTCTTTTCTGCCCTTTCCATATCCAACTTCACAGAGCCATTAGAATCTACCTCACTGAGCTCTGGATCTAAAGGGATCCTTCCCCCTGCACCCCAGTGAAGACCTGTTCTCACCCAATCTTAATTATCAAGTAGTAAGTGATGTTATAAATGAGGAGATGAATTAATTCACACTTAAGTGTTATGTTCTGAAAGTTTTAAAGTATTACCACTTGTAAAGCATTTGAATTTTTTTGCTTTTTTTTTGGAGAGTGGAGGGCAGGGCAATTGGGGTTAAGTGACTTGCCCACAGTCACAAGGCTAGTAAGTGTTAAGTGTCTGAGGCTGGTTTTGAACTAAAGTCCTCCTGACTCCAGGGCTGGTGCTCTATTCACTGTGCCACCTAGTTGCCCCTAGTATTTGCATTTTAATAGAGAAGACCTAAAAGACAGAATTGGTCATACAAGTAGGCAAAATAGGCAACCATTTTGGACATGATACAGGTGGGAAGTGGAAAGAGACATAACTGATAGATCATACTTCTTCCGTATCTACACAATATCAAGAGATCTAGCGGGAGGACCCCAGCATTGTGAGTGGGTCTCCTCTGTAAGCTTCATGTAAAGACATTGATGGGAGCCTCATAGGATGACAAGGTGTAGATGGGTGTAAATATGCAGTGTCAGAGAGAATACATGTACATATACAGGATCCTAGTTCTACTATATGAAGGATTATAGATGAAATGGCTTAGTCACATAGCAAGAATGAAGGACAAATTTGAATGCTGCTCTGAGACCCATAGAATATTAAATTAAAAGAAATCTAATACTTAATACCAAATAAAATAAACATTTCCATATATTATATAAATGCAATCTATTATGTTTGTCTAACATATATGTATAGATACACTATATATTTTATACTATATATACACACAAATTTATACTATACATATATAGACATATACACATATATAGTAGAGCAAGGAAGGATTATATATCAAACTGCAAAGATTACATAGAACTTGCTTTTCTTTAAAAACATAATAAATCCATCACATAATGTCCAAAGTTATTCCACTCATTTGTGGAAGAAAGGTCCCTTGTTTTTGTTTTAGCAAGGGTTGGGGGTAGATCCTACCCCTTCTCCTCCCTCTCTTTCACTTTCCCTCATCAAAAAAGAAAAACAAAAGCATTCTAATAAATATAGTATCATCAAGTAAAACAAATTCCCACATAGGTCATGAGAACCACAGAATGTTAGAAAACCTAGGTAGTTCTCCAGAAAGATGAGAAGATCCGTTTTTGGCAAGTCTATGGGAGGATATGAGCAAGAATTTCATGGGATGAGAAGACATGACTGGGTTGGGATACATAGAGATATTTATATTGAAGAGGTCACAGATTTACTAAAATATTAAATTATAAGTGATGGACCTTGACAAGGCCTTCAATTCCAAAAATATCTTACCTTCTATTTGTTACTGTATCTGAATTTCTACTATTGGAGATTCACTCCTTTAGGTCCAGAGTTTTGAAAAGTCACTGGTGAGCACAGCCATTCAAATTCTTTTGAGAAATACTCTTTTACTGGGAAAATCATCCTCTTTAATCTGGACTGTATGCAATTTTGGGAGAGATAAATATGAATGGTGAAGGAGGAAAGGGGCACTCACCTAGCAAGGCAGATCATTTGAATCAACCTTGGTTATTGGTGAAAGGACAGATGTTACAATCCCCTATTAAAAGGCAAGAGTTCCATGGCATGATAATAATTTAATTATCAGCAAAAAATTCAGGGAACATTCATTGACTCCTAATTGACAATAAGGTCCCACAGTAAGGGAACCTGTGCCCTTGAAGCCTCAAGTGCCCTAGGTCCTCAAGTGTGGCCCTTTGAATCTGAACTTTGTTCTGAGATGTGGTCACTTGAGGACCTAAAGGGCCACGTGTGACCTTGAGGCCACAGGTTCCCCATCCATGCCCTAGGGGAATAGGCCATAAAACAGGTATCTTTTGGATGGTGCACAATCTGATATGAGTCTTATAAAGGAAGCTGAAAGTGTGTCAAAGACAGGCTTTGCTTACTTCATAATTTTGGCTAGGTCTAGCCCTGTCCAAAGGGATTAATCTCCAAGGTAGGATTATAGACTTCAGTGACAGACTACAAGAGAGATTTTTGGACAGAGAAACCTTTTCAAAGTCCTTTCCAGCTTTAAAATTGTAATTAACAGCATGGCCCTGGAGACAGGAGGACCTCAGTTGAAATTTGGCCTCAGACAATTATTACTTGCTAGCTGTGTGACTTTGGGCAAGTCACTTAACCCCAACTGCCCTGCCTTCTTCCCTCTAAAAAGCAAAAAAAGGACATAAAATTTTAATTTACTTTAATAAAGAATATGCTTCTAAGTTTAATGATGAAATAGGATTTGATTTTTCTCTTGTTCTGGATGGGTAGGGCAAGGGGAACAGATTGTGTGAAGGATCAGCACAGAAACTTTCATAACCTTGGGATGGTTGAAAATACTGTCTCTGTATATGACTTATGTTTATGGCCTCTGCTGAGATGCCCATATGTTCATTTAAGTTAAGGGATTATGTAAATTCCCAAAGGACTGCGGGCAGGCATGTCTGCTGAAAGCACAAAAGTACTTTTCTCACCTGACTTGACACCCTGTCTCACCCCAGAAGGTCTGATTTTGGCATGCTACTGTTTGGTCTTGGTTGGGTAGGTTGCTTGACTTTTCTAGGCTTCAATTTTCTTAACTGTGGAGTGGGGAGCACAGTGGGGGTGGGGTGGGGTTGAGTAATGGATTGCATGGAAAATACTTCCATGGAATGAGAATCAGATGAAAGACAAACATTTTAAGCTTTTATAGTCTATAGACTGAGATTCCCTCATACAATGAATAGTTAAATAGTTTGTGCATAAAATAAAAATATGCCTACAATGTAAGCTGGCAGCAAGCAGTATTGGCAGGACTAAGAAGAGAAATAAATTCCCTTCTAGTGGCTATGGCAGCTTCATCACTCAACATTTCTCCACTAGCCTTAATTGGTTAATAATTGGTTAATTGCCTGACAGGGGACAGAACAGTGGTTATCAACCTGTGGGTTATGTTCAATTTGTAACAGTGAAAATACATCCTGCATATCAGATATTTACATTATGATTCATAACAGTAGCAAAATTACAGTTAAGAAGTAGCAACGAAAATAATTTTATGGCTGGGGGTCAGCACAACATGAGGAGCTGTATTAAAAGGTTGCAGCATTAGGAAGGTTGAGAACCACTGCTCTAGTCTCTTTACAGAGAAGGAAACTAAGAACCATTGAAGCTGTGACTTACGTGTGGTCACCCAAAATAAGGAGAATTGTATTCAAACCCAGCTTCTCCAACTCCAAAGTCAGTGCACCATGGATTTTGTCCTTCTCCTGCTTATTCTTGATCTTCTAGGATCTAGAGTATAACTTTGCCTCTTGGGTATATAGATAGAACAATTGACTTTGGGCTATAATGAATAACATGGGAATCTCTAAATCTGACAAATACTCTCTTGGAATATCAGCTGTACCTTTGGCAGGCCTTAGATATGATCAGAGCCATGTGCCTTGGGGACTTCATGCACATGATATTATCTGGGAATTCTTTTCTAGGACATAGAAACTGCTTCTCTTTATTCTCTATTTTTACCTACTCCATTCTGCTCCATGCTGCCCTCATTGTTTCCATTCTGTTGGTTTTCATAGTGGTTTTCCCCTCCTCAACACCACATTCCCCCTCAACTATGATTAAGGAGTTAATGAGTTGCCCAGGTACTTCCATTTTTCTAGTTCCCCCTCCAGCAGAAATCAGTGTGATTCAAAGATGGTACCAAGGACATTGTCAATGAAGTAATTCTCATTGAATGAATGGACATCAAAGTTGCTTTGTCCTGAAAAGTCAATTCCTGCACCAGAAAGTAAGGCAAATGACAGTCTAAAATATAGCTAAAATATAGTTTTCTATTTTATGATTTTATGACTTATAAGATTGTAGGATCATAGATTTCAAACTGGAAGTGCTTCCAAATTCTTTGTTTTACACATTATAAAATGACAAATGGAAGACAAATTTAAAAAGGTAAGTCATTTTTCTTGCTATATGGAAGGAATTTGACTTCTTGGTATTTTCTTTAAATTTTGAATTTTTTGTACTAGTTTCATACTTCCTGCTTGGTACCTAGGAGGCATACACATATGCCAATCTCAGAATAATTCTATTATTGTCTCTCTATTGCTTAGGTGTCTGCATTATGGTGGTTAAATCCCTACTTTTGTCCCAGTTTCTCACCATAATCCTGTGGGTCAATCTTCATACAGTCAAAGTTCATCCTGTCTTCCAAGATTAAGCTTAATCATTTGTATCTACAAACTTGGTCCTCCTTTTACCTGTTTTGGAGTGATTTCACGTTTTCTGATTCGCAACTAGTTTCTCCAAGTGTGATTTAAATAGTGATATTTATTATATTCCTCCTCAGATCCTCTCCTAGAGGGAGGTAAAGCTCCAGGTCTGGAGGTGCATCTTCATTTTGTGTGGCCAACTCTGTCAACTTCCTTTATAGGAGGGGAGGAAAGATGGGAAATGAATGAATGAAAAAAAAGTTGTTAAAGATTTACTATCTTGACTATCTGGAATACAAATAAAAAATCAATATAGTCTCTGTCCTCAAGAAGCTTACATTCTAACAAGAGACAAGACAAATGAGGAACAGGTGGTCAGGGAAAGGCATCTTTGAAATCAAGGTGGGAACTCCTACGTCTATTTAACATTCCTCTCTCCATAGGGGCAATGAATGGATCAGAAGATCATTGGATCATAGATTCAGAGATGGAAGGAAACTTAGAAGTTATCCAGTCCAACCCCTTCATTTTACAGGTGGGTAAACTGAGGCCCAGAAAGAAGTTACTTGCTTAAGGTCATACAGGTTGTAAGTAGCAGAACTAAATTCTCTGATCCCAAATCTAATAATCCTTCCACTCTACCTGAATCAATAGATATTCATTGTTAAGAACAATCATTAGGATCTTCAGGAAGAACACTCACAGAGGAAAAGGGTGCTGTCTAAGCCATGATCCAAGAGAGAATGAACCAGAGGTTATGGTTGCTCAGTCCAAGCTGATTGAGCAAACCAAGCCTAATGGATTGTGGGTGATGGCAATTCTGACTGAAGCAGTGGCCTAAAATTGGGACTAAGAGAGCACAGACTGAAGAGAAACACATACAGAAGCAGCAGGTGACAGTTTATCTGAGGCAGCTTCTTTATGCAAGATGGCAAAGCTCAGCTCAAGTGCTCTCTTTTCTGTACAATCTTCCCTAATCTCAGCTCCCTGCCCAAATCTCCATTCTACTTAGTAGTAAATATTTCCTTTTGGATGTCACATAGAATTTGGTTTGCAACTCTCTTAGATACAAGATGATCATTATCATATGTGTCACTGTCTCATTGTCTGCGTCTATCTGTCCTTTGTCCATCTATCCTTTCTGGTCACACAAAGAAGAAAGAAAAGAGGAAGGATATTGTTCCTCCATGCTATTGAATGTTTTTTCTAGCTTCCTCCAGCACCTTACACAAAGATGTTTGATAAATGTTGGTGAAACTGAAATTGGATAGCCCATGGTGTGGGAGCTCAAGTTCATCACTCCTTGAAGTTCATGCAGCTTTAGGCATTGGGAGGCACAAAGCCATGAATCACAGTAGCTGACCACAAAGGGAAATTTCTGACACTACTGGGCTTGAAGGAAGAGAATTAAATTGATAGAACAGGTAGGGAACAAGGTAATCTGAAGATACTATCTTGTCCATTTGATTAATTTCTAGACAAAACTTCCTTTAAACTACTCCCAGAAAGATGGCTATCTACTTTATAAACTAAGAAACTTATTTACAAGAAAGCAATTAAACATAAATGACTCCAATTCCAGTGTTTTGTAAAAGGTTGCCAATGTAGGTGGGGGAGCAGTAATGGTTATTTGTTGCCAAGTCAGAATGCCACAAAAAGAAATCATTGTATTTCCCACTTGCCCCCATATTTTTTCCAGTTTCTTATTGATTTTTTCCTTCTTTATTTTAAAAACACACTACACATTCTGAATCTCTAGGATGTCCCTGGGAGCAGACAAAGTCAGTATTGGTCAGATTTAGAGGCTAGAAATGCCAATAACATCCTTTTGAGATGCCAAGTTATTACTTATTATTGTAATAACTGTTAAGTTAAATAAAAAAGAGCCGTGTGAATTTGGTGTTTGACACATTACAGATGGCTTCTATTTATTTTAGCTTTGTTCTTTTTTGTAATAAAAGCTATTCTTTTTAATAATTAATTTGTCTCTTATTTCTGGTAATTCTAGGATATAAATAACTATTAGCAGAAAATAATACCTACCAACCACTAAGGATTTTTTTCCCTACTAGTTCCTGGTAGAACTATGTACACTCTTCCCCCACCTCCACTCCACCCCCCTGAATATACACACATACCTATATTTGGTCTGAATAAATAACGTATTTAACCATTAGTGATTTGATACGAAGATTGAATATAAATGGCAATTTCCTTGGGATTTGTTAGAAAAAAGCATTACCTCTTTTTGAAGGAGTTGCTTATTTTTTTGTTGTAGTTAACAGATAACAGTTATATAGCAATTTGTGGTTCACAAAGTACTTTTCTTGGAGTTAGACTGATTAAGTGGCTAGTAAGTGGCAGAATCAGTCTTGCGAATCTGTCTGGTGTCTTTTCAATTATGCTATACTGACTAAATAATCAAAGTCTTATGGCCTTATAATGGCTAACAAGAGCATGACTAGAAGTGACTTGTTCATGAAATTTAACTGTGATTGTTAAATTATTTCCAAATTACAAAATAATTAGCTGGTAGATATGTCCAAGTGTTTCTAGAACTGATTCTCTTATCACTTCCCCTTATACCCTCACTCCTCTGTCAGGCTAATCATCTCCATTTCTATTATTGGTTATTACTGCTATAAAATTTTAGAATTACAACTATAAATGCCATTACTTTGTCCTTCTGACTCTTATTTCTAACTCCTTCCCCATTTCCAGAAAAAAAAACTCTTCTAAAAATTGTTCATTACTCTTAACATTACTCAAAGTAGGATACAAAATACAATGGTATATATGAAAAGCATGCCACAATAGTAATCCTCTTGATTTAGGGAATAAAGGTGCCACTCATGAAACTACGTGCTTACTTCATGGTTAGGCACTTTTAAAACTATAGAAGCCACTAACTAGAATGCTTATCTTTAATGGTTGGCCAGTTGACACAGTTATCTCAAAGCAAAGGTTTTTATTGAAAAGGAATAATAAGAACAGTGACTATAAAACCATTCCCTTTATAAACTTGGAGTGTTATCTCCCATGAATATGCACAATATAAGCAGGAAAAGTGGGCGTACACATAAAGTAAAGTGGTAGAGAGGCATAGGCATAGGAAATGTACTGCCAAGGAAACTCAGGCTTTCAGCATTAAAGGGCCCCAGTGAGCAAATAAAATTTTGTAAATAAATATTTGTAAACCCCTTAGCATAGTTCCTGGTATACAATAGGTGCTTAATAAGTGTTTTTATTCCTTTTCTCTTCCCTAATGTCTTTTTTTCACTTCATGGTGTCCTCATTCTATTCTCCTTGGACTAAGTGTATTTGTTGGGTAGGCCTGCTTCTCTCAGGAGCTAACCTTAACTCTTCAATGGAACTCTCAGGACTTCCTTTCTGTTGGGCACAGTGCTTCCTCTAAAGTAAGAGATGCTGTTACAATGTGGGAGAAGAGAGAAAGGAATATTTTTGAAGTCTAATTCTCATCTACCTTTATAGCCTTATTCCATAGTCCTCCCTTTCATGAACTCTGTATTACAGTCAGACTGGAGTACTAGCCAGTCATCAAACATTATCCTCTATGAACCGTCTCTGTACACCCTCTCAAACAATTGACCATTCCTGGGATGCTTTCTCCCTTCATCTACCCCTATTATCTCTCCTATCTTCAAAGCTCAACTCAGATGCCACCTCTTTCACGAAACATTCTCTCATCATCCTGGTTCAATTCAATTCAATGTGATGAACCTTGTCAAAGAAGACTGTGCTAGGCTCCAGGAATGCAAAGGTACTACTCCCCACCCAAAACAAAACAAAACAAAACAAAAAACCAACTGTTTCTGTCCTTAATATGCTTACATTTTACTGGGGCTAGGAAAGTAGGGTATGTTTATTTATATATCTATGTCTATGTCTATGTCTATATCTATACCTATACTTATACCTATGTCTATGTCTATGTCTATGTCTATGTCTATGTCTATGTCTTTGTCTATGTCTATGTCTATGTCTATATATATATATATCTATGTCTATGTCTGTCCATCTTTCCATCTATCTATCTATCTATCTATTGCCCATAGATAAGTAAAGTATGCATAAAACTACAAAGGATATAAAGAGAATTAACAGCTTGTGAATTAGATCATTAGAGATCTTATATAGGAAATAACATCTTAATTGAGACTTGAAACATAGTTAAAGAAGTACAATCTAGGCATCAGGGACCACCTGTGTACAAATATAGACACAGGAGAAAGAATTTACAAGGAATAGCAGATAAATCCTTTTGACTAGAACAGAGAGAATATTTAGAAAGAGCAAGATGAAATTAGACTAGAAAGGTAGTTTGAACCCAGATTGTGGAACACTTTATATGTTAGGCAGCAGGTAGCTAATGAAGATTTTTGTGTGTAAAAATGGCAATGTCAGGTTATTTTTAAAAGGACAATTTGGCAGCTGTTTGGAGGACAGAATAGAGATGGGTAGGAATGAAAGCAAGGGGGAATTAGGAGGTCATTGCAATAGTTGAGAAGAGAAATAATAATGAGGACCTAAACATGGGTAGTATTTGAGGGAGTTGAGAAAAAGGAGACAAAATGATCTCTTCCTTGGAAATTGAAACCATTATCACTTACCTTCAGAACTGGCATAGCTTAGAATGGAGATGAAAAAAAATTGTTTCCACCTCAGGCAAAGAGTTGAGAAGCAAGACCTGGATTTTTAGCATGTTGCTTGATTTGGCCATAAGTTGTACATGGTTCTTCATGACATAGGTCTTCCATGATCTTTCTCTGTGCCTTACTCTCTTACCTCCCAATAAGACATGAGAGCAGCAGCTTTTTGGTTCTACTCCAACCCTCTTTTCTCCCTGGTAGTTAGAAGAGAAGAGTATTTTGACTCTACTTCTTGGTCTTGCTAATCTTCTCTCTTGAGGATGGAATAGCAGAGATCATATCATATCAACTTTCCTGTGGAAAGTCAGTTTTTATTAAGAGTCAGCATTTCCTAAGCATTTCTTATGTGCTAGGCACTGTGCTAAGTATTGGATAGTGCTGGATAAAAGGCTACTTTTCTTGGATAGAGGACTGTCAATCATTTCCTCTTGTTTTCTTTCTGCTAGGAATGAAGAAGTTTGCATGGCCTTATGTCAAGGAAAGCCCATCTCAGACCAATAGAAGTAATCTATTACTATCTTGCGCTCAGACATAGTTTTCTCCCTTATATTTTAAAATCATTCTATTTTCTTTACATGACAATGATATTTTATAAATGTCTATAATTGTACTGAGCAAGGAATTTTCCTTGTTAGTCCATTTACTTAGTATCTCTGAATTTGTACTGTATTTGTACATTTGTTAATTGAATTAAGAATTTTTATTATCTCTTTCAAACAAAATCATCTTTAATTTGTGAGGTTTCATTGATCTTGAATTTATCTGAGGCGTAAAAATCTTTCACATTCTCTTAACTCAGTTATTTTTCCAGCAATATCAGCAATGTAGCTAGCAAAATCTTTTGTGGCAGTTTCAGGGGCTGAGAAGCAACTGAACAGATGTTTCTCTAATAAGAAGAGGGAGCAGATCCTGATGTGCCCATGATTTGTGTACCTGGTTCTAACACTGTTACGTGGGATCAGAAGGAGAAGATTGCAGAAAAGTTCCATTTCTTGCACCCAGACTATCTATATGGATTCAAATATGTAAATTCAAGTTTAATTCTAGGACTGTTGTATGGACAATCTAGATTTGTGTTCATAAGGGTAAATAATTTTATACCTGTTTGCAGAGAGATACAAAAGTATTGTGATTTTCACCAAACATCATGTGTTTTTATATTATAAAACAATGTTTTGTTAGATACATTACCGTAATAGTAATAAAAATAGCTTATGTTGATGTATTACTTTAGGACAGTTAGAGATGGCTCAATGGATAGAGCATCAGGCCTGGACTCAGGAAGACTCATTTTCATGAATTCAAATCTTGCCTCAGATACTTACCAGCTGTGTGACCCTGAACAAATCACTTAACCATGTTTGCCTTAGTTTCCTCATCTGTAAAATAATCTGGAGAACAAAATGGTAAACCCTTCCAGTATCTTTAAAAAAAAATAACCCAAACCTCCAAATGGGGTCACAAAGACTTGGATAGCATTGAAACAACTGAACATCAACAAAACAGTACTTTAGGGTTACAAATTGCTCTTCAGACATCATTTCATTTCATTCTCACAACCTGGCTGTGGTGTAAGATTATTATTTTTATTTTTACTGAACTTGTGATTTCACTGGTAAAGGAGACTTTCAGTGAGGAAACTCTCTCTGTATCTTCTATGCTATTTGGAGTTTTAGATAGTTTTAGTAGGTCCCAGGCATCAGAAGTAGAGTTTGAATACAGGTTTTCCCCCCATCCCAATTCCAAGGCTAGCTTTCTCCCTACTGTGCCACAGTTTCTTTTTAAGTCTACAGTGTTTGGTATTCCCATACAGTATCTTATCCAAGTACTGACCAGGTCTATTTCTGCTTAGCTTCTGAGGACAGATGAAAATGGGGGAGTTCAACTTCACATAGATGTGGGTTAAGTGGGCAAATATAATTATCCCCATTTTACACATGAGGAAACTGAGTTACAGAGAGGTTAAATAAGAGGTTAAGTAGATTGCCCAGGATTTCAAAACAAGCCAGTGGAAGAGCTCTAGACTTCAAAGATACATCTTCCAACCTAAATTCATTATTCTTGCCTTTATACCATAATGTCATATTGGGCAGGGTATGAATATATTTTAAAATCAAATTATAGTTGTTTTTAAAAAAACGTTGGCTCTGTAGTTGTACAGTAAGGATTGTCATAAATGCTCTCTGAGTCTGATTAACTACATGATCTTCATTTCTGAATAAAACATCCAGTCATTCTAGTTTTATATAATAAAGCTTTGAAAGAGAGAGCCAGCGTTTTCAGAAGGTTAAATTAAAGATATCTATAAGCATATGAAAAAATGTTCCAAATCACTAGTAATTAGAGAAATGCAAATCAAAACAACTCTGAGGTACCATATCTCACTGGCCAGACTGGCTAAGGTGACAAAACAGAAAAATGATAAATGCTGGAGAGGATATGGAAAAAATGGAACACTAATGCATTGTTGGTGGAGCTGTGAACTGATCCAGCCATTCTGGAGAGCAATCTGGAACTATGCCCAAAGGGCTATAAATAAGTGCATACCCTTTGACCCAGCAATACCACTTCTAGGGTTGTATCCCAAAGAGATCATAGAAGTGGGAGGAAGACCTGTACGTACAAAAATATTTATAGCAGCTCTTTTTGTGGTGGCAAAGAATTGGAAAACAAGGGGATACCCATCAGTTGGGGAATGGCTGAACAAGTTGTGGTATATAAATGTAATGGAATACTACTGTGATATAAGAAATGCGGAACAGATGGACTTCATAATAACCTGGAGAGACTTATATAAACTGATGCTGAGTGAGAAGAGCAGACCAGGAGAAATTTGTACACAATCACAGACACAACATATGTGTGATGACCAACTCTGATAGACTGGATTTTTCTCAGCAATGCAGGGTTATAAGACAACTCCAAAAGACTCATGATTGAAAGAGACATCCACATCCAGAGAAAGAGATGCGGAGTCTGAATACAGATTGAAACAAACTACTTTCTGTGTTTCTTTTTCTTGTTTTGTTTTGTTTCCTCTTTCCCCACTGATCATTCCATCAGTTACAATCCTTCTTCACAACCTGACTAATGATTAATGTGAAGATATTTGTAGATACTGCATCTGAGTGCAGGCCACCATGATGGGGGGGGGGGAAGAGAGCAAGAGGGAGAAAATCTGAAACTCAAGGGACTATGGAACTGAATGTTGTAAACTAAAAGTAAATAAACCAATTTAATTTTAAAATATGCAATAAAACTTACATTCAATAATGAAAAAAAAAAGAGAGAGCCAGCACTAGGAACAAGGTGATCAAAGCTTTGCCAAAGGGTGGGAAATTAAGAGGGCACTAACTGCCATCCCAGAATTCCTTCCTCTACTAACTGAACTAGTCCTTGGGGAAATCAGCCTTATTTTGCAGTTTATGGTGCTTTATTGTTTCCTGAAGCATGCATAATTCTCTAATCATAGCACTCCAAGTGAGTAGGTTGTTACTTTTTTCTCCTCAGTAAATCCTGAGAACATTGACTTCTTGGCTCCTCCTGCCTTTTCTCCTTGGTGGCTAGAGGAAAAGAAAAACCATCACTCCACAATACTCCTGACATCCTGCCCTGCCAATTGCCTTGGGCACAACAACTGCTAGTTATAGCTTTTTTGAAATATACCAAAATTCAGCCACAAAAATCATTATTGACCCATGTGCTCAGGTCCCCCAAGACATCATGGTGGGCCTAGTAGAAAACAAGTGTTGGGCTCCAAGAAAATTCAACATCCTCAATCACTTCTTTCTATTACCTTTTCTATTGTTTTTTTTTGGGAAGGAATCTGTTTGAGAATTCAGTATGTTGGCTACCAAGATGTTTCTTATCTAATAGCTATGACTAACATTAAAAGTAGATAGAGAAGCTTGATTAGGAAAGGCAAATGCATTCTGGGTCACTGCAAGTTTTCCTGGAAAAACAGAATTTTTGTGTACCTAGTGATTAAAAAAAACAACAACCCAAAAAACTCTTGTTAAGATGACAATTTAATTTATCCAGTCCAGTTTAAGTTATGATAGAATAGATACAAACGCAAATTAGTATCAATGAAAAAGTCATTATCCTTCTTCAAAATATTTGGTTTAGAGATTCATGGAGCCTGATGTTCAGACGATTGTAGGGTTGAGCTAGATGGGAACTAAGATGTTATCTAGGCTAGTGCCTTCATTTTTTAATTTTTAAGGAAAATGAGGCTCAGAAAATTTGAGTGACTTGTCTACAGTCACATAAATGGCAAATCTGAGATTCAAATCTAAACCTTCTGATGCTAAATCCAGTTCTCTTTAAACTACACCATATTGCCTTTATGAAATCTATGTAGTACATAGATGAGTATATTATAATCATGTTATAATGATTCAAGGTTATTTCTGTCTCTAATTTTAAAAGTTAATCATTTTCTAGATTTGTCTTTCATTTCCTTAAAAGTTTCTTTTCCATGAATTGATTGCCATGGCCAAATAATTTATCGTAAAGTAGCTAGCTGACTAGTGATAACTCTCTGTATTTAGGTGTGCTGGGCCTTATCTAGCAAGCAAAGTCTGTTGCTGGTACTGTAAACCTTTTCAGCACTGTAGAGCTGGGCAGATCTTGCTCTTTATTGACATAACCATCAGGATAGAAGGGTTATCTCCATATCATGACAGGAGGTAAGGGGAAATGCGTAGATATGACAGGATGTAGCATTTTGCCATGATGATATATACTCAAGTAGTGGCATAAATGACAGCATCCTGGATATGTGTGATGGACAGCCTAAGTGCTTATGGGTATCCTCACAAAGTCAAAAGACTGAGGGGGAAGGCCCCATATACATTGAGTGGGCCCCCTCTGGAGGAAATACGGGAGGACACGGGCAAGAGTCACATAGACTGGGAAAACATAGATGGATATGATCTGTATCACCAAAGAGAGCAATCATTCTGATCTATGAAAGTATTCTTCAAATTTAAGAGATTAGGCTAGGCAGCTAGGTGGAACAGTTGATAAAGCACATGGCTTACAGTCAGGAAGACCTGAGTTTAAATTTGGCCTCAGATGCTGACTAGCTGTATGACCCAGGGCAAGTCAGTTCATCTCTTTGTGTCTCTGTTTCCTCATCTATAAAATGGGTATAATAATAGCATCTACCTCCCAGAGTTATCTGAGCATCAAATGGGATCATAATTATAAATTATGGGTAGCATAGTGCTTGGCACATAGTACTATAGAAATATTAGCTATAACATTTGTTGTTAACTAGTCTTTTACAGAATGAAAGGAGAATCAGTCAGATCTTCTTATGTAGTCCATGGAGAAAAAAGATGAATGGTCCTGCCACTAGAAATTAGACTTACTCTTTTAGAGTTGTTTTTTTCCCCCCAAATCTAGAAGCAGTTCTCCTTCTGAAAGCAATTGTAGTCTCTTTCATTTGTTCTCTATATATCATTCTGAGTCATGAAGTTTCCATATAGAGATTTTACTTATTTAGCTAAACATTGATTAGCTTTCCTGGGACAACCTCATTTGATGAGTTTCTGACTGTTGTGTGAATCCAAGGGGCAGGACCCTCATCGAGTATTGCTCTAATAGATTTAAAGTCATATCATCTACTCCACACAGCACTTTTAGTCAATACACTAGATAATTAGGTGGCGCAATGTGGAAGTTTTATGCAGTAGCAGAACTTCAGATATTAAAGTGAATTTTAAATATCATGTTGATGGCAATTGCCTTAATTGTTGGATTGTTTATTATAATCAAGTATTTAGAACCCTTATTTTGACTACTGCTTTATGTAATCACACTAGGCAAGACCTTATATATTTAAAGTGCCTTCTACCATACTATTATTGTATATAGAGGAAGGATGGTATAACGCATAGGGCCTTGGACAAGGGATCAGAAGACCTGAGGTTCAGTTATGCCTCTTGCACTTATTAACAAATTCATTTAAGTAATTAGCATAAATTTTCTTCTTTATAGACTTTCCTAGTGCTTGACCAAGAATAGCACTGGACTTCCTATTTTGGATGCCTGAACTCCATCCTCAATTTTGTAACTAACTGGCTATATGACCTTGGAATCAATGAATTTTAGTTTTTTCCATGTGCAGAATAAGGGTACCTATTCTGCTTATCTCACAGTAGTTTTTTGTTTGCTTGTTCTTTTGAGAACAACATGAGCAGGTGCAAAGTCAGCCATTGAGACAGAGTCAATTTTAGTGAAGCTCAAGTTTTATCATTTCTCAACCTTTGGGTACTTCAGGTACTCCAGGAGAGGGCAAAATCCCCTTTGGCCTGATCCTTTTTCTGGCAGATTAATCTTTTGAGGATTAATACCATCTCCTAAAATGTTGTAATGGGGAGGAGCTGAGGTGACATTAATCTCACTTCCTCATTGAGAGGTCTAACAATCAGGATTGTCTTATCTGTAGGTGAAAATTGCTTTACTCCTGTAAATAAAAATACCTCACAACTGGAATACGGTCTTGGCCTGACTCCAACTGCTTGATGTCTTCATATGCCAATAAACTTTTGTCTTATTTCCTGAGTTTGCCCTTAATTGATCAAGGTGAGGTCCAAACCAAGATTTTCTTTTAACAAGTTTTAGCTTATATGATAGTATTTTGAAAACCATAACAAGTTATTGTAGATAGTATCCAATAATACTATTGGATATTGATATTGTACTTTAAGATTCACAATGTGTTTTATGTAAAATTTCTTATTTGTCTTCATAAGCATCCTATGAGGCAGGTGTAACATAAATTCGTATTGACATTTTTGCAGATGAAGTAACCAGGGTGACAGGGGTAAAGTGGTAATCTCATATGTGTGACCACGCAACTAGGAAGTATTGGAGGTGGTATATGATTCTAGGTCATTCCTGACTCTAAATCCAGTGCTCTTTCTATCAAGATCCTTCTTAATTAATTTCAAAGTTGATCAGTTTTTCTATCCCCAATTTGTAGATAAGGAAATGGAAGATACCAGGAAGGTGGGTGTGAAGTTCTACAAAAGAAACTTGAGGTTTTATGGGTAGTATGAGCAAGAATAACATAGGCTGAGAAGGCAGGGTGGAGGGGTGGTTTGTACTTCCATACTGTACCACTAGGAGAGGTTTCCGCATTAATAAGATCATGGATGTGCAGAATGAGAGATGTGAATTATAGATTTGAATGATGAGAGATTGAAACATTCTTGAGCTCTTCTTCATATACTATTTCATTAAATGCCTTTGCCTTGAACTAATTGTGTGTAAATAGATTTCTGAGGGCTCATGAGTTATCTTTTTGAGTGGATGTGAACATATAGTACTTTGACCTTGTGTCAAAGGGTTCTGGAAATTTCATAGGTGACATGATGTGATGTGATGTAAGCTACACAGATTTTTGTAAGGGGGAGAGTAATGGGAACTTGAACTAAGAGCAGAACAACAGATTTGTGGGAGGGGAAAAAGCTTGAGGGAGTTGGTTTTTTAAAAAAATCTCTGACATTTTTTCCCTCAACTAGTGAGGTTCTGGGTATGTATGTACTAGAAAGTAAGTAAAACCAGTCATATAAGAACCTACCACTGCTGATGTTTCTTTCTTCACCCTCACCCCATTAACTTAACATTAAACATCAATATAAATAATCATATTTTCTCAAAAATTATTTGTATTTAAATTAGTTGATTTCATGCAAAATAAAAAAAACTGCCTGCTCATAGATTTTCACACAGCAGCATTATATATAATTGAAAAAATGGAAACAACCTAAATGTCCAACACCAGGAGGAAAGGGTAAATGAATTGTGGCACATTAATATGATAGAATATTAATAAGGAATAACAATAATAGCATTTACATTATGCTTTTAAGGTTTGGAAAGCATGACATATTTTATTTTATTGTCTTTATTAATTTGTTTGTTTACTTTTAGTTCACAAGATTCAGTTCCACAATCTGTTGAGTTTCAAATTTTCTCCCCCTCTCTCTGGTAGTAAACTACTGGTAGTAAACAGAGTTGGAATTTGAACCCAGGTCCTCTGGCTTCAAATTCAGTATTTTTGCCATTGTACCACAGGCCTCCTTTTCTTGAGTGAAAAGTTACCAGATGGGGGGAGCAGCTACCTCAAAGGAAAATAAGCACCCTTCTCTGCTAAGTTAAATAGTAATCACTGGCATCCATGGCATCTTTCAGCCTCTACATGCTTTGGGAAAATAGGGGCATAGCTCCTACTCCCTCCCACATTCTTGGAACTCTCATTTTTTCACATCAAACATAGAAATTTTACCATCTTGAGTTTGAAATTCACATACCCACAAACAGCCACAGTCTGTTCTAGATGGTTCGTATAGACGTTACCTAAGTGTCAAAAGCTCTAGGTTCCTAAGATTTTAAAGTTGAGATGGAATGTAGAGATCTAGTTTATATTTTGAGCTAGAATTGAACAATTTAGGTAGACTACCTAACTAAACCAACGAAGAGACAAATGATATCCTATAGCTTGGTGTGATGGATAATGTTGGCTTTGGAGTCAAGAAGACCTAAGTTCAAATCCTGCCTGAGATATTTAATAGCTATGCGACCTTGGGCCAATCACTTAATTTCTCTTGGCCTCAGTTTCCCCATCTACAAAACAGAAGCGCAGGACCCAGTGACTTTTGAGCTTTCTTCTGGATATAAATCTCTTATCCAAATAGGGATAATGATAATAGCATCTACTTCTTACCACAGCATGATGTGTATAGAGACACATGTGACCTTACTTCTTTTTCTGAGGCTGCAGAAATGCCAGGCTTCTTTGGTTATATTATCATGCTCTCTCCCAGTAGAAGTTCCAGTGCTCTCCAGTGTTGGGCATCAGATGCTTTATGCTGGATGTTGGATGGTCTCTGCTATGCTCCGTGCTCCCACACAATGCTATGTCTGCTGTATTTCCCTGGTCTTTAAATGTTTCAGATGCTGCGTGCACTGCTCTCTGCACTATCTACTGGTCCTCATCTATATAATTCCCTTTCCTTCACAACTAGTACTCTCTGTTTTTACCTACTAGGGTGTAACTGCCAAAAGCTCGTTCCTTTACATGGATGGCATAGTTCTGCCTTATTGGGGAACACAGTGGAGCAGGTAGATTATCCTAAATTTGTTCTAACTATGATGTATCACAGGATCCTGGCACCTGCACCAAAACTTCTCTGGTGGTTCCATTGTAAATTTTGACTGACCCATTTTGAATCACAGACCAAGTTAGGGCTTACATGAAAGACATCCATTGTGTAATTGAGGAAAAGGGCATCCTTGTGCCAACTGGGGTAAGATCCTAAAGCTTTCTATTACTCCAGGTGAGCTCCTCTCCAACCCAGCCCTACCTAGCTTCTATGGCAATGGAATTTATCTTTAAAAAGTTCCTTCTGAGGGCTCCTTCCCAACATCTGCTTGCCTCAGACACCAGAATTGCTATTTATAGCTCTGCTTACAGGGTATCTGACCTACTATATAAAGAATCTCCTTGGGCAGTAGTTCCCAAACTTTATGTAGTAAGGCAACTACTTTTTACATAAAAAATGTTGCATGCCTCCATTTTTATGAAATAATGTATGAAAATTATTTTCTAGCCTATATCTTATTCAAATAAAATTAAAAATTCATCATAATTTGTATCAACATGCCAATAAGTATTAAATGTTCATTAAAATAAAAATTTGCAAAGATTTTTACTGGTAAAATTATTAGTTTTCATATGTATAATTAATAATGATAACAATAACATTATTAATAACAAAAATAAATGTTTAGAGGTAGCATGGCAAAGTGCTGACCTTAGAATCAGGAAGAATTGGTTTCAAGGGATACCTCTGACATCAATTAGCTATGTAGGCAAATCACTTAGCCACTTAGTGCTCCAGGTAACTAAGGCCATAAGTGAAAGAGTGGGTGCCATCTGTGTTGAGAGGGTTTTCCTAAGGGGGAATTCTTTATGCCACTAAAGTTAATTATTGTTGTAGCAACTGACAAATTGTCCATAAGGCCTGATGTCAATAGAGGTCAGAATGGAAGCTTTAACCTGCTCCATTCATTCTGACCTGGCTGGAGCTAGTTTGACACTCATTAGGCAGCTAGGGACCTTCAGACCCTGGGAGCCTTCTTTATTGGTGTTAGATTGAGAGCAGACACTCAATCAGCTTTAGCCCTACCACAGCTCAGAACTCCTGAAAATACAAGCAAAATTTAAGCATTTTATCACCTTAGCCTCCCTGGTGGCAAGAACAACAGGTGAAAAGTAGGCTATCATTAACTTCTACACAAAGATAGCATAACTTTAAATCTATACTCTTTAGGTTCAAAAGAAGCAAGCAGCACTGAGACACTACTCAGGTCATAAGCCTATGATCAATGATAAGGGTATGGGGCCGATTATTCTTATAATAAGAAGAGATGTGCACCAGCTCAAACTGCTCCAAACTGACTGTTGGAGAAAATTGACTGTGTTGTTCTCATTTTTGTTGGTCTTGATTTGAACTTTGTTTTCATTTTTAAAAGTTAAATGTATTCATGAATGGTACTTAAAAAACCCCAATAATCCTGTCTATTGCTTTGTACCTGCTTTCACTAGACCTTTTGATCTAGCCAGAGAACATATCCCACAGTTTGGGGAAACTCTGCCAGGGAGTCTCATACTAGATGGCCACAATATTATATCCAAAATCCCTTCTATGAAATAATCAGCCTACTAACTCAGTGATTCACTTCTGAATAATCAAGGATAATCTGCATTTTAGGTCTAATTACCAATTTCATTTAGCATGTGTTTAGTATATACAAAGTTGGTTTAGCAATCCAGTTAATTAGATGTATATAACTTGACTTACCTAAAAGAAGATTTAGTATGCATACTTGAAAATGTCTCTACCTGTAACTATGCTGCATGACTAATCATCCCCCTGTCTACCACGGTTCTTGCTTGTCTTGTTTCTCTCATCTTTTTGCTTAGTGTTTTGGTTTGGCCCTAGTTTCTCTTCTTCATTGACTTGCTTTCATCTTCTTACTTTTCCTTCTACTAAAGAAACCTGGAGGCAAAAGATCTGCAGGATGTTAGGAAAGAGCCTGACAGATTCTTTGCACCAAATAAAGGAAAAGAACACCTAATTCTTAAAGACACAGTGCATCAATATTGAAAATAAAATGAAATATAATGTCTTACTTAGACCTAGCTTTTGTGAATATCCACTCTTTGCTACCTGTATTAGAGATGTGTGAGTGTGAGTGTGTGTGTGTGTGTATGTATATGTGTATGCAAAAGGAGTCCTGAGGGTTTCCCCAGCAAAATGAACCTTCCTCATTCCCATATTACACTGGCAATAATTATGTTTTCTGTTGCTGCAAGATACTGTATTTTCTTTTTTTCCTCCTTTTTAAAATTTTTTACCCAATTACATATAAAAATAATTTTTAACATTTGTTTAAAAATGTTTTAAAATTCTAAATTCTTTCCTTCCTTATTGATCAGGCAAGCAATTTTATATAGGTTATACATATACAGTCATGCAAAACACATTTCCATGATACTGTATTTTCAATATTGTAGTTCACTTGAGTGTTACTGTAAATGCTCCATTAGAATGTTATTTTTCTCTTAAATATTATTTTAATAAATTTACTGTATTCCTAAGTGTGAATTTTATGAAATGGAAGCTGCATTTTTCTTCCCAAGAAGGCAGTTATCTCTAAATTTACAGTATTAATTAATAGGGAAAAAGTACAATGTGATTTGCATACCACTTTTGAGGATTATACCTATTATGTAAAGCAGGATTACACCAGAGTTTGATGTGCTTCTTATACTTTCAAGACAACTGTAGTTACTCTTACAAGTACTGATGGATATTCAATTTCTGTTAAGTTGAATATAAGCCCTTTGAGCATTAGATTTTGAAATCAAGACCATTAATGAGGAAAATTCCTCCCTGCTTATTAAATGAAAGCTACAGGGCAAAGTTAAGACTGTTTTTATAACACAGATTTATAATCTAACTAGAGAAAACAGAAAGATCAAGTAAGTATGTTAGTAACAGTCTCCTTGGAAGAAGAAAAGTGGTAAAGACATTCAGAGAAATAATGATGACACAGGTTTTCAAATGGTGTCTATCTATAGCAAAAAGCAATTTATTCCAAGTGATGATTTTGTTTTTTATGCTAATTCCTGAGTATTTCCTGGTAGAAAGGACAGATTGACAAAAAGCAACAGCAACAACAAAAGGTTTTTATAATTCCTTTCAAAGCAATTACTTTTTACAAAATGGCATTAATAACAATGATAAAATTTTTGAGGTGCTCTCGCTAATATATCTACTTTTAAAATAATTCCAATCTACTAAAATCCTATTCTAATGCCTCATCTTGGCATGGAAACAATCCTGGCTTGTTGGAGGCTATTCCAGAAGAGTGCAAACCCTCTCAATTTCTACCAAGCACAAAAGGCCTTCAAGAAGTGGCGTAAGAGTGGGGGATATTTTGATCTCTATCCACAAATATAATTCATCAAATTGTTTTTAGATACATACGATAGGCAAAGTATTGTGCTAGAACCTGGAGATGATGCATAGAGAAAAATTGTACAATCCTTGTCCTTAAGGAGTTTATATCCTTCTGGGTATTTACATATTAGGAGGGTGAGGAAGGAGGGGGTAATTATAGCATAAACATAAATAAGCATAATAACAAGTTTGGAAATGAAAGGAACTATTCAGTAGGTCAGGCCTAATAGATTGGTTCAGTGCTTCAGGTTCAAGACTGGAATGAAATTAAATACCTGAAGATAATCTAATAGTAAAAAGGAAGTTTACTTAGCCATGACCTAGAAAGGACATTAATCAGTTCAACTGGGTACAACTTCTGTGCCAGGGCATTTCATTTGCAATAGTGGCACATCAGCATCAAGGAAAGAGGAAAAGCCTTTCTTTGTTCTGGATTTTATATATAAGTCACCTGGAAGCTATAAAAATTGTTTGCTCTTAGTCCCCTGGTCTAATTGAGACTCAAGGATGGTTTCAATATTTTTAAAGAAAAATTAAGTTCTGGCGTATGGCCTTAGGAAAAGCTAGTCCAGTCTAATAGTTATTGTTCTTACTATAGGAGCAAAGCAGAAATGGAACAAAAAACTCTGGGCATCTTAACTGGAAGGTTCAGAAAAGACTTCCTAGAGGATGTAGCATCTGAGCTGAGCTTTGAAGAAAGCCAAGATGAAGAGTGAACGTATTCTAGACATGTGAGTATAATTTTGGCAAATGCATATAGGTAGGAAATGCTATGTAGAATTTAGGGAATGCCTGAGGCATCATGACACAGGGGAAAAACTAATGAATCTGGTGTCTGCATACCTGGCTTCAAATTCTTTCTTTATTACTCATTACCTAAATAATTTTGGTTAAATCACTTATTCTCTGTGATCCAGTTTCCTCACCTATAAAATGAAGTATTAAGGACTGCAGATGACTATCAAAAAGAGTTTAGACTAGATGGTGTCTGAGGTCTCTCCTCTCTAGAAGTTGGCTGACCCAGCCTGTCAGCATCTTGATGCATCTGACAGATATGCTATGTCCTCTGAAGTTCAAGCCCTACTATGCTGAGATGCTGTGCTATGTGGGGAGCTAGCTGAACTTGGGACAAGAGTGATTTTTCCATTATTGTAATAGACATTCTCCTCCACAATAAACTTTATTAGGATTATCTGAAGAAAGGAAATCATGGTCCTGCTCTCCCAGACTTAGGAGCTGCTTTGGTCATGCGTTCATAACATCTGTACTTCATTATCCTTGCACTTTATATTGCTGCCTACTTTTGTCCTCCTCCCTAGACCTTGTGTGTCTTTGTGGGAGAGTATACCATGGATTTTTTTTGGAATAATGTAACTACTCTTCTTATTGTGCTATTTGAATAAATGTCTTTCCTAAAAATGAATCAAATCTATTGGCTTATTGTTAATTGGAAGCACATAGATGCAGGCTTGTGAGCTACAGTGTTAGGAATAGTCAGTCACTTACAAGATTATTCCCAGAACCCAAAGTTGAAATTGTCCATATGGGGATCCAACCTGCCCATGCAAATTCAAGTTGGGAGACTGAACTCAGAGGTAATACTACATTCCCATTTAACTAACAGGTGAAGGAGAGTGTTGATGGAAAGAGCATCCACACTAATAAAATCTTGGGCACTTTGAGGCACTGAAATTTGAAATAGGTATGACTGGTTCTTGGTCTATTGAGATGAGAAGAAGCAAATGAGAACCCATAGAGTAATATACATAAATCCAGGATTTAATTTAATTCAATCAAATCAACATTTATAACATCTACTATGTGCAAGGCATTGCTTTAGCTTCTGCTACTACACCTCCAAAAACCTCTAGTGATGTCATTGGGTGAGCTACTGAGTTCTTCACTGAATTCCTTTTCTGATCTCTGTTGTATTCTGGGGGAATCCTCATTGCTTTTGGATTTCTATACTGCTACTCAATTCCTCCTTTGTTCTGGGTGTCTCCCCTCCTGTGGTCACTGCTTTCTGGTTCTTTTGTTATCATATATCCTCTTCCTAGATTGTAGAAGGAGAGACCTACCACATCTTTATCTAAATAACCTCAGGGACTATTTTTATATAGTTTTCTAATTAAAAATTCCAGTCAACTAGCTGGCATTAAAAAAACCTGTCATTTATAGCATGTTTACCTCTCCTTCTAATGAAATCTTTCAGTCTAATTCTGACCTGAATGATGGTAATAAAATACCTTTTAATACCTATCATTCCCTTGTCATGGCAGCTCTCTCCCAGAGACTTCATTGAACAAAACTGCAATATAAAGCTGTGGTGAGGAGATTTTCCTCAACTTTTATTATAACCTCCATGTCCCATGCAAATCATAGGGCCTGGACTGGGAGAAGACTGAAAGGAATAATGACCTTTGCCTTACTTCCCACAAGCAAAAGTATCACTACTTTTCTAGTATTATGGATTTAGAACTTGAAAGGACCTTATGGGTCATTAAATCCTATGCTATAATTTTATAGATCAGAAAAATATAACCTGTAGAGCTTAAGTAACAATGTAGGTCCTGAAACTTCAAACCCAGCACATTTTTCTTCATATGATGCTGTGAAGAAATGAAGGCCTGAATTAGGGAAGTCAGAGGGAGAATAAAGAGGATAAGGTGGATATGAGTGCTATTTTGGAGGTAGAAATTACAGGAAGTGGCAAATAGTTGAATGACCCTGAGGTTTTGAACCTGGATGACTAGGAGGATGGTGATACCATTATCAGAAAGAGGGAAGTTAGGAGGAGTGACACATTTTGTGAGTCAGATACATAATTTTGGGATGTGAGATGGAAATGTTGGTAGATGCTTTTATGCCCTTTGAACAGGACATTACTGACATATAGGTCTCTTTGGGGACTTTTGGAGGTCCTATCTGGCTCAGAGAAGGAACAGTCACTCTCTTGTACTTAAAATGCCATCCCAGTTATATTTCTCCAAGTTCTTCCCAGAATTTCCACCAAAAATCACTTAGGAAAATACTGTTGCATGTGTTTCTGGCAGCCTTTGGCCATAGGTTCATACTTTTCTCTTCATCTTGGATATCAGCTTGATCTGAGTGGGAATTTTAGAATGAATGAATGAATGAAAAAAGATAAATTTATTTGCTAAGGACTGGAATTAAAAATAGAAAAGCAATACAATGTCTGCTTTCCAGGACCTCACATTTTAATTGATGGAGACAATACATGAAGAATGGGTTATCTTCAGGGTAGGTGGCCTAAGAGTCTTTAGGGTACATTCAGAGGAACTTTCTGAGGATCTGGAAGGTATAATGACAGGTCGGAATGTAAGGCTATGTGGTTCTCCATCTTACAGGAAGTACTGTAGTTGTAACCCAGTTATTCACGTGGTATAAGTGACCATATCAATCTGGCAAGGGTGTGTGTGTGTGTGTGTGTGTGTGTGTGTGTGTGTGTGTGTGTGTGTAGGTTCTAAGTTCACCATGGTTAGGAAGGGGAGAATGGGCCAGAGGGTTCTATTGGAAGGATGTAGATTCTGGGTTCCTGCCCAAAAGGGAGTGAATGAATTGGAGGGGGAGGGGTTAGTGTCTATCTATGAGGGATAAAGGGAAAGGAGCATCAGTGGGAAGGTGTGGGGGGTGGGTGAAATTAAGGGTTTCCTAGTGGGCCTGCTCCTGCTCCAATGGGTGGCATCTGGACCAGGTGAATAGGCTGGAGTTGGAGGTAATGGACTTCAGTTCTGCTTCCTACTATCTCTTCTCTCTACAGGCTGGAGATGAGGAGTAGGAAGGACTTTTCTTCTTTATGTCCCAAAAGGTGTATCATATAACTAGAAGAGAACTAGGCATAATACTGCACAATAAAACTTGGGATATTATGTACTAATGTAACTGGCAAGCCAATGTTTATGGGCCAAGCCTACATATGTCCCATATATGTAGAAGAGATAAAGATTTTGGAACATGCCCCAGAGCAAAATGGGGTTCTGATCTTTGCTTCTGGTATATCTACCTCTGCCTAAAACAAATGGCAAAATTATTTTGTACTGCAACCATGCCGTTTTGTTTCTTAACTAGGTAGAGATGCTTTGCTTACGTGGGTTGAATAAGCTTCCTTTGCTGATTGCTGTCAGAAGGCATGAAGCATCAAGTTCTCAAGGTCAGTGAAGTCAGTGATACATTATGGGTAAGATCATCAGCCACTTTGTGCAGGAATACATTCAGTCCAGTAAGTGATAGTCATGATATACTACTGCTATGGAACATTTGGGTTTCCCTACAGGTGTAATCTGCATGAAATGAGTCATTAGTCATTGAATTTACTGGAAGAGTCAGGAAAAACAACCTGAAAGTTTGTCTTGAAGCTGAATATAATCTTGTAACTCATCCCCTTTAGCAACAAGAGGAAAGGATCATCACAATAGTTGTTTATGTAGAGAGGAATCACCTGAAAATGCCTCTAGAGTAGACTCTTTTTTTTGGCTTGCTGAGTAATAAACTGAGAATAGTAATAGACAAATATTTTATATACTGTTGAATTGTCATTTAGCATTTTCTAGGCCTATGGAATATAGATAGTCTATGGGAAGGAGAGTTTTTGATTATTGTCTAAAATGACTTCATAGTCTCAGTAGGCTGATACATAGAGAGAGAAGAAATAAGTGAAAGATTCTGAAGGAAAATTATTTCTAAATTTAGAAAATTTGAGGAGAAACCAGAAGAAACTCTCTCATTGAGTAAACTGAGTTCTCCCAGTACTCCGTCCCTCCTTGAATTGTGTTTCCCTCTATTCACTCCTAATTTGTTCTCCTGGGAAAAGTAACACTGTAAAAGGTTGAAGATCATTTTCCCCTGCAGGGGGAGCAAGGAATCCTGGTTAAGGAGGCTGATAGAGAGCATTGCATAGACATATGGTATTTAATTTTATGAAATCATCTGCAAGTTTAATATTTCTCAATAAATATATCAGAAATATCAGTTTGTCTTTTCAGTAAATAGAATCTCACCACTTCACATGCTGAGGATTTCTTCTTTAAACTGTTTATTGGTTTAGCACCCTGGTCTTGAAACTGAGAGCCTAAGGACAAGCAATGAGCAGTGGGGACATTTTTGGAAAAGGTTATAAGGTTTAATAACTTGCATCTTGCATACATTTTTTCAGATTAACATAATCATTTTTATATTTAATAATCCTTATACTCCAGACATAAAAGTCTTTGAGCCTAAAGCAGATAGTTGAGGACATTGCTCCATTTTGAAATTCAGTGTCTTCAAGAAACTTTACTGAGGGCTACCACATTATTCTAGGAGGTAAACAGCAAGCATTCTCACACACCTTCATTGTGCTCTGATGTAACCTTGTTTATTTTGCATAAATTGTCTCCTATGAAAAGCAGAATAGAATAGTGGGGAGGGAGAGGTGGGAGTAAAAATTCACATAGTACCTACTATATTTCAGGTGTTGTGTTAAGCACTTTTTACAAATTTGATCCTCACAACAACTCTGCAAGGTAGATGCTAATATTATCACTATTTTATATTTGATAAAGTATCACTATTTCGCATTTTATATAACTGAGGCAAGTTCTCAGTATCTGAAGCTGAATTTGAACTAGAGAGTTGTCTTTGAAGTTTGACTCCTAAAGTTTATGTGACTTTGGGCAAGTCACTTACACTTTCAGTGCCCCCAGGCAATTCTTTAAAACCACAAGTTACAGTGTACTTGTTGATATATGAAGGAACTTTCTTTCTGGACTTCTCTACCACAGTGAGATAAACAGGTTCCAGTACCAGAAAGACCAAACCAAACCAAACGAAAAAAAAAAACCTAAACCAAAATGCTCTTACTTTTATTATTGTTGGCAATCCCCAGTACAAATCACTTCTTACTTTCCCTTCTTGGAAAGGAAATATCACTGCCTGAGAACTGCTTAGATAGGAGAATGAGATGATGTTGAAAAGAGCTTTAAGAAATTCAACTAAAATCTATAGCAAAGGGTACTGGGTCCTTTCTCCCCTTCCTTGGATTTGGTTGGTTCTGATGCATGCAGAGCTCTTAAGATCTCTTTTAACCTTTGAGTTAATTCAAAGATCCCTTCAGAAGAAATGTGGATGTTGAAGTTCCTTAATAAGAAGAGCCACAATGGAGTCCATACTTCTCCTGCTCTTTCTACCCCATGTTCTGGGAAAAAACACAGCATGAAACAGAGGCTGCATTTGTGTTTGAAAATAGGGGGAATATGAAACTCCTCACCTGGCATCCTTATAATTTCAATGGCTCAGGATTGGCAATCCCCTTAGCTTGGCCATGGGTATCTTTTCTCTAAACCTCTATTTTAATAGTGGTCTTACCCTCTTCTCTAAAGCATATGCACAGCCAAGATGTCAGTACACAATTCAAACCCACATACATTTGTGAATTGTTGATGAGCATGAAATTGAAGTTAGAGATGAAGGAAAATGACCCACTTGCGTGCATCAAAGAAAAAGCTTCAGGCCACAAGACCTCTCAGGCAAGTACAGAGCAAGGAGGTAGCCCATAGTGTGACTGGAAGGAAGCATTGTGTCAAATGCAAGGATGGGCAATAACTACTTGCTTCACCTATAGTGTCCAGCCATCTTCTATCTCAGGTCTCAAGTTTGCCCATTATTCTCCCTTCCTTACCATAGAGCAAAGGCCTCAGACCTGGAGGAGTCGAGCTAGGCAAATTGGTAAAAGGGTCCTGGTAACAGGCCACAGAACAAGCTCAATCATAAATTTGAAACAATCGTGGACTTGGAGGTGGTGAAAGGAACGAAATATTCCCACTGTCCTGTGGCTCTAGAAGAGCAGGCAGCCAATGGAAAATTCTTTTGCTTAGAATTGAGTCCTTGGTTCCTGACTTTACTGTGTGTGCCTCTAAATACAAAGTTAAAGCATTTTTTTAGTCTTACATTCAGGCTATCGAATCTGGGTCTCCAGATGTGTAAATTCCAAGGGTCTTAGATCTGATCCTCAGAATGAGGGAGCTTGAGAAGACTGGGTTAGAAATTTGCTTAAGTAGTTTCAATTCAGATGTTAAGTAGTCTTTACATTTAGAAATTCCCTCCAGTTGCTCTCCTCCTTCCCGTTTTTCTCTACTCCCTTCTCCCCCTTGCCAACCAGTAAGTCTTCAATTGCAGAATCCACCCCATCTTTAACAGGACTTGAAGTCAACAAATTCCCCACATGGTGGCTCCCTTTCCTTACGTTGAGTAGTGGACTTCCGCAAGGAATGTTGGAAAATTTCCAGTATATCTACAAATTGTATGCAAGTCAGAATCCCCATGAGAGGAAAGAGTAGGAGTTTTAATAGGGTTCACCTTTGACATTATCATTGTGGAAGACCAGAGTGCTAAAATCAGTAATAACTTTAGACATTTCCTGAAGTTTATTTGACCAGTTTCATGTCTAAGTTTTTAGGTGTCTTTCATAGAATGAACTGTTTTATATATGTATGTGTACATGCATGCACATCTCTGTGTCAAATATACACACATATTTCTATGAATATGTATACATATAGAACCTAAAGAAATACTTGCATAAAAATGTCAACTTAATCATTACAGGCCATCTGATATTAACTAGAAATGTAGAATATGCGAATAGTGTCCTAGCAAAATTCCTAGGTAATTCCATTACCCAGAAACATAAGAATATTATATATATATTTGCCTTTTGAGAACAGCATGAAAAAAAGGAGAGGGAGAATAAGGGGGAGGTAAGGACGGAGGGAGAGAAGGGAGAGAGAGAGAGAGAGACAGAGAGAGACAGAGAGAGAGACAGAGAGACAGAGAGAGACAGAGAGACAGAGAGAGACAGAGAGAGATTAAAAAGTACTCAGTTTTTTCATTTTGGAAAATTTGAGTTGAACTAAATAGGTCTTTTAAATATGTTATATTCAAATCATGGGAATAGGAAATGAACAAAATGATCATTTCGTCTATTCTTTGAGAACCAAATCATTGAAATGCACAGTAGTGATTGTTGTTGGCTATTATTTCTTAACTTTGTAGGAAATAAACCTACATTCTTGCACTGGATTGGAAAGATTAGGATCAGCTAAATTTATCCAGAGACTTAGAAGACTCCTGTAACTGTGGTCTCCTCTCCTTCCGTTCTCCTTTCATGTAATTTTCAGTAAAAAAAAAAAAAAAAAAGCTAGTAGATTAAAGAGTTCCCAGAGGAGGGATTCCCGTTAAGAGTCCCTGAGCAAATGAACTTTTAATGGGAAACCTCGAGCTTTTCCAGTCTGTGTTCACTTCACCACACAGAACTCTAGGTAGATTTAATTTTGTTGTGTGCAATAAAGTGAAAGCCATATTCCCAACTGCTCCAAATTCATATAATGTCCCTTTTTCTTCATGTAAAACCAAAACACCCAACAGTTTTCAATTTAATAGTTTTAGATGTTAAAGGTTAACCCTCCTCCCTCCCTCAGTGATTCAAGAACAAAGGAACAATATAAAACCCTTAGCTAATCTTTTCTCAAATAAAAGGCCCAGAAAGTGTTACCATCATTAGGGGGAATGATACATTCACTGGAAACTGGAAATATATTTTATCATTTTGGTGATTTTTTATGGTGAAAATTGCCCACACTAAACGGTTCTTTCAGTAATTCATAACATTTCAGGGATTTCCTGACAACAAACTGGATGTAGAGATTTCCGAAGTTTGTGACTTTAGCATCCCGACAACTCAGTACCCCAGAGCTTGGACAGCTCCTCACCCCAGAGCTTGGACAGCTCCTCACCCCAGAGCTTGGACAGCTCCACTCTGGGAACTCAGTGTACTTTGCACTAATCATTCCACCCACTAGCCAGTCTGTCAATTACATTTAGACTAATTAGAGATTTTCCGAAAATTCTCCAAGACTTCAAACCGTTTTTTAAAAACAAAAGAAATCTTTTAATTTAATTTTCGATTTGAAAGAATATATGCAAAGACGAGGATACCCAAATTAAAACTCATTTGATAGGAGGAGGGTTTCATCTCTTAATTCAGTGTACTGAATCTCTATTTAGAGGAACTTCACAAAATAGTAACAGTAACCAGAAGGGGCATGGTTAAAAAAAATTAATTTTCTGATCCTCTTAATTCTCTGCATTATTTTCTTATCCTTGAGGAACAGGCGAATTTGAGAAGCATAGAAATAATTAGACTTCTTAAAAATGGAATGTGTGAGAGGTGTTTATGAGAAGTTGATGACTCTGGATCATCTCATCCATGAGGACAGCACAGAATAGTTAATATGTTCCTTGAGGAATTGGGATGGTGACGTCTTTTTCTGATACCCGATCATTACGTGACTGAGAGAAAAAAAAAGGAAGTCATTTCATGAATAAAAATCGGAGCACAACAGTACAACAAACAATATTCCACTCGTAAAGGTAACAGGAAGGCAAATGTTTACAAAGAGGGCTAGAATAAAATTGGATTTGAAAGGATTCTTTTGCTAGTTGTATATATATATATATTCATACATACATATCTATCCATCTATATATGTATATATAGAGGAACACAGAGAACTGGTCACCTTTG
>CM053594.1:181400675-181414436 GCA_028646575.1 Pseudocheirus occidentalis
CCTTTGTTTTCACCTTTTTCTCCTCTTTTCTTTTCCTCTTGCTCTTTCTTTTCCAGATCTCCAGCTGTCTTTAATTCCTTTTTCTCTCTGCCCCCTCTCCTTCCAGTGTCACACGCCCTCTTAGTTCTGTGTGTCTGCAAACTTTTGAACAGAATCCTCGCATCAGCAAACAAGTCCTCCTCCTCCTCCTGCTCTCTTGCTGTTGCTCCTACTCTTTCTGCAGCTTTTCTTTGGACAGGAGAGGGAGGAGGTGATGCCACTTACGTTGTGAACTATTTCGACTGAAACTTGGAGGAACAATTTGTCCACTGTCCTAATTGGAATCAAACGCTTTCCGTACCTGAGGTTTAAGAGTTGAATGGTAAGGAAAACAAAACCCAAACTAATTTGGACCACTGATTCTCTCCTCATCGTTGGTGGAAGAGTTAGGTTTTTCGTTAGCAAGCTCTTCGGTTTAGTTATTGGGTGTTGTGGGGGTTTTCTGTAACGCAAGGGAAGGGGAGTGGGCACAAACATTAGCTAAAACGTGATCTCGGAGTAGAAGCGAAGTATTTCTTCTCAGACTCTCCCGCCCCCAATAATTTGTTTAGCAGCCTAAGAGATAAAACAAACGGAGTGTTTTGACAGCTGTTTTCCCCTCCCCCTTGCTTGTACACAGAATGGCAATGCGTAGCAAAGCGACCCTAGCCTTGCTGATCTATGGAATACTAATGCATAGCAGCGTCTACTGCTCACCTGCAGCCGGACTCCAATTTCCTGCTTTCAGGTAGGTACTTGCTGATTTTCTCTCCCCTCCTTCCCTATAACATAACCAGGTCGGTACAGTCTCAGTCTCTCCTCCCTTGAACACCTATGTCCATCTCCACCCCCCCTCCCCCCCGGTAGTCTCTGGTCTGTCCGCATTTGTTTAGTTGCTATGAGGTACACCACACCAAAGGAGTTTTCCCCTTGCACTTACCTTTTAGCTTTGGGGTTGGCGGGTGGGCTGTTTCGACTGCTCCTTCCTCTAGTACAGAACTGAGAGTAGGGGAGGTAGTGTGTCCCTTCGGATAACTCCTCTCCCTCCACCCTCCCTCGTCCCCTCCTCTCTTTGTCAGGTGAACCCACCAGGGGAAAGAGCTCACATCTCTCAGACTTTTTAAAGACCCCGCAAAGGGGCTTGGATCATTATCTAAGATCCTTACTGGAAAAAAAAAAAAAAGAAATCTTTTCTTCCCTGGAAGGGTCAAGGCTGGGTGTTGCACAAATCCTCTGATTTAAAATATTTTCTTTTTTTCTTTTTGTGCTTTTCTGCTGTACTGCTCTCTCTCTCTCTCTCTCTCTCTCTCTCTCTCTCTCTCTGTCTCTGTCTGTCTCTCTGTCTCTGTCTCTGTCTCTTTCTCTGTCTCTCTCTCTCTCTCTCTCTTTCTTCTCTCTCTCTCTCCCTCCCTCCCTCCCTCTCTCTCTCTTGTGCTTCAAGGATGGATACTGTTTCTCTCAGGAAGATTTTTTTGTCTATTGAGTTTACTACTGTGTTTTTAGTCTCGGATAGTCGTTTAGGACGATGGTTGGGGGAGGGGCTGGAAAATCTGTCAGAGAGAAGGAGAGGGAAAGGGACGAGGAAGAAGGAGGAAGACAAAAAGGACGGAAGAGGGATAAAGAAAGGGAAAATGGAGCGGAGGGAGAGAGATTACCCAGGCTGAGATTTCTCCGATTCTCGGGGCTTTTTTCTCTCATAACCTCTTGTTTCTAAGAGCGTCTGCGCTACGCTGGTGAGGCTATAGTCGTTTTCTCGGCTAGAGTAGAGGCCAGAGAGCAAGAAGGCGTTGCTTTGCTCTTTGATAGGGGAGGCTGGTTTTAAGTTTGCCGGACCCGGGTCAGGAATCAGCAGCTCCTTCTGCGCCTGGGCTATCTCTCCACCCGGTTCCTCGAAGAGGGATTCGAACACTTTTAGTAACAGAATTCTTTTACCTAGTGACGTGCTTTACTTGATCTGTTGTTTATTTGAGGAGTGGGAGATTAGGGGAAAGGACTTTTCTTGACTTTTAATGTCTTTTGCAAGACGGGCTAGCTTGATCTGGAAAATGGCATAATGGGACATAGACACACAGGTCCTGGGTCTGGGGCAATTAGGGGGCATCCAGGGGTTAGACTACTGTATCCCCTTAGCTTTCTTTTTGGGATACCTGGAGAATTGAAAAAAAAATCAGAGAGGGAGGAGGGGAAGTTCTGTTTCTGCAAATTCAATTCAGAAAGGAGGGCAGAGTGAAAAAATGTAACGGCACAAAAACCAGATTCCATTCCAAAAGGACAGTTCACTTAAAAAATGAAAGTATGGTAGATCAAGATTTTCCCTAAAGTCTGATTTAGCGGTGAGATTTGCTGAGGTTTTCTCTCTAAGCTAAAAGCGATTTCTTTAATCGATTTCTACTTTAAAATCTCTCTCTCTCTCTCTCTCTCTCTCTCTCTCTCTCTCACACACACACACACACACACACACACACACACACACACACATACACACACAACCGAGGCACGCGGACAAACATATACTAATAGGGTCAGTTGGAAAAACAACCCTTTGCCCTAGTTGCTGTCAAAATTCTGTTTTATTCAAATGTTGACTCTGAGTTGGGATCATGCCAGTCTCCCCAGCATTTTAGAACGAACCAACTCCTTGCATTCACCCATGCCTATGCCAACTTTAAAAGGAGGGTGGTGGTGTACATTTAAAATCAAATTGTTCTTCCCTTTAATTTCACCTTTCCTCCTCCCTCTTTTCTAGACGTACGGGAATGTGGTGAGGGTGAGGGTGGGAGTGGGGGTAGGGAAGGAGTGGAAACTGGATTCAGAGTTACTTGGTTCCCAGATGCTGGGACTGGGCAGACAATTTTCATAAGCCCGAGGCATGGGAGGAAACCGAGTGCGAGTCTCTAGCCCGAAAGAGCAGAAGCCAAACATTTTAAGTTTTGGGGCATCTATTATTCATGTGCCTGCTAGAGTCTCGCAGGCCCGAAATAGCAGCTGGAGACTCGCGGTGACCTAAATCACGCCGCGAGGAAGAGTTCTCCAGAGTCCAGAGAAGGGAGGGCCGGACTCCACAACACAACAAACGCCACCCACCCATCCAAACCCTATTTCCGGGCTTTAACCCAGCAGTAGTTTGTACCACTGCAGTGCCTTCACTTCGGACAGTTGCTTCAGCTTCAGTCCTCCCACTCTTCACTCCTCGCTCCGACTTTCTATCGGGCAATCCTTGAAGCTTTGGTAGTGACTGGGGCGGGGGATTGGGTTGAGGTATATGTGCACTAGTGTGGCTAGTTGAGATTCATTTGCCTCCAATACCAGAGGCCACCAGTCTTTCCCCAGTGCCCTCATTTCGGATTCCGACAGGGTTAACCAGTCCTTTTGGTCCTTAGGCACTGATCGTTCTCCTCTCTCATATTTACGACCTCACCGTAAATCCTGCCTCCCCTCCCCCACAAAAAAAATCCTTGTCTAGAGGATTAATTAAAAGTCTATTTTCCTTCCCGGAGGCGGGGAACGACCCCAGTCACTGAGTCCTTTCCTTTCCATTTTCTTAGCAGGTTGGAGGATGAAGCTTATGATGAGGACGGGAACACTCTGCAGGACTTTGCTTTTGATAACCGTTTGGGCTTAGGAAACACAGGATCCATGCTGGGGGACGTGTACACGCTCTATTATCCACCGGAAGAGAGGTGATTGCCCTTGGGCTGATTAAGAATTTGCTTGGAGAGACAGGAAGGAGTCAGTAATCCTGAGATAATGGTGTAGTGGGCAAGAAAGGTTGTGTATTTGCGTTATTTATTTATATTTTATTAATAAGAAAAGACCTCAAATATTTCTTTAGCCTAGGCTGCCTAATGCGAAAGCAAGAGAAAATTCGGAATCTGGAGTGTTGTTCGAGTCTCTGTCTCTCTGTCTCGGGTGACTGATTATATGAGGATAGTCAAGTATACCTGTGTGTATGCGAATGCGTGCACGTGCAGAGAAATAGCTAAGCTACACATTTCGATTCTTATTCCCTTCGGAATTCACAAACTCTTTTCTATTGGCCCTGCCTAGAGAAGTGGAAAGAGTCGTTTTCACACTGTCTGTTGGCTGTCTTGATTCACTAGCCAGACAATCACAGCTCCCACCCAATCTCCAGGGCCGGTGTTTGAGAGGTCTCACCATTCTGATCTTTGTATGTTCTTCCATTCCATTTAGACAAACGGATGACATACTGAATAAAGCATACCGGAAAGTTCTGGGCCAGCTGTCTGCGAGGAAGTATCTGCATTCTCTCATGGCCAAACGCATAGGGTAAGAGTTTACTAAAGAGTTAAAGGAGGCGCACGCGCGTGAGTGCACGTGCATGCCTGTTTAGTGGTTATAGTGTCTGTGCATGCGTGTCTTCGCATACGTCTGTGCGTTGGGCCGCAGTGGGAGGATGTGCGTCCTCGCCTAAAGCTAAAGAGCTCTTTTTATTATCGGGCGAATTCCAGGGGTAACCTGAACTGCTTGTCTCTACGTCCAAGTCCTGAAAAGGAATTAAGTGAAGACAAGATCACTCAGGAGGGAGGGTGAGAAATAGTGAGGGAGAACCAAAAACATTTTTTAAACAGGGCGAAAGAAAATAATTAATTTAGACTTCTGGTCTCACAGGAGGAATTGTAACCATTACTTCGTTACACACCGATAGTATCGCTTTTATTGTAAAAATAAAGCGAAGAAAAATTAAAACAGCAACATCGTATGAGGTACTTTAAAAATAATTAGTTTTTGCTGATGTCAGACAAGTTCAGATCCTGGGTCCTATGTAGTGCACATTTCAACAGAAGGTAAGGTTTTAATAAAGCCCATTGGGAAAACAGATTACATTTTCACAATAAATAATTCATGAGATGAAAAATATTGTCTACAGCCGGTCGACTTACATTATTATCAGGACTTTCAATTTAGCAGGCGGAGAGATTTCTTTGTTTCTCTGAAAGTGCTGTGTCTTTGATATGAACCACACCCAACTTGGGTAGTCTAGAGCTTTATAAATAAATGCCGGAGTGAAAACAAATATCTGCTAGATGGACTAAGAATGCATCAGTTAACCTAAGTTTCTCAGAAAGGTTGGATTTAAGTTAGTCTGGATCTCTGCTCTGCTCTCCTGGAGGAAAAAGCGTTCTGGGCCAGCAATCAAAGGCATTACCAGTTATTTGTGTGACCTTAGACGAGCCACCTTTCCTCCTCAGATCTTAGTTTGTTAATATTAAACATGAGGGGTGTGGTGCAGGTTAGATTGAATGACCTCTAAGGTCACTTCCATTTCTAAATCTATATATAATGTCGGAAAATACTCTTTTGGAAGGAGGGGAACGTGATAATTCCCCCCCCCCCCCATCCCCGCTGTTCTTTCAGTCCATTGAACCTCTGCAAAAAGGAGTGTATCGGAGCGGGAGGAACAGTGTGAGGGAGCCCCAGGAAGCTTCAGGTGTGGGGGTGGGGAGGGCCCAAGTGATCCACGTGTTGTGACAGTGTCTAGTCTCCCTTTCCCCCTCCCCGCTAGCTCGCCCGCTCACTTGTCCGCTAGCCCGCCCGCTGGCTCGCCCGCCCTTATCTTTCTTCCCCCCGCCTTCCTTTTTGCCTTCACAGGATGGGTAGCGCCGTGGAGGACGATTCTGAACCGCTCTCCAAGCGCCACTCGGACGGGATCTTCACGGACAGCTACAGCCGCTACCGGAAACAAATGGCTGTCAAGAAATACTTGGCAGCGGTCCTGGGGAAAAGGTATAAACAAAGAGTTAAAAACAAAGGACGCCGCATAGCGTTTTTGTAGCGATGAGTTACGTATCAGCCACCCTGTGTATACAGTCCTCTTAACAGAATGAAAAGTCATTTCCAAAACTGACTGAACAGTCATCGCGCCTGTGTTCTATCTAAACATGTATTTATGTATGAAGTAAAGCCATTAAATGAATATTTTGATAATAATATTGTTTTTCTTTTGTACAAAGCACTAGAGAACTCACAGATCTACTTTGTGGACCAATCATTTAAGTTATATATACTATTATAAATATATAAATATAATAGAGAGCAATTCATATAAAGCGTGCACAAGGAATGATAAATTCGCCTGAGCTGTTTATGTTTTTATATAAAATAAATAGAAAAAAGACAATCATTGTTTTCAATATTACTCCTATTTTTGTAACTGGAATTAAAAGGATAGTATTTTTATCCACGACAGGGGTGAAGATATTAATACTGACCATTTGCTACTGTACATAAACACTGATGCCCTCTACAAGGGGATTATGAGGCTAATGATTTGGGAGAATTGCTGAAGCACATTCTTCCCCCGTGAGTCTCCTTAAAAAAAAAAAAAGGCTGCTTTAATCCAAGCCTATCTTAAAGGGGCACTATCCCCCTTTCTAGAGATTTCAATTTTCTGCTTTCTTTGATTCCACTTTTATATGTATGTGTCTCCCGAATCAGTGAGCTTAGAAGTTAATTCTCTTGTGGTGAAACAACAGCTCTCTCCAAATTGTGCCTCTCGGTTGACTAGCAGTTTAGTAAGGAGTGGTTAGGGAAGGAAGAAAGACGCAGGCAAAGAAGGGCGACTTGTAAAAACAAACGAACCCCCTCAATCTCTGTTCTTTGAGGATCAGTTGCAAGGACCAAAACCCTGAAATTAGAGTAACTAGATTAAGGAGTTGGAAATTTAGGCACAGAAAGAGTCACAGTGTGAGGCAGAAAAGGAAAACCCCAGAGAATTTGAGCGGTCATAGGGTCTGAGTATCTTGAGGCAAATACAGTCCCACTAACTGACCTTGGGCAGCTCGGTATTGGAACTTGATACAAAGTATAATGTGTTTCTCTCCAGTGCTGTCCATGCTTCTCATCATGTGAAATGGCCAGGGTTCTCTTCTTTGAACTATATTCAATTGGAATTGCTCCTTTCTTTGTTGTTTTCCTGTAGACCCTTCTTTCCTACCCCCCTCCTGCACTATTTAACCACTGTTTACCCTTTTCATTCACTTCTTTAAAAATTGTGAATGCTTGTTCTCACTCTTTTGTTCTGTTTTATGCAAGCTCTTGTTGTAAAGTTTAGGAACCCCTGTTGTAGCTACCACTAAATAATTATGCACTAACTACAAGTTTTGTTCCTTGTTTATTGAGTTTGGAGGTAAAATGTATTTTTCTACATTATGGCTTTATTGCTTAGTAAAATTTATTTCGTGAATCAATTTTGTCATATTAAAATGTATAGTGTTCACATATTGTTCAGTTCTACCCACTGATAAATCATTTTAACATCATCTTTATATGTATGAGTACTATCTTACCTTTTTTTTTTTTGGTCAAGAGTGAGACAAAAAGCCTCTATCAGATCCAGAGAACTTCCTGGTCCTCTTTGACTAAAGAGGGCATATCTGCTTGCTTCTTGTCATGACACTGAACATATTCTAGAGGAATCTTTTTACAAAAGTATGCCAAGCTAACCTCCTCCCCAAACAAGTAACATCAGAGAATCCAGCCAAGTCACTCCCCTAAATTTGTCACTGATTTCTTAACAAAAAAAGACACCATGTAAAGTTTAAAAGACCTTTCATTTCCCTTTACCGATTTGATCAGTATGAAGTCATAAATCAAAGAAAACAGAATTGAATTTGCAATCCCAAATCAGATGGTACTACTAGCCAATCACATTGCAAATAGTAGTACCATAGAGACATTCGATCTGTGCCCAAGTCTTGTGTATGAAATCAATCTTACTTTAATTTTGCATTCTCCTCAGGCAATGTGACGCAGGATGCAGTTTGCAGCTTTCGTGCCTTTCTTCGCCTTTTAAATCGCCACGAATCACAGATGGCTATTTAGTGGCCCTACAATGCTGCAACACATCAGCTTGCATTTTAGTCTTAATTATTTGTTTCTTTGGTAATGGGCAGACTTTTCTGTGTTTGTGTCAGCTGTAGTAGTGAAATAGGGTTCTAGTTAACATTTTATTTAAGTGTAGTTTAGTGTTCCAGTGGCTAGCTGCAAACATTATATAGATATCACTTAGATTAACCTTTTGTATACTTTTTAGTAAGCCAAGAGCCTTACCAAATTGGATCAGATTTAGGCTACAGTCATCATTTAGGTAGATATCAGTCTTGAAGATCTTATTTTGTGTGCAACTGATTATAAAAACTTAAACAACTATGACTACACACATGATATCTATAACTAGGACTTTGATAACTGTTATATAAGTGTGTAAAATTTGTATTAATAAATTTTTGTAAACAATGCAACCTCGTCTAATGTTTGAAGAAAAAAGACATCTAGAGAATAATGTGAAATCTGTATACCCTTAAAAATCTTATAAAGTAGTAGATTTTCTTTAGAAAAAGATTTTTTCATGCTTAGAATACATATATCTCTCTTTATAATCATCCATGTATTTTCATGAACCATATTTCAACATTTGGTTGATGGGTTACTGGATTTGATTAAACTTAAAATAGCTACTGAAGTAGAACAAAGAAGATATAAGTTGCTAAATAGCTGAAAATATTGGAAACATTAATAAAAGACAGAATCAAGATTAAATTGAGTCCCTAAGTAACATTTACTTTCCAGCTTTTTAAGTGTTATAAGGCATAGGTTAGCAGCATGGGACAAAAGACTTTCTTCTGTTGTCCTTCTTTAACAAGTAATTTTGTAGACTAAAAATGCTTTTTTTTTGCATTTAAAGTTAATTTAAAGCATCTGTTTTGGAGGTTTAAATAATATGTAGCAAGAGGCAGAAAAAGAAGTTTCATTAAAAATGCACTTGTAGCAATCAAAAGGCATTTTTGCACAGTTAATTAGACACCTTTAAAAAGAGCTCTACTTCTTGACCAGGGGAAAATTAGAAAGACATTTGGAAATTATAAAATTTATCAATTCACATTAAGAAGCTTAAATTTAAAGCAAAGCTATCACCTACAGGTCTCTAGAGTGACTGGAAAATTCTCAGCATCTTTTCCAAGTTCATGGTTATTCTGGTTAAATCAGATGCTAGAATTAAAGTATTTTATAAAAAGTTGCTCATTATTGAATTCAAATTGCCAGATTTCTCATTCAAAGAGTATACCGATGTGATTAACCAATAAAGCAATGGGGTATTTAAAAGGAGTAAATAAATCAAAACGATAACAAAAGCTGGCAAGATCTTAAAATTTGTATTGAAAGATTTAATTTATATATTGAGTGCTTAGAAAATTGTTTTTCAGATATTAGGTCAGTATAGCTTTGTAAGACATTTAAGACAAGTTCATGAGGCCCATGCTGCCCCAAATCTGTAAATACTGACATATAATAGAATAATTGTACTAGGTATTATTTTTTTTTAGCCTTTTAGCACTTTTGTGGGACAAAGTGGCTTTTTTGCATCAATCATGTTCTCCTCCCACCCTGTGAGTGACCAGGTAGTAAATGTTCTTATGGAAATATCATAAAAGGAAAAATGGAAACTCAAAGAGTTAACTTTAAACTTCAGAGAGCTTTCCTTCCTTCCTTCCTTCCTTCCTTCCTTCCCAGAAAGAATGGTTCATGGGCTGTGGTTCCTGGTCAACAGTTCCAACTAAGAATCCACATTTACTGAAACTGGCAGAATTTTCTTGTGAGGGAAAGCTCAGGATATATAATCTTAGTAGATTTTCTTAGTAAATTTGATTCTGAATTTAGTTCACTAAGAAGGTCCATAAGTCAGTGTTGCAAGTAAGGTCAGAAATATCCATCTTTAGTTTTTAATCTCTTTTATTTTCCTTTTTTTGTAGGAATAGCCCAACTTAACATAGGGTTTAGGGACTGGGTTATGGAAAAAGGGGTAACAAATAAGAAACTCTGAGAGGGGGGAAGGAGTAAGATTTATGTGGATTTTTAATGAAATGAATAATAAAGCTTAGTACCCATAAAATATGCAAATCAATGAATTAGATCCATCTAGTATCCAGTTACCCTCTGGATGTAATGTAGATCCCTTTGGAAATTTCATTAATTCTTTTAGGCCACTAAAGTCAGCATTCAACATTTTTTTTTTCTGAACTGTCTTGGAAGGGTTAAAAGATCCATCAGGACATAGATCCAGTGGTCTACTAAACATCTCTACTGGATGTCCATCTGTTCCCACAAACATAATAAGCCCAAGAGTGAACACTGTGTTAATGGCCCCACCAGGAGAAGGCAGGATTTGAAAATTGTGCCCCTCTGTATTTAAAATTGACCCCTACTAAGTTAACATGTTAATTCAGTTAGTCCCTTGAATCTTTCATAGTAGCACTTGAAGTAACATCACAAAACAGCCCCATCTATCACAGAAAACAGAATTTTCTGTCCTTAGAAATCCCTCATTCCACTTCTCTGTATGTTCTGTCTTAAGTACTGCCTACCTTAGTTTTATCTTTCAAGAACCCAAGGTTAAATAGATTGATGATATTTTTTACTTTTTGAAGTATAAAGGTAACTTTCATTCATCCCCTACATCACTAAACAGTTCAGAGTCTCCTAGGATAAGAAATCTAGAATAAGGAGGTGAGGGACCTTGGAGATTATGTAATTCAGCCCTTTCATTTTACAAATGAGAACACTGAGACCCCGTTGACACCCAATTCAATTCTTTTTCCACTGTACCATGCTACCTCAAGTCATTTCAAATCTTCTTTTGAAGAAAAGCAAATCCGTTCATCTTCTATTCTTATTGCAACCTCTTTAAACTAGGTGGTTCATTCTCTATATCTGGAATAATGCAATATTTTCCTAAATTGGCTCTCTGCTCTTAGTCTTTCAATCCATTCTGATAGTGACAACATATTAACTTTCCAAAAGTGTCCTATTCATGATAACATTTCCTGGCCCCAAAGCATCTAATGACTCTCTATTGCTTTCAGTATGAAGTCAAACCCAGGATGGAATATGAATGTTTTAAAAATCTGGCCCCACCCTACTTAGTAACCTTTTCTCACACTATTCTCTAGTATGAACTCTCTGCTGCAAATGGTCTTTTTGTCATTTACCAGACAAGACACTGCCTGAAATGTTCCTCTGTTTTTTTCTTTGCCATCTTAATCATCTTTAAGGTTCAGTACAAACACTAGGTTTTCTGAAGGGCTGTCATTCATTCATTCATTCATTCATTTGTTCATTCGTTCATTTATCTGTCTATTTACTTACTTATTCATTCATTCATTTACTTGTTTATTCATTCATTTATTTATTTATTCACTCACTCACTCATTTATTTATTTATTTTTTATCTATCTATCTATCTATTTATTTATTTATTTTTGGAGGGCAGTTAGGGTTAAGTGACTTGCCCATGGTCATATGGCTAGTAAGTGTTAAGTGTCTGAGGGTAAATTTGAACTCAGGTCCTCCTGACTTCAGGGCTGGAGCTCTGTACACTGCACCACCTAGCCAGGTGTTGTTCTTGATGGTGCCAATTGAAAGAGATCATTCCCTTGTCTAAAATCTTATCACACTGATTGTCTCTTACTCATTTTAGTACTTAATCACATATGGCCTCAAATTGTTACTTACCTTTTATGCATATGAAAGGATGAGTGAAATTGAATATTCAGAAACTCCCCAGTTGTATAACCCTATGACCCACTTAACTTCTCAGAAGCTCAGTCTACTCATCTGTAAAATATATAACCTCACAAAGCCAGTATGAAGTTCCAATGAGATTATATATATATATGTATATATATGTATATATGTGTATATGCAATGTGCTTTGCAAATCTTAAAAAACCCTTTGTAGATGCAAGGTATGTGTTGACTACCTGGAATGACCTGAGGAACATAGTAGGTCTCAATAAATCCTTGTTGAGAACAAAGTAGCTAAAACTCAGAAGAATTTGGCTTAGTGTATCATCAAAAATGTGGACCTTTTTTCTTGTTTTGCAATAGGACTGACAACAATGTTAAACAGAGTATGAGGAAAGCTTATTAAATGAGTATTTGTGGTGACACAAACTAAGAAGTCCTCCTGGAAAAGGCCTACAGAAAATGAGTGCCAAATTAATTATTTATTCCTTTAATATTGTATATCTAGGGTTTATAATTGTGTTAATAACTAAATTGAAGTCACAAGGGCTTTAGTTCAGTTCTTTGATAAGGGAAAAATATTGGACTTCTTAACTAAGGAGAGATCACCTCCTCCCTCAATGTACCAATACTTCTTCCTAAAATGAGGTAAAAGAGATTTTTTTATGATACTGATTGGGGAATGGCCTGTTCTTAAAGTAATAACTGAGCAGTTATCTATTCCTGTAAAATAAACTTCTCCCTTACACCTAATTATTTCATTTGAAACATGAGGTCACAGGCAGCAAAAAGGACATAAATGGGCCTGAGGAATGCCAGTAAAAAAAACAAACCCCAAACAATTGTATTTCAATGTTACAATAGGCGATGCTTTTGGGTCCCATTCTCTTAGCAGTATCTTTGTGCTACATTATGAGAGAGGATGTGGGTTGGGTGGAATATTACTTACAAACTATAGAAAAAGCAGATAGGATGATCTGATCTAAATTTTTTTTTTATCACACAAGAAAATAGACCTTCTCTGTGCTTAGCTAGGGTGGTCTTTGCGAAGTAGACAAAGTCTGGTCCTTATCCTTGACTTATCCTTGAAACCTTTCCTACATAATAGAATCTTGACCAGTTTTGATAACTGGTGAAAGCCAGGGTACTCTACTGGAATTCACATAGCATCAAGATATGTAAAGAAACTCCCCCGTGTAGGGTTTCTAAGACAAATATGGACTAGAATCACTTTAGATGGGAAGGTTTAGATGGGTCATAATCTGTCCTGTTGGAAGAGGCACTCACATCAGTGATGTCATAGATCAACTGAAACTTTTAAGTAAGTATAAGGGAGACTAACAAGAATACTATTCATGCCTAGTCCTACTTAGTAGTAGTTATTGCTTATTTTCATATTAAATGGATAAAAATGTGTAGTACAATCACATGCATATCAGTTAACTAGAATATCTAATTACCTAAGTTTATATTTCCCTTATACAAATTAGACCCATTTGGAAGCTGCAGTATTGCTTTTTGGCAATTTAGATCTCATTCTACAGTACTCTTATTGTCTTTGAGTCTACATTTCTGATTCTACATATTCATATTTTAACATTTTATTATTTAAGTGACATAGAGCATTGGGAGAGGAAACAAATGTCTTTTAAGAATGAGAAGGCTTATTTCATAAAGAACGGTGACTATTTTCTCTACTCAGTGAAGTTAGTCATAGATCATTTTTATGCACTAATTTACCATTTATAAACTACTTTTCTTGTAACAATTCTGGGTTGCATATAATTCAAATATTATTACCGATCACCCTGAATAAGCTCCCTAAGTATATACAGTGTGTCAACTGGGCTTCAGTTCCTGTTATTACTAATGTACACAAGTTTTGAATGAAGTTTCCGGCTTCCATCATCATTCAGAAAAACTTTGGGAATGTCAGTATCAGATTAATTTTGCTTTTCCCAAAAGGATCATTGGCTCCCTTGCAAGCACTCAGGCTAGCAAGACGTCAAATATATTCAACTAACAAAAATGCAGAATGAGATTGTACCTGAATTCCTCAGTCATCAGGAAAATCCTTCATTTTTTGGAGAGCAGCAAATAACTCCTTTTTTCTCTGGTGGATACTACCTTGCCTAAGCACTTATTCAATATACATTACTCATAGTGTCACTGAAGGGATAGATTGGGCCTCAGGATATGTGG
>CM053594.1:181414936-181458538 GCA_028646575.1 Pseudocheirus occidentalis
ACAGAGGATAAAAAAAGGGAGGAAGTATTGCTCTGTCAGGTTTGCTCATTGCTAGAAATTCTATTGTAAGTTTCTATGGTCAAGGATCTTGAAAAAGCCAAAATAATGTTTTTACGATCATAGGTCTTGGTCATGGGTTTTAGGATCAAAGGAACCTTTAAGGTCAAAACCCATCATTTCATAGGTGAGGAAGGTGAGGTCCAAAGAGACTTGTCTTAAGGTCACACAAGTAGAAGGTAGAAGAGCTGGAATACAGAAGAAGGTCTAGTGACTCCAATTTCATTATTCTTCCCATTGCACCAGGCTTCCAATTCCTATTTTTCTGTTAGAATTGATTATAGAATGGATTATTTTTTCCTCATGAACATGGAAAGAGAGGTGAGCTTTTGTCTAAGATGTAATAAGAGCAATCACTATGTTTTCTTCTATCATTAACCCCTTGCATCCAACTCTTATTGAGTAAGTGGTTTCCGTACTTCTCCTTAATGAGGGAAGGATGAAAGAGAACAAGACTAAAGGAGAGGACACTTCTGGCACCAAAGCTTATGATTTCCTGAGCTAGGACGTTTCATAAGTCTATTTGATTATTCCTCAGATGCTTATGCTGTAAGACAAGTCACTTCTTTGTGCTTTGATTTCTTCATCTCTAAATGAAGAGGATGGACTAGACAGCTCTAAATCTATAATTCTAAGGTGCCATAGGCATCATAATGATTGAGATGGCAATAACAACAATAAAAATGTTACATTTTAAAAGAATTATACAGTTTTCAAAATGCTTTCATGTATTATAACTTTAGTTGGATGGTCTCAACTCCCTTTCCCACTCCAAAACAAAACAACTACATTGTTACATCTTTATTTTATTTTATTTTAGCCTTTTTTTGGAGGGGGCAATTGGGATTAAGTGACTTGCCCAAGGTCATATGGCTACTAAGTGTTAAGTGTCTAAGGCTGTATTTGAACTCAGGTCCTCCTGACTCCAGGGCTGGTGCTCTATTCACTGTGCCACCAAGCTGCCCCCATTGTTATGTCTTTAAATGGATCTTGTGAGAGTCTGTGCTAGGCAACATGACTTTCCTTGGAAGGGGACACATAATTTCAGGACTTTGAAATTATGCCTTTGAGAACTTTCCTAGAGCTTCTCAAAGTATTACATGGGTGTATCACTGGGCCGATCTCAATTCACTGAGAAGAAATCAAGTCACTGAGAACTATAGTGTGGAGTAATGCATTGCTTTCAGTGATTCTCAGAACTCTGATGAGAAATTAATGTATTCCAAAGGTAGGGAGAGGTAATCTTAACATCCTCTGTGGTTGAAGATACTATCCCTTGTGTCACTCACTATTACTATGATCATCCTCTGTGGTTGAAAGTATTGTCAGCTATGTCACTCAATACATTTCTGCTCCACTTTATTTCCAGGGAAAATTTTGTCTTTGCTGATAAATGTGTAAGCTGTTGGTTGTCAGAATATGAAAATGATGTCACCCAAATATGTTTCTTTAAACTGCCAGAAACTGTAGAGCCAAATTTACTGCCCAAGTGGTGAGATCTGCTCAGTTCTGGTGCCTGAAAGTAGTTCTGATTCCTACAAATGATCACTGTTCAGTTTTAGCCTTAAATATTTTATCTTGTGTGATATTTTCATCTTTACCTTCCTCACTCCCAAGTTCTTTTGGGAATAGAAGCACCTATCTTCAATAAAGGATCAGATTTGCTCTAGATTTGCTGGCAGGCACATGGAGGCACAAGGTTGCTTAGCTGCTGTCTAGGTGGGACCTAAAGTCTGCTTTCTCTAAGGTCTCCTATATCTCTAAGGCCCCAATTTGTGGTACCTTAAAACTGTGGCTGAGTTTCAGTGAGTAGAGCGTACCTGTGTTTGTCATTTAGTGCGGGTAAGAGAAGGCTATACTATAGTTCTTGCCTTGATTAGCTATGTTCAGTCAGTTGAGTAATGAAATGCCTCTCTCAAAATTAATGCTCTGAGACTGTGTAAATATTTGCCAACAATGTCTCATCCCTCCAGGCAGAGGAGGCCCTGGGGCATTCAGCTGTAAGTAGGTCTCTATTAAGAACTTCTTGTTGGAGTATGTCTAATAGGAATGCCTGTAGCAACAGGGCTCTTTGCTGATTTTTTTTATTGATTCCTTGTTTGGCTAAACATTAGTTTTAGACAACTTGCTATTGTTCTTGATGAGAATATTTTCTGGGTTTTTGCCCAAATAGGTATTTCGTCCCCCCCCAAAGGAATAATAGCAAAGCTCAAAAAGTAACAGTTCCCTTTTATGAGAATTGAATATTTATAAGGATCAGGGAATTTGTCAATGTGACCACTTCGCCACTGATTCAGATTGCAACAACAACAATCCCTCTACCCTTTAGCAGGAAGGTTTTGTTATTCCTATGGTTGGGGGAAAAATCATCAGCTGGTGGCTACTCTCCTTTGAAGAAGCTTCTCTGAGCTTAACTGAGTTAATTCTTACACAACAGATAGTCTATTACTTGATCCCCACATAAAGTATTTCCTGTGTGGTGTAATCTTCCAGAACTTGGGTTCCAGTGCTTTAGTATTTGAGAACCCAGCTTCACTTCCGCACACTGACAGGACATCATTTAACTTTAGTGGAAGGAGGGAGAAGCTTGACTTACTATGTTTATGGAAAGGTCAAAAATAAAGGAAAAGGAAAGAAAATGACTCTTATCAGTTGATTGTTGATTGAGCCACCTCAGTTTAATCACTGAATATTTATAAAGTTCCTACTATGGGAGATAAAAAGAGGAATAAGAGGACCACCTGCCCTGAAGTTGTTTAGAGTCTTATGGGGCAGACAAGATATGTGGATAAATTATAAAATACAAAGTCAAAGGATAAATGTATAAGAGAGAATAAGGTGCCTGTGAAGAGGAGATTGCTTCTGATTTTTGGGAATTAGGGTAGGCTTCTTGGGGGAAATGGAATTGGACCTGGAACTTGTAGGGGTGTGTATAGAGTAAGTAAATAGGATGAGTGTTAGGTGTCTAGAAAAGTAGAACACAAGCCAATTGTTGATGATGCTATGAATTCTTTCATCTGTTTATACCATTATCTGTTTCCATCTGACACAGAGTAAGGTAGATGAGGATATTGTTTACATTTGGGAAAAGGTGAAGGTATTAGAAGAGTTAATTTCACCCTATTGCTACTGTTGGATGTGCTATCTATATGCAGATATATATGTGCGTGCACACACATATGGATGCATATACATAAATACATGCTGCTTTCTGAACTGAAAGACCCTTCTAGATCTAAAATTTCATGATTCTACAGTTGTTAAAGCCCACAAGAAGTGCTCTTCATCTAACTACCTTATGAACTTCTATGGCATTTTCTCAGGAAATAATATCAAAGAGACAGAAGTGCGCTGGTGGTGCACCATGGTGTACTAGACAGAGCAGAGTGAATGTGAGCTTATATCACATTAGTTCGGCAGTCAGAGAAATGGACCATAAGTTGAATGGGACAGCAGTACCTTGCTGTTATTGTTGTTATTATTATTTTTAAAGAGATCACCCTGATATTTGTTGTATTCATCCAGGGACTGGAAAGTTGTTTAAAAATTTTTCTCCACTGGCTGGGGATTCAGAGTATTGTAAATAATACTTAATTTGATCTTTTGATCTTAAAATCTTGAGAAGCATGTGCAATAAAAGAGGGTGCATTAGTAAAACAATAGACATAGTTATAGGAATGGAACACAGCACCTATGTAGATACTCCACAAAGTAGCTAATGCAGATGTCTAGTCATCTAGAGTAGATGTTTTAAAATTGTGTTCAATAAACTTATAAAAATATTTAGACAACTATATTTCAATACAATTGCTTTCCTTTTAATTGTATTTTATTTTATTCATTTAAAAACATTCTGAGAAGAGGTCCATAGGCTTCATCAGACTGTTAAAAAGGCCCGTGACTTAAAAAGGTTAAGAAGCCCTGCACTAGAGAAAAAGAGTGGGAGGGTGAGGAGAGAGAAACATTATTATTAATAATATATATAATTATGTCTTTATTAAATGAAAACATTTAGCTACTCTTCAATGCAGCTGGAGGGAAGAATGCCAGTGAAGGATTTATAATGGACCTAAGGAAGAACTTCTGATATTCAAGGTGATTAAAAGTAGAAATAGAAAACCAAGGGAAACTGCTGACTCTCTGTCTTGGAAGCTTTTAAAGAATAGATTGGATGTACATAGCCAGCTGGGTTGAATGGTAAAGTGTAGGCTGACTCAGAACCAGTAGGCTGGATTGGATAATTTCTTTTTTTTTCATTGACTTGTTTATTTACTCTTAGTTTACAAAATTCATTTCCACAATCCCTTGAGTTTCAATTTTTCTCCCCTCCCTTCCAACCTCCCCCCCCCCATGGTGACATGCAATCAAGTATAAGATCTGCAAATACTTTCATGTTGTTCAATAGTCTGGTTGTATAGAAGGGTTGTAACCAATGGAGTGAACAGTGGGAAAAAGAAAACCAAACATGAAAAAGAATGCTAGCATGTAGATTGCTTCGGTCTCCATTTAAACTCTGTTCTTTCTAGATCTTTCTCTGAATGTAGATATCTCCTTCCATCCTGAGACTCGTAGAGTTGTCTTATAACTGTGCATTGCTGAGAAGAGTCCAGTTTATCAAAGTTGGTCGTCACACACATGATGTGTCTGTGATTGTGTACACGTTCTTTCTGGTTCTGCTCTTCTCACTTAGCATCAGTTTGTATAGGTCTTTCCAGGTGAATATGGATAATTTCTCGATAACCTTTGAGACCATGGTTCTAGACATCCCTTTGGAACCCAAGCAGGTGCAGATGCAGGTGAAGGAGACTCCCTTTGGCTTTGCCTCCCTTTAAGAACTTTCCTTTAGCAGCTAATATTGCAGAGCAGACTCCCTGTCCTTTCCACACCATTCTGGCAGTCCATTCAACTCAGGCTCTTTTTGCAACTTTTTCTTTCCTTACTTCTTTCTTCTTGTTCTTCTTGTTCTTGTAATTGTTCTTCTCCCCCCCCCCCCCAGTTCTTAAAGGCTGTGTCAGTACAGCACAAACTTTAAGGTTACCAATCAATGAATCAACAAGCATTTATTAGGCAGCTACTGTCGTGCACTGGGGATTAAAATATGACTATATGGACAGACTTAAATATGACTGCCTATCTTCAGCCTAGCTAAATTCGGAGAAACCTGTCATCAGAATAGCCATGAGATAATGATATTTTTTGGCTACAGCAACTCTCAAAGACTGTCTATTATTACACGAATTGATTGCTATCTGCTAGGTGTGGAGCGAGCATTCACAGTGAGGAATTCATGTATGATTGAAGTGCTGAAGTAAGTGTATACAACTGTATATTTATGAACAATTAAATGCATCAGTATCTCTTGAAGAGGTAAATGTACAGCTGCAACATACATATAAAGAAACACACACATATACACATACAATCAGAGATACCTAAGGGAAAACATGATTGAATTCCTTCCAGTTACAATATTTATGTACTGGCTATAGCTAAACTTAGCTCCAACATTGAATTTACAATGACGTCTTTCTTTAACAAGTTTTATAAGAGGGATGATTTAAGTCCAAGGAAGTGTAGTGACTCATCCACATAGGGCCAGTGACTGAGCTAAGTTTAGAATAAAGGGGATGGTTGGATCTCCTGGTGCTTGGTTTTTCCTGAGAAGTCACTTTACTCTTTCCTTACCATTCTTCTCCTTTACTTAGGTAAAACTTGGGCGTGCAACACAGTAGTTAGTGCGGTTCAGATTTTCCTAATTTAATTAGTTCACTTCCTATAGTTCTTATTTTGGACTCTATTTTGGGGACTCAGGAAGCTTCCTTACATTCACATAGTTTAGGCTTATTTTAGTAGCTCTGTAATTGTCAGTAAGACATCTTCCCAAGTTTATTTTTGCTTTTACGTCATGAAAAAAAGCAAAACTTTCAACAAATATACTGGGGTGTGTGTGTGTGTGTGTGTGTGTGCGTGCGCGCGTGCACACGCACACATAGAGGAATCACAGAGATATAAATTGAACAGGGTTTTATGAAAGGAAGAAATCTTGGCACCTCCCAAAGGAGCACATACTCAACAGAAAATGTAGAATATCTCCATATAAGTAAAGAATAACTGATACATACGTATATTTCTGCCTAAAAGTGAAAGTCATGGAATGGGCTATCTGACCATCCAGTGAGCTTTCCATTACTGGAAATGCTCAGGTAGAGGCTAGATGACCATTTGTCAAGCTAACTCCTGAGGATTATATCTGTATCAGGTGACAAATGAACCTCTGAGACCTCTTCCGACTTTTAAGATGCAAGGATTCAGCCTCAGAAGATGCAACATAGTATAATGGAAAGTGTGTAGATCTGGAGTTAGAGGTTCTGGTTCTGAATCTGACCTCTGTCACTATTGGTATGGTCTTGGGCAAGTCACTTACTCTCTAAGGTGTTCAGTTCCTTCATCTTAATATGTTTCCCTTGATTTGTGAGATCTTTTCTTGTCTACTTGTCTGAATCCTTGCCTTTGAGGTTGCTAGATAACTTTGATCAAATTAAAATGCTCTCAGTGTTCATCCTCTATTCCCAGATTCCCCTAGAGCTCCCACAGTCTTCTGTCTATCATTATTGCAGCTTTAATATGGTTTAATGATCTATAACATTCTTTGAGTGAGTTGAGTTCTTCTGGGCTTGGGAGCAGCATTGGTTTTCCCTGTATGTAATCCCTGCCTCATATCTCTAAACGTCTTCATGGATGTTAGGAAGGCTTAACTGCCTTGCTTAATACCTTTTCCCCCTACTGGCTGATGCCTATGGTTGCTTTAACTAATTGTTAACTAACTGTCTTCATCAAAATGCCAATATCCTTAGGAGGGGTTAACACTTTGGCTGTTATCAATCATTGGCACCTCAGTCTGAATTTCACATTTCATAACCTTTGTATGAGCAGGTTTTAAAAAGAGAAAAGAAGAGAAAAGACCTAATTACTGGGCTACAAGGCAAGTATGGAAGAGATGAAAAGGATGGAGGCAAAATGAGAAAGAAAGAGGAGGTCACATTTTGCCAAAGGGAACGAGGAAGGATCTAGAAACCCTATCTATAAATGACAGGTGAAGGAGTTAGGAATGTTTAGTCTGAATAAGAGAAAGTTTGAATGGAACATGGAAGCTGTCTTCAAATATTTGAAGAGCTGTCACCTGGAAAAGAGTATAAGTATTCTCTGTATTTGCGAAACATGGATATAAGTTACAGGAATCAGATTTTGATTCAGTGCAAGGAAAAAATTTCTAATAATCAGGGGTATTCAATAATTAAATGGCTTGTCTCCAAAGATAATGAGTTCTTCTTCAATTGAACTGTTCAAGTATAATAATGACTCACACTTATATGGCACTTTAATGTTTTTAAAGTAGTTCACAAATGTCTCTTTTGATCATCAAAACAACTCTTGTAGATATTAACATTATCCTTATTTATTATAACATTAGAGAAAGGAATCCTAAATGGGGTAGAGGGTTGGTTGGTATAGAGTTGGAAATTAGATAATCTCTAGACCTCATTTCAACTTTAAGATTCAGTGTGTTTATGATTTCCTACTTTACATTTGCCTGGCCAGACCTGCAAGGGAATGCACATGTCCCAGTTATTGTAGTGCAGAGTCTTATTTCCCCTTTCCTTGGTTTTCACTCAAAATGGCGGCAGTGTAGAGTTAGAAATGCATTACTGTGAATCTGCTTTTTCCAGTACAGGAGATGGAGGTTGGGTGGAACTGATTTCCTCTACATTTGATAGGATCAAAGGGTTAGATTTAGAGCTGGAATGGACCATTTACTTCAACTGCCTCATTTCACAGAGGAAGACATGAAGGTATGAGGAGCTGAAGTGATTTGTTTAGGGTCACATAGGTAGAAAGTGAGAGATTGATGACTTGAACCCAAGTCCTCTTGATTTTCATATTTTTCACTCACAATCCCATTTATTAAAATTAAGTTAATCAAGCTTCTAAATTTCTTTCTTTGTCCCTTGATTTCCCAGGATAAAGGGAATATGATGACTAATTGCGAAGATTTACTTCTATCCAGGTCTTATGGAGAATGTTCCAAGAGGCTGTGATACTAATCTATTTGTTTCATTCCTTTACCTCCATTAATATCTAAGCCAGGGATTCTTTGTGCTCTTCTCAAACTATTTACTAGGAGATTGTCTTAAGCATATCTGTGGAACTTCCATTTCTTTCCATCCTTTCATTAGAAGACTTTGTGAATAATGATGAAGGTTGGTCTGGTGTGAAGGCTTCATGTCCTCAGAGCAACGGAATATCAGGCTATTAGTTTTCAGGAGATTGAAATACTGAGATATTGAGATATTTGAAATAGTCAGATGAGATAACTTGGAAGAAAATGGGACAAAGGGGGACAAAGGATAAACAGTGCAACTGATCTCATTGGGATCTCTGTTGGTTATGAACATCTAAGATTGGTGATCTTTCCAATGTCAGTCAATCAATCAGTATTTATTAGCATTTGTTAGGTACTTACTATGTGCTAGGCAACAGGTTAGGCACTGGATGCAAAGACAAAATTGAAATAGAAGTTTACATTCTTTTAGAGGAAACAATATACATGCCCAAATATATACATACAAATGTATACACTTTGCAAGACTGGATTCAGGAAAACCTGAGTTCAAATCTGGCCTCAGATACTTATTAACTGTGTGACCTTGGGCAAGTTACTTAGCCCTGTTTGTCTCAGTTTCCTCATCTGTAAAATGAGCTGGAAATGGAAATGGTAAACTACTCTAGTATCTTTGCCAAGAAAACCTTAAATGGGTCCATGAAGAGTTGGACACAACTGAATGACTGAACATGTGTACACACATGCAACTATATACAAAATGTGTATGAAGATGATATAAAGTAATTTCAAAGGAGGAAGTACTACTTGCTGGGGGGATTAGGAAAGATCTCTTGATAGGACTTGTTCTGAGCTTAGAAGGAAGCTAAGGGTTCTAAATGGAGGATAATGAGGACAAAGATGAAGACACCAGAGAGAGCTCACAACAAATGGCCTTGATTTTCTTAGTAAAATTTCAGGTGAGGTTACTAGCTGAATGAATGGTGGGAGAGGATGCTGTGGGAACCTTGAGAAGAGAAGGGAAAGTTTAGAATGGTCAATATAGAGAATCATTTAAGCAGGAATAAGTAAGATTGCTTCGTTATAAGGAGAACCCAGCTGAAATTAGATAATATAGATTTGTAGAGGGCCAAGTCAGCATGCACTGTGTACCTTACTCTAGCTCTGTTTGGGAGCATGTAAATAAGAGAGAATGTGGATGATGGGAGGTATTCAGGGCTAAAATTTTCTCTTAGGGGAGAGAGAGACACAGAGAGAGACAGAGAGACAGAAAGACAGAGAGAGATGAAAGACAGAGGTAGAGACAGAGAGACAGAGAGAGATGAGAGAGAAAGAGAGAGAGAGAGAGAGAGAGAGAGAGAGAGAGAGAAAGAGAGAGAGAGAGAGAGAGATTGACAAGAAAGGAACATATAGTTAAGAGCAGAGATGATGACCTTGGAAAATACTAAAGGGTGGAGGCGAACCTTCAGTAAGGATGAAGAATAGGTTTGGAAGGAATAAGACAGAGAAATATGGAATGAGAGGAGATAATAATTGAATACAGGAGTTTCATACTGTTTTATCATGGAAGTAAGTATATTGGTAGCAAGACCAAAGGTGTGACCAACCTTGTGTGTAGCTGAGGTGGAGTGGAGCAGTAAGTAGGTCATGGAAGTTGAAAAGATTGAGGAAGGTTGTGTTTGAAAGAACATCAAAGTGTATGTTGGCATTCCATAGTATCAGAGCAGGAGTTAAGATGGAAAAGGAAACTCTGAGTTAGGCACTGAACACATTGACAAAGGAGGGAGAATGTCTTGGGGACCAATAATTAGCATTCACCAGTTTCTGGATTTGGTGGTAAGTCTGAAAAGAGTTAATCTCAAATGAAGAGAAGTAGCCAGATGATTATGGTAGAGGAAGAGTGAGAGTGGAGCAAGAAATATTCTGACTCACTTTGGGATCAGTGAATGTTGGGGAAGATTCTGAGAGAAGGTGAAACTAGTCTTGGAAAGGATGACCAATACTGCAATTGTCATCCAAGGGAATTCAGGTCTCTGTGAGTGCCAGAAGGTGGAAGGAACATTAGAAGAGATGTAAAATAAAGGAAAGTTTGTTAATTTTAAGTAGGAGTTCCAAAGAGCATAGTAGAAAGAATGAGTAGATGTGTAATGACACAGGAGGTAGATGGGAATGAGAGAATGGGCAGCAAGGGTTTGAGAAGGGATTGAATTACTTTTAGACAGTCAAGGATTTCTTATCACCAGGACTGGGAGAGTAAGGGCTGGGAGTTTGTTAACTGTTAATTCCCAACTGTTAATTGGGAATTAGTCTAAGCAAAATCACTAGATGAAAGCAACTTTACTGAAGAAGGCAGGTGCCCAGAATATTCCAGGTCATGGTGTGGTTGAGGTGTTAGAATGATCTTTCACTCAATTATGGCATAGTCTGTTTCTTATCTCTAGTCTCACTCACAGAACTTGCTAGGTATAGTCTGTTCTTTCTCAGAGAATTCTGCCATAGCAGCCTGGTCTTTCTCAATGATCTTGTAGGCACAATCCCATATTGTAGAAACATAGATTTAGAGTTGGAGGGAATGTCAGCATCCATCTAATAAAACATCTTCATTGTAGTTGAACCCTGAGGTTGAATGATTTTCACAGGGACATAAAACTAGTTAAGAGCCAAATCAAAATTACTGCCTCAATGATTTTGAAAAATTCTTATTATGAATTTAAAACTTTTCATTGCTTTCACTTAAACAATTAATTCCATCTCCCCTCTAGAACTCTGAGGTATTCAATCTGGGGCTCTGACAGTCCTTGTGCCTTGAATTGAAGCAGTGGCTTTGGTTGTACCAGCACTTTCTGAATTCTGTTCCAAAAACATTTCATTTGAGAGCTAGGAACACTGCAGAGTATGATGAGATGAGTTCTAAAGCAATTGCTGCCCCAAAGGTTCATCTTGTTTCACAATGGCTCACTGTGTTTTACGCTTCTCAGCTGTAATAGTCCTCCATGTTTCATAGTGAAAGATGAAAAGCTTACTGTGCTCTCTCACCAATTCTCAAGGAAGAATACATATGTCTGTGTGTGTGTGTGTGTGTGTGTGTGTGAAGTCTCACTAAGATTGAATGTTATCTCACCAAGTGTTCATTTTTAACTATGATGAAATTCTATAGCATTTTCAAGATTAGTGGACAAGTTAACAATGTTTGATAGATTTATGAAGCCTGGAAGACATTATGGGGACTCCAAAGCTGACTTGAAGAATGTAAGAATTTTTAATAAACTTTGAGATTATAGTGAGTGATATTAAGACTGACCTTCTTCAGGTGACCACTGTTCTATGTACTGTAACTAAGATACTTGTATGTGTGAATACAAGCATACTCTATATTTTGATAGGAGTAGGAAACTTCCTGTACAGGAACTTCCCCCATTAAATGAAATCACAGCCCCTCTGTGATTTACTAGAAAAGTATTAGGGACTTATCTGAGGCACAGTGGTTAGGTGACTTTCTCGGGGTCACATATCTGAAGTGTGGTGATCTTGGGAAAGTTACCTAACCAATATTTGTCTCAGATCCTTAGATCTTCTTGACTGATGCAACCCAGCTCTCTATTACTATGAGACTGCCACTACAGGACACCCATTCAAGTGGGGAAATCAAGTCAATGTCAGGGTACTAATCTGGGATCTGTAAGATCAGGTTCCCAGATGATTAAATGTTTGATGAAGGACATGATTCTTCTCACTATAGCCTATAGGACCTGGGAAGATGAAGGTGCCCCTATCAAGACCTACATCAGAGTAAAAAATATAACACACAGACTGAAAACTTTTGGGAGTGATTGTCAGGAAGTTAGGAAGATGAAACAGTGTAGAATGGTATAAAAACCTTGGAGTAGAAGTCCAAAGACTTGTGCTAGAATCCCTGTTTTTCTAGTAACTAGCTGTGTCACCCTTGACCTCTCAGAGACTTTGTTTTCTTATCCATATAATTAGAGGACTGGAAAAGACAACTTTTAAAGTCTACTTCTGCTTCAATATTCTACAAATCTATAATTCCCTAGTTCCATAAGAGAAAATTCCCATATAAAAAGGGTAATTCTCTGCCCTTCCCATTCCTGCCTTCCCCCCAATAATTAGAGTATGACAGAGCTAACTAAATAACTTTGGACTTCTGAGGAAAAGTAAAAAAACCAACTTTAAGCTTTGCCAGGAAAATTGAGTGTCTAGAGATCTGTCCAGGGTACTGTCTTACTTTCATCTGAATCTCTCTGACCTAGTAGATCAGAACCTTCTGTCTCTATACCTGACCTGTTGCTTCTGTCTTCTTTAGACTTTGCCCTTTGGATTTTACTGCCTCTAAGACTAGTTGTTTCTGCTAACCTGCACCCTGATTGACTTAGAAAATCTTTTAAGCTAGATATCTGTCATAACCCAGCATGTAACCTGGACCATTAGTCTGGTTTGTACTATACTTTGGAGGGTTGAAAGATTTGTTTTGAAGCTATTTTCAAGGCTGCTGTTAGACTATACCTGTGTTTATGGTAAAATATTCTTATGATGAAATAACTAGTCTTCATAGCAAGAACAAACATGTAGAAATGGGTGTGTTTCTATCAGTGGAAGATTATTGTACTTTGTAGCTTTGGTTCTCATCTAATAAATGCTACAATCTCCAGGATAAACAAGGTAAGGAAAACATGACATATTCAAGAAGCTTTATTTGCTAGTTGGTTAGAGCATATAATTAAAAGCCAGATTGTGTATTTAAATTTTGATGTTAATCTGTTGATTTCTCTCTGTTCCATGGGCATGGTCTCTGCTTCTTATCTTGAACCTTGGCAATCTATTGTGCAAATGTATGCATTAGGGGGCTGTTAGGTGGCTCAGTGGATAGAGTGCCGAAGCTTGAGTAAGGAATACTCCCCTTCTTGACTTCAAATCCACTTTCAGACACTTACTAGCTGTGTGACCCTGGGCAAGTCATCTAACCCTATTTGCCTCAGTTCCTCATCTGTCAAATGAACTGGAGAAGGAAATGGCAAACTACTCAGAATCCTTGTCAAGAAAACCCCAAACGGGGTCACACAGAGTCAGATATAACTGAAATGACTGAACAACAGCAATTACTGAGATACTTATCAAATTTTCAATGACATAAATTTGGGCTGGACAGTTAACATGTTGCATAATGGAATCACAATCCCCAAAGATTTCATCAGACTAGGACAATAGACTGAATATAAAATAAATTTTAATGGGGATAATGATCACCTTACATAATAATATTTCATTTATATATCACCAAGGTTTGCAAAATGCTTTTCCTCCCCACAACAACACAGTAAAATAGGTAATATATATGTTACTATTCCATTTTACAAATTGGAAAACTGAAATTCCAAGATGTTAAATGAAATGCCCATGATTACCTAGCTACTAAATATTATAGATGGTCATTCTCATTCTGAGTCCCTCATCCTTTTCTAAAATAGTTTGGTGCCTTTCAGGGATCAGTATAAAGTCTTATATTTTACACTTGCCTAAGTGTAGAATGGGGAAAGTGGGGCTAGACAATTTTTTTTGTGAAAAAGATGCAGTGGTTTTAGTGGATCACATAGTCAATATGTGTAGAGCATTAGGATAGTGAGAAAAAGCTAACATTCTTGTAGACTGCAGTAATGGAGACATAATACTCAGAATGAATGAGGGTCAGTTTCAGGCACTATATTTTAAGAAGGATATTGACAAATTTTCATGTATCCAGAGTATACGAACTAGAATGATAAGCTATGCAATATGAGGATTAATTAAAGTAACTGGGGGAGTGTATTTTGACTAGAGAAGACTTTAGGGTGATATCTCAGATTTCTCGAAGTATTTTAGGAGATGTTATGCAGTCCTAATATTTATGGAAGAGGAATTATATATGGTCTTGTTGGCCTCCAAAGTAGAACTGGGAGCAAAGGGTAGAAGTTACCAAGAGGATGATTGCTTGATATGTGGGAAAACTTTCCAACAATTAGAGCTCTCCAAATTAGAGTGCATTCCCTGATCCCTGTAGGTTTTCCAGCAAACACCAGATAAATACATAGTAGGAATTTTGGATATGTGGTAAAGAGAATTATTATTTGTATTGGGTATCACAAAAGTCTTAATGTCATTTATGCTTTAATAGCTTAGATTAAGCATTTATTAACCAATTACTATGTGCTAGGACTAGCATGGCTCCAGCCTCAGAAAACCAGGAGCAGGGCTTGGGTGTGACTGAATAAGCAGTGGCAATGGCAGGGACAGTGGCAACATCTGCTTCTGGAGCTCTCAGTCCACAGAAAGATGGTAAGGGGATTGAACAACTAATCAGAAGGAGATTACAGGCGTCTCTTTGCTAGCACTGAGGCAATACTCTATTGCTTTGTCCATACTTCGATCTGGGTCAAAGTCCTGGGTGGCAGTCCTGGGGAAAGAGGAACACTAGCACACCAGAGCTCATGGAAGCTGAGGAGAGGGGACCCTCCTCACAGTTTAAGGGCAGAAAAGAGTGTTTGTGGTCAATCACAGACTACAGCACAGGCCAGGAGAGGAGTAAATACATCTCTTCAGATCATACCACCTTGGAAGAACTGAAAACTTACAGGTCCCTAGAACTATCTCCAAAACAGATTCACAAAAACACTTGGAGCTTGGGACAATTTACCTGCCACACTGGAAGCAGAGCCCTTTCCTTTAAAAAGAGTTAAAAAGTCAAGTAACAGGCTGGGAAAATGAACAAACAACAGAAAAAACTCTGAACATAGAGACTTACTTTAGTGATAAGGAAGATCAAAACACACACTCAGAAGATGACAACAAAGTCAAAGCTCCTACATCCAAAGCTCCCAAGAAAAATATGAATTGATCTCAGGTCATGAAAAGCTCAAAAAGGATATTGAAAATCAAGTAAGAGAAGTGGAGGAAAAATTGGGAAGAGAAACGAGAGTGATCCAAGAAAATAATGAAAAAGGAGTCAACAGTTTGGTAAAGGAGACCCAAAAAATACTGAAGAAAATAGTACCTTAAAAATAGACTAGATCAGATAAAAGAGGCACAAAAAGCCAATGAGGAGAATGCCTTAAAAAGCAGAATTGGCCAAATGGAAAAGGTGATCCAAAAATTCACAGAAGAAAATAATTCCTTGAAAATTAGTATGGAGTAAGTGGAAGCTAATGACTTTATGAGAAATTAAGAAATCATAAAACAAAACCAAAAGAATAAAAAATGGAAGATAATGTCAAATATCTCATTGGAAAACAACTGATCTGGAAGGAAAATAGATCCAAGAGAAATAAATAAAAAAATTATTGGTCTACCTGAAAGTCTGGTTAAAAAAAGAGCTTAGACATCATCTTTCAAGAAATTATCAAGGAAAACTGCTTGGATATTTTAGAACCAGAGGGTAAAAGAGAAATGAAAAGAATCTGCTGATCACTTCCTGAAAGAGATCCCCAAATGAAAACTACTGGAAATATTACAGTCAAATCCCATACTCCCCAGATCAAAGGGAAAATATTGAAGCAGACAGAAAGAAACAATTCAAATACGGTGAAGCAACCATTAGGATAACATTAAAGGTTTGGAGGACTTGTAAATGTGATATTCTGGAGGGCAAAGGAGTTAGGATTACAACCAAGAATCACCTACCCAGCAAATCCATAAGAAGAAAGAGTGGTCATTCAATGAGATAGAGGACTTTCAAGCATTCTTGATGAAAAGACCAGAGGTAAATAGAAAATCTGATTTTTCAAATACATGACTTAAGGATGAAAATGTGAACAGGAGAGAGAAATCATAAGGGACTTATTAAAACTGAAGTATTTACATTCCTACAGGAAGAGGATATTTGTAACTCATAAGACATATCTTATTATTAGGGTAGTTAAAAGGAGTATATATAGACACAGGGCACAGGTGTGAGTTGAATATGAAGAAATGTTATCTAAAAATAAAATTAAAGGGTGATAGAAGAATGTTCTGGGAGAAAGAGAAAGGGATAGGTAGAATGGGAGTAAATTATCTCACATAAAAGAGACAAGAAAAAGCTTTTACAGTGGAAGGGAAGAGGGGGGAGGTGAGAGGGAATGAGTGAACCTTACTCTCATCAGAATTGGCTCAAAGAGGGAATAACATACACGCTTAATTGGACATAGAAATCTGTCTTACCCTACAGGAAAGGAGTGGGGGAAGGAGATAAGAGAAAGGGGAGTGATAGAAAGGAGGACAGATTTGGGTAGTCAGAAACAAAACACCTTTGAGGAGGGACAGGGTAAAAGAAGAGAACAGAATAAATTGGAGGGGGGATAGGATGGAGGGAAATACAGTTAGTCTTTCACAACATGAATATAATGGAAGTGTTGACTGCACATGTATAACCTATATTGAATTGCTTGCCTTCTCAATGGAGGGGTGGGAGTGGGGAGGGAGGAAGGGATAGTATTTGGAACTAAAAGTTTAAAAAAAATAATGTTAAAATTATTTTTACATGTAACTGGTGAAAAATAAAATACTAAATAAAACTAAAAAAAGAAAACAAAAGATGAATAACAGCACCAGCAATGAACAACAGCTATGCTCTAAGAACTATACTAACTTTTAGTGATACAAATCAGAAGTAAAGATAATCCCTGCCTTCGAGGAACTTGCATTCTTATAGGTTGGAATTTCTTCCCCTTTCTGAATCATAGATCCTTTAAAAAGTCTAATGACGTCTATAGATCTCCTCTCAGAAAAATTTAAAATATATAAAATGTATACATGTATAAAATAAAATAAATACACAAATCAACATCTAAAGTAAAATCACAAAGGAACTCAGTTATATTGAAAAATTAAATAAAACAAATTCATAGATCCCAGGTTAGGAAACACACACACAGACTCCTTATAGGGAGTAGATTGTCACATTCTTTTCAGGAACAAAGACAGAGCTGATTTAATTAAGCATCCAGAATGGGGAGGCCCTATGTTGTGGCTGGGTAGGGGGGGGAAAGGTGGTGAAACTGGGTCTAGCTGGAGTATGGGTGACCTAGGTCATCACCAATCAGGACAGAAGAGCTTCAGGGAAGAATTTCTAGAGTTGAAAGGGTTAAATCCTTCAGGCATTGGTTTTTGGTCCAGATGACATGGTGTTTGGTGAGGAGAGACCAGGGAATGTTTAGTGCATGCTGACACCAGGACCTCAAAGCTGTATTACCACTGTGGTAGGGCAGGTACTAGCTCAGTATTTTGAATAGACTTGCTATTCCAGGTTCGGTTTCACTCTTCTTCCCTACAGAGGTGTAACAACAATAATAACAGCTGACATTCACATAGTGCTTTAAAGTTTGCAAAACCATTTGCATTCATTACCTCATTTGAGCCTTACAACAGCCTTGTCATGTGGGTGCTATTATTGTTCCCATTTTATGTATGAGAAAACTGAGGCTCAGTAAGAAGTAACTTGCCCAGAGCCATAGAATTAATTGTGCCAGAAGTGGGATTCAAACTCAATTTTAAATTCAAATGCAAATAACTCAAATTCAAACAAATTTTCCTGACTCCAAGTCATCAGCAGCTCCACTACAGCATCCTCTTCTGCCTTTTCTAAACGTGCTTGGTATTCCCATAGCTTTGTTCTTTTTGTCCAGTCATTTTCAGTCAGGTCTGATTCTTTATTCTTTACCCCATTTGGAGTTTTTTCTTGGCAAAGATCCTGGAGTGATTTTCCATTTCCTTCCCGAGGTTTTTTTTTACAGATGAGGAAACTGAGGCAAACAGTTTCTAGGTGACTTGCTCTAGGTCACACAGCTAGTAAGTGTTTGGTGCCCGATTTGACCTCAGGAAGATGAATCTTCCTGACTCCAGGCCTGGGACTCTATCTACCACAACACCTTGCTGCTTGATTCCCATAGCTAGAGTTCTGGGGCAAACATGTGTCTATGTTGTTGAAACAATATTTTGGTGTCAGAGAGCCCTGCAGTACTTGCCATGTCAACACTGGAAATGTTGCCAGTATGTATCTAGTGTGAAACCCTGAAAAGCTCCAGCTCCAGCCTAATTTTGAGGTGATCAGACTTTTGATCCTATATGTATACTGAGGCTTTGTAGAGAATGACAGTACTTGTGCCAGAAGGAGCTGCTTAAATCTGTGGAAGAAGACTGGAATATCTCTTTATTGGTTTCTGACACATGATGGACTCCTTTACTTCCTGCTCCCCACCAGGTGGGAGAATTGGGTTCAATGTGCCTAGAGCTTGGTTCCAGGCAATAACTTAGACATGGGGGATAATCTGTGCTCATTAATCATGAACCACCATTGCTCTAAGGAGCCTGTGTTACTGGAAGTATCATAATATAATGGAAAATCTCTTTCTTGAATAAGCTGGAACTCATATCTTTGTCTCAGTAAGGCCTTCCTGGACATTCAGAAACAGGATGCCTGTTGTCATGGTAATAAAAACAAGCAAGCCAGGGTTTTCTGAGAGCCTTGGCTGCTTTAATTTCAAGAAGTAGGGTGAAGATAAGTTTAAACATAGATAACTTAAAGTACAACCATATTTTCATAGCTTTCTCTCTATAAAGGTTATCAGAGTCATGCCTCAAGAGATCAACATGTTCACAGGCTCAGCTGTAAATGCTGAAGGGAGGAGGGATGAGTCTATTTATCTAAAGCTCTGATCTCAGCACTCTGGCCTCAGAGGAAGAATCCAACAAAGCGTTCCAGGGAACTAGAGGAATCAGTTTCTTCCCAGAAGGAATCAAACTCATCCCATCCATCATCTATCCAGAGGATACATAGGGCACTATTGTCTGACGATGACACCGAAGGTTCCTGGATGGATGAGGGTCAAGTTGCTGATATGGTATGAGAATTTAGGATAATAATCTGACCTTTAGCTGCCCCAATGACAGGACTACCAAGGGAAAACAAGAATAATTATGGAAAAAATGCAGCAAAATCTCTTGCAATAAGACACAAAAGAAATACTTTCTGGTACTATCTGCGTCTGGCTTCTGTTCTGCCTCCTTCTCCAGCCTTGACCAGTGCTTTTGGGCCAAGCCTCAGGTGATTTATCTGCTAATTTGATCTATTAAAAAAATAAAACTACAATATTTTTATTAAAGCTGTGTGTGCGTATGTGTATTCATATCATGGTCACTTTTGGATATATGCCCCACCTACCTGGTTTGAATCCTACCTTGTAATTAAAACAAAATAGAAAAAAACCCAAAGCAAAATAGTAAGCAAAAGACAATCGACTCCACCTGATGATGTATGAATCATTTTGCCATTGTCTCCCCCCTCTCTCCCATTTCTCTCCTGAGGGAAAGTAGGTGTGTTTCATTATCTGTTCTCAGGCATTTTTGGTTCTTCTGTTCCTCAGAGCTGACCTTCCTTTTAGTATCTTTTTATTTCCATTCCTGCAATCATTGTGTATATTTCTTTTGGGGGGGGAATATATAACTTATTTATTTATTTACTTACTTGTACATATACATACATTTTGTTTTTCTGAATTCTTCATGCTCCTCATTTTTTATTGCACAGGAATATTCTAATATATTCATATGCTCTGATTTTTTTCAAGCATTCCGAAATTTAGAGGTGCTCACTTTATTCCCAGTGCCTTTAGTACTATGTACTGGACTTTACTACTACTATGAATATTTTAGTATGTATTGGACCTCTGTTTTTCACCTCCTTGGAGGTATATGTCTGGTAACAGGATTGCTGAGTGAGGGTATCAACAGTTTAGTTACTTTCCTCCCATAATTTTCTCCCATAATTCCAATTATTTTTTAATATGGTTGACCCGATTCACAAATCTTTCAACAATATTTTTGTATATCAGTCTTCCTGTAGCTCTCCCAATATTGTTTCAATTTCTTTAGTTCCCTGCCAATTTGAAGGGTCTGAGGTGAAGACTTTAAAGCTATTTTAATTTGTATTTCTCTTATTGGCAATGATATGGAAAATATTTTCATGGGTTCATTGAAATTTTGCAATTAAAAAGGAACTATTTGTGTATATTTCTATGGATGTAAGATTTTTATCAATAATTTGGTAAAGATTTTCTTGGCAAAGATTTTCTCCTCCTCCATTGGACAGTTTTTCTTTTACTGTTTCTGTGTTGATTTTGTTTGTGCAAAAATTTATATAATTTTTTGTTATTATTCAGTATTTTTTCAGTCATGTCTGACTCTTTGTGACCCCTTTTAGGATTTTCTTGGCAAAGATATAGAGTGGTTTACTATTTCCTTCTCCAGCTCATTTTACAAAAGAAATAGCTGAGGCAAACAGGGTTAAGTGACTTGCCCAGGGTCACACAGCTAATAACTATCTGAGGTCAGATTTGAACTCAGGAAGTTGAGTCTATATATTGTCTATATCTAATGACAACAACACAATTTTATGTAATTTAAATGACCTCGTTTTATTTATGAATATCTCTAAGCCTTGTTTGGTTAATAATTCTTTTAAAAGTTAAAGTTGTAAAAGGTACCTCCTCCTTCTTTTATCCTGTTTTCTCTCTGTCTGTCTGTCTCTTCTCTCTTTTAATGATGTGCACTTTTATATTTAAGATTACATATCTACTTAGATCTTATTGTGGCATACTGTGCAGAATCCTAGTTTAAATCAATTTTTAAACCAGTTTTCCCCGAAGTCTTTTTCAAGGTTCTTGAGTAGTTGAACACTGGGTTGCCATTTTATTTGGGCAGCTAGGTGACCCAATGGATAGGGTATCAAACTGGGAGTTAGGAAGACCTGAGTTCAAATCCTGCCTTGGATATTTATTAGCTGTGTGACCCTGGGCAGGTCACTTAACCCTGTTTGCTTCATTTTTCTCATCTGTAAAATGAGCTGGAGAAGGAAATGGCAAACCTGTCCAGTATTTTTTGCCAAGAAACCCCCAAATTGGTAGGGCTGGACATGACTAAACAATTATTTCAATTGCTCTAGTTCTTTACATAGTTACTTCTGCTCCTTATAAGAAAGACCTTTGCTGCTCCTCCCAGTGGTTGCTGCTCCTCCCAGTGGGAGTGGGTAACAGGGGAGGAATTACTAGAATCCAGTATTTAAAGCTATACAATTAAATGCAACTGGGAAATAATACATACAGGGACAGGGGTAGGGAGGAGCTCCCTGCCCTGCTAGAAAGCTAGAGAGCTGTTGGAGGAGGGCATAATAGGGAACAGATTGTGGGAGGGGTCTTACAGTGGGATCAATGTTCTGGGCTGGGGGGTAGGGACAAAAAGGGGAGAAAATTTGTAACTCAAAACCTTGTGGAAATGAATGATGTAACCAAGAAAATAAATTAAAATTAAAAAAAATAAAAAAAAAGAAAGACCTTCCTGTGCCAGGAATATCTCCTGCATGATATCTCCTCCTAGATCCTACTCCTCTAACCTCCCTTAGGATCTCTGCTTCTGAGATTTCCATTTTAACAGAACAATGAATCTCAAATTTAGGACACATTTTTTTCTCTTGATATAGCTCTTTCTGATTTCAGATGATCCACCATCCTATCTTACTCTGCTAAAAAATGCACGCACTAGGCCCCCTTTTATGTGTCATCTTGTCTATTTTTTGCAACAAGACAGGAACTCAAAGACATATCATCTATCCCTTTAAGCTCTGGCAGACTTGAGGAATGGAGCAGGGTGAAAGGAAGAGGCAAGAGGAGGAAGCTGAGAAAGAAAGGAGAGAGAAAACCCAGGTGGGAAGTGTCAGAATACCTTCAGGGGTTGGGTAAGCTGCCTAACTCTGCTCTCATTGGATAAGTTCCATGCAAACCAGCACCCTGAGTAAAGTTTTGCCCAGGAAAGTTTACAAAGACAAGTCACCTCAGACACTTAAAGTGGGGAGGATATACATTCTGGAACATTAAAAAATGTACCCTAGCCTCTGGATTTTTGTGGTGCGCATAAAGGGTTTGAGAAATACACTCGAGTGGTATTAGGGAGCAGGAAGCTACAACAGTATAGTAACAGAGAAGAAACCTGGGACTGGGTAAGTATTTTATTGAATTTGTGTAACTCTGGCTGGAAGCTATGGGGAATAAGCTTTCTGTATTTGTATACTCAGAGTAAGTCCTTCCCTTGGTGTACATTTCATACCTAGCCCTTTCACCTTCATCCTTCTCATCTGCCTCATCCCTCAGATGGCATCTTTTCTTGTCCAGATTTGGATCCCTGAGTGCATGGTTGGACAGCAGCCGATGAGGGTTGATATGTTCTATTCTGTTCAGCTGCTGGACTTTCTGATTTGTTATCGGCCTAGAAGATATTCTCTAACAACTAGCCTGATGTTAACCCTTCTAAACTTCCTACAAGGTCCAAGGGAGTTAAGTGGTGGGAGCAGTAGAATGATTGAGCTGGGACAGCAATGAGAAGGTGGTAGGAACAATTCACAAAATCTGTAACCGTTTTGGGGAAATGGTAGAGTACACATCATTGTGATAGGCATCTCTGAGCCCAGGTAGTTCCGAGCTGTATGTAGCCATCTTAGGCTGTGGGTATGTTGGTATGGATGTCTGTGCCTTAATGTGCTGCTCTCATCTTATCATCCTTTTGGTTTAAATCTTCCAGTAGTTTTCCATCACCTATAGAATACAGTGTACCTTCTGTATCGGATTCAATTCCACAAAATTTATTAAGTTCATACTATGTGCTAATTTAGCCAGTGGATAGAATGCTGGATTTGGAATCAGGAAGATCTGAGTTCAAATCCAGCATTAGATACATATTAACTGTGTGATCTTGGGCAAATCACTTAACTTCTGTTTGCCTTAATTCACCGGAGAAGGAAATGGCAAACCACTCCAGTATCTTTGGTAAGAAAATCCCCTGGACATTATGGAGCACAGAGTCATGAAGAGTCAGAGACAACTGACCAGCAAAAAAATGTGGCAAGGTACTAGGTGCTGGGTTAGAAAAATGAAACCAAAAACAATCCTGGTCTCAAGGAGCTTTTGTTCTAGTAGAGGTAGATTTTTCTCTGTGCTGGTCTTTTCCCTAGCCCATCTTTGTCTATTGTGTTCTTTTCCTTCCTTCAAGGCCCAAGTCAGGTGCCACTTCCTCCATGAAGCCTTTCCTGATATACAATGATTTCTCTTTCCTTGGATCCCTCAAAGACCCTCTCATTTGCATTTATCACTTTCTAATTTGTACAAGAATTTGGACATCCCCTCTTCTCCCCTCTCCCCATCCATTAGAGTATCAGTTATTTGACAGTAAGGACTATATCTTGCTTCCTATTTGTAGCTCACTCAACATCAAAGCATAGCCCCATAATAGGTGCTTACTAAATGTTTACTGGATGGAATTATCTCACTTAATCTTCATAACTTTAAGTGTTTGGTTATTATTGCCCATTTGACAAATGAGGCAGCTAAGGTTCAGAGAAGTAAAATGATTTGCCCAAGGTCAAACCCTTGATAGCCTACCTTTGATAAGCTACAGAGCCAGGTTTTGAACCAAGGTGAACTGAGTTTTAAGTTAATACTTTTTTCCTACCACTGCTACTTTCCTTTTAGATGTGAATTGACAAATTAGTACAGCTATTCTGGGCTTCTTGGGCAAAAACTTGACAAACACAGAAATTAACAAGGTTTTTGAAATCTTTGTCATTTAAATGGATTCCTACAACAGGCAAGGTCAACACTTTTTTTTTTTAAACAGCAGATAATACATTTGTGTAATGGTTGAGGAGAGAACCCTTAGGACTTTGAAAGTTATTTTTAAATCTGATACTTTTCTTGAAAATGGAATATTTCATAAGAGAAGGACTATGTATATTAATCCCATGTATATTTTACATGGAGAGGAACTCTCTATATGCTTTGTATGTCTTCTGAATTTATGTGTGAATATGTTTTATCCTCCCAATAGAATATAAGTTCCTTGAGGACAGGGCTTATCTCACTTTTATTTTTTTCTAATTTCTTTTATTAAAAAAACACATTTATTTATTTACTTTTAGTTTACAACATTCAGTTCCACAATCCCTTGAGTTCCAAATTTTCTCCTCCTTCCTCTCCTCTCCCCTCCCCCCCATAGCAGCATGCAATCAAATATAGGTTCTACAAATACCTTTATATTAAACATTAGTCAAGTTTAAAGAAGGCTTATAACCAATGGAGTGAACAATGAAAAAGAAGGGACAAAACAAAACAAAACACAAAAGACAGAGAGCAAGTAGTTTGCTTCAATCTACATTCACACTCTGTAGTTCTTTCTCTGTGGACATCCCTTTCCATCCTGAGTCTTTTGGAGTTGTCTTATAACCTTGCATTGCTGAGAGGAACCCAGTTTATCAAAGTTAGTCATCACAGTTATGATGTGTCTGTAATTGTGTACAAAGTTTTCCAGAGTTCACCAGGAGAACTTTGTTCTTCTCTCCTCACTCAGCTTCAGTTTATACAGGTCTCTCCAGTCATTATAAAGTTTGTTTGTTCCTCATTTCTTATAGCACAATAGTATTCCATTACAATCATATGCTACAACTTGTTTAGCCATTCCCCAACTGATGGGCATCCCCTTGATTTCTAATTCTTTGCCACCACAAAAAGAGCTGCTATAAATATTTTTATATGTATGGGTCCTTTTCCTACTTGTATGGTCTCTTTGGGATACAGTCATTTTTCCCCCAACTTTTAAAAATTTAATTAATTTTTTGGTTACATTTTATTTTATTTTTTAAAAAAATTAATTATTTTATTTATTTTATTGCTTACATCATTCATTTCCATGAGATTTTGAGTTACAAATTTTCTCCCCGCCTTTCTCCTACCACCAACCCCAAAACAGAGATCCCACTGTAAAGCCCCTCCCCCAATCTGCTCTCTTTTATGTCTTCCTCCAATGCTCCTCTAACTTTCTGGTAGGGCAGGGTGGGTCTCCCTACCCCAGTGCCTGTATATCTTAATTCTCAGTTGCATGTAGTTGAATAATAATAATAATATATTTTTAACATTTGATTGTAGAACTTTAAATTCTAGATTCTTTCGGTTCCTCCCTCGTCACCCACCCCCACTAGAAGGACAAGCAATTCAATACAGGTTGTACATTTGTAATTATGCAGTGGACATATTGTGGCCATATTGTGAGAGGCTGATTATATGTCCTTCCTTCCTATCTCCCCCTCCCCCTTGTTCTATTCTCTACCCTGTCCCTGTCCCTTTACTGAAGTGTGTGCTTCCAGCAATCCTCCCCTCCATCACCCCACCTCTCATGCCCGTCCCCCCTACTCTCCTGTGTGGTAAGATACCCAATTTAGAGTTTATGTCATTCCTTCCCTAAGCCAAATTCAATTAGAGTAAATGAAAGTAAAGTTGTATTTTGGTTACATTTTGATTCCAAATGGTTTCCCTTCCTCCCTCCCCTCTCCGCTACTAGAGAGGATCATCACTTAACATTCTCTCTCTGTGTAAAACCATACTATGCATACTTCTGTTTATCAGTTCTTTCTTTGAAGGGGGATAGCATCTTCCTTCCGTAGGTACTTTGTAGTTGATTTGAATATTTATGGTATGATGAATACCTTAGTTGTTCACCATTATTCTTTGAACAATATTGCTATTACTGTATACAAATGTTCTCTTGGTTCTACTCATTTCACTCTTCATTATTTCATGTAAGTCTTCCCATGTTCTTTTTAAATCAACTTCCTCATATTTCTTACAGCATGGTAGTGTTGTAAGTCATATATCACAACTTGTTTAGCCATGAAAGGACCATCTCACTTTTACATTTGTATCTTCTGTGTCTAACAAGAGCTTGGCTCTTAATAGTAATTTAATAAATGCTTATTGATATGTAGATAGATTGAAAGATAGCCTCCAAGGCGGGAAGAGTTGGGTTTAAGTCTTATTTATGACAGCAACTAAACCCAGGAAATGGTAGCAGGGAGCTGCCATAAAGCCTGAGAGGACTAAAGAATGGAAGTCTGAAACCAGATGGTAGAAGAGAAGAAATAGTTCAATGACAGGTGCTGTGTGACCCTGTTTAAGTGACTTAAATTCTCAGTTCCTTAAGACTGTAAGCTGCAGATTTGAATTGTTAAGGGGAGTTTTCTCTCCAGGAATTCCCTATTTGAGTGCTAAAAAAAGCCCAGAAAATTTGCAGACATGAAAGCAAAATTAAGGGAGGAATTTAGAAGACAGGACTAAGATGGGCTAAAACCTTACCTAGATTTTGTTTTTGTCCCCAGGTTGATTACCATGGTGACTAGGAGCATTATGGGAGCTGAGAGAAATGTCAATCAACACAGTTCTACAGAGCTCCTTTATGGATTTATTAGGACAATAGACTGATCATTGGGAATTGGAGAAGAGTATAAAGGAAGTTTCTAACTCTGTGAGATAATTAGCTGGGATCAAAGACTTCAAGCAACAGAAATACAATATCAATCAAAAGATCAGAATGAATCTTAGACTGAGGAATTTTTCTCATTGCTGTATCATGTCATATCATGCTATCATATATTTATCTATCATAGCCCCTGTGAAACATTCTATGTCTATGTGGATAAAAATACTTAACCTCTGTTAACAAGGGTGAGGCTTATTAGCAGCTGCATTTATCAGAATCATAGAAACACAAATCAGAAGGGTGGAAGGGAGCAGCAGATGGCCCAGAGTATTCCCAGCAACTAAACTCCAGCAGTTGGTAGCAGGGTTCAGCCATAAGGTCTTAAAAGGCTAAAGAGCTGAAGTGCACAACCAGATGGTAGAAGTGAAGTAAGCATGGAAAGAAGAGTTCGGAGATGGCAGCCAGGAAAGGTGATGTGATACTAGTGAAGAGTGGAGACCCAATGATGCATAATAAGAAGAGAAACAAAGCTCTGTATAAAGAAGCAGAGAGTAGCATATAAAACCATCATCAAGAGACATCGCTATTTCTACACTGTGAGTTTATTTGGTTATCAAGTGCCATGGCTACATGAAACAACAAGAACAACAACAGCTATATGCCATATATATAGGCCACATGAAGTTTGCTGCTTTAGACTCATTGGGTAGTCGGGTGTAGGATGGTATATGGTAGAGACTGACTGGAGATAAGGAGATTAGTTAGAAGATTAATTGCAATATTTTAGGCTGAAGCTAATGAGGGCTTGAACTAGGGTGATTCCAGGAAAGGAGAGTATATTACAAAAGCAGTAGAGGATTTAATAATTTATTGGATTGGGAAAGAGGAGAGGAGAGAGAGAGAGAGAGAAAGAGAGAGAGAGAGAGAGAGAGAGAGAGAGAGAGAGAGAGAGAGAGAGAGAGAGAGAAAAGAAGATGCAAAAACAGGGGTGGATAACCTGTGTCCTCAAGGACACATGTGGCCCTCTAGGTCTGAGTGTAGCCCTTTGACTGAATCCAAACTTCACAGAAAAAATCCCCTTATTAAAAGAATTTGTTCTGTAAAACTTGGACTCAGTCAAAAGGCTGTACCCAAGGACCTAGAGGGTCTCATGTGGCCTTGAGGCTGCAGGTTCTCCACCCATATAAAAGTTTTGACTCTAAGGTACTTGAGTGACATGAACAAAAATGGGACGTCCTGAAAAACTGTTTTTGTCAGAGGGAAGATGTCTTCAATTGGTCAATGGAAAAAGAGAGTAGACATTTTTAATAGGAAGGGGAAACCAAAGTATAGTTGTAGGAAAGTGGTGGAGATTGGTTTGTAGGCAACCAGGGAGAGAGTACCACAATTGAGAGGAAGAAAGTGGCAAGAAAACTAATGGAAAAAATATAGGAGTCTGGTGGATCAAGAGCACAGGTCAGGGTTAGATAAAGGAAGGGGATGGATGCTTCTTTCTAAGGAACATTAATAAAGAGAAGGATAAAGGCAGTGGTTTTCAACCTTCCTAATGCCCCGACCCTTTAATACTCGTATGTGGGTGTATCTGCATGTGGGCAGACCCACCTGGAGACAAATAGAGGAGCCATGTCCCAGTTCCTAACACCATAGGAAATATGTGTTTTCCGCTGGTCTTAGGTGACCCCTGTAACCCCTGTGAAAGGGTTGTTTGACCCCCAAAGGGGTCGTGACCCATAGGTTAAGAACCACTGATTTAGAGAGATATTAGAGTGAAAAAGAAAGACATTGAGTGAATTCACTTCAGATGGTTCAGTTTTTGAGGAAAGCAGGAATTGAGAGAGCACTCTGCAGCTACTGCTCTTCCAGGTCTCCACTCCACAGAGCAAGATGCCCCTTGCTGGTTAAGCTCATCACTTTTAATCTCATCACCCTGCTGCTAACTCAAGCCTTGATTGTCATGGCTCCTTCACTCTTCTCCCCCCTCTTATTGAAGGGCTGGAGGTGGAATACAGAACTCCTCCCAATGCCTTCCCTTACTGAGGGCAGAAACTGGACTCAGTCTAATCTGCATTTCTTGCCCCATCTGTTTTCAATTCCATGGAATAAGATGCCCCATGCTAGGTGCCCCATTTTGTCCACCCAGCTCACTTTCTGGCCTTCTTTTGTGTGTTGTTTCCCTTCATTAGATTGTAAGCTCCTTGAAGACAGGGATTCTTTTAATTTTTATTAACTGCATTTCCAACACTTAGCATAGTGCCTGGCACATAGTAGGTACTTAATCAATGTTTATTGGATTGGATTGGGTGGGGGTAACTGAAGCCTTGAGAAGAGTAAAGAGGTTTGCAGGAGTGGCTCTGAAGAAATACAGTATACAGCACATGAACCTCAAAGGAAAAGAGCCAGCGTATTTTGGTATCTCTCAACAAAAGCCCAGTTAAGTGAGTTTGCATGAGTGTTTTGTGGTTCATTCAGCAAGACCCAAAAGCTTGCTAATGAGCTGTCAGCCCCTGGAAGTCTAGTAGGCTTTCTGTGTAGTTGATGGTGTCCCATCAGAAAAAAAAAATTGTTTTATGAAATTGGATCTTGATAGGGGTTTTCATCTGAAATGCAAAATTTATGCAATTTAATTGGAGTTAGATATTCATCCCAACATCAAAGTCATCTTCCTTGGGGGTGTAGAAGCATATTGCAGAGGCTCTTAAAAATAAGGAGGTTTCTGATATGATTACATATGTACAGTGTTAGAAAATCTACAGAAAGTGTTCCTGGAAAATTCTTTACGAGACCATCCATCAGGCAGAATTATAGACTTAATAGGCCACATCTAAGAGCTTCCTTCTCCTAGTGGTTGCACTGCTTAGGGGAAGTGTCTAAACAAGAACCTAATTGGTCTCTGAGAGTCATCTGAATCTGAATGCATGAGCTGTATTAACTTCAACAAGAGGGCATGAATCATTCCTGTGTGCATGCCTGCAAAGAATGTTTATAGAATGCTTACTGCATGCTCAGTACCATACTGTAGAAGGCTTGTCTCTTGGCTGGAGGTCTTTTGGGGTAGATGTGCTGCTGAGAGTGAAATGGCTATTAGCCGCCCAGTTAATGAACCTTGGATGGAAAATGGACAGAACATGTTTACGTTGCCTGCCCTCCCTCTGTTAATGTGCATTTAAGTGCTCTCAGTCATGAGGGTGGTATTGACCAGCTGAATGTGGTAGAAAACAAATGGTCTTCTATGATCCTTTTTGTAACTAAGCCACACAAAGGCATCAGGGCACAAGTCGTAGATAATGAACACAAAGGCAGCTTCTGTTTTTTGGCCTTGTGTCTGTTGTTCTGGGCAGGAATCAGCGGCCCTGCTCCCGACTCAAATGGGGTTGATGAGTAGACTTGACAGCCTAGGCTGCCATTTACTGACTTCTATTTTCTGGAATGAGTAAGAATACAGTGTTTATATTGTTTTATTCATTCCAAAGGTCTTCCCAAGAGAATATGTTGATGAAATAACAGCCAACTTGATACCTCTCCCTCATGCCAATACATTTCAGAAGGCTAATTACCCCCACTCACCCTTGAAAACCACATTCAAAATAGACAAACTTGGAAATATTTGTCATAATTGGAAGGGACTGGAACTTTGAGTTCATTTAGCTTAGAGATCATTTGGTTCAGAGATCATTTAGCTCGTAGATTCAGAACTGGAAGGAACCTTAGAGGTTAGGGATTCCAACATCCTCATTTTACAGATGAAGGAATTGAAGCAGGATGAAGAGAGAAGTTAAGCGACTTATCCAGGGTCATATAGTTAATCATAATCTGAAGTTAATAATAGTCTGTTCTTTTTTACTCCAAGTCCAAGAATCTGTCCTCTAACACTGTCTCTTCTTTTTACAAATTAGGAAACTGACTCACAGAGAGAGAGAGAGAGAGAGAGAAAGAGAGAGAGTGAGATAGAGAAAGAGAGAGAGTGAGAGAGAGGGAGGGAGAAAGAGGGAGAGAGAGAGGCATCTGAAATCACAAAAATTTGTGTAGTGTCAAGATTTGAAGTCAGATATTCTGATTCCCAATTGAGCAATATTTCCATGCTTTACATTTCCCCAAAGAATGTAAGCTTCTTGAGGGTAGAGAGACTGTTTTATTTTTGTTGTTGTATCCCCAGACTTTTCAAATTGGTGCAGTTGTATGACAGTGGTTTTTCTGACTAAATGTTCTTGAGTTGTTGGAGGAAGCATTAGGACAGAATAGTTTGAATAAATTGTTGGTGGAGATTTCTTCAATATAAATAATAATAAATATTGCTATACTTACCTCATAGGAGAGTCCAGACAATTTATTAGTGACTAACTTGAAAGCAAGCAATCCTTTACTGCTTATAAAATGTTGTTATCCTGAACTATCATCTTGGTGATATGTTCATTTTAATCTCTTAATAGGATGAAGGGGACAATCACTGAGAACAAAATTGAATGGTTTTGCTTATAGATTCCCTTCAATCCCATCTGGTCCCAAAACACCTCTTCTCAGCTGCCCCCCTCATCCCCTAATCAAAGCAGGCCCTGAGACATGTTCTAATCACCAGCAGAGGGAAACCATCCTTCTCAATGAAGCCTTCTTTGCTGCTTCCCAGTTAACATTCTCTTTATTGATACTACTTTCTATAATTTTGTATATGCTTTCTTTTTACATATCTGTACACATATTTTGTCACCTTTGAATCTCCCCTATCTCCACTCCCAATAGAACTTCATTGAAGGTAGGGACAGTTTCTTTTTTTTTCTTTGACTTCTCAGAACTTAGCACAGTGTATTACACATAGCAATCAGTCGATAAACATTTATTAAGTCCCTACTATGTGCTAGGCATTTTGCTCAAATACAAAAAAAAAATTCTGCTCTCTAGGAGCTTATGGTCTCATGGGGGAAATAATACACAAAAGAAGCTGAAAATGAGAGAGAGAAAGGAAATGACTTGGTACACAAGGGACATGATAGAAAAGTCCAAAGGGGTATGGTCCATAGGAAATGAAGAGATGCTTGGCTAGGGTGTTCTTCTTAAGTTGAGGTTCTGGGAAGAGCTCTCCACTCTGTTTTTCAACCAAAGGCAGAGGATACATAGAGGTTTTAGTAACCAAGGCTAATGTGATCTTACAAGATATAGAATACAGCTAGGTGGAAAATGAAGAACAGATATCTTGTAAATATTGAGTTGAATTGAATCCACATTAGAATTCAGGGAGAATATGTTTCTTCGAAGAAAACACTTGCCTGACCTTGGCCTTGATGTTTGACTTTCTCTTAGAAAGCTCTATTTTATTTTATTTTAGGACCAGGTATGGAAAAGAGACTTTCTAAATTTCTGAATTTTTAGAGGGAATCTGTTGGAATTTCCTGAGAAGCTTCCAATTTTTAGGTATAAGGAGAATGCAGGAGAGTTAAGTAGATTCTTCTGGGCATCAGAGTGGGTAGGGGCAAGGAAGAGAATGGGAGAATTATCAATTCCCCACTTTCTACTCCTTCATTCCACATTTATACATCCATCCTGGCACAGTGTCTCAGAACTGGAATATACCGAGTTGCAAAACCATAGAGGACTCTTGTCCCCTTCCTGTCTTTGCAGTTTTCTTTCACTTTATTCATTTCAATGCACTTTACAATGCAGTTTGTAATGGCCTGCAAATGTTCCTTCTACACAATATGCCATCTTCTGTCATACCTTTGCATTGGCTAATCTCCTTTCCCACTCCTCTCTCCCCCCCTACCTTGCCACCTCATACCATGCTTAGAATCCTCTGCCCTCTCACCTCCATCTTTTCATTTTCCTGGATTCCTTTAATAGTAGCCTCAAATCTTTCTGTGGGTGACCTTTCCCACAGACTTTGGAAACATTTTGGGAGAAAATGAATCTGAAAGCCACAATTAACTTCACCAGCAGCTTGAAAGAGAAACCAACCATTATCTCAAGCTCTTCATTACTTGGACCAATCAGAATTTCTGGAAAACATTCATGTGGAGAAATAGATTTGAGTTCAAACACATCAGAGCTATTGTCTGAGGTTTTGCAGATAATTCGGAACCATTCCCCTCCCCTCCCATTCAAAGTATGTTGCATGCAGAATGCTTCAAATTTATGGGAAATAGGTCAGGAAATGAGAAGAATATGGTCATCATGACAGATTACAATTTGCAGAGAAACAAGGGCTATGAGATCCTAACAGTGAAGAGGAATTTGGGGATGGATGGGAGGCAGAATACCTGTCAATTGCTGCCCAATTGATACCAGAGGCATAATGTAACTGGTCCACTTATCCCTGTGGAAACCTAGAATATGGAGTTCCTGGAATTCCATGTGCACTGTTACATGTCAGCCAAAGGAGAAACACACTGCTCATTCATCTAAACTTTCCTATGGCCATTTCAATGGGCCTGTTGAGGAAAGAGATGGCTCTGTGCCTTTTCTCTTTCTCTAAGAAACTCAAATTGATGCATGCTACCCTTATCAAGAGGGACAATTTCTAACTGGGATCTTTCCTATCAGAATGGGAGCCCCTTAAGGGCAGTCACTACTTTTTGTCTTTCTTTGTGTCCCCAGTGCTTAGTATAGTGTCTGACACATGAGAAACTGCTTTCTTATTAAGTTGATGCACAGAGGAAGGCTCTTGGGAGTCTTCATTAATTTGCCTGGGAAAAACGCACCTAGAAAACGAGGAGAAGGGTTTCTTATACACATTCTAGTTAAGGATGTACCATGACACATTTTGAGAAATTGTTCTTCTACCAATCTCATCCTCTTCCCAAATCAAACCATTGTTATCTTTATTGAGTTTAGCATGAACCTAGCCTGTGTTGCTTCCAAGCACTTCACAATCATTAACTAATTAATGCCATAAGAAAAGTTCTTAGCACATTTTTGGCAGTCCAGTTGTTCCATCTCAACAATGGTCAAGTATGGAGCAATCCACAAAGCCAATAGACAGGCTTTAATAGTTGGAAGAATTCATTTATCTCAATGTTTCCAAGAGGAAGTCTCCTGGTGATTAGCAACCAATAGTTTTGCCAAATCCAACCCACTTCAACTGCTTGCCAATTTTCAGTTTGTATATTTTCTCTGGGGATCCTCTTATTATACCTTTTCCTTTATGATCCTGCTCTGAAGGAAGAATCAGTTTTGCTTAGTGGAAAGAGGACAGGATTGGCAGTCAGGGGTCCCGGGCAAGTTGCAATCTCTCTCTCTCTCTCTCTCTCTCTCTCTCTCTCTCTCTCTGTTTCTCTTTTCTCTCTCTCTTTCTCTCTGTCTGTCTGTCTCTCTCATCCTTATGTGGGACTCAGTGATTTCTAAGGTTCTTTTCAACTTAGAAATTCTATGATTGGAGGAGGAAAAGAAAATATTTCTATGTCCCTTAGATCTATTTTTTAGGCTATGAATACTTTCTCAGGGATCTGTTCTGTTTACAAAATGAAGAGAGGTACACATACAGCCCCAGAAACCTCTGCATTTTGGAGGGGCCTTTTGCTGACTAAGCACTGTTTATTTTATTAAAATATTCACATGGGTTCTCCACACATGACATTTTCTTAGATATTAATGATTTTTTTCAGATCCACTAACCTTAATTCATTCAATGAATCTTTATTAAGCCTTAATAATGAGGTTTTCCATTTTATGACACATCTGGGTCACTAATAGACTTTTTATTTTTGTTGTCACTTTTAAACTTCCCATGGTTATTATGTGTAATAAAGTTTAAAGCCCCAATGAATCTTTGATGAATAATACAACAGTCAGCCTCCCTTATACATATTTCAATGCCAGTTATATCCCAGGATATCATGGCAGGCAGGGGTTTGAATATACATTATTTGTCTCCTTCTACATTCCTACTCAATCCGGTTTCTTTAGGGAAATTCTTCCTTTTGTCATGATCAGCCGGAGGTGAGGGATGAGGGAGAGCTGGGTTTCCATTAAGAATGGATGCTTTGTATGAAAAGTACTTCATCTGCCTGAACATCTGATAGGACCCGGGCACTGAAAATGATCTCAAATTGGATTGTGTCTGCATTCTGATTATGAATGATGCTGAGTTATGCTACCATTTCTCCCAGTTCCTGCAATGTTGAACTGAAAAAAAAGGATTTTAAAGACAATGCATTAATATTAATTGTCTGTTTCCTAAAGCAATAACCATGGTCTGCTTCCTGTGTAGCTCTTCAGGATTATGCTGCATTCATTTTTCAATTAGGAAATTTCATGCGAATTAACGTATTTTTTTCATTAAAACTTTAATGGATTTTTTCATTAAAATTTCATTGCATTGTTCCTAGCACAAATGTTCATGGGACATAATGATATCATTAGTTGGTGCTAGTAAAGTTAAGAAGATATGATGTTGCCTTTTTGTTCCAAGTGGAAGTGTGGATTAAATGGACTCTGATAAGGTTGGGAGATTGATGGGCAATTTTATAGATCCTCTACAATAAAAGGATTCTTCTAGTCTCATCTGCTTCTTTGAGAGTTGAGGAAGTGATTTGTTCAAGGTCACACAGCTAGTTTGCAGCAGAGCCAAGAGTAAAGCTTTCCAACACACTGTTTCCTCATGGCCCTGTGCTGTTTGTTTGAATAGAACAAGGCACTTACTTGAGAATGATCAGACCACTGAGACAATGGAGTACTCTAAAGGAGAAAGAACAGTGGCCTGAAAGTCAGAAACCTCAGCCACCTTCTAGCTAATGGCTTTGGGGATGTCATTTAACCTCTCTGACCCTCAGCTTCTCTTCTGTAAACTTGAGAAGGTTAGAGTAGATGGGCTTTGAGGTCCCTTTTAGCTATAGGTCTATGATCCTTTGGTTTAGTATCTAGCTATGTCAATTCTGCTGTACCTTTTACCAGAAGGGGAAGAAAAGGGAATAAGCATTAAAATAATACCTACCTATATGTTAGTCACTCTGCCAAGTGCATTTTTACAAATTTTGTCTCATTTGAGCCTCACAATAACCCTAGGAGAAAGGTGCTACTATTATTCTCATTTTACAGATGAGGAAACTGAGGCAAATAGAAGTTATATGAATTGGCCAGGGTCACACACTAGTAAATGTATGAAGCTGGATTTGAACTCAGTTTTTCTGACTTCATGTCCAGAATTTTATCCACTGTGCCATCAGCAGCACCTAGAAGCAAGCAGAATGAGGATTTTCATAGTATAGATGCCACCAGGAGCACTGACCTGTGTATCAGAAAGGAGAAGAGAGATACATGTAGAAAACGTAGAGGAATCAATTGCAGTTTTCATGTTTTTTTCCCTCTCCAATAACTTCTCACCTGCAATTGCTAAGCGACTGTGGAGATGATGTTGAAGGGAGACGAATGCTGGTGGTGGTCTTCAGAGAGCGATGGTCAGATAGAGAGCAGTATTCTTATAAAGTTTTGAACATTTGTTTATTTCTCTAGTTTTTCTGTCCAAATGATAAACCAGAACATTTTCTGCTCTAAGGAAAAGCCTTTCCTTCAGCTTCTCTATCTCTGCCTGTTGAAATTCTTTTATTCTGTCAAGGTCCAGCTAAGGTACCATCTCCTCCATGAAGCCCTTCCTGATCTCCTCAGGTAAAAGTGATATCTTTCTCCAGATTATCCTAGAGTATATAGGTGGTGTGTCAGGTTAAGAGTCCAGAAGACTCATCTTTCTGAGTTCAAATCTGGCCTCCTACACTGACTAGCCTCGTGACCCTGGGCAAGTCACTTGATTCTATTTTCCTCAGTTTCCTCATCTCTCAAATGAGATGGAGAAGGAAATGGCAAATGACTCCAGTATCTGTGCCAAGACAACCCCAAAGAATTGGACACAACTGAAAAAGGACTGAACAACAATTGGATGTTTCCTTTCCCTTCCTCACCTTTTATCTGGATTAGGCTTATTGATGTTGGTATGTGCTTTATACTACCTTTCTCACACAATAGATTGTAAGCTCCTTGAGACCGGGGACCTCCTCATCACAATTTTTCAAAGACTGTAAACAGCAGCCCAGCCATCACATCCACAAGGCACTTCTGTGCCCTGGGCTGCAGTTCATGCAGATTGTGTTTGGCTCTTAGAATTTACAAACCTCCCAAATGGAGAGCAGCCAAATCTCCTTTCTCTCAGAAAGGCAACGCCAGTGCCTTTCAACCCCAGTTCCTGCCAGCCTCCCCTTGTTGTCCATTTTAGTTTTAGTTTTAGTTTTTTTGGTCACCACCCACCCAGCCACCCTTGCTAAAGTCCTCTGGGTTCATAGGTTTGTTTGCCAACCTTAGCCAGGAGTTTGAAAGATGCAGCAGGGCCAGTGCTGAATCTGTAAAGGGCTTTTTTCCCTAGGAAAACTGAAAATATTTCAGACCTTCAGATTGGTGCTTGTAAATGGGAAAAAAAGAAACAAAACAACCCCTCCTTAAAGCTCTTCTTCTCCCTTCTTTCAAGGCCCCAGTTTCCCACTTGTAGTCTTTGCCCTAGAGTGGGTGATCACAGGAAGTGGGGCCCACCTCTGTGCATAGCTGCATGCCTAAAGGTGGCTGGAAGCTGAATTCTGTATAGATCCCAGACAAGGCTACAAGCTTGATGCTGCCTTCCTGGCCCCTTCCCTTTGCCTGGGACTTGGGGAACAGAGCTCTGGAGAGGCTCTGCTTTGCATAGCTGTGAACATAGGCACAGGCTTCACCAATTTAAATACCTAAATGACGTATACAGGATTCATGCCAGCCAAAGAACCAGGCTCCAGGGATCTGGGCAACAGATCTTCTCACAGAGATCTCTCAAGGATCACAAAACTACACTTCCTTCCACATAGAAGGCAGTCAGAGTTTGGAAGTTGTCATCTCTTTCTCCTCCCCTCCCACCCCCAATTGTGCTCTGTCTCCTCTTCACTTCTGAGGTTGTATCCATCCTTCAGGCCTAGCTATCCCAAGTCCTACTTCCTCCTACTTCCTCCAGCCCTTCTCAATTCCTGTCTTCTCTGAGCTTCTCAAAGTCTCAAATATACACCCTTCAACCCGTATTTATGTGTCTTTTAGTGCTCTCTAATTCTTTCATGGTCAACCAGGTCTCAAACTAATCAGTAAATGACGTAAAGGCAACAGTGAGGTATTAGACTCTTTTGTCTCCCTCACAACTCCCTTACCCCCACTCTCACACATACACAACACGGGACAAATGGTAAGTGTTGATTTATGGCTGGGTTGAAGAACCTTGGGGTCATTGGTAGTAAATTCCTTGGGATGAAGAAGAGACCTTGGGTGGGGAAGGGGAGGGGAAAGGAAAGGAAGTAACCTAATCCCAAAGCAAGAAGTTATTTTAATGCTGTACTATGATGGGAAACACATGAAGCACACACATGGTAAAAATGCCAGCTAAAGTACATGTGTGTGTTCCACACACATGTGTGGGAAATCCATGAATGGTAAACGACAATAAAAGTAAAAACAGGATAAAAGCAATTACTCAGCTCTTTACTTTTATGAGTTCATGAGGGAAGTTGCCCATATAGGTCGGGGAGCAATCTATATGGAGAACATAAAGAATGGCACATGCCCTGATTGACTAGATTGTGAATCATTTGTCCTCTGCCTCTACGTCTACCCTTCCATACAGTGGTCAGGTCTCATCACTGAACCTCATCTTTGACAAGAGCAGGGGCAGGACACTAAGGCCTTTGCCACAGGGTTCTGGTTTGAGAACCAGATATTCTGACTGCAGAACTCTGTATTACACAACTGTGTGCCTTCCCTACAGTAATATTATGCTCCAATCTCCACTTGCCTTGGGAATCATTTGTGGTACTTATCCGAGGTGAAGAGATTCCTACTTAAAGCTCTGCCTTGGGATCAGTCTCCCACCCCAAGGCCTTAGATCTAATCTTGGCTGGGAAATATGCACAGGGATCTCACTTGAGCTGACATTAGCTCAACATTTTGCCAGCCTTGGTATTAAGTTTAGCAGCCACTCTGTGTTGGGATTTTAGGTCCTCTTGCTGGGGAAACACACTGGCCATATCTTCTTCATTCTAAAGAACAGTCATTGCATGATAACCAATGTCTAGGCCTTTCATGCTTAGGTCCCTACCTTGACCTCTACTGCTATAGTTCTCTAAATACCAAACTGTGCCTGTCTACACCTGCTCCACTTTGCCAGTGACAATCCTCCCAGGGTTCCCTGTGACTATTTTACTCTATATGGTCTAAAATTTGGACTCTGAGGCCAGACTACATACTCAGAAACTGCTTCCCTGTTTAAGGCCTTTTGTCTCATATGAATCCCCAGACCTCTAACCCCGACTGTTTCCTTGGATTCTATAGCTTTCCTACTTCCTCTAGGCTATAATATTCTTATATGCCTCAATCCTTACTCACTATCTAGTTGTGCCCTTCAACTTGCTTAGAAACCCTGAAGTCTACCAGACCACCATCAATCTGGATCAGCCTCCAGCCCTACCCTCCAACCCACCCACACCCAAACTCCTATTCAATCATGGTCCCAGTCTCCAAACAAGCAGATTTTTTTCCCTATTAGCATTTATAACTAATAGGTAAGGTTAGGAGACAAGTAATGATGATGATGATGATGATGATGATGATGATGATGATGATGATGATGATGATGATAGTGATGGTGATGATAGCTAGCATTTATATAAGACTTTTAGGCTGGCAAAGGACTTCCCAAACACAATTGCATTTTATCCTCTTACAACCATAGGAGGTATTATAATCCCTGTTTTACAGATGAGGAGACAGACACAGAAAGGAAAAATGACTTGTCCTTGACTAAACAGCTACTAAGTGCCTGAGGCTAGATCTGAACTCAGGACACTCTGACACCATCTCCAGTGATCCAGGGCAGCACCCCGTTCTGACCAATTCAAACCAATTTAATCCAGCTTTGACCAGTTCACACATGAATATGAGCAAAAAAAGTCTGACTTTCTCAAAGTGCTGAACTGTAAATGCCCAGATGAAAAAGGAAATGAAAACAGTCTCGGGGAAAACATTTTTCTCCTGTTAAACTCATAGTAACAGAAGGAGTAGGAGGCTGATGATGGAAGGCTGGAGCACTTGCTATCAGAGAATCATTGCTTTTATGTTGAACCTTTCCAGATTCTAGAGAGACACTGCCTTTTAGGTTCTCTTTTGTGCACATTTGGAAAATGATCTGCAGAACTGAGCTGTGTTTGCAAGGACTTCATACTTCCAAAGAATTTTTTAAAAAGGAATTCAGCATTGATAATTTAATTTCTCTTCTTTAATCCTCCCCTCACATTTTCTCTTTAACCCTCTTTCCCAGCTGTTTCGCCTTGTAATGCGTTCCTGGAAATGAGAAAATGCAATATTAACTTGTTTTTCTCCTAAGTATTTGAGTTTACAACTCCTGTACCTAAAAATAGGGCCGGGGTCATTAATAAGGAAAAATCTTTTTATCTTAAAAACAAAGACAGTAGAATCAGATTCCGCTTTCAACTATGCCTTTCTTCAACTATGTGACTTTTGTAAAGCTGGTTGACCTCTGTCTGGGCCTCATTTTTCACCACCAGAAAAAAAAGGGCTTGATTCCATAGGTTATCTTTGATTTTCTTCTTAGCTCTACAACTCTAGGTTATCTTACATGGGACCAAATCCCATTTCTTTTCTTCCTTCATCTTTATGAACTCACTATGAAAAAGAGAATCAGTCATGGACTATTTACAAATATGGGTCTGGGAAGCCACATTCCCATCCCTGGGTTTCTGTTGTTTTTTTCAGGGGGAGGGTGTTGAAATAAACTTCATTACTCACTTCCTGTGCTGGTTCAGATGCAGCAGGGCTGTTCTCCCTGAAGCAGCTGATGCTTTATCCATCCCAGATAAACCTGTCACTCAATAGTGGGTAGCAGGATTTTTTTTCCCCTCTTTTATTTTGTAGATCTTGAAACATAATTTGGTGTAGTTTGAAATGGAACATGACACGTCCAAATGTTTCTTTTGCTCATACTAAGTTTCTGGGATTTAAAACAAGACTGGGCTCTAGAGTAACAATCAGAAGATGGAAACTGTTGGAACCATTGTGCATGACCAGCAACTTGGTATAACAGTAAGACTACTGATTTCGGAGTCAAAAGGATTGGGCTCAAATCCTGGTTCTGTCACTTATTTATTTGTTGTTGAACAATGAAAATTAATTGACTTCCCCTCTCAGACTCAGTTTCCTCGTTTGATAATCTCTGCCTTGCCTACCAGGGCCTAGGGTCACGGGAAGTGGGGTTATGAAGATTGAATGGCATTATGGATGTCAAAATGTTTGTAAATGATGTCTTTGTAAACTAAAAAGTGCTTTGGAAACTATTAAGACATGATTTTCTAGTATTACTATAGCTATTTATTCCAAATATTTTTAGCTGTACGAAATCTTCCCTGTTCCTTTCACAGTCAGGAATACATATTTAATTCTTGAGCACTTCAGATCAGGAGTATGCTCGATGCAGTGGAAAGAGTGTTGGCTTTGAATCAGAGATATGACATTGGGCAAGTTAATTAATCTCTCTGGATCTCAGTTTCTCATCTGGAAAATGAGAGGGGTTGATTAGCTGACCTCTAGGTTCCCTTCCAGCTATAAATCTATGTACACAAACAGTACTTTCTTTTTCCTGTTCTTATGTTCCTACCTGTTCCATTCAATGAGATTTATTAAATATCTGCTAGTAGGCACTGAGAAGAAAGAGAGAGCGCGAAAGAGAGAGAGAGAGAGAGAGAGAAAGAGAGAGGGAGAGAGAGGGAGAGAGAAAGAGAGAGAAAGAGAAAGAGAGAAAGAGAAAGAGAGAGAGAGGAGGAGGAGGAGGAAGAAGAGGAAGGAAGAGGAGGAAAGGAAGGAAGGGAGAAAGGAAGGAAAGGAGAGAGGGAGGAAGGAAGGAGAGAGAAAGAGAGAGAAAGAAGGAAAGAACTCGGCTCTCCAGGAGCTTAAATTCTACTGGTGGGGAAGTTGAGGAGACTTACATTCTGTTGAATATTATAGTTCTTTGTATTATCCTTTACTTATCCTTCTCCCTCACTTTAGGCATTCAATTGATTTCTCTGCCTTGTTGAGATTCCAGCTGTATAGTCTCTCTAGTAATTGCCCCACCCTCTCCATTCCCAAGTAGTAGAGGTGGTCTTAGCCACAATTAATACAGCTAATAAACTAGTTTTTCTCATATAAAGGTCTGGTCACGCCATTTTTATGCTCAAAAATATTCATTTACTCTTTATTACCTACTTAGTGAAGTTGGAATTTCATAGCTTGGTATTCCAAGGCTTCCTATATCCTGGCCCCAACTATCTTTCCTGTCTTCTCCCTCAGCTCTTCCAGATAATAATCACTCCAGGCACGCCGTGGACTCTCTATACTCCTCTAGAAAATGTCCTGTGCTTCTCCAGTTCTGTTACTTTGCTAGCATCTCTCCCTCTCCCTGAGCCCAAGCAACTAATGTAAAATTTCCCAAATCATCAATCAACAATAACTTATTAAGCACCCAGTATTTGTAAGGGACCGTACCTGCTTTAGGAATGAATAGTCCCTGACCTCAGAGTACTTACATCCTTAACGGGAGACATGTTTATGAACGGGAATTTACAAGATACATAAAATATAAATACAATGAAACCTTAAAGTGGAAGTCACTAGCAGTAAAGGCTTCTACTTATCAAACCGGACACTTAACAACCAATTGGTGAGAATTTTTCACTTTTCGTCTCTTCTGGGTAGAGCAGTAGAGTTCTGGGCCTGGAATCAGAAAGACCCAAGTTCAGATTTGACCTCAGACACTAGTTGTGTCACTTAGGCAAGTCCCCTAATCTCTGTCTACCTCCATTTCTTATCCGCATTTTATAGAGGGTGAAGCAGAGAGGCTCAGGGAAGTTTAATGTTTTACCCAAGGCACACAGCTAATAAGTGTCAGAGGTGGGATAGTGTAAGAATGTTGAATTCGGAGACAAGACCAGAGTTTGAGGACTGGATCTATCTTCCAGTTATAGCTACAAGTCACTTTAGTTGTCTGTCTTAGTGTCTGTCTAGGTAGCATGGCAATGCTTGTTCTATCCAACTCACAGGGTCATCCATCAAATGAGGATCAGGGTAAATAATGTATTACTAAAAAGTGCTACATAAATGTCAGCAGTGTCTACTTTTCAGTGCCTGAGTATCTAGTATGGATATTATTTAGATTGCTTGCTTGTCTTCTTCCTCCTGACTGGTCCATTTCATAGCTTATTAGCACTTCTGGGAGACAGTGCTTGACATTTCTCCTTTCTCCCTTGTCTCCCCCTTTTTTCACGGTTTATTCATGTTGAGTCACTGTGAAAGGCAAAGACCAAAGTAAGGAAGAAAGGAAATATGTTTGTGAGTGTTAGAATGGAAGTTGGCTTTGTGTCAGCTTTTTTGGATGTAAAATAACTAATTGAAAGTTATTTTAAATTCTTTGAGGATCCATTTGAAGATTATGTAAACATGGGTTACTTGGATACTTCAATTGATTGGTGATCTCATAAATTCTACCTTAAACAACAAGCGTTTATATAGTAACTACTATATGCAAAGCTCTTTCAAAGATGCAGGGGATATGAAAAAATGAAAATCAGTCACTAGCCTTAAGTAACTTAATTTCTACTGGTGGGATGCAACATACAAACAAAATGAATAAATAAATATATAATATTCCTTTTACTGATATCTTCATATTCTTCTTCATATATTTCCTATTTCCACTAATACTTCATAGAATAACCATCTAACACTTCAGGGTTTTCTCTTGTTATTTTAATATTTCATTGAAAATTAACTAAAGGGTAATATTAGCTTCTCATATGACCTTTAGGGTATACAGTTATAATTTTTTTTCCTGTTTTTCAGTGAGGTACAATGGCCATGATTATACTGTACAAAATACTATGGAGCAGTGATCCTAACACTTTAGTCAGGTTGTTGACTCTCTTTTCATGATTTTCTTACATCATTCTCATTTCTCTTCCCAGTTTTTCCTCTACTTCTCTTATTTGTTTTTCAAAGTCCTTTTTCAGTTGATCTATAGCTGCTAGGAATTCTTTAAGTGTCTTGGAAACAACTGGTGTGGGAGTTCTGACTGTGTTGTCTTCCTC
>CM053594.1:181459038-181486172 GCA_028646575.1 Pseudocheirus occidentalis
TCAAAGTCAAGTAATTGGCTGGAAAGATGAGCAAACAGAGGTAGTACAATCAGACTATAGAATCCTTTTTGGGGGGACAAAGAGGATCAAAACATAGAACCAGAAGAAGACAACAAAGTCAAAATTCCTGCATCAAAAGCCTGCAAGAAAAATATGAATTGGTTGGATGCAGGCCATGGAGGAGCTCAAGAAAGATTTTGAAAATCGAGTAAGAGAAGTGGAGGAAAAATTGGGAAGAGAAATGAGAACGATGCAAGAAAATCATGAAAAATGAGTCAACAGTCTGAAGAAAATAACACCTTAAAAAAAGATGAACTCGAATGGCAAAAGAGGTCCAAAAAGCCAATTAGGAGAAAAATGCCTTAAAAAGTAGAATTGGTCAGATGGAAAAGGAATTTCAAAAACTCACTGAAGAGAATAATTCCTTCAAAATTAGATTGGAGCAAATGGAAGCTAATAACTTCATGAGAAATCTAGATACTATAAAACAGATCCAAATGAATGAAAAAATGGAAGGCAATGTGAAATATCTCATTGGATAATCCACTGACCTGGAAAATAGATCCAGGAGAGATAATTTAAAAATAATTGGACTACCTGAAAGCCATGATCAAAAAAAGAGCCTAGACATCATCTTTCAAGAAATTCTCAAGGAAAATTGCCATGATTTTCTGGAACCTGAGGGCAAAATAGAAATTGAAAGAATCCACCATCAGCTCTTGAAAAAGATCCAAAAAACATACAAATAAACTAAAGAATAAGGGAGAAATTTTTTTCCCCTTTTCTTATCTGTCTTCAGTCTCCAACCTGGCCAGAGTTGTGAAGGTAGAGAGAAAGAAAGAAACTCATGGTCTTCCACTGAAAGTCTAATCAAAAGTCAGTGAGAACAAATCCCTGTTTAATATTACTGACAGTTGGGTTTGATGTTTGTAAGGATGATGAGTGCCAAGGCAAAGGTTGAGGAGGGGTTCTATGTGATATGTGGTTCCTCACCAGGGCTCCCTTTGGATGACTTGGGAGATGTTGACCTCTGCTGGAGGTTTAATCTCACTTATGTTTCCTGCAATCTCTCTCAAATTCCCCTGTTAAGGTAAAGTACCCTGGCCCCCTTCTCCCTGTTGCTCTGAATCTCCTTTACCAGTTCTTTGTCTCTTTTCTTTTTATCAAGTTCTTATTTCTCCTGATTATTCCCTATAAAAGTGGTTTCTTAGGAATGCCATGTTCTCTCTCTCTCTTTTTTGAGAAATCCAGATTTTTAGGGGAGCAGTTTCAATTTCAAATCCTGACCCATTGCACTATTTTTTCTAGGTTCTTGTTCTTCAGTTTTTATCGTGCAAAGCTGCCAATAATCAATGTCCCATATTTACCTGGCCAAATTTGTTTCCCACAATTATCTAAGTACCAATTCCAGTATGAGCTGAGTTCTATTGCTTGAGCAATGAACATCTTTACTACATGGGCAGCTTTATCTTATGCCAAGCTTTTAACAGCTTACCTAATGGGGAGCTGGCAGGCGGCTCACTGTCTACCAATCCCATATTGATACATGTATCTCTTTGTCATTCAATTCCTTGGCAATCTAATGCTGGGCAAGGACCAGTACTTGCCTCTACTCCATTTTCCAGATGCTCCCTTTCCTTTCTTTATGCACAAATGAGAGAGAATCAATTTTGAGCTTAAAACCTATTTCTCCTTGTCCTTACTGAGTTTGGGGAGTTTAATTCTCCAACCACTTCATGGCTGACTAACCCCTGAGGAAGTCCTCTCCAACTTATGATTGGACAAAGGTCTGAGTGCCAGCTGGAAGAATGGAATAGACTCACTCAGTGATAGTCATATGAGTGAAGGGCCTCTCCTGGCCTGCTTGCCAAATTGCTAAAAAGATTCCTTTATATAGGTCTCATTGTGATTTTAAAAGTATACTCAGGAAAAGAAAGTTAAAAAGGAGTTTATACAGCACACCAAGGTGATTAGCAGTAAGAGTGTGACTGGCCATGATTCAAATTGTATACTGTCTTATAGACAGGAATAAACAATTTTCACATAAAGAAAATACAATACTAATTCTTCTACATTTCAATGAGAAGATGGGATTGGTACTGCCTCAGCTGCTCCCTAAGTATTTTGGTTAATACATGTTTCAATGAGAAGATGGAGTAAGTGAGCATGTTAAGTCATCATCTCATATAAGCTAGCTGCCATGTGCTTAAAATCTAAATGAAGTTTTAAAAATGGAGTTATTTAGACCATCAACTCAGAACAAATGTCAATACTATCCAACATTTTATGTCATTGCAAGACTTTTAGCCATTCCCCAATTGATGGAAATATCTTTAGTTTCTAATTATTTGCCACCACAAAAAGAGCTGCTATAAATAATTTTGTAAATGTGGGCTGTTTCCCTTTTTCTTTGATTTCTTTGGGGTATAGACCTAGAAGCAGTATTGCTCAGTCAAGGGTATCTACAGTTTCATAGACCTTTGGGGGTAGTTCCAAATTGTCCTCCAGAATGATTGGACCAGTGCACAGCTTTACCAGCAATGCATTAGTGCACCTACTTTTTCACATCTCCAGAATTTGTCATTTTCTTTTTTTGTCATGTTAGTCAATCTGATAGGTGTGAGGTAGTGCCTCAGAGTTGTTTTAATGTACATTTCTCTAATAGTGATTTCCACATTTCCACATTCCGCATTTTCCACAAGACTGTTGATAGCTCTCATTTCCTCTTCTGAAACCTTCCTGTTCATATTCTTTGACTATCAATTGGGATTGGCAATCATTTTTATAAGTTTGAATCAGTTCCCTATGTATCTGAGAAACTAAATCTTTATCAGAGAAATATTGTAAATATTTTCCAGTTTCCTGCTTTTCTTCTTATTTTGGGTGCATTAGTTTTTGTTTGTGCAAAAGCTTTTTTATTTTTTTGCAGTCAAAATTATTCATTTTCCCTCCCATGATCTTCTCTATCCCTTGTTTGGTCATAAACTCTTCCCTTATCCACAGATCTGATAAGCAATTCCTTCCATGCTCCTCTATGTTGCTTATGATATCATCCTTGATGTCTAAATCATGTACCCCATTTTGACCTTATCTTGGTATGCAGCATGAGATATTTGTCTGTGCTTAGTTTCTGACAAATTGCTTTCCAGTTTTCCCCCATTTTTTTCCAATAGTGTGTTCTTATCCCCATAGTTTAGATCTTTGGATTTATCAAACACTAGGGTGCTGTGATCATTTACTTCTGACTATTGTGTACCTAATTGACTCCATTGATCAATCACTCTACTTCATATCTAGACTAGATTGTTTTAATGATTACTGTTTTGTAGTTTAGTTTGAAATCTGGTACTATTAGGCCACCTTCCTTCACTTATTTTTTTTTTTTCAGTTATTCTCTTAATACTCTTGACCTTCTGTTTTTGTTGTTGTCTCCAGATGAATTTTATTATTTTTTTCTAGCTCAGTAAAGTAATTCTTTGGTAATTTGGTGTGGCACAAATCAAGCAATCTAATTAGGTGGTATTGTGATTTTTATTATATTGGTTCAACCAATATAATGGCAATTAGCCATGCTCAAGTAATACTTCTCCAGTTGTTTAGCTCCATCTATTTGTGTGAAGAGTGTTTTGTAACTGCGTTCATATGTTTCTCTTAGTATCTTTGTGGTTAGACTTCCAAGGATTTTATACCTCCATTGCTATTTTAAGTGAAATTTCTCTTTCTACCTCATCCTGCTTGGTTTTATTGGTAATATATAGATATACTGATGATTTATATATAATATATAGATATGCTGATGATTTATGTAGATTTGTTTTATATCCTGAAATTCTGCTCAAATTGTTGATTGTTTCAAATAGTTTTTTAGTTGATTGTCTAGGACTCTATTAGTATACCATCATCTCATCTGCAAAAAATGATAGCTTTCTTTTCTCTGTGTTTTTATGCCTTCAATTTCCTTTTCTTATTACTATAACTAGCATTTCTTGTATGGTATTGAATAATAATGATAGCAGACTTCCTTGTTTCATCTCAAATGAATTAAAAAGACTTCTAGTTTCTCCCCATTACAAACAATCCTCGAACTTGGTTTTAGATCAATGCTACTTATCATCTTAAGAAAGGCTCTATTCATTATTGTGCTTTTTAGTGTTTTTAATAGGAATAAATGTTTTATTTTGTCAACAGCTTTTTCTGTATCTATTGACACAATCATATTTTTGTTGTTTTTGTTAATAATATGGTCAATTATATTTGCAGTTTCCTAAAGTTGAATTGAGTTTGTGTTCTCAGAGCAATGATATTTGAAAGGGTGGATAGCTATGCTGAAACCCAACCTCCTACACCTGTTGGAGATAGATGATGGAAGGAGGAAGGACCTATTCATGGCCCTTCTCCTGCTCCCCTCAACGCAGAAATCTCAATCTCCTTTGGAGAAAGGTGAGCTAGATTAAAGTTATCTATTTATGCACCTTACGTCTTGAATCTACATGGGTATCTTCGGCTATGCCAAAGTCACATTTATACACTTAGAAAAGTCATGCTGATAGACATATCTTACATGGACACATCTAACATCTGCTTTCTGAGGGTCATTTTAAATAAGTACGGGCTCATCCCCATTAGGATAACTACTTGGTGATGGTTATGGCCACCTGCGAAGCAAAGAAAAACATAAAATGATATGAAATGGCCTTTGATACTTTGCAGTGACCCTCAGCTTCTGCAGTAATAGTGGTAGAGTGACAGAAAATGGGCTAAGGGTGTTCAGAAACATAATTTTTATATTATCATATAAATAATTATATGCAATTATATAAATTTTTTGTGTGATTATATAATTAACTGTAAACTATATTAACTTTAAATAAAAAGCTACATTAAATTAAAAGCTAAATTAAAAAAAGACAAACACTAACTACCTATTGGGACTCCAATGTGAGATCAGTAAGTAGAAATACAAATGGAGGTGCTGAATCACATCAATTATTAAATTTTCATGATAAAGAAAATTAGGAAATGAAAGAAAATTATAGCTAAATGGATGTCTGACTCACAAGTTCCCATAAAAAATATTTATCAACAAAACTCTGAAAAAGCTATCTGTACTTGATGCCTTTACTTCCTTTCTTCTCCCTCAGTCCTCAACTCTTTACAGCGTGGCTTCTGACCTCATCACTCAACCAAAATTGTTCTCTCCAAAATTATCAACAATGTCTTAATTGCCATATTGGATGGGTTTTTTCTCATTCCTCACCTTTCTTAACCTCTCTGCTACATTGGACCCTATTGACCACTCTTTGGGGTTTAATAGCACTTCTCTTTGCTCCTTCATCTCCTACTTGTCTGACCCCTCCTCAATCTCTTTTGCTAGTTCATAACTAGTTCACATCCCCTTATGGTAGGAGTTCCTTAAGTTCCTATTCTAAGCATTCTTCTTTTCTCCCTTTATACTCTCTCTTGGTAACCTCATGAGTTTAACTATCATCTCTATGCATATGACTCCTAGCTACCCTTGACTAACACCAATATGGATCTGGAGTTGGAGGAACTGGTTCAAGTTCTGGTGCCACTACTTATAATCTCTGTGACTTTGGGCAAGTTATTTAGAATGTGAGTTCCTTGAGAGCTTTTCCCTCTTTAAGGGTATATTTTACTTTTCTATTTGTATTCCACAGTACTTAAAACAGTGTTCTGCATATAGTTAAGCCCATAATAATTGGCTATTGGACATTTCAAATTGAATGTCAAGGTCACCACCATTCTTCTCCTTTTTCAGGTTTGCAACCTCCACATTATCCTGAATCCTGTCTCCTCCACCCCCATTCTCCTTCAAGTCACATATGCAACTGGTTTCCAAATGCTGCTGTTTCTGTCTTCACAAATATCTCCCATCCAGTCTTTCCTGTTCATCCACTTAACACTTTAGTTCAGACCCTCATCACATTTCACTTCGATTATTGCAACAACCTCCTATTTGGGCTGCTTACTTTCAATCTCTCCCCACTCCAGTCTATCCTACATATTTTTAGCAAAATAATTTTATGTAAAGACACATCTGACTGTGTTCCTATCCTGCTTAATCAAATATAGTAGTTTCCTATTGCCTCTAGGATAAAATATAAATTTCTTTGTATTTACAACCTGGCCCCAACCTATCTTTCCAATCCCAGTGAATATCAACCCGCTCCTCCATTCCACACTATGCAATTCAACCAAACTAGCCTTCTCTCTGTTCTTCATACGTGCCACTTACTTTTTAGTCTCTGCTCCTGTGCATCGGCCATCCCATATGCTTAGAGGACATTCCCTCCTTCCCACCTCCTCATGGAGCTCTTCTCTTTAAGATAAATTCCATTGCTATATACAGCGCCATATTTTGCTTGAGGTCTTTTTTCCCCTCTTTTTGGAGGGGGGAAAGCAGGGCATGGCCAGCAAGTGTTAAGTGAGGTCACATTTGAACTCAGGTCCTCCCGACTCCGGGGCCGGTACTCTTATTCATTACACCACCTAGCTGCCTCTTGAAGCCCTTCTTGATTACTTCAACTGCTAGCACCCTCCCTCTCAAACTACCTTACATTTATCTAATTTGCATGCATTTTTACTGATTCACTTCATATCTATGCTGTATATATTCGCTGTTGTTCAGTCATTCAGCCACGTCCGGCTCTGCGCGACCCTGAGGACCGCAGCATCCAGGGTTTCCTTGACGAAGGGTGGTTCGCTGTTCTCTTCTCCGATGGACCACCTTTTGTCAGAACTCTGTGCTGTGCCCTGCCTTGGGTAACTCTGCACAGCGCAGCTCACGGCGTCATTGAGTTACGCAAGCCCCTCTGCCATAACGAGGCAGCGACCCAGAAGGGCTTTTATGCGTCACAAATGCATTTGTCGTCCCCTCCACTGACACGCCGGCTCTTTCTCAATGAGTTTGCTTTATTCTTGGTATTCTCAGCTCTTGGCACGTTTTTAATTGGTTAGTTGGTCAGCCGTGTCTGACTCATTGTGACCCTATTTGGGGTTTTCTTGGCAAAGACACTGGAGAGTCTTGGCCATTCTCTTCTCCAGTTCATTTTACAGATAAGAATATTGAGGTAAACAGGGTTAAGTGATTTGCCCAGGGTCACACAGTAAGTAAGAAGCTGAGGCTGGATTTGAACTCGGGTCCTCCTGGGGGCCGGTGCTCTATTCACTATGCCACCTAACTGTCCACTTAGCACACAGTAGGCACTTAATAAATGTGTATTAGTTGAATGGAGGGTTAAAAGGAGAGGTTAGGGAAGTCATAAGGAATAAGAGAGAGAAATGCCACAGAAGAAAAAAAATGTATATCCAGAACCACTTTCTGGGCGATGATTAGTGGTGTCAAAAACTTTGGAAAGACTAGAAAGGACGGGGACTAAGAAAAGGTTATTGGATATGGTAGTTAAAAGCCATAGGAGACTTTGAAAAGGGCAGTTCTAGTGGAAGCCAGATCTCAAGGAACTGAGGCTCTGCTTTCTTGGGAACTGCAAGAAAAGAGAGGTCCTCTGCAGAGGACCTTAGTTCAAACCATGCTGCTGACGTTTACTACCTATGTTGGTTACCTTGAACAATTTACTCAGACTCTGAAGAGGACCTCATCTTCCTCATATGTAAAGTAAGGGAGCTGAGTTAGATGAGCTCTTGGAGGTCTTGATTTGTCATCCTATGAAAACAGGATAGCTTGGGTTGGTGGTAAGGTCAAGGACAGTATTTTTAAAACTTCACTATGTTTGTAAGAAAGGAGATAAGAAACCTATAGAGAAGGAACTTGAAGATAAGTGAAAGGAGGCGATTGAAGGGAAGGAATTATTAGAGAGCATAGGAAAGGCTGGGATCAATGGCATAAGTGGAGGGCCTTGGGCAAGGAGATGGACCTCAAAGCAGGAGGAAAGGATGACATTATTTTTTTTAATTTTTTTTTGGAGGGCAGTTGGGGTTAAGTGACTTGCCCAAGGTCACACAGCTAGTATTTCGTGTTAAGTGTCTGAGGCCGGATTTGAACTCAGGTACTCCTGACTCCAGGGCCGGTGCTCTATTCACTGTGCCACCTAGCCGCCCCTAAAATCTTTTTTTTTTTCTTTTTGGAGGGCAGTTGGGGTTAAGTGACTTGCCCAAGGTCACACGGCTAGTTTTTTTGTGTGTTAAGTGTCTGAGGCTGGATTTGAACTCAGGTACTCCTGACTCCAGGGCCGGTGCTCTATTCACTGCACCACCTAGCCGCCCCGATGACATATTTTTAGATACGGAAAGGGACACAGAGAAGAATGCTGAACTTAGGGAGCATCCTCAGGGACAAAATGAAAGAACATGCAATTGTTCTATATACTAATGCCAATAATTTTGAGGAAAATCCACCTAGTTTTTCCTCACAAGAGATAATTTCCTCAGCCCTTCCCTTCACTTTGCTAGTGTAGATATAGCCTAGGGCTTTGGCAGGAGCGAGATGGCTTTATACTAATTAGAAAAAGAAGAAATTGGCAGCTGCTCTTTTAAAATGCTTTGAACAGCTCTCCAGAGAGCACATTCAATAGCCAAAAAACCAAAGCAAAAATGTACATTATTAAGATCGTATCCATTCAAAAGGCAATTGTTCACCATTAGTTCCAAAAAGAATAGAGTTCAGATTCCCAGAATTCATCACGCCAAGTTTTTGCTTTCCAAGTTTTCCTCCTTGCTCTTCGCCTCTTTGCCTTATACATTACACATTACAGTTCCATTCCATAAGATGTAAGTGATATTTATAGGAAATCCTGAGTATTGCCAATGAGTGAATAGTTACATTAAACACATTTTAAAACAACCTTTTCTCACAGTTGTTTATAATAACCTCTCAAAAGTTTGAAATTAAAATCTGTTTCCTATCCAGCCTTTCTCTGCTCACACCTCCCTTTTCCCCTTTGATTAAAGCCAAAAACTTGCCCTTGAATCTGCTTCAACTGCCTTGGCCCACCACCCTTGAATGCTCTGTAGCTGATTATTCCAGTCCCTGAATATTAGCCCTTCTTGTCTTCCCTTCTCATGGTTCATGCTTGATGAGTTCTTCTCTCCAAAAGCTTACTCTTCCCTGCCCCATCCCCATTCCCATCCCCAAAAGACAAACTCTTTTCTCTCTTCTTCTGACTCTGATTCTCTAACTCTTGTCCTGTAATCCCCCAATTCTTGGCAACAGAACACTTGAAAAATTAGCCTCCCCTCCAGAACTATCACCCAGAATTCTTTCGCATGGCACAAAAACAATAAGAAAGACTGAGATGTTGGTACTGAAGAGGACAGATTTGATTACAAGACAGTTTTGCCTGGTAGGTCCATCCCCTAGAGATTCAGCAATTTGTCCTTGTGGAGATTGAGGGAAGGATAAGCCCAGGAGATGGATATACCACTGTGCTGGGACTCTGTAATGGTGACATCCCATAAGGTGGGGAGGGCTGGTAGAGGAAATTCAGTGAACTGTGAATATGGCATTTTACACAGTGAAGAAGTGAACCCTCTGGGGAGGAATTTCACTCCCTGTACTTCAGGATTCCAGGACAAAGTCCCATTTACCCATTGTCACTTAGGCCCTGCTTCTTTACCTCAGCAGCCATTCTGCACTCACTGGTATCTAAGATCATTACTACATTTCAGGTTATAGCATGGAGGCAAGATGGCTCTAAATACTGTACCTCTAATAGATGAGAGCAAAAAATTATTTAATATTTGTATCTTCCCCAGCCTATCAGAGTGGCCTGCACATACAAAGTACTTCCTGTTCAAAGTGAAGTTGAAACTTGTCCCACTTACATGGAATTACAGGATTTAGAGCTGGGGGTGGGGTGGGTGGGTGGCAGCTAGGTGAGCACTGGATCCGGAATCAGGAAGACTTCAGTTTAAATCCAGCCTCAGACACCCACTAGCCATGAAAGGTCAAGTCACCCCGTTTGCTGCAGTTTCCTCATCTGTAAAATGAGCTGGAGAAGGAAATGATAAGCCACACCGGTATCTTTTCCAAGAAAAGCCCAAATGGATTTACAAAGAGATGGACACATCTGAACAACAACAATAACAAGGATTTAGAGGGGGAAGAGACTTAGAGATCATTTGTTGAGGCTTTTTATTTTATAGTTGAGGAAACTGGTGCCTAGAGAGGTTAAATGACCTATCCAAAGTCACATAGATATCATTAGCAGAGCTGAGACTTGAACCCAGGTTTTCCCATCCCAGATTCAGTACTTTTGTTTTATCATTGCATTCTAACGTAATGGGGAAAACAGGCTACTTAACGTTTGGGAGACTTAGGCTTGCTAAAGATTGACTATTCATTTCTGCCTCAGCTACTGCTTCTCCCAATCTACCCTGTCTACAACTTTATCCTGCACTAACAAACCCTTAGCTGACATTTTACCCCATCAAAAATCTTTGCCAGTAATTTTTCTGAGAGTGTTTCTGACCCAAGGGTTTAGACAGAAGAGGGTGTTTTTAGGTCAAGAAAAGTAAGCTCTGTGTAGAATTATCACCATTCCCCTCACACCCATCATGACCCATCCATTTTTGCAAGATCTACAAAAACTCTATTTGTGGGCAAGTGGGTGGGAAGGGTGAGGAATGCATACGATGGTGAAGAGAACTGTCAGGCCACACAAAGTGCTTGTTGGGGACAAGCAGGAAGGGGTGGAGAGAGGGGTTTCTTATCTTCTCAGTACTTGGAGGCATATTATTGTATTCTGTAGAGCTTGTAAGAAAGAAATAGCCACAAAAATATTTCTTTGAGAGTACACAGTTCCTCTGAACAACCAAATCCATTTGTGTGAATTTATTTCCTGTCCAAACACTGATAAGCATGCAGACCCTAGCCCAATCTAAGCCCAGTACAGAAAGCCACCTTTACATAGTTGATACATTTCTTCAAAATTTACTGAGCTCTACTTCTTACTTCTATTTTTTTAAACTTCAAAAAGCTTTTGATTCTATGCATCCCAACACTTTCTCCACATCCTTTTTAAAAGGAAGCATGGGAAACTCAGCTTTCTTCTCTGGGCATCCCTGCTAAGGCTAAGGGAACTACCTTCTCCTTTTTGGATGGTAGCTCCATCTCCATCAAACCCTCTCCAGGATTTGGTCCAAAAGGATTCTGTTCTTTGTACATAACATCTTAGGACTTGGAAGGGATCTTCAGAGTTATCTGTTCAACTCCCTGCTCAATGCATGACTCCTTTCTATAATATCTGTGACAAATGGTCAATCAGCCCCTTGCTGATTTCCATTCCTTTCCTTGCTCCTCTTTTACTTTAGAAAACTGCTTGATCTCAAGTCAAATTCTTTAAGCCCAAATGAGTATCATTTTAGCTCAACTTTTCTAATTCAAATTTATTTCAATTTCAATTCTAGAATCATTATAATTTAAAGATCTACTCTGTGCAAGGCATTGTGCTGAGCAGCAGAGTACAAAGATGAAACATGATTCAAATCTCCTGGTGGGGAGTATGAGACGTAGGCAGAATGAATAAGTGAAAAAGCCTTATTAAGCACTTATTTGCAAAGCAGTGTGCTAAATGATAAGGAGGATCAGAGCTAATCCTTGCTCTCAAGGAGCTCACATTCTTTATTTTTTTTCTTTTTTAGTTTTCAACATTTATTTTTTTATTTGGAGTTCTAAATTCATCTCCCCTTCCCTCCACTCTCCCCTCTCCAAGACAGCAAGCAATTTGATATAGGCTATACATGTACAATTATATTTAATGTATTTCCACATCAGTAGTGTTGTGAAAGAAGAATCAGAACAAAAGGAAAACAAACAAGAAAGAAAAAAAGAGAAAATAGTATGTTTTGATCTACATTTAGCCTCCACAGTTCTTTTTCTGGATGCGCATAGCATTTTCCATCATGAGTCTTTAGGAATTGTCTTAGATCATTGCATTGCTGAGAAGAGCTAAGAAGGGGCTCTAATTCTAATAGGGGAGGCAACACAAGTGGAAGGTTTCAATTGCCAGTATAATGGAAGAGTCCAATGTTCCTGATGGGGAAGTGGCCAAGCAAATGTTAATGCCTCTTCATTATTACCATTCCCATTGACAAAGGTTTATCAGTTTCTGATGCTGAACTATTTGGCAGTGCCAAGGACTTTGGCAGCAAAATCTTCATTTTCTGCATATTCAAAAGATATGGTTGTGGTACCTGCAGAAGTAATGGCCAGGTTGCATCAACATGGGACTCCACTGGCACATACTGCCTTCTCTGTCTCTGTCTCTTTGTAACTTACTGCCTCGGATAGGTTGGCTTGCTTGCTTTGTGGTAGCACTTGGTTGGCAGTGATGAGAATAGCTGTTCCCTTCTTCACAAGTTCTGCATCCCTAGATAACGGATGTGAGAACTGGGCTAGAAATAGGACCAGGTGTCTGTTGGGTGCTGCCACTCCCAGGGCTCCAGTACCCATCTGCCTGCTAGGGGTAATAGATTAGTATTTGTTGCTGGTGATGATGAGGAAGATAGATCCTTTCTCCACAGTGATCTCCCCCGTCAATGATGGTTGCTGGTATTAGGTTGGAAGCAGGTCATATGGTTTTGGAGGTACCGTTATTGGGTCCTGAGTCTCACGCTATTTCCATCCAGGTCTGAAGGGACATCATGATTAGGGTGGAGGTGGTGGCCCAACTTTTCCAGAACATGCTGCCTCTTGTCTTTTCCCCAGAGGATCCTGCTGCTCCAGTGAGACTACCTTGCCTGCTGGTGGGGATAGAGAATGGTACATGCACATTAGTAACTTGTTAACTTTATACATGACAACAGAGAAGACATCTCTTTGCAACTATGTATTTGCCTAACAGAAGGTAGTTATGTAGGTCAATCTCTCTACAGATGTTCTCAACTGGAGATTTAATAAAGTCTTTTCCCTTTTGTTGGGGTATCTATCTCAAATTTTCCTGCCACCCATTCATACCTGTGACATTTTTTGTAAACGTGTTCAATACTTATGGATGTTGACTTTGCCTATGTGATAACTTTATGCATGCCTGAGATCAATGTCCCTGGAAGGCTATGGTCAGTAAACAATAAAAGTATAAAAATCAGCACTGTTTGAGGTAGATGTTTTAACTTTGAAAGAATAGAAAGAATTACATTTTTAAAATTTTCTTTGTGTTTTTTTTGGTGGGGGGGGGAAACGGAAGAATGAGCTTCCAGGTACAAGAGAGAATAAATGTGACTAATAAGAAAATGAAGCCTCAAAAGGCAGCAGCATTTTGATATAATAATAATAAAATCTGAGAGGCAATGATAGAAAGGGAAATCTCATTCCTAATAATTACAAAAAGAACAAAATATCTAGGGATTGGTCTACTAAAGCACATAAAATGTTTCTATAGATTCAGTTATAAAATAGTCTGAAAGAAATAAAGAAGAACTTAATAACTGGAGAAATATTCAATGCTCATGGCTAGGCCATGCCAATATAATAAAAATGAAAATATTTCCTATGTTAATTTGCCCTTTTGATACTATATCAATCAACTTACCAAGAGGATACTTTATAGACTTCAATAAAATAATAACAATATTCATTTGGAAAAACAAAGGTCTAGGATATCCATGGAAATTATGAAGAAAGGACAAAGGGAGAATAGAATTTCCAGACCTCAAACTTCCAGGATAGTATTTCATGGATTCAAACTATTATAAAGCAATGGTCATCAAAACCATGTGGTATTACTTTAAAAATAGAGAAGTAGATCAAAGAGGCAATCTAGAAAAGGGAAAATCAGAAACAATGGAACTCAATACTCAGTGTTCAATAAATTAAAAAAAACAAAATACTTAGGAAAGAACGAACTGATAAAAACTGCTGGGAAAAACTAGAAAAATCTGGCAAGAATTAGGCTTAGACCAACATTTACACTTTATTCCAGCACTTATACCATATTCCACAATATATTCTAAAAGGATACTTGACCTTAATATTAATGATCAGACTATAAAAAATTAGACGAGAAGCAGATCATGTACTTCTTTCAGTTATGGGTAGGTGATGTATTCTTAATCAAACAAGGGATAAAGCTGATTATAGAAGATAAAATAGATAATTTTGAGTAAGCTGAAAAGCTTCTGTGCAAACAAAATTAATATACTTAGGATAAGAAGGAAAGCAATTGAATGGGAAAAACTCTTTTTATCAAGTTTTTCTGATAAGGGTTTGGTATCTAAAATATATAGACAATTAACAGACGTGTATATACATACATATAGACATGAATACAGGGCAGCTAGGTGGCATGAAAGTGTCAGGCTTTGAGACAAGAAAACCTGGATTCAAATCCAGCCACAGAAACTTACTAGCTAGATGACCCTGGGCAAGTCACTTACCCCTATTTACCTCAGCTTCTTCATCTATAAAATGAGCTGGAGAAGAAAATGGTAAGCCATTCCAGTATCTTTGCCAAGAAAACCCAAAAAGGGATAAAAAAAAAAGCAAGACACAACTGAAAACAACTAAACAATAACACACAAATATATAGAAATATTATTTACATATATATGCATATATATGCATACATACATATATATGTGTGTGTGTGTGTATATATATATCTCCCATCCAAATAGTCTTCTATCCCTCTTTTTCTTCATTGCTAAACTTCTTGAAAAAACATGTCTACTCTGATACTTTCACTTCCTTAATACAAACTTTCCCCTCAACCCCTTGCAAATTTGGTTTCTACTCCTATAATTTTTATCAAAAATGTTCTCCCCAACATCTCCTCTTAATTGTCAAATCCAATAAACTTTTTCAGTTCTTGTCCTTTCTCTGCACCCTTTAACACTAAGGATCACTTTCTCCTCCCTTGGCTTCAGAGAGCTGAACTCTTCAGATTTTCTTTCTATCCTTATGACTGACTTCTCTAAGTTGCCTTTGCTAACTCTGCATCTTCCCAACTCTTTAAATGGATGTTCACTGAGTTTCTATTGCTGATATTCTTCTTGTTGTCTTTACATTCTATATTTTGGAAATCTCATTTCCTCCTATGACTTCAGTTGTCTACTCTGTGCAAATCATTTTCAAATTTATCTCCACCCTTGACATCCCTTCCAAACTTTTCATTTACACATCCCCAGATGCTGAAAGAATCTACCAGTGGCACCTCAAACTTAACACAGCCCATAACCCATACGTTATCTTTGCCCCTATGCATGCCTCTGACTTTGGCATTTTAACGAGTGATACCACTGAGCATCTTGGTCTTGACTGTTAGCAACTGGCATTATTTTCTACTCTGCTCTCTTTCTTACTTTTTATACAAGAATACCTTGGGGATATCAGGAGTTCAATTCCAGACCACTGAAACAAAGCAAATATTCCAATAAAGCAAGTCACAAATTTTTTGGTTTCTTAGTGCATATAAAAGTTATGTTTACACTATACTGTAGTCTATTAGGTGTGCAATAATATTATGTCTAAAAAAGCAATGTACATAACTTAATTTTAAAAAAACTTTATTGCTAAAAAAAAGTTAACTATTATCTAAGCCTTCAGTGACTCATAAACTTTTTGCTGTGGAGGGTCTTGCCTCATTGTTGATGGCTACTATCTAATCAGGGTGGTGGTTGCTGAAGGTTGGGGTAGCTGGGACAATTTCTTAAAATAAGACACAATGAAGTTAACCACATTGACAGAGTCTTCCTTTCGAGAAAATTTTCTCTATAGCATATGGTGCTGTTTGATAGCATTTTATCCATAGTAGAACTTCTTTCAAAATTGGAGTCACTTCTATCAAATCCTGCCATTGCTTTATCAACTAAACTTATTTGATATTCTTCAATATTGTTGTGTCACAGGAAATAGAGAGGCCAGGTGTGGGTGGGAAGGAAAGAGAGAGAGAGAGAGAGAGAGAGAGAGAGAGAGAGAGAGAGAGAGAGAGAGAGAGAGAGAGAGAGAGAGAGAGAGAGAGAGAGAGAGAGAGAAAATGGTCAATTGGTGGAGCAGTCAGAACACATAAAACATTCATGGATGAAGTTCTCCATCTGCCGTGGGTGTAGTTTGTTGTGCACCAAAACAATTACAATAGGAACATCAAAGATCACTGATCACAGATCATTATGACAGATATAATAATTCTGAAAAACTTTTAAATATTGGGAGAATGAACCAAAATATGACACAAAGATATGATTATGAGCATGTGGCTGTTGGAAAAATGGTTCCAATAGACTTGCTTGATGTAGGGTTGCCACAAACCTTCAAATTGTAAAAACAAAACAAAAGAAAAAAACCACAATATCTATGAAGTGTAATAAAGTGAAACATAATAAAATGAGGCATGCTTGTATATAATCTGCTACTGCATCTTATCCACTATCCCTCCATATTATCTTTCCTCTTGTTCTCTTCCTCAATTTTTCTTTTATTTATTTATTTCAGTTTTCAACATTCATTTTTTATAAGATTTTGACTTCTAAATTTCCCTCCTCCATTCATTCTCCCCCCCCCAATGGCATGCAATCTAATAAAGGCTATACATATGTGATAATATTAAATATATTTCCCCATTAGTCATGTTGTGAAAGGAGATTAAGAACAAAAAGGAAAAGCCACGAGAAAGAAAAAAACAACAAAAGAAAGAGAAAATAATATGCTTTGACCTACATTCAGACTCCATAGTTCTTTCTCTGGATGTTCTTCCTCTGTTCTTAAGGCCGCTATGGTATTCAAGCTTTCATTACCATTGTTCAATTTCAATGCCTTTAAATAAGTTTTATTTATGTATTTTGTTTTTGCGGGTGCATGCCTAACAGTGGGATCTTTGGGTCACAGGCTATGGACATTTTAGCCACTTTATTTGCACAATCTCAAATTGCTTCCCCAAATAGTTGAATTAAGTGATAGCTCTACCAATAATGCATCATTGCATCTGTCTTTCCACAATCCCTCTAATACTAATCATTCTCATTTTTTGTCATATTTTCCGATTTGCTGGGCATAAGGTGAAACATCAGGGTTGTTTTGGTTTGCATTTCTCTCACTATAAGTGATCCAGAACATTCTTTTTATACTTATTAATAGTTTGAAGTTCTTTCAATAACTGTTTATATCCTTTGATCAATTATCTTTTGGAGAATGTCTTCTGGTCTTAAATATTTCTGTTACTTGTCAAAATATTTTGTATATCAAAGCTTTACCCAAGAACTTTGATATAAGATTGTTTTTTTTCTCCCTCAGTGAACCTCTTCCCTTCTTGTCTTAGACATTAATTTTATATGTACAAACCCTTTTTAATTTCACGTAATCAAAATTATCTTTCTTATCTTTTAATTTGCCTCTATACTTGGCAAAGAATATATCTCCTATACATAGTAGTGAAAGGTATACAATCTAATTCTCTTTTTTCATGGTATGATCTTTAATATTAAAGTTACATATCCATTTTGAGTTTATTGTGGAATATGTTATAGCATATTGATCTAAGCCTAATTTTGGCCAGGCTGCTTTTTCATTTTTTCCAGCAGTTTAAATCAAATAGGGAGGGTTTTTTCCTGAGTAATTTATGTTTTGAGGTTTATTGAACACTGGGTTATTGAGTTCCATTATTTCTGATTTTCCCTTGGCAAATCTGTTCCATTGATCTAATTTTCTATTTTTCAACCAGTACCAAATGGTTTTTTATGATTGCTGTTTTATAATATAGTTTGAGGTCTGGAAGTGATATACCCTCTCCATTTCTATCCCTTTTCATTATTTCCCTTGATATTCTGTATCTTTTATTCCTCCAAATAAATTGTGTTGTTTTATCAAGTTCTATAACATAGCCCTTTGATAATTTGATTGGTGTTGCATTAAGACTGTAAATTAACTTTAGTAGTATTGTCGTTTTTATTGTCTTGGCACAGTCTAGTCATGAGCACTGAATATTCTTCTAGCTATTTAGGTTGTTTATTTCTTTAAGGACCATTTTGTAATTGAATCTATACAAGTATGAGATGTACTTTAGCAGACAGGCTCCCAAATATTTTATTTATACCAAATATTGTAGTTATTTTGAATAAGATTTGTCTTTCTATTATTACCTCTTATATTTGGTTGTTATTATATAGAAACACTGTAATGTGGAATTTTGCTGAAGCTACTATTTTAGTTTCTTGATTGATTCTCAGAATTTTTAAGTACACCATCATGTCATCAGCAAATAAGAAAGTTCAATACTTCTTAACAAGTTTTTCTGTGTCCACTTTTTTCTCCTTACTCTCCTCTCCCAACCCATTCTTCATTGAAACTAATCTTCCTTCTACATAGGTCATGCCATGCCTCTACTCTGTTGAAAAAAAAAGACAGTGCCTGCCAAACTCCTTTGCTTACCATTCATGTCCCTCTATGATATGGTGCCACCCTACTTTCCATTCTTATTTTATTCTTTTTCCAAGGGGAGCTTTCTGCTCTAACCAAATGTTCTCTGCCCCTTGAACTGCACCATTATGATTTCCTGTTTTTACACCTTGGTTCTTCACTGTTTATAAACCATCTTTCTTTCTCAGCCTCACTTTTAAAAATTACTACCCATCATTTTGAGGGCAGCTAGATGATTCAGTGGATAGAGTGCTGGCACTCGTGATTTCAAATCTGGCCTGAGACACTTGCTACCAACTCTCTGATCCTGGGCAAGTCACTTAACCTCTGTTTGCCACAATCCACTGGAGAAGGATATGGAAAACCACTCAAGTATCTTTGCCAAGAAAACCCCATGGATGATATTGGGGTGCTATGGTCCATGGGGTCACAAAGAGTCAAACTGGCCTAAACAACAACAACAACAACAAAAACCCATTAATTAGCGCTCAACTCAAATGAGGAGGGTTGTGTGAGATGCTTAACAATTGGGTTTTTCTAAATGGTGCCGATGATTCTAGTATTTAAAGCACAGCAGCATATTAAAATAAAATACGGCTGCTTTTTCATCTGATCATTGCCATGGAAATCTAAATACTTCATCTTCTCTTCTCAAAAGCTTGCATGGAAAGCTAATGTCATGGCAACACCTATTCATCAAACTTGAGAACGCTCCTGTTCTCTTTATCACTGTGTTCTGGAAATTCCATTCCAAAGATTTTCGTATTCCATACCCTGTTTGAATGCAGGGCATTACTATTTACACTGTACTCACTGCTCTCATGGTTGGTCAGTTCGATTTTTGAAAAATCCATTTATACTAAGTTTTCTGTTTGCTGGTGCTTTGAGAGCCATTGATCACCCTCAAAATGTTGCCATAGTTACAGTTCTCACTTGGAATTGATTGCTGGCTTGCTTTGTAGGAATTGATGCTGGTCTACCCCAAACAAGGGTCAGCCTTAGTAAAAAATGAGAAGTAAACACCTTCTGCTTACCCTTTCTTCTTCGTTCTCTGACATACGGACACTCTCTCTCTTCTACCAGCTCTTGTCCTCTAAGTGGGCCCTTATGAAATTATCTTTCTTCCTCTCTCAAACCCTCTTCCCCTAATAGAAAACAATCTTTTATTCTTTCAATGCAGCTTCACTCTCTGTTAAGAGGAAAACAAACTGGTAATGATTACACTAAGATGTGGATGACTGATAACCTCGGGATGGTGGCAAGAAAGGAGAAGTTTTAAAGGGATATTTGTTAAAAATGAATCTTCTAATATGTGCAATTTTATACATTGTAAAAGAGTAGAGTGAAAGATTTCAAGTGGTGGGTTGTAGAGTGCCCTTTATAACATTGCACATAGAGCAGAGAGTAACTACGTAACAGATAGAGTGCCCAGTCAGGAGTCAGAAAGACCTGAGTTCAAATCTAGCCTCAGACACTTACTAGCTATGTGAACATGGGCGTGTCACTTAACCTCTGTTTGCCTCATCTGTAAAATGGGATAATAATAACACCTAACTTCCCAGGGTTATTGTGGGAATCAAATGAGATAATGATTGCAAAGTCAAAGATCACTGCATAGCACATAGTAAGCGCTACATAAATGTTAACTATTATTTTTATTACTTATCTTTAGGGTTGGCTTTCATTCACCCCCTTCTGCCTAGGATCCCCTCATTGGTAAATGTATTTTTTCAGTTCTGATATATTGGAAGTACAGTGGGCAGATTCCCCGGCTCAGTACCTTTTACAGGCTTCAAATCTCTGTTGTACATGCCCTCTACCAGTACTGCTGGGGTGCATTGCATAGAAAGCACGCTAAGGAATAATTATAATAAAAATAATGATCAAGAAATGCTGTAAAGCACTGTTCTATTTATTGATTCAATGACTTTGACATGGATCATCAAATGACTTATTTTTTCCCCTCTGAAATATATTTTTCTTTTGCTTCATATATCCATTTTTATTAGTCACTGAACAAAATGGGACTTGCATTGACTTAAAATTAAGCCATCTGGATTTGTACTTTTAACCAATATTAATGAGTAGTCCAAATCTAAGGGGAAAAAACACAATTAATGATTTCTAAGTGATTTTCATTCACTTTAATAGGAAAAATAGGGGGGAAAAGGTGTAAAGTGCATTTTTTAGCTTTTTCCAAAGCTTTTAAAATAAAATTTTGGAGTACAAACTTAGGTGAACTGCTCACATTTCCATTCAGATTTAATCTTAAAAATAAGACGATCAAACAATTCAACTTTGCAAGTAAAAGGAAAGGGAGACATTGGCTCAACAGCAGTTTATCTGAGGTAGATCTGAGGGGGTTTTAGTGGACTGCAAATTCAATGTGAGCTGACAATGTCATATGGTAGCTATAAACGCAAATACAATTTTAGTTGCATGAAGAGAGAGGCGTGGTGTCTAAGGGTAGGGAGGTAAGAGGCCCCTGTACTTTGTCCTGTTCATACCACATCTGGAGTTCTGTGTTCAGTCCTAGGTATCATACCTTAGGAAGAACGTTCAGATACTGAGAGGGCTACCAGAGCCATGAAGGGCCTGGAGCTAGTGCCAAATGAAGATTGATTGGAGGTTGAAGGAAAAGAAGGCGGAGAAAGAGAGAGACTTAGCCTGGCAGAAAGGAAGGTTAACAGTTTTCAGGCATTTGACGAGCTATTATGTGCCATAAAGACCTCAAAGACCCTTACCCAAATAAACTCAGAGGTTTCTCCAGGTAGAAACAGAAGCTCTTTATTCTAAAGACAAGTCTTGCAAGAATTGGGCATCACCCCGTCCCAGATAGGTCTGGTATAGGGAGGCACCCAATAAGAGGCAAGTAAGCAGTTATATACCCTTGTACAAACAATTCCGTGAAAACCCCCAAATTTCCAGATAAACCCCCAACCCCCTACCACCAAAAATCCCCTAATGCATTGGTGGGGTAACACGACCTCACAGTCTACACAGTTAAGCCCCTCTTACCCAATACAAAGACATATAGCTATGATTATGCATATATAGCAAAAGGAGGCCATTACAAAAAGCCCCTTACAGGAAAAAAGGAGGGGGAGTGGGGGCACACCATCTGATTTCCCTGAAATCAGTTGATTTACAGGAACATGAAACTTAGGTCTAAAGAGATGTAGGACCTAGCTCAAGTTTGGTGACTGTCTCTTTTATTTTATGAGAATGCTTTCACCTATCTCATTCACTATCACTGGAAGAGATTATACTAGTGATTGGCCCCAGAGGGCAGACTCAGGGCTAATGCAGACCGGAAGATTCAAGTCTGATGAAAATTCATCCTAAGGCACCGATCTCAAAAAGTAGAATGTTCACCCTCAGGAGAAAACAGCTTCCGGTTCCCCAGAGTTCTTTAAGAAAAGCCTGGATTAGTACTTGTCAGGTATGTCTCCAGTGGTATCTCCCCTCCTTGCTCAGGCATCAGTGGCATTAGGAGGCTTGTGGGATCCTTTCCAAACCCGAGACCGTGAAAGAAGACAAAAAAGACAAAATATATTCCAGCACAAGAATAAATAGTCAGTAATGGTTGGTCAGTCAGCCAGCATTTATTAAGTAGCTACTTGTATTAGCAACCACACTAGCACACAGGTCCAGCTACTAGCACGGTTTTTTAAATCTGCTTTTCTAAAGGAAAGATGGTCTTAAACGGATTTTACTTTAATTAACAGACAAATAAGTACAGATGAGAGTGTCTAAGAAAGAATACAATAGACGTGTTACCACTGCCTAAACAGAATAATTCAACCACTTACATACACCACCTGAGTACCAACATTTGAGTAATGTGGTGGGGAGTCTCTTAATAAATGGCCACTCAGAGTCCCATCCAGGGAATGAAAAAAAAAAAGCCCCCAGAGTAAAATACCAAAATACCAACCTCTGGTATATATATATATATATAATTTCAACTAATAGCTCAGAGCCAGAAGGTATCAAAACTCTCCTGACTCAGTGCCTAATTAGTTTAGTACCAAAAGGTGTGAAAACCTCCCTGTTATCAAGCCTCCCCCTTAGCAAACTCCTCCTTAGGCAACTTCAGGATATACCACAGCTTTGAAAGCAGCAAGACATCCATGACTGAAATACCTGTGTACCTTTAGACCTGGGAACACAGCTCCTGTTCAGAAAAGGGGACACATGTGGTCACATAGGCCTTTTAACGGACAAGGAAGATCTACCTATTCCATTAACATTACCTTACCATGTGCTAGGCACTGTGCCAAGCATAGGGGATAAAAAAAGGGTAAGAGACAGTCTCTACCCTCAAGGAGCTCACATTCTAAGGAGACAAGATGAAAACAACTCAGGACAAATAAAATATATACAAGACAGGAGAAAGCATTTTCAAAAAATGGAACTAATTTTAGCATATTCCTGATTACAAGTATTCCCATTTTACAGATGTGGAAACTGAGGCTCAGAGAAGGTGAGTGATTTGCCCATATTTGCACAGGAAGGGTCAGAGGAAGGATTTGAACCTAGGTATTTCTGACTACAAGTCAAGAACTCTACCCACTAGGCCATGTTTCCTCCCCTATGTTTTACCACTCAGAAGTTTTGCCCAGGGATTGCTTACCATTTTGTGAAAATAAGTTTAATATTCAAAAGTGACTGACCTATGAAGGGAAATTTGATGCCTTACAAGTTCTTGAACATATCATGATACTTACAGTGCATCTAGGATATGGAATCTAGGATTCAGACCCTCATCTGCAACTACGTGATGTTGCACCAATCACTTGACCTTTCTAGGCCTTGATTTTTTAATTTGTAAGATAAGAAGGTTGAAGTAGATGAATTCAAAGGCCCTTTCTGACTCTAAAATTTCATAATTCTGTGCATTTGATTCTTCATACTTGCAGTAAAGTGAAAGAACTGTTCATCCTGAAGCTATGTACTGGAGAAGACAGTGCTGGGGAGAAGAAAGGTACAAGGAACAAGTAGTGTACATCAGGGAACCCCCACTATGCTGTCCTAAAAATAGGAAATGATCCTCTCTGGGCAGACATTAACACACTGAAAGCCCAGCAAATTTCTGCCTAAGCTACAGAATCCATCTATTCTTAATTGCAGGATAATAGATCTAGCCCTGGAAGGAACTTCAGAGGACATCTAGTCTAACTCCTTCATTTTCCAGATGAAGAATTAGAGACCCAGGGAAGCTGAATGGTTTGCCCAAGATCACATATTCAATAAATATCAGAGTCAGGATTTGAACCTAGGATCTGACTCCAGAGGCAATACTCTTTCTCTGTACAATGCTGTCTCCCCACAGTAAATAATGTGGTTCCTTAGGCACTCCTTCAAAGGTCTTATTTTCTCCCTGTGGTTATAATTTAGGGACATCTTGTCACAGTGGATATGTGGATGGAAAGAGCCCAGACCACAGTCTGGCTATGTCCTCGTAGGCAAAGGGAAGTAAACAGCCAAGCAATGCATTATCCAGTAAGTTCAACCACTATGGACAGACAATCTAAATTGTTTGGGCCAGAAAATGAGTGCTTTTCCTGACAAGAACAAAAGCTTTTTTGGTGGGAGGGCGGACAACTTCAATTATCTGTATAATTCCCTCAAGTCTTTTTACTTCATTTGGCCTATTCAGACTCAGGTGAAAAGCTATTTTTCCAAGAGGAAATAAATATTCCATTTAAATTCACATTTGAACAAAACCAAGGTTAGGTACTGAAAATCAGGCCAAATTTTATTATTTTCAGTCAAAGACTCAGAGCATAGGGAAGGAACTCTGATTTTCAGAATAAGTTACAGAATCCTAGGATTCAAGCATTGGATACTTACATGGGACAGGAAAAAAAAACACATGGCTAATACTTTAACTTGGGAGAGAATGGATTCTCATGGCATCTGCCTTTAGTCATGACATTTTTGTGTCTTAAGAAGAAATGGTCTCAAGTCAAGTCAACAAGCATTTATTAAGCTCCTATTATACCAGGCACCATGCATACAAAGAAAGACAAAGAATAGTCCCTGCACTCAAGGAGGTCACAGTCTAATGGGGGAGACAATATGCAAAAAATTATGCACAAATAAGATATATAGAGCACAAATTGGAGATAATCACAGCAGGAGAACACTAATACTAGGGGGGATCAGGAAAGGCTTCTTGCAGAAGGTGGGTTTTTATCTGGGACTTGAAGGAAGCCAGGAGGTAGAGATGAGGAGTGAGAGCATTCCAGGCATGGGAGATGGCCAGTAAAAATACCCACTGTTAGGAAACAGAGTGTCTTGCTTGAACAAGGAGGCTGCTGTCACCAGATAATAGCTGTCCCAGAGACGTTAATCAGTTACCACTGAATATATCTACTACCTAGGAGGAGTAGGACACAGCCATCAAATTCATCATGTTGGCCCCAGTCTTTCATGGCCCCATCTCATGCAACTGCTTGGGGAGGTCTAGCAGGTGCTAACAGGGGAGAGGAACCTGCAACCTCAAGGTCACATGTGGCCTTCTAGGTTCTTGGGCCTTTGTGGCCTTTTGACTGAGTCCAAGTCTTACAGAACAAGTCCTTGTGTTAAGGGAATTTGTTCTGTGAAGTTTGGATTCCATCAAAGGGCTGCACTTGAGGACCTAGAGGGCCCCATGTGGCCTTGAGGCCGCAGGTCCCCCACCCCTGTGCTAGAACCTTTCCACATGGCTGTGTAGGTTATGTTACCTAGCAGATGCAGGCATTTTCTCTCTGTTGCTCATGCTTCTATCTCTAACAACCTCCAAACATTCAGTTTTGTCTAAACTCCATTACTATTTCTCCTTGTTTCTCATTCTCTTGAGTTCATACTTCTGACATCTGCCAGTGATCTTTAAAAAACAAGAAAAACAAACAACAAGCCACCCCTTAAATTCTTGTACTCAGGGAGTTGTCCCCATGCTGTACTTTACAGTTACCTGGGATTTTCAGTTCAGGACTTTCTCTCCATTAGTAATTCTCTGAGTTCCCAAAAGTTGCTGGAAAATGGCAGGCCTTGGGGTGGTTAGGTGGAACAGTGAATAGAGCACTGGCCCTGGAGTCAGGAGGACCTGAGTTCAAATCCAGACTCAGACACTTAACTAGCCGTGTGACCTTGGGCAAGTCACTTAACCCCAGCTGCCCTGCCTTTCCCACCCCAAAAAAAGAAAATGTCAGTCCTTCAAGGAGAGGCACATTACAAATATGTTTCAGTTTGTGGTAGACCACATGGCTTAAATACATACACATATACATATGTACAAACTTCCGATGAGAGTTTTATAGTCTCTTAATATCTAAGTTATACTGAAACAAAGAAAGGAGTAAGTTATCCATGGAAAAGGGTGAAAGGCTATTCTTTGGAAGATTAGTCAGCAATGGATGAACTGTTTTTCTCTCCTGTGATCATGCATTTTGAGTACTTGTCAAGACGTGTGAAATGTTGAAAATTTTTGTTTTATAGATGTGACTTTAGGTTACTCACTAAAGTTCTTATGACCTCTCTCCTCCACTGTAGAAAGTGAGTTCTTGAACTAGAGGGTCCTCAAGAGCTCTTCTGACCCTAAAATTCTACTATTAGGAATAAAAGGTGTACATTTGAGAGTTGAATTCCTGTTAAAGCTGCTACTTTCAAGAGTCTATTATAGTTTATTTAATTTCTCTGCTTCTGACTGTTGGGAGCTCAGGAGCTCCATCCAGTAGTGAATAGTAGACATGTAGGCTGTCAAGCAGGTGGTGATCATGAGGAATATCATGATGGTGGGTTAGGTGGTATCATGGTAAGTGAGAGGCTCATGGAACTGGAGTAGTCTGGTGACAGACATTAGAAGAGAAACTTAGGCAGGCACATAATCTGTATTATTACAGGGTCTGAGGAGACCTTAGAGCCCTCTATTCTAATCTCCAATTGTATAGGAATCTTCTTTACAACATAAATGACAAAGGGTTATCACCTCAGTTGAAAAGCTCTATTCAGGCCAAGCTCACTGCCTTCTAATTAAACTATTTCCACTTTTGGATAGTCTAACTGTTAGGAAGTTTTTCCTTATGATAAGTCAAAATTTACCCTTTTATGATTTCTACCCATTGGCCCTAGGATTGGTCTTCTGGGATCAAGCAGAACAAGCTTAATTCCTAGCCCAACTCATTCATATATTGTTTCCTTTAAGAAAACTGAGGCCCAGAGAGAGGGGCCAAAATAAAAAAAAAAATCAGTGTGATTTTGCCTCCAACCTCAGAGGGAGCTAAGGAGTAAACTAATAAGGAACAAGGAATGAAACGATTTTGTGTTCCAGGTAGACCTCAAGCAGTAGAAAAGACACAACATTGTAGACAGGGTAGGAAAGGATTTTAGAGGCAATAAAGTTCAGCCTCCCCATTTTACAGATGGGAAAACTGAGGTATAGAAAGCTGATGGTCTTGGGGGGTGCCTGGGTGGTGCAGTGAATAGAGCACTGGCTCTGGAGTCAGGAGGACCTGAGTTCAAATCCTGCCTCAGACACTTAATACAAAACCTAGCCATGTGACCTTGGGCAAGTCGCTTAACCCCAATTGCCCTCAAAAAAAAAAAAGGCAAAGAGAAAGAAAATGGTGTAAAAAAAAAAGAAAGAAAACTGATGTTCTTGCCCAAGATTACACAGCTAGTGTGTCTATGGCTGATTTTGAATACAGGTCTTTCTGATTTCAAAGACCAGTGTCCTATCTACCATACCAGGTAGGGAAGATGCATAAAGGATTGCCATTTTCCTCTGGTTTCCCGGTCTCTTTTTTGTGTGTCCACATCAGGG